>JBBGZY010000372.1:3607500-4337500 GCA_037952925.1 Lithobates clamitans
AAATTATTTTTGTATGTACTTAGTATTTCCTGCCCTACATACAACCGAGACACCACTTATTGTAACATATATGTAATAAAACATTCAGAAACAAATGGGGAACAAATTCCCAAGCCAATGTTACGATTGTCGATGTAGACTGGTGAATTATGGGTCAGGTTGTAGGTCCGGGTAGGTATTTTCTTAGTAGCTCGACATGTTGCGCGTTTGGATAACGCTTCTTCAGGAGCTAAATAAATTTCTGCTGGGTGTATATAAAATACATCGATAAGTATAATACATATGTACACAAGGCATACTTCAAAACAAGTTATAGAACATTAGACAGAGTATAGGATAAGCTCTGACCGAATATAACGGCCACATGGGGACCCCATAAAGGATTTGGTCATCCGGGGGCAAAACTGTAAAGCCAAGTAACAGGGGAACCTCAATTGTCCCAATATATAAATTAGAATATAGGATTTGTAGAGCTTGGTATAAAATAGATAATTTATTTATTCCTCCAAATAGCCACTAGGGAAGGGGGGGGACCAAATTGTCCCAAAAGGGGAGATTTCCAAGGGTAAATATTAATAATATATAAGAAAAAAACAGTAAAAATTTCTCTTTTGTATGATGGTTATTGAGTTAAAAATAGTGGATATAGGGGGGAAAAGATCTAGTATATTTATGGGTACAACAATAGGGTTGAAAAAAACAATAATGAGGACCAAAAAAATACACACAGCTTACCATATGATAGTCAGGCATGGTAAAAAATGTATGAATATAGTATCTCAGCTGGTAAGCTGGGTAGCTACTTATTTTTAAAAAAAGCAGCAGTATGAACAAGACGCTGTGGAGGCACCATATATAGCCGGATATCCCAAATTTGAAGTAGACCTATATTGGTTAATAGTGGGAAATCTCGTGGGAAACAAATTGGTAACTTCAGAGAGCCATCATCTATAGAATATAGCAAAAAGAAAAAGGAATAGTGTAAACCCTTTTAGTATCCAGAGTCCTACAATGAGGGTCAAAGCCAGTGGGGTAGCAGGCGTTGGTGATAATGGCTTATCTGAGGTTTGCTTTGGGAGGGCTATGAAGCAGGGTACAGCTCATAGTTATCAAACAGAGTCTGCTGACAGTAAGGCAGAGCTGTGTGCATTAAGTAGATCCCCCCACAGGAAATGATCCAAGCCCACATGGACGTGGCGCATATCGGTCCGACCGCTGGCTACTGCGCATGTGCCAAGCCACGACGCGGTGGCACCCAGTCAATGCAGCAGTAGCAGAGGCACTGGCTGGCCACTGCGCATGTGCCGAGTAACGCCGATGACGCGGTGAAGCTCGGCCAATGCGGCAGTAGCAGAGGCGGGGACTTGAGGGAGCCAGGAGGCGTCCCGTCTCCCTGTCAATCGCCGCACATCCGGTCAGAGGAGAGAACCGGACGTGCAGTGCTGTGCGGTCACGTTTACCGGCCGAAAAGCATTGAGCCATCAAGGCAACCAAGACCAGGGGAATACCATGGGACCATGAATAGGGATGGAGCAGACAAATATGTTACATAATTTACAAGTTAAAATAAATAAGATAATAAATTCAAAATAAACATACTTATAAAGGTTTATAGTACTAAACTGAAATTGGTATCCACATATATAGTTTGATAAGGTAAATAGTAAATTTATAAAACAGAAAGGCGTGTTGAGGTTCCCCAGTTACTTGGCTTTACCATTTTGCCCCTTGGATGACCAAATCCTTTATGGGGTCCCCATGTGGACCCCATAAAGGATTTGCACTCTTGAGTCTCACATTAATCAAACAACCACACCCATTCTAAATTTTCCAACACGGGGATTCAGTTGCCCCAAACGTAGAATTAGACATTATTAATCTTAATCCTTACCATTTCACAGAGCAAGAAATTACTGTACGGAAACTCGGCCTAAGTTTCTGCCCTTCACAACAAATAGACAAATATGCAACCATCAAAGATGTTTACATCTTCACTCGTAATTTGATATATAAATTTCTATTTGAGAAAGAATGTTTGAGAGCAAAAGAAGAACGAGACCTTTCAGAAAGCATCAAACATTTCAAAATGGAGGACTTTCGGGCCCTCCAAGACTTGATGCTGCTCTTAGATGAGAACGTTAGAACAAATATCACTGATACCGCCACTGATGAGACACCCCCACCCCCAGTCACTAAATTTAAACCAAGATCTAAACAATTTCCTGATCTATCCTCAAACCCTCAAGCTTGGGTTTTTCTACAAAAAGTCATAAGTGACATTAAACGTATGCATATTCTTCCCAAGAAAAGTAACTTAACCGTGTTACAAAGTCAAACTATTTAAAAAATACAAAACCACCCCAATGTAATTGTGAAGGTGGCCAATAAGGGCGGCAATATAGTCCTTATGACTAGGAATTTTTACGAAACAATGTGCCTTAACATCTTGTCCAACCATCACTGGTATCAACAAATCTCTATCATGTACTTCCTCCTTTAGGAATTAATTTCTGGACATCATTAATGATGCCTACTCCAAGGGTCTTATTAACAAAGATGTTTATGACTACCTGAATGTTCGGTCTCCCAGGGTGGCAACATTCTATGCACTTCCTAAAGTGCATAGGAACTCTTTGTCGCCCCCTGGGAGACCGATCATTTCGGGTATCGGTTACATCACTGAAAACGCCAGTAAGCTCGTAGATTCTTTTCTAATGCCACATGTTATGGCCTTACCATCATTTACTAAAGACACGCTAGATCTACTTAAACAAATTGAGGGGGTGTCGGTCCCTCCTGACTCCCGTGACATTGGATGTGAAGGCTTTGTACTCCAGCATCCCTCATGAGTGGGGAGTCGATACGGTCCGCACCTTCCTCTATGAAGAAGATCACCATTAATGGAACTACAACAAATTCATTCTAAAGCTATTAAGCTTCATTCTAACCCATAATCGGTTTGAATTTATGGGCTCCCACTACCTCCAGGTGCAGGGCGTGGCCATGGGCACTTGCTGTGACCCTGGCTACGCCAACCTGTACCTGGGGGGGTGGGAGCGCCATCTCTTTTCCTATGAGCCTTTGACTGAATTCACTGACCATATCCTGTGCTGGAAACGATTCATTGATGACGTTTCATCATATGGACAGACACCCACAAGTCCCTTGACAAATTTATTCAAACTTTAAACACCAATCAATTTAATTTAAAATTTACTTACAGTTGCGATACTAGGACAACCAACTTCCTAGACCTTGTCATCTATAAAGACAAGGACAATACATTAGCAACAAACTTATTTCGTAAAACGACAGCTGGAAACACACTACTGCACGCCGCCAGCGCACACCCTCCAGCACTCATTGGAAGCATACTATACGCACAATACATCAGGCTTCGCCGCAATTGTACACATACATCAGATTTTCAACATCAAGCCAACCTTCTGAAATCACGTTTATTGGCACGAGGATAAAGCAATTCCTTGTTACGTCAGGCCTACAACAAAGCTATACGTAAATCACATAATGATCTTTTATATAAAATCAGGACTCCCTCGAAAGAACCCACTGTTAAATTGATCACCAAATTCTCATCTCATCATGAGGATATCAGGAAAATTATGGGCACGCATTGGCATCTTCTACAAGAAGACCCAATTTTAAGAAATACATTAGTACGCATCCGGAAATTGTATTTATACGCGCCAACTCCCTCAGAGATAAACTTGTATCCAGTTACTACACCGCTCAGAATCCACCTGTACCCAAGTTACCCTTGGGCACATCACGTTGTGGAAACTGCACATTCTGCCCATGGGTATTACCTGGACATCAAATCTTATTCCCAAATGGTGAAGCTTAATATCCCAAGTTTTCTGCCACATGCAGTAAACAAGGCGTGGTATACCTCATGACATGCAAATGTGGGGCTTTCTATGTGGGGAAGACGGCCAGACAGCTTAGACAGAGGATTAATGACCATCTATATTATTCGGGGAATGGCAAAATGCTTACTCCCATTAGCCGACACCTCAACCTTTACCACCGCTTCGATACCTCCTCTGTCTCCTTTACTGTTCTGGCCGTCATCCCCAAAAACCCCAGAGGGGGTGAGTGGGATACATTTATTCTACACAAAGAGAGTCTATGGATAGAGCGCCTGAACGCCACTCGAGCTCCAGGACTCAATGAGACCCAGTCTTATAACCCCTTTCTCTAAAAAACCCAATGGGATTGTTATATACATCCTAGACATTTAAAAATCTGGTTTAGCTTCATTTAGAAAAAATATCAACAATTTTATATATGTTTTCTTTAATCTTCCACTATTATTTGTCCTATATAATCAGTACATTAACAACTTATTTGTCCCATTCAATCTAGACTATAGTTAAAAGTAATTATGTAACAATAACCAACTCGCAGTCATACCCCTATGCTCAAAGCGACTGGCCTCTGAGGTGTATAAACAAAGGCATGCAAAATTCAAATTAAAAACTTGTACCATCATCCAGGAGTCTAGAGTTTTAGGGAATGTTGGGAGCCTGGTCCCCCACCTACCTATGATGCTGTATTATAAAGTATTTTAGCAACCTCTTTATATATATATTTTTGTTAATTGTTAGGTTTTGACTGTTTAGTGAGAAAGACAATCTACAGATTCCCTCCTGATGAAGCGGCCAGTATCCGCGAAACTAGTCGAGGTACATGATATCTGAGATAAAAATTTCTACTGTACAATTTTTCTCCTTTTGGGGTTCAATGACTTTACTGTTGTTACCATATTTTACTGTGTAACTGATGATTTGTTTTCTGCATCAATAAATCAATTTTTTAATTTTTATTTTGTATTGTTATATTACTTATATTGTAATTAAATAGTGGTTAAATAGTTGAGCAGAGGGGTATTAAAAGTATTTATAAGCAAAATTGTTGAAGTACAAACAAATGGAGTGCAGTAGATGACAAGTCATACCTTGAGGGGTGTGTAATGACAGCCTCACAGCCAAGCGTCCAGTGAGTGTAACACACTGGTATGCATTGAGTGAGGCTGAGTTAAATAGCCCGGCTGCCACAATCAGCTGGCGTCAACAATGAGGCACAGCTGTGTTGTGAGCAGCGTAGGCTAGGACGCATAGTGCTGACCCCCCGAGGCGAGCGTGCGCGGCGCTGCCCCAACCGCGCGTGCGCGAACGTCACGGCGTTTGGAGCAGCGTCACGCACATCCGCCCCACCGGCACGGAAGTGACACTCCGGCGAGAGCGCATGCTCGCCTCGAGTGTCAACATGGAGGCAGTGGGCGTGAGTGGAAAACGCCCAGGTGCCTCACTGAGCGCCGCCCAAGAAATTCCTGTGGCGGCTTACCGTGCCGGGCCGCCGCTCTGACTAGACGCGCCCCACGTGGGGCGGGGAGAGTGTGTAGTACAAAAAGAAGATCACAAGAATACATGTCATTAAAAAAGAAAGCTGCTGCCCAATCACAAAAGGTTATTCCTTAAGTGCGTTCCTCCAGTTGTAAAGAAGCAGGAAAAGGGGGAAGGGGATAAGAGTGAGAAGGGAAACAGTAAAAGGGAAACAACGATGAAGAGTAGATGGATGACCTACATCCAAATGAGTAATGTATAGATTATACAATGTTAGGGCAAGAACAGGGGGGGGGGTTTTTTGGGGGAGAAAAAACTGTACATACGATTGGGAATTGTAAGTTGCTGTATGGAGCAATAAGTGTGGTAACATATTATACAGTTAAGGCAACAAAAAACAGCGGCCAAGCAATTTAAATATATATGGAAGGTATGCGTGTGCAATAATATATGGCAGACAAATACATAGTAACAAAAGGTAAGTAACAGACATGAATGCATCCTATACAATCCCACTCTCATAGATAGAACAAACATATAAATATAACAGAGGGAAATGACCAAGCTGGCTGTGTGTCTAAATACATGGTCCCATGGGGGGTACCGACCTAAAATAATAAATATGTAAATAAATATAAGGGGAGTGACAAGTGCAAGATATAGCAGACTTTGGGGGGGAGGGGAAAATGAGTCGGGGGGGGGGGGGAGGGAGGGAGGGAGGGAAAGGGGGGAAGGGAGGAGAGGGGGGGAGGGGAGGGAAGCATGTATAAGACACACGTACAGCTTGGTGTACAAAAAAATCAGGACCAGCCAAGAGCTACAACCAAGCAAAAGAATATATTGAGAAAACAGAAATACCCTTTGGGGAGGCCGTGGCCCTATTTTTCCATACCTCCGGAATTAAAGCCTTGTAGGAAGGGCTTGAAACAAACCGCTTCATTTAGGCCTGGGGGTGTGGTGGCCTTAAGTAAATGGATCCATCTAAGTTCTCTCTGGAGTAAAATTTTGTTCCAATCGCCCCCTCTGGGGCTAGGATGTATGCGGTCCAAAATTAAAAATTTGATGGGGGGAAATTTTCCTCCATGAACCAAGGATACATGTCGGCCAAGGGGTAAATCAGGGTCAGCTGTTTTCATAGATAAGATATGTCTATAAGCTCGTCGCCAGAATTCAAGTTTGGTCTTTCCTATATAGAAACAACCGCAGTTACACTGGAGTAGATAGACCACTCCAGTGGTTCTGCAGTTGGCGAAATGTTTCGGAAAAAAGGGTTTCCCGTTGGGGAGAGTAGGGTTTTTTTGGGTGAGCATGTAGCCACAATAGTGGCATGAGCCACAGGCAAAAGTACCCCTGTATTTACAGTGGACTGTTGATTGTTTAAACTCACTTTTGGTGATCTGATCGCCAATGGAGGTAGCTCTTTTAAAAGTAAAGTTGGGCTTCTCCGGAACCAAATGGCCTAGGTTAGGGTCCAAGGCCAATAGGTGCCAGTATTTTTCGATTATTTTCTTAGTTTGGCGATGTTGCTGATGATATGTTGTGATGATGCTGAGTGGGTAGGAGTCTTTTTGTTGTTTGGTAGGGTGGAAAAGTGTTTGTCTGGGTTTGTTGTTGGCTTTCTGAAACGCTCTTTTAAGAGATTTGTGAGAATAGCCACGAAGTAGCAATCTGTCTCGAAGGGCAGCAGCTTCTATGAGAAAGTTATTATTATCTGTGCAATTGCGCTTGATCCTGATGTATTGGGAATAAGGTATGGACTCAATTAAAGGTTTAGGATGGAAGCTAGCAGCATGCAGTATGGTATTACCGGCAGTGCTTTTTCTAAATAGTTTGGTGGAGAGTCTGCCCTGTCCATCCTTGAAGACTTCGATGTCTAGAAAAGTTATATGAGTGTCGTCAAAAGACATGGTAAACGTCAGATTGAAATCATTCTTATTCATCCGAAGTACGAACTGCTCGAGTACATCCGAGGGACCCTCCCATATGACAAAAATGTCATCTATATATCGATGCCAGGCTTGGATGTAGTTGGTATAGTGAGTGAGGTTCCCATCAGAAAAGAGGGCTTGCTCCCACTCCCCCAGGTACAGGTTCGCGTACGACGGGGCACAGCATGTCCCCATCGCCACTCCCTGCACCTGGAGGTAGTGGGAGCCAAGAAAGGTGAAAACGTTATGGGTAAGGATGTACTCGAGCAGCTCGATGATGAATTCATTGTAGCTGGGATCAGAGTGCCTCTCACTGTGGAGTATATGTCTAATTGCTGCCAGACCCAATACATGTGGGATAGAGCTATATAGTGTCTCCACGTCAATGGTGACAAGGAGAGCTTTCTCTGAAACAGAAAGATGGTTCAAAATTTGTAAAAAATGGCTAGTGTCCTTTACATAGGATGCCAAGGATACCACGAAAGGTCTAAGATATTCGTCAATGAGTTTACTGGCATTCTCGCTTATTGAGCCTACACCGGAGATAATAGGCCTGCCGGGCGGGTCTTCGAGATTCTTATGCACTTTGGGGAGTGCATAAAACGTAGGGGTCTTGGGGAAATTGTTTCTCACAAAAGTCCAAGTGGTCTTACTAATGGTCTGGTTGAGGAAAGCCGAGTCAACCAGCGCGTAAAATTCCTTGTTATATTTCTCAACAATGGAGACTGGCATACGACGATACCAGTCTGCATTGTTGAGAATTTTCCTACACATCATGATGTATTGGTCATTGTCTAACACCACAACATTTCCACCCTTGTCCGAGGGCTTAATGGTAATGGTATCATTGGCCTTTAGGGAGTGTAATGCTTCTAATTCATCTGAATTAAGGTTGGAGGGTTCCTGTTGTTTTATTCTAAGTTTGTCCAGATCGTTATTAACCAGTTTGAGAAAGATTGCTGCGTTTGGACATGTGCTCGGTGGTGGGCAAAGGTCCGATTTTTTCTTTAGTTTAGAGGCCCCCGGATGTGGGTGGACATGTGAGTCGTCTATTTGTTGAAGAATACGTGGGAGGTCAATCTGATCAATAAGATCAGATGTATCACTCTCCTCCAGTAACGCAACGAGCTGGTCCAAAGCTCGATTTTCCTGTGGAGTTAAAGTAGTTTTCGTGTCCTGTTTCTGATATAGTTTCCTGAGGATTAGTTTGCGGATAAAGAGTTGGAGATCTTTATAGAGTTCGAATTTGTCTAGTCTATGATCTGGACAGAAATTCAATCCTTTTCTCAGGATAGCAATCTCATGAGTAGTGAGAAGGTGAGATGATAAATTGATAATGCTTAAATCAGTATCCGAAGGTGTGCCAGTGTTCGGAAGAGAGTTTATAGTGTTAATTGTGTGTAGGTGTTCAGGTTCGGTGGGGGTGGCTTGAGACCCGCCAGTACTAGGTCTAAAAAAGAAGAATCATTGCGATTAGGCTCATGTGTGTTATTGGTGTTTTGAGAGGGAAGGGATGGGCGTGTCTGTATAGAGTGATTGGGCATGGATTCTTTGTTAGTGTTGTCAGGATGTGCAGGGGGAGGGGAATTGGACTTCTTTTCTGCACTAGATTTCTTAGACTTTTGATCTAGCGTGGAATCGCCAGAAAGTTGGCGTTTGGTGCCAAGGGAGGGTTTAGCTTTAGGAATGATAAGCGGGGGGATGTGTGATGGAGGTTTGTTGGAAGGGGGATTTTGAGGTGTATGGGAATTCCTGATTGTCCTGTTGTTTTGGTTCCATTTGTAGGCCTTACCAGCCTCAAATGCATTTTTATCCCTATGGAACTTAGAATTTTTCTTGATTAGGATATTTTTGTTAAAAGATTCAAGATGGATTTTGAGTTTGTTCTCTTTAATAGAGACTGAGGGATGGGCCTGGAATTTTTTAAGTTGTTCACAGATTTTGGTAATTTCGGTGTCTAGTATTGAGGATCTTTTGGTATATTCATCTATGAGTATCTGCATAAGACTACGTGAGCATGTCTGTAGGGCATTCTCCCATGTGGACTTGAAAGCCGCATCCAGATCCTCCAAAGTAGGGAAGATCTGGATGCGGAGACCCAACGGGTTCATGTTGCTCTTTATATAATCTTGAAATGACCTAACATGCCAGAAAAATGAAGATTTTTTCTCCAAGTTTTTGGCAAGTTTAAAAAACAGGGAGGAAATTTCCGCTTCAGTTCGATCATTGTCACCAAATTTATCTAGATATTGTTGCATCAAAGTTTCCCAATCTTGGCCCAAAAATATATTCTCAAAATGAGAGGTTTCCGTTTCAGGGGTCATTTTGTACAAGTAGAGTTTATGTATAGGAGTAGTAGAAAGATAGGGAATGAGGTGAAGCCGAATGGGGAATAGGGGATTAAAGCCTAGGGAGGGAAGGGGGCAAAAAAATGAAAAAGTAAAAAGGGGGAGAAAATAAACTCCCCTAGGGGTGTTAGTAGTATAGTATATACTTTATATAATAACCTAGAAGTGAGTTGGTCGAATGGGGAGTGGTATTTTCTACCAAAACTACAGCTGAAAACAGCTGACCCTGATTTACCCCTTGGCCGACATGTATCCTTGGTTCATGGAGGAAAATTTCCCCCCATCAAATTTTTAATTTTGGACCGCATACATCCTAGCCCCAGAGGGGGCGATTGGAACAAAATTTTACTCCAGAGAGAACTTAGATGGATCCATTTACTTAAGGCCACCACACCCCCAGGCCTAAATGAAGCGGTTTGTTTCAAGCCCTTCCTACAAGGCTTTAATTCCGGAGGTATGGAAAAATAGGGCCACGGCCTCCCCAAAGGGTATTTCTGTTTTCTCAATATATTCTTTTGCTTGTTTGTAGCTCTTGGCTGGTCCTGATTTTTTTGTACACCAAGCTGTACGTGTGTCTTATACATGCTTCCCTCCCCTCCCCCCCCTCTCCTCCCTTCCCCCCTTTCCCTCCCTCCCTCCCTTCCCCCCCCCCCCCGACTCATTTTCCCCTCCCCCCCAAAGTCTGCTATATCTTGCACTTGTCACTCCCCTTATATTTATTTACATATTTATTATTTTAGGTCGGTACCCCCCATGGGACCATGTATTTAGACACACAGCCAGCTTGGTCATTTCCCTCTGTTATATTTATATGTTTGTTCTATCTATGAGAGTGGGATTGTATAGGATGCATTCATGTCTGTTACTTACCTTTTGTTACTATGTATTTGTCTGCCATATATTATTGCACACGCATACCTTCCATATATATTTAAATTGCTTGGCCGCTGTTTTTTGTTGCCTTAACTGTATAATATGTTACCACACTTATTGCTCCATACAGCAACTTACAATTCCCAATCGTATGTACAGTTTTTTCTCCCCCAAAAAACCCCCCCCCTGTTCTTGCCCTAACATTGTATAATCTATACATTACTCATTTGGATGTAGGTCATCCATCTACTCTTCATCGTTGTTTCCCTTTTACTGTTTCCCTTCTCACTCTTATCCCCTTCCCCCTTTTCCTGCTTCTTTACAACTGGAGGAACGCACTTAAGGAATAACCTTTTGTGATTGGGCAGCAGCTTTCTTTTTTAATGACATGTATTCTTGTGATCTTCTTTTTGTACTACACACTCTCCCCGCCCCACGTGGGGCGCGTCTAGTCAGAGCGGCGGCCCGGCACGGTAAGCCGCCACAGGAATTTCTTGGGCGGCGCTCAGTGAGGCACCTGGGCGTTTTCCACTCACGCCCACTGCCTCCATGCTGACACTCCAGGCGAGCATGCGCTCTCGCCGGAGTGTCACTTCCGTGCCGGTGGGGCGGATGTGCGTGACGCTGCTCCAAACGCCGTGACGTTCGCGCACGCGCGGTTGGGGCGGCGCCGCGCACGCTCGCCTCGGGGGGTCAGCACTATGCGTCCTAGCCTACGCTGCTCACAACACAGCTGTGCCTCATTGTTGACGCCAGCTGATTGTGGCAGCCGGGCTATTTAACTCAGCCTCACTCAATGCATACCAGTGTGTTACACTCACTGGACGCTTGGCTGTGAGGCTGTCATTACACACCCCTCAAGGTATGACTTGTCATCTACTGCACTCCATTTGTTTGTACTTCAACAATTTTGCTTATAAATACTTTTAATACCCCTCTGCTCAACTATTTAACCACACACCACCTACTCTGACCTAGCTCTCATTCTGGTCCCTGCAAGCTATTGCAGGGATTCTCATATAGGCTGTGCATCAATATACTTATTTTTTCCAAACCCCATATACTATGATATTGTCTCTAATTTCTTCATTGTACCTGCTACAATATATGCATTATGGATACTCGCAACACGCAGGTTTATCGTATCTACCTGCTGAGCGTGCAATTATATACTATATTTTGTTTTTTATTTTTCTTTCTTAAATTTAATTTCATATATACACATATTTGTATGCTGTCAGCAAGGTATAAGACTAGCGGGATTCCCCGCTGTTGCTTTCCTTGATGCGACTCTTTTTTGATGTGACTTATTTCTCATGTATTTTAAAAAATACAGAAAAATACATAATACATATATATCACCCGCTATTTTTTTTTTTTTTTCTCTCTATTATGTACCCTATTTTGTCTATACTTCCATTCCATATACTCAGCTACCACTGTCTATCTACCTATTATGGACCCTATTTTAAGGTCCTTTCTACATCCTTTTATTTTTTAGGGACGCCTTCCTGTGACCTCAGCACGCCGCTCTGGTTTGTACGCGTACTGGTTGGGCGGGACGGGAGTGTTGCCAAAAAACTCCCCCCATGGTGACTGCAGCCTACCAACCTGCATCCATCATCATTTAAATATTCTGGTTTATACCAGCTACAACAAGTAAAAAATCTCTTGCCACATTCTGCCCTTCCTCCATGGCGCTTTTTGCTTTTAGAAAAAAGTTTTCACAGGCAAATAATCAAATATTCTCAGGTAGGGGATTAACTCATCATCCGAGCACCCCTTCTTTGCATACTATTTAGAGATTTATTCATTACTTTATTTTTTCTCTCCTTTTTTTTTCTCTTTTACTTCTCTTCCATTAGCCTAGATGAACACCTCTCTCTCAGACTATGCCCCTGAAGAAGGATTGTACAAATATTAAGTACCCTGAAACGCGTCGGGCTTGAGAAGAGCTCTTTCATCACAATTTGTTTTGTTTATTTGCTTATCATGGCTATCATGTAGTTTATGCTATGTTAGTCGTATTATTTACTGCTTGTTTTTATCCTAATGTACTTGTGATTATGAATAAAATTTAAACCTTTTTTACTAATGCCCTCTACTTTCCACACATTTTATTATTCTTTATCTTTGCAAGTGCCGGGAAAGTCCACCCAGGGGAACCCCTTTGTTTTGTGTCTATAAACTATTGGACGTGGCACGGCTCTTTTTCCTAGAACGGGTTGGTCACCCTGTTTTTGCTGTATTGTCTATTCTATAGTTACAATCTTGAAACACCCAATACGAGAACAATATGCGACTGGTCTAAACTATGTGGCATGTTCACTAATGCCAGGAGCATGGCGGACAAGATGAGTGAACTAGAGATACTCTTGTACAAGGAGGATTTGGATTTTGTGGGAATTTCAGAGACCTGGTTCAACAGCTCTCATGATTGGCTGGCAAACATTCAAGGGTATACCCTATACCGCAAGGATAGAGAGGGTAAAAAAGGGGGAGGGGTATGCCTATATATCAAGAATAATGTACAAGCGAATGGGAGAGATGACATCACTGAGGGGGCTAGGGAGGAGGTGGAATCTTTATGGGTAGAGCTCCAAAGGGATGAAGCTAAGGGGAAAATAATACTGGGAGTATGCTATAAACCCCCAAACCTGAGGGAGGAAGTGGAGACGGATCTCCTATCACAAATTGGATTAGCAACAAGGATGGGAAGTGTTATCATAATGGGGGATTTTAATTATCCAGACATAGACTGGGCGGAGGGAACCGCGCAATTATTTAAGGCTCGCCAGTTCCTTGGTGTCTTGCAGGACAATTTTATGGGTCAGATGGTAGACGCACCAACTAGAAATAAAACATTACTAGATCTACTGATTACCAACAATACAGACCTGATAACAGATATGGAAATACGGGGCAATTTAGGTAACAGCGATCACAGGTCAATTAGTTTCAGTATAAATCACACAAATAGGAAACATGAAGGGAACACAAAGACACTGAATTTCAAAAGAGCCAACTTCCCTAAACTACAAACCTTGCTAAAAGGCATAAATTTGGATAAAATATTAGGAACAAAGAATACGGAGGAGAGATGGGTTTGCTTTAAGAGCATATTAAATAAGGGCATTAGCCAATGTATCCCATTGGGTAATAAATTTAAAAGAGCGAACAAACATCCTGGATGGCTTAACTCCAATGTAAAAATGCATATAAAAGCAAAGGAGAAGGCCTTCAAAAAATACAAGGTTGAGGGATCATCCTCAGCATTCAGAATTTATAAAGATTGCAATAAGAAATGTAAGGGTACAATTAGGATGGCTAAGATAGAACATGAAAGACACATAGCGGAGGAGAGCAAAAAAAATCCCAAGAAATTCTTTAAGTATGTAAACAGTAAAAAAGGGAGGACAGACCATATTGGCCCCATAAAGAATGAGGAAGGACATCTGGTTACAAAGGATGAGGAGATGGCGAAGGTATTGAATTTATTCTTCTCCTCAGTCTTCACGAGTGAATCGCGGGGCTTCAGTAACCAAAACTGCAGTGTTTATCCTCATGACACAACACAGGAAGCACCTACATGGTTAACAGAGGACGGAATTAAAATTAGACTTGAGAAACTTAACATTAATAAATCACCGGGACCAGATGGCTTGCATCCGAGGGTACTTAGGGAACTCAGTCAGGTGATTGCCAGACCGTTGTTCCTAATTTTTACAGACAGTCTATTGACTGGAATGGTACCAGCTGATTGGAGAAAAGCCAATGTAGCACCTATTTTTTAAAAAGGGCCCAAAAAACATCCCTGGGAATTACAGACCAGTTAGCCTAACATCAATAGTATGTAAACTCTTGGAGGGGATGATAAGGGAAGGGACTATATACAAGATTTTAGTAATAAGAATGATATCATTAGCAGTAATCAGCATGGATTCATGAAGAATCATTCTTGCCAAACCAATCTAATAACCTTCTATGAGGAGGTGAGTTGCAATCTAGATAAAGGAAGGCCCGTAGACGTGGTGTATCTGGATTTTGCAAAAGCATTTGACACAGTTCCCCATAAACGTTTACTGTACAAAATAAGGTGCGTTGGCATGGACCATAGGGTGAGTACATGGATTGAAAACTGGCTACAAGGGCGTATTCAGAGGGTGGTGATAAATGGGGAGTATTCTGAATGGTCAGGGGTGGGTAGTGGGGTTCCCCAGGGTTCTGTGCTGGGACCAATCCTATTTAATTTGTTCATAAACAACCTGGAGGATGGGATAAACAGTTCAATCTCTGTATTTGCAGACGATACTAAGCTAAGCAGGGCAATAACTTCTCCGCAGGATGTGGAAATCTTGCAAAAAGACCTGAACAAATTAATGGGGTGGGCGACTACATGGCAAATGAGGTTCAATGTAGAAAAATGTAAAATAATGCATTTGGGTGGCAAAAATATGAATGCAATCTATACACTGGGGGGAGAACCTCTGGGGGAATCTAGGATGGAAAAGGACCTGGGGGTCCTAGTAGATGATAGGCTCAGCAATGGCATGCAATGCCAAGCTGCTGCTAATAAAGCAAACAGAATATTGGCATGCATTAAAAGGGGGATCAACTGCAGAGATAAAACGATAATTCTCCCGCTCTACAAGACCCTGGTCCGGCCGCACCTGGAGTATGCTGTCCAGTTCTGGGCACCAGTCCTCAGGAGGGACGTACTTGAAATGGAGCGAGTACAAAGAAGGGCAACAAAGCTAATAAAGGGTCTGGAGGATCTTAGTTATGAGGAAAGGTTGCGAGCACTGAACTTATTCTTTCTGGAGAAGAGACGCTTGAGAGGGGATATGATTTCAATTTACAAATACTGTACTGGTGACCCCACAATAGGGATAAAACTTTTTCGCAGAAGAGAGTTTAATAAGACTCGTGGCCACTCATTACAATTAGAAGAAAAGAGGTTTAACCTTAAACTATATAGAGGGTTCTTTACTGTAAGAGCGGCAAGGATGTGGAATTCCCTTCCACAGGCGGTGGTCTCAGCGGGGAGCATTGATAGCTTCAAGAAACTATTAGATAATCACCTGAATGACCGCAATATACAGGGATATACAATGTAATACTGACACATAATCACACACATAGGTTGGACTTGATGGACTTGTGTCTTTTTTCAACCTCACCTACTATGTAACTATGTAACTATATAGATGATGGCTCTCTGAAGTTACCAATTTATTGTTTCCCACGAGATTTCCCACTATTAACCAATATAGGTCTACTTCCAATTTGGGATATCTGGCTATATATGGTGCCTCCACAGCGTCTTGTTCATACTGCTGCTTTTTTTAAAATAAGTAGCTACCCACCTTACCAGCTGAGATACTATATTCATACATTTTTCACCATGCCTGACTATCGTATGGTAAGCTGTGTGTATTTTTTTCGTCCTCATTATTGTTTTTTTCAACCCTTTGTTGTACCTATAAATATACTAGATCTATTTTTAACTCAATAACCATTATACAACAGAGAAATTTTTACTGTTTTTTTTATTATATATTATTAATATTTACCCTTGGAAATCTCCCCTTTTGGGACAATTTGGTCTTCTCCCCCTTCCCTAGTGGCTATTTGGAGGAATAAAAAAAAGATCTATTTTATACCAAGCTCTACAAAACCTATATTCTTCCCCAGTTACTTGGCTTTACCGTTTTGCCCCCGGATGACCAAATCCTTTATGGGGTCCCCATGCGGCCGTTATATTCGGTCAGAGCTTATCCTATACTCTGTCTAATGTTCTATATCTTATTTTGAAGTATGCCTTGTGTACATTTGTATTATACTTATCGATGCATTTTGTATACACCTAGCAGAAATGTATTTAGCTCCTGAAGAAGCGTTATTCAAATGCGCAACATGTCGAGCTACTAAGAAAATACCTACCAGGACCTACAACCTGACCCATAATTCACCAGTCTACATCAACAATCATAACATCGGCTTGGGAATTTGTTCCCCATTTGTTTCTGAATGTTTTATTACATATATGTTACAATAAGTTGTGTCCCGGTTGTATGTAGGGCAGGAAATACTAAGTACATACAAAAATATTTTTTCTCTATGGATTGTGTTATTTATATTAATTGTCTCTATCTATGTAGATTATAATCAAATAAAACCATTTTTACCTTTTATAGTCAGTATACCCATGTGCCTTGAAAGTCCATTTTTCTAGTTGCTATAGCCTCATTGATCCACTATCGGGATGTTGGCACACTACTACAGGTGTACCTACAGTGTCACCCTGTCTTTAGGTACACATTTATTTGGGAATTCCTCAAATAATTAAGCTGGCTATACATGGTTTAGTTGGCTGAATGAAAAACACTGAACTGATCCCCCATCCACACATTTGATGCACTATTGTATTTTGACAGTGGGGAAACTCCACCACTTTCTAAATACACAGATCATTGCTGCAGTTGTTAGCTGTAGCCACTGATTGAGTAGCTTTTATCTGACAGGGCGGTTGAACAGAAATTTTTTGGTACTGGCCACACATTGATCGAAATTCGGCCAGTCTCTACTGAACCAGCTGAATTTCAATCCATTGATGGCCACCTTTACAGTAAAGGTGGGTACACACAATTCAAAATTCAGCCAGTTCAGCAGGGACCAGCCACATTTTTATATGTGTATGGCTCTCCCTGTTCGACAGAAGTCAAACTTCTGTTGAACGAGACTTTTTGAAAACTTTCATTTGATCAACAGTGGTAGCCATTCAGCTGCAGTGCTGATCAGTACCCACTGTCAGAATACAAAAGCATAGTGGGGAGGATTCCTCCACCCTCCTCACTTATGTGGATGGGGAAATCCATTGTTTTATTTTATTTTAATTTTTAGCCAGTGGAACAAAGGGTATATATCTAGGTTAAGAAAAATGCCAGTACTAATCTGATTCAAACCTATGAAAAAGCAGTGATGACATAGAAAACAGAGAAAGAGCAAATTACAAAGAACAGACTCCAGGACCTACTAGATGATCTGTAAAATATTGCTGCACACATTAGCAGTTGCCATGTGTCAGTTATATCAGCAATAACTCCATGACTAATCTTCATACCTAAAAATTAAAAAAAGGTTAAAGTTGCAGGCTGAAGGCTTTTATATTCATCAGTGAAGCCTCCAGCTTGCATGTAATCACTATGTTAGAGCTGACATTGTCATCATATGATCAAGAACCACTCCTATTTGTTCTCAATCATCAGTGGGTACCCTAAGATTGGGAGCCAGCAATCATGGTAATTGTTAGCAGCTGGTTTTTAACTCTTTCACTGCCAGGTCCATACGCTGTATGGACCTACAGAAGTGCCTGCTGGTGGCCAAGTTCGTATTGCGTACGGACCTCATTTCCCCCTCTCCTATAAGCTCATGGTCACTTCAATGACCATAAACTTGTAGCAGAATTGTTCAGCAGAACATTTCTATAACTGCTTCTGCTGAACATTTCTATAACTCTGATCAGCGAATTACATCCCGCTGATCAGAGTTATTAACCTAAAATAAGACCCCCCTCAAATACAAAAAAAAAGATTAAACTGAAAAAATGTAAAAAGTAAAAAAGCAAACAAAAAAAAACATAGTGAGACCCAGTGGCGGCTGGTGCTAAACTTGGCTTCCTCAGGCTCTAATCATGTGGCTTGAAAAAAAAAAACGGTGCCCTGCAGGGGGGAAGCCTCCTAATGGACCAGCCACTCTTGATAAGACCCCTTTCACATGGAGCAGACTCTGTCAAGCAGATCCGCCTGCTCAGTGTGGGATCTGTCTGCTGATCCCCGCTGAGCAGGCGGATGACAGGTCCGTGTCCACTTATACAGGGAGGACACGGACACAGCCCGCTGTTCTCCATGGGGCAGTCGGATGGAAATTGACCGCCTGTCCAGTTTCATCGGATACCATCCAATACGATCTGCTAGATGGATGGGGAATGGAATCCCCATCCGTCTGTTTTTAGCGGACTGGACTTGATCGGATGCAGGCGGGTGAAAAAGGACACGTGTCCGTTTACATCAGCCTCTCCATAGAGAACAATGGGTGGTCCGATTGGGCCCACCTGAAAAACAGACAGGTAGACCCGATCAGTCTGCTTGTGTGAAAGGGGCCTAGGCCTTGTTCACACATGCCATACACAGTGTACCTTTACAGGGATGCACAGGTGTTCCGAGCATCTCTGTGCAGGCAGTTCCATTGATGTCATTTGGGATGCAGCAACTGCACGAACAGAGCCATTGCTCCCAATTTTACATCCATGTAGGTCTGCATGCATGTCCCTGAGCTCACACTGCCTGCATTTGGGGTCACGTACCCACACCCACACAGATGTCATATTGGGAACAGCAGCTATGCCTGTGCAGCCATTGCATCCCAATTAACATAAATTGGACTGCCTGTACAGGGATGCGTGGAAAACCTGTGCATTCCTGTGTGGGTAAACATGGTTTTCCATGTTTAGTAGCAATTTGGCAGGAAATTTTGTAAGTTATTTTGTGTTTATTTGCACTATTAATGATTTTAGTGTATTTAGTGTATTTTTAGCGAAAATATTGTTTTGATAAATATTTGTGCAAATATCACGCTGCCTTAAAAATCAGTAGCACCTTCTTTTTATTCTACTGGTCCTATGCTTTCAGAAAATTCTGAATACTGTAAGGGAAAAATGACAACTTTCTGATTTTAAGAGAAATTTGTATATTTACATTTTTGCGTTTGTTCAATTTTAACCATTTTGCAAAATTGCCCAATGTAAAAATTACATATAGTCGTTATGTATTAATTCCATACAACTTAAGCTTTTATAGTTAGTTGGAATTTGGCAGGAATTTTGTAAAATTAGCTCAGTTTTTATCTGCTAATAATGGCTTTAGTGTATTTTTTGTGAATATATTTGTTTGATAAACATCTGCGCAAATACCGTGGGGTCTATATGCTTTCAGAAAATATATGGTTTTGGGGATCTTTCACAAATTCTAAAAGCTGTAAGGGAAAAATGAAAACCTTTCAGATTTTTTGAGAAATTTGGATATTTACATTTTTGTATATGTTCGATTTTTCACCATTTTGCAAAAAGGCGCAATGTAAAAATATATTTTTTTTGTTCTTTATTAACTGCATATAGGTTAAGCTTTTCTATTTAGTAGGGATTTAGCAGGAATTTGATAAAATTAGCTGTGTTTTTATCTGCTAATAATGGTTTTAGTGTATTTTTTGCAAATATATTGGTTTGATAAACATTTGCCCAAATACTGTGGGCTCTAAAAAATCAGTAGCCCCTTTTTTTTATTCTAGAGGTCATATGCTTTCAGAAAACATGTGGTTTTGGGGGTCTTTCACAAATTCTGGAAGCTGTAAGGCAAAAATGAAAACCTTCAGATTTTTTGAGAAATTAGGATATTTACACTTTTGCGTCTGTTCAGTTTTCACCATTTCGCAAACAGGCGCAATTTAAAAGTTACAAATATTTGTTATTTATTAACTCAATACAGGTTAAGCTTTTATATTTAGTAGGAATTTTTTAACATTTGCTGTGTATTTATCTCCTAGTCATGATTTTAGTGGATTTTTAGCAAAAATATTGTTTTGATCAACATTTGCGCAAATATCGCGGGACCTTAGAAATCAGTAGCACCTTTTTTTCTTTCTACTGGTCATGTGCTTTCAGAAAATATATGGTTTGGGGTTTCTTTTACAAACTTTGAAATCTATAAGTGAAAAATAAAAAAGCAAAGAAAAAATTGCAAAAATGGTCTGGCCACCTGAGTGTACACTATGGAACACAGGGCCTGGCAGCGAAAGGGTTAAAGGGGAGAATGTTTATTAATGTATACACAGGGCATTGTGCTAGAAAATGTTTAATATACAGATTGCGAATGGGAAGGGGCTAAGGTAAAATGAGTGTTGTGTGATTCAGTGATTGCTTTACCTATTGCCTGAAACTGCTCTTTAGGTGATACATATTTAACCATACTGAATATCCATAGCTTTTTCTGCCTGAGTTTCTAATCAACCAGGTATTTGACTGACCTCTAAAATATCGTTTTAACCTACAAGTTTTGGGTCTCTGCACATTTTTTAATGTAGTATACAATCTTTCATGTAATTAAACCAACAATGAACTGTTTGAAAAAACAAAAATATCCTTAGGGTATTCTAAAATCCCTAATCAAATTATTCCTGTTTCTTTGGTCAGGTAGATCTCTGTGCAGTATTTATGCAAGTGTATTCTTGAACTCAAAGTTCAAATTACAGGATCATTAAATAAAATGAGCATTTAATTGTAATTTTATTTATTCTTCCAGTTAGTTAACCACAAACTCAGCAAGGTACAATTTACCTGACTGGTGATCCATATTAATATTCAATGTGTAATACCAATTAAATGTGTATATGTTAAGTTAATATATTGTCATATATTAGCACAAAAACTTGGTGCACAATGTACTCTGCCCAGACTATGCATCCTGGAAGAATTTAAAAATCATTTAAAAAAAAGAAAAAGTACTTAGCGTAAAGATATATCTCCAACCTTAATTGCCCTCTATGTTGCTAAGAGGTTGAAGGTGGGGAAGGCACTATAGATCCTTTCACTGATCAGGTTTACCAGTGGTCATAGCACATGTGTGATCTTGAGCAACTCCCCTATAAAAGGTCAGACCACCCTAAACTATCTGGCAATTTTCTGTATATTAGGAATTAAATACAAACACAAAGACAACCACCAATGATTACCATTTAACCCTTTTGTTGTCATGTATTTTATGTATATAAAAAATAGTGACCACCCTTAATGAGTATCAATTAGTCTTTTATATTTAAGCAATGACTCCCATGACTCCAACTCTATCATTTTTTTATTTAAGAAAAAGCAAGACGGATAACAAAGACAATTCACAATTACACAATTGTCAACAACAGACAAACTGGCTTCACTCCTTAAAATGTGGTTGATTAGATTATTATCAAAGTATTGGAATGCAGTGCACAATCTTTGTGAGTGATTTATCTTGGTTTTAATAAAGTACTGCTTTTTTTTTTTATATGCTGCGCAATGAAAGCCGTTTTATATCTCTGAGCTTTTGCTGCTGGAGGAGCATTTTGCTGTGTGGAGGAGTGCAATACCGGGTGGTGGTGGAGCAAGTGGCGACATAATACATAGAGAAGATTGAGATACCTGGCATAATAAAGAGCAGTGGCCAGATTTAAAGGGCAGGGCATATTTAGACCTTACTGCAAAGTGGGTCAACCATTTTCGTAAGCAGGCTGATGGTGGAGAAGCATGGCACTGGTGGTGAACAAGTAGATTGGTGGCACAGTCACGGTCGAACACAACTGGCTGCAATTGTATACAGAAGATATGTTACTTTAAGGACTTTTTTTTGAATGAGTGTCATTTGGATGGTATTAAATTCATTTAAATTTGACACAAGAAGCATTTTTTTTTGTATTAAATTGATTACAACACAGACTTTTGGAACTAAAACAGCGAAATAATTCATAAGTAATTTATACACTATAATGTCAAAAGTATTGGGACACCTGCCTTTACACGCACATGAACTTTGATGGCATCCCAGTCTTAATTCATAGGGTTCAATATTGCGTTGGTCCACCCTTTGCAACTATAGCAGCTTCAACTCTTCTGAGAAGGCTGTCAACAAGGTTTAGGAGTTCCAATGGTAATGTTTGACCATTCTTCCAGAAGTGCATTTGTGAGGTCATGCACTGATGTTGGACGAGAAGGCCTGGCTTGCAATTTTCGCTCTAATTCATCCCAAAGGTGTTCTATCAGGTTGAGGTCTCTGTGCAGGCCAGTCAAGTTCTTGCACCCCAAACTCACTCATAAATGTCATTATGGACCTTGCTTTTTGCACTGGTCCAAATCATTTGGTGGAGGCAAGGGGCTTGGCCCCTTAGGTGGAGGCAAGGGGCTTGGCCCCTTAGTTCCAGTGAAAGGTACTCTTAAGGCATCAGCATACCAAGACATTTTGGACAATTTCATGCTCCCAAGTTTGTGGGAACAGTTTGGGGACGGCCCCTTCCTGTTCCAACATGACTGCGCAGCAGTGCACAAAACAAGGACCATAAAGACATGGATATGCAAGTTTGGGATTGTGAAACTTGACTGGCCTGCACAGAGTCCTGATCTCCACCCAATAGATCACCTTTGGGATGAATTAGAGCGGAAACTGCGAGCCAGGCCTCCAACACATCAGTGCCTGACCTTACAAATGCACTTCTGGAAGAATGGTCAAACATTCCCATAGACACACTCCTAAACCTTGTGGACATCCTTCACAGAAGAGTTGAAGCTGTTATAGCTGCAAAGTATTGAACCAGTATTGAACCCTACCAACTAAGACTGGTAAGCCATTAAAGTTCATGTGCATGTAAAGGCAGGCGTCACAATACTTTTGACAATATAGTGTATGTCTATAAAGAGGACAATTAAAGTGGTGGTTAACCTGTTGCCGCCTGCCCACCGTCATATGACGATGGAGAGGTGCGGCTCTTGTTCTGGGCTGCCGTCATATGACGGTGGCTAATTCACACAGGGCTAGCGCGCGATCGTGGGCACGCAGCCCTGCTCCCCGGAACACAGCGCATCACAGACAGGGGTGAACAGCCATTGGGCATGGCTGTTCACCATGTGATCGGCTGCAATTACGTCACGGCCGATCACAAAGGGGTATTCCCCGCTTTAGACCGCGCATGTGCACGATCGGGAGCGCGCAGTGTGGTCATGGCGGTGGCGGCGTGTTCCCAGGAACACTGCTCGTCACAGACAAGGGTAAACAGCCAATGGCTGACGGCTGTTTACCACGTGATCACTACATGTAAACATAGACCGGTTACTAGCTGTTACCGGCTCTTCTCTCCTCACACACCGTTTCCAGTGTGAGGAGAGAAGAGCCAGGAGCAGTGAGTTACCAATCTATGTGTGTACTGTACTGCACCAACACAACAAATAAAAGAGAACCTGTCACATCGCCCCCCCCTGTCACCCAACAGTCACCACATCAGTGCTTATAAAGTGCACCTGTCACCCATCAGTGCCCACAAAGTGCACCTGTCACCCATCAGTGCCCACAAAGTGCACCTGTCACCCATCAGTGCCCACAAAGTGCACCTGTCACCCATCAGTGCCCACAAAGTGCACCTGTCTCCCATCAGTGCCCACAAAGTGCACCTGTCACCTATCAGTGCCCCCAAAGTGCACCTGTCACCCATCAGTGCCCACAAAGTTCACCTGTCACCATCAGAGACTGCCGTCAGCGGTGCACCTGTCACCCATCAGTGACCGTCATCAGTGACCATCATCAGTGACTGCCCTCAGTGACCGTCATCAGTGACCCATCCGTGACCCTCATCTGTCACCTATCAGTCCCATAAAGTGCACCAGTCACCATCAGAGACTGTCATCAGTGACTGTCACCCGTTACCCGTCACCCACCAGTGACCGTCGCACGTCACCTGCTACCCACCAGTGACCGTCACACGTCACCTGTCGCCCATCAGTAACCGTAATGAGAGCAGCGGGGAGTTCTCATCAGATTCAAATGCCAATTCCAATTGTGAATCAAATTTGGCATTTGAACTGATCGATAGTAGTGGATCGGCAAACGAATCAGAGAAAGAATGGATCCCTCCTAAAAAGAGCACGGCACTCTGGAAACCAGGCAGCCACCAGCAATATAACCCAGGATCAAATTCCCAGGTCCAGTACCAGCGCTGCTGCTAGCGATAGACCCCAAAACCAAAGGCCCAGTCCTAGAGCTGCCGCCAGCGAAAGGCCACAAGAAATGCCCAGTACCAGCACTTCCGCAGCATCACGCCCAAATGCCAGCACAGGAACTCCAACTACCAGCACTGGAGTGCCACGTCCCCCAAGAGCCAGGGCCGCTACATATCTCCCAGATGGTCTTGCCAATCCAACATGGCTGCCTTCCGACTCAGGATCAGCAAGAATTCCCCCTTCCACCGCACAGCCAGGTGTGCAGGCCAATACCCCAAATTTTTCTGAAATTGTTTTAATTTATTTTTGCCCATACACTTTGCTGCAACTCATCGTGGACCAGACCAATTTATATGCCCAGCAGCATATTGCCAACAACCCCCAATCTTCATACGCCCGTCTATTCGAAGGATTTGACTCTGGAGGAGTTCAAAATGTTTGTGGGCCTCACCATAAACATGGGGCTTACAAAAAGAAATGAAGGACATGCCTATTGGTCCACCCACCCCATTCACCACATGCCCATTTATTCTTCTGTAATGTCCAGGTTCCGATACGAGATGATAATGTGCTTTCTTCATTACAGTGACAACACCCAGTGCCCTCCCCGCAATCATCCAAATTACAATAAATTATATAAACTTTGCCCACTCGTTAATTTCTTTTCCCAACGATTTGCAGAACTCTATGTCCCCGATAAACATATATGTGTAGATGAGTCCCTGGTACCCTTTTCAGGCCAGCTAGGAATAAAACAATACATTCCTAGCAAAAGGGCCAAATACGGAGTGAAAATTTATAAGCTTTGTGAGAGAGTCACGAGATATCTGTATGCGTTCCGCATATACGAAGGAAGAGATTCCAAGCTCCAGCCCGCTGAGTGCCTGGCCTACATGGGCACAACTGGTAAAATTGTATGGGAACTGACATACCCACTGCTGAAGAAAGGTTACCACATATACCTGAATAACTTCTACACAAGCCTGCCCCTTTTCAAACACCTATACCTCGCACAAACCCTGGCCTGTGGAACCTCCAGAAGGAATAGGAAGGGCTTCCCACAAACCATAGTAAATAAGAAATTGCGAAGGGGAGAAAGAGCAACTTTGAGATGCAATGAAGTGCTGGCCTTGAAATGGAAGGATACCAGGAAAGTGTGCATTATGCCCACTTCCTAAAATTCATTGAAGAAGATGTCACGTCCCTCATCTACCATCAAAGACCCCCCCCAGAAAACCTTCGCTCTGATGCTGTTAGCCGACTTCATGAACGCCACTTCCCGGACTACGTTCCACCATCTGAAGCAGGCCAAAGATGCCAAAAAAGATGTTGAGTATGCAGCGGTAAAGGATTTTGAAGAGATACCAGCTACCATTGTCACCAGTGTCCCCTTGAACCCGGCCTTTGCATTGGTGAATGCTTCAGACTATATCACACATCCCTAAAATATTAGCCCATATTCTTAACCATTTCCCCATTTTCATCATCTGTGCTGACCATTTCCCATGCTTCCTCAAATAACCATGCCGTTTGGACTGCTTACATGTGAACTGACCCTGGCCTGTTTTACCAACTACACTTCTGCCTACTGTTTGGACTGCTTACATGTGAACTGACCATGGCCTGTTTTACCAACTACGCTTCTGCCCACCACTTGGACTGCTTGCACGTCATCTGACCCTGGCCTGTTTTATGGACTATGCTTTTGCCTACCGCTTGGACTGATCTGTTGCCCTGCTACTGTAGGACACAGGGGTCTCACATGTGAGGGGCTCCAGAAATGTTTTTCCGGATGGAGAAAACAATTTTTTTTGTTGTCTCCGGGTTTCGTAATTTCCGGATTAGGGTCTGGAGTCTGGAGGCTTCATAGAGATTTGGGTGGGTGGAAGCCTCTACCCCTGTGCCCCTGTGCACAGGTCCTACCAGATTGCGGCCCTCAGCCTGCTGCTGACTTACTGCCACCATCCCCCTGCCTGTAGCATAAACTGACCACACCTCTGCCTGCTACCTGGACTATAGAAATAATTAGCTGTAGCAAGAGGCAGTATGTTTACGAAGGGCTGGAGAGCAGTAGAATAATGAGTGCAGGGAGGTAACGGTGTACCAGGACCAATATTATGGCTGTGTTGGCTGTCTCTGCCTGGACAATTTCTATGGACAAATGCTTTGGCTGTGCTAAAGATATCCTTGTGCTGACTATAGACAATATTCCTGCCTGCTGCCTGGATAATTACTATTGTTGCTAAGCACATCCCTGCCTGCTGCCTGCTGCCTGCACCAATTCTCTCCTCTGGGGACACTACTAAAACCACAGGTAATACTTTTTTTTACCCTTTCCTCAATAGAATTTATTTTGGAGTGTAATTTTTGGTATATAAATGCTATGTGTTAGAAATATAAGGGCCTTCAAAAATAATAGGTTGTCAGGAAATTAGATGTGTAATTTATGCTTGTAGAATGTATTTTGGGGTGTCATTTTTGCTATGTACATGCTATGTGTTGGAAATATCTTAAAAATGGACAACTTTGTGGAAAAAAATGCGTTTTCATTTGTTTTCCACATTTTCCAAAAACTTCTGGAATAAAATGAACAGTTCAAAAGACTCATTATGTCTCATAGATTATACGTTGGTGTGTCTGCTTTCCAAAATGGGGTCATTTTGTGGGTATTTGTGCTTTCCTGGCTTGTTAGTGTCTCAAAAAATGAGATAGGTCTTCAGTACATCAGGTGTGATCAGGTGTGATCAATTTTTAATGATTTGCACCATAGCTTGTAGACTCTATAACTTTCACAAAAACCAAATAATATACACTAATTAGGGCTATTTTTACCAAAGATATTTAGTCGTATAAATTTTGGCCAAAATTTATGAAGAAATATTACTAATTAGCAAAATTTTATGACAGAAACAAAGAAAAGGGCATTTTTTCACCAAATTTTCAGTCTTTTTTTATTTATAGCACAAAAAATAAAAAACCCACTAGTGATTAAATACCACCAAAAGAAAGCTCTATTTGTGTAAAAAAAGGAAGCAAATTTCATTTGTGTACGGTGTTGCATGACTGAGTAATTGTCATTCAAAGTGTGAGAGCATTGAAAGCTGAAAATTGGTCTGGGCAGGAAGGGGGTGAAAGTGCCCTGTAGGCAAGTGGTAAAATATGTTGCGCTGCACTTTATGTACATTTAAGATTATATATTGATGTGGGAACACAGGACAGTGTTACAGCAGCAACACAGATATCATTTATTGTAATTTGGTGAACATTTTTTTGTGGGAAAGACCGGAGGTTTTTTAAATTTGTGCACATTGCAGTATATATTTTTCATTGGACATAATTACAATAACACTACCTGATGGTTTTATAATTATGTCTTGTCCCATTTTTAATTTGTTTAATGCCTCAATCAGTAATGGAATTAAATTTCCTTTGTTGGAGTTTAGATATTTCATTTGTAGTTTGCTGAACTAATGCTAAAATATTAGCGTTCTAAGATAGGGGGAGGGAAAGTTTTTTATTTATTTTGATATGCCTTATTTAGAGGGACACTACTGTTAGAACACTCTACAGGTTTCTCATCTAACAGTAATGATGTTCTAGATAAAAAACAAAAATAGAGCTTCGCTAACCTTAAATAAAAATTAAATTAAAATATAGCGAGACACAATGTGAATTGTTAGTCCTTATAATCAGTCCAGCAAGGCAAAAAAGTGGATAAGAGTATGTCCCTTTAAATTCCTTGTGACAGTGAGGTAGATAATTCTGTACACCATGACAAAAACGTGCACCTCCACCACATAAGTTATGCGCTTACCAGCGCAAGCTTAAAGCGGAGTTCCACCCAAAAGTGGAACTTCCACTCATTTGCCTGCTCCCTCCCTCCGGTACCACATTTGGCATCTTTCGGGGGGAGCGGATACCTCTCTTTTACCAGTATCCTAATACCACTTCCGCGCCCGTTGATGTCATCACTGGGGCTCCCTCCTCCTCCCTCCTCCTTCCCCTGCCGCGGGGCCAGTAGGAGAGAGGAGCGGAGCCTTGCGCATGCGTAGTAGGGTTCCCGGCATTAAGTCGTAAGGCTACACTGATGGAAACATTAGCTGTGGTTCCAACATCGCTGGACTCCAGGACAGGTAAGTGTCCTATTATTAAAAGCCAGCAGCTGCAGTATGTGTACCTGCTGCCTTTTAATTTTTGCAACGGAGGGCAGACCTCCGCTTTGAGAAAGCTTGCGGCTAATACCCAGCCAGGGCCTTTATCCTGAGCGAAAATCTGATGTCAGCCCACGGACAGAACATAATCCAAACGTGGTAAGGCCAAGCAGATGTCCTTAAAACCTCATATGGACCAGGAATCCATAGTCAGTGGGCATAAGTATCAGGGAAACCAGAGTAACCAAAAAAGAAAAATCATGTCCTAGTGTAAAACCAACTACACCTTTAATAATAAAAATGGTATTGCACTTACAGTAAGGAGTAGAATAAAAAGCATTGGTAAGCTATGGTTCTAGATCCCACTTGTCTATATTGTCTTTGGGTTTGTTTTCCTCCAGAATTTCTATCAGAGCTTTGAAGTCACCTTTTTTTTAATAGACTGACCAACCAAAGTCTATAACATCTGCTCTTACTCTAGTGTTTGATAAGACCGTTTTTGATTTGTCCTGCCTTTTAATTGCCTAGATGGTGAGGCCCCTCTTCTGTGGTTAACATACTGGATGGTTGGATGCGGCTACCACTGGAAATGCTATTGCTGTTCAGGGAGTAGGGATGAGCTTCGAGTTCGAGTTGAACTCATGTTCGACTCGAACATCGGCTGTTCGCCAGTTTGCTAAACAGCGAACAATTTGAGGTGTTGGCGGCAAATTGGAAAGTCGCAGAACACCCTTTAAAATTCTATGGGAGAAATCAAAAGTGCTAATTCTAAATCTATATGCATGGTATATGCATGGTACTGTCATAAAAAGTGTTTGGGGACCTGGGTCCTGCCCTAGGGGACATGGATCAATGCAAAAAAAGTTTTAAAAACGGCCATTTTTTCGGGAGCAGTGATTTTAATAATGCTTAAAGTGAAACAATAAAGTGTATTCCTTTAAATTTCATACCTGGGGGGTGTCTATAGTATGCCTGTAAAGGGGCGCATGTTTCCCGTGTTTAGAAATTACATTTCAAAGGAAAAAAAGTCAATTAAAACTACTCATGGCTATTAATGAATTGTCGGTCCGACAATACACATGAAAGTTCATTGATAAAAATGGCATGGGGCTTCCCCACAGGGGAACCCCGAACCAAAATTTAAAAAAAAAATGGCGTGGGGGTCCCCCTAAATTCCATACCAGGCCCTTCAGGTCTGGTATGGATATTAAGGGGAACCCCGCACCAAAATTTTTTAAAAAATGGCATGGGGTCCCCCTCGAAATCCATACCAGACCCTTCAGGTCTGGTATGGATTTTAAGGGGAACCCCGCGCCAAACTTTTTTTTAAAAATGGCGTGGGGTCCCCCCAAAAATCCATACCAGACCCTTATCCGGGCACACAACCTGGCAGGCCACAGGCAAAAGAGGGGGGGTGAGAGAGCGGCCCCCCCTCCTGAACCGTACCAGGCCACATGCCATCAACATTGGGAGGGTGCTTTGGGGTCCCCCCCAAAGCGCCTTGTCCCCATGGTGATGGGGACAAGGGCCTCATCCCCACAACCCTTGCCCGGTGGTTGTGGGGGTCTGCGGGCGGGGGGCTTATCGGAATCTGGCATTCCCCATGACGTCAGAGGGGGCGGGGTGAAAGAAGATGGAAAGAAGGAGACTTGAAATAAAGGAATTGTCAAAAACTGTCTCTTGTCATTTTTAACATTTTTGACACTTTTTTTGTGAAATGGTAGGGGTACCTTTGTACCCCCTTGCCATTTCACACGGGGGGGCTGGGATCTGGGGGTCCCCTTGTTAAAGGGGGCTTCCAGATTCCGATAAGCCCCCCCGCCCGCAGACCCCCACAACCACCAGGCAAAGGTTGTGGGGATGAGGCCCTTGTCCCATTCAACATGGGGACAAGGTGCTTTGGGGGGACCCCAAAGCACCCTCCCAATGTTGAGGGCATGTGGCCTGTACGGTTCAGGAGGGGGGGTGCTCTCTCGTCTCCCCCTCTTTTCCTGCGGCCTGCCAGGTTGCGTGCTCGGATAAGGGTCTGGTATGGATTTTTGGGGGGACCCCCATGCCATTTTTTTTTTTAATTTTGGTTCGGGGTTCCCCTGTGGGGAAATTCCATGCCGTTTTTATCAATGAACTTTCATGTGTATTGTCGGACCGACAATTAATTAATAGCCGCGAGTAGTTTTAAATTACTTTTTTTCCTTTGAAATGTCATTTTGCTGTCAGACTGTTCTAAACACGGGAAACATGCCCCCCTTTACAGGCATACTATAGACACCCCCCAGGTACGCAATTTAAAGGAATATTAAACTTTTATTGTTTCACTTTAAGCATTATTAAAAACGTCCGTTTTTAAAACTTTTTTTGCATTGATCCATGTCTCCTGGGGCAGGACCCAGGTCCCCAAACACTTTTTATGACAATACCATGCATATAAGCCTTTAAAATTAGAACTTTTGATTATTCATGTTCGAGTCTTATAGACTTTAATGGTGTTCGTGTGTTCGAACAAATTTTTTGCCTGTTCACATGTTCTGGTGCGAACCGAACAGGGGGGTGTTCGGCTCATCCCTATCAGGGAGTAGGTCTTGGAAACCCCCCTTTTGCAAGAATGCATAGCATCTGTGATATTGTTTGTTATAAACATATTTTGATTTGCATTGCAGACAATTATTCCCATAGTTTTCCTGAAAAAGCAGATGCTGACCCGAGAAACGCATTGAAACTGTTGATAGCCCGATACTCACCTGAATCAACAATGCAAATATGGATTGTGAAATAACTCTATGTAGTTACATCTGATGTATCGGAATGTCTGGGGTAAATTACTGTACATGAAACACTGTTTGTATGTATGAAGAACTGCAAGAAATACGCATTTTATCTTGGTTACTTTTAAATGGAAAAATAAAAATGTTGGGTTTTATATACAATTAGTTTTTGACTTGGTACCTTTAGTATTTTATTTTTGTTTAGGGAGCTATATATACAGTAAAACCTTGGATTGAGAGTAACTTGGTCTAAGAGTGTTTTGCAAGACAAGCGAAAGGTTTTTATTAATTTTGACTTGATAAACAAGCGATGTCTTGATATAAAAGTAGCATCATGTCACAACTGAGTATAAAAGAAAAGAGAGGTGCCTCTCAGTCAGTGGTTTTCAACCTTCCTAGTGACGTGACCCCTTGATAAAATTTCCCAAGTTGTGGGGACCCCTAACAGTAAAATGATTTTCGTAGCCTGGGTTGTCAGCACCCAAGACAAGACAAGTAATTTGCACCCCTAGCCCAGGGACATTTAGCGCTTCCTGAGTCCATTCCACTCGTACAGTATTAAAACCCATTATGGTACATTTTAGGATGTACCACTCTCTTTGTTCTCATTTCTTTCCCTTTTATCTCCCTCTATCCTAATTTCTTGTTTTTTTCCCCCATCCCTCTCTCTAGCCATCTTTCTTGTTCTCTTATTCTTTCTCTCCCTTTTTCTTTGTTTCTCCCCCTCTTTTCCTCTCCCTTTCATGTATTCTCTATTTTTATTCCTTCTCTTACTCCTTAGTGGGGGGAATGGGATGAGTGGCAGTGCTGGTGGGGGGTGGGATCAGTGGCAGTGCTGGGGGGTGTTCTGATCAGCCAACTTAGGTGCTCTTGATCAGGGTCATCTGCTGATCTGAGAACTGTAGTGGGGACTTTCAATGGCAACTATAATCACAGGTAGTGTTACTGTCGGGAAAGACATGCTGGGAGCAATAGTTCGGCTGTGGTGGGTGCACGCTCATGGGTGCCAGCGAATGCGTGCGTGTGCATGCGCGCGGGCGCGCGGCTGTTGGCGCTAGGCGCCAACAGCCCTTACAAGGAAATCTTGCTGCCTGATCTGCAGCATTCCCTGAGTGTGATCCGTGTTCCTAATCTGTTCCTGCATTATCCGGCTTGCCTTGTGACTATCCTTTACCTATCATCCAGCACCTGACCCCGGCCTGTTGATGACCTCACTCCTGTCTGATCCTCTGGCTAATCTGTACCAGTCTGTTACCAACCCGGCTTGTTCTGTGACCCTCCTTCAGCCTCCTGAATCTGCACCTGTTCTGCTAGTCTGTGTATGACCCGGCCTGTCTGACCTTCCTGTGTTCCAATTCCTGGAACCATCCACCTGCATCCTGTGAGTGTCTGCTTTCCTGCTTCAGCTTCCAGCCTGCTGCATCCTACCTGCTGTTCCCGTTGTCTCAGCAACACCAGGAGCTTCAGACCTGCCCATCTGCTGTTGATCCTGCCAAGCACTTGTGCTGCCCTGTACTCCTGTGCTTCCTGTCTGCTCTACCAGGGGCCATGAGTCAGGGATGTAAGGGAGGCCTCCCTTAGCATATAGGGCTCAACAACTAGGTACGTGGCAGTATCAGGCAGCCATGTCTGAGCCCGTGCATGGAGCCTCCCTTATGGATGAACCATGTTTACATCTAGCCGGCCTGACACAGGCTGTTAGGAGTCTTCAGAAAGGCTACACCCGCCTCGAAGAGCGTGTGCAGACGCTCTCACCACCTGCTGCACCTCAAAGAACTTCTCAAGCTTCTGCCAGCACCTCTGCTCCACCTGCAGTAGTGATGTTACCCCTGGAGCCTCGTGTACCTACACCTGAAAGATTCTCAGGTGACCACCACAAATTCAGTGCCTTCCGTAACTCCAGTGAGCTCTTCTTCGCTCTTCAGCATCATACCTTCTCTCTAGAGACTACCAAAGTGGGCTTCATAATTTCCCTGTTGCAGGAAGAACCCTAATCCTGGGCGCACACCGATTACTGGAACATAAGGCTGCAGTCCTGACCAATCTGACTACATTCCTGGATGCCATGGCACAACTATATGAGGACCCAAAGCTGTCTGCAACTGCGGAAACCGCACTCCATTCTTTACAGCAGGGTCGCAGAGCCGTAGAGGACTATGTTGCCGAATTCAGTCATTGGGGCGCTGACACCAGCTGGAACAATACGGCTCTCCAAAACCAGTTTTGCATGGGACTGTCAGATCCTCTCAAGGATGAACTGGCTAGGGTAGGGGTACCGCAGACCTTGGATGAACTTATCAACCTGGCCATACAAATCGACCGAAGTCTACGAGAATGCAGGTCTGAAAAAACCTTGAGTCCATCCCATCCTACCTGGATGCTTCCAAGAGTACCCAGTCCTTCTTACCCAGCTCCTCCTGTGCAACCAGCTCCAACTCCAGACATTCCTGAACCTATGCAATTGGGTGTGCTCCGTCCCTCTCTCACTGGTAAGGAGCGCCAACGGAGACATATGAACAATCTGTGTATGTATTGTGGGGTACCTGGACACTATGTGAGAACCTACCCTGCTAAGTTCAGTAAGTTCCTTTTAAGTTCTACTAACTGAACTCCTGCTGAAATTAATGCCTCTTCTCACCTCTCTGTACCTGTTCTGTTGCAGCTGTCTGGAAGGGGCCTTCAAGTAAACGCTATTATTGATTCAGGGGCATGCAGTTGCTTCATGGACTCCACCTTTGCAGCCAGACCCTCAATTCCTTTAGTATCCAAGACTCAAGGACTCATTGTCCCATATGTTCAGTGACTCTAGAACAACTGCCTCTCCAGACACCATTTTACCCAATTTTCTTCTGGTTCAGAAAGATCTACTCGTCTGGGTCAAACAGGCTTCCGTCAATGTTCCCCTCTCTCTCGAAACAAAGTTGCTTGCAAGAGACGGCCTGCTATGACATAAGGATAAAATTTTCATACCCGAGAGTCTCCGGGTCACCATACTCGAACTTTGTCACGACCATGCCTTAGCTGGGCACTTCGGCACTTCCACGACAGCTGATCTGGTGCAGCGCACATTCTGGTGGCCTCAGGTAACAAAGGACTGTAAAGATTATGTGGAATATTGCCTTATCTGTGCCCGAAGCAAGTATAGCTGAACCAAGGCTTGGGGCCTGCTTAAACCTTTACCCGTTCCAGACAGGCCCTGGAAATGTATTTCTATGGATTTTATTGTGGAGCTCCCCCCTCCCGCAGAAGGTCACTCCACCATATTTGTAGTTGTGATGTTGACTGGCTATCCAAGATGGCACAGTTCTTTCCTTTGAAAGGGACACCATCTGCTCCTGAAATGCCACAGGTTTTCATCAGGGAGATTGTCAGACTACATGGAGTCCCTGCCAACATCATCTCAGATAGGGGAGTACAATTCACCTCCAAATTCTGGAAAGCATTATGCAAATCCCTCAGCATTGAGTTGTCTTTCTCCTCTGCCTATCACCCACAGACAAATGGGCAGACGAAGAGGACCAACCAGACTCTTGAGCAGTACCTGCGATTCTTCCCCCCTTTCTCTCAGGATGACTGGATTTCGCTATTACCACTGGCTGAATTTGCCTACAATAACTCTACTCATTCTTCCATAAAACAAACTCTCTTCTTCGCCAAATACAGGTACCATCCATCATTCTTGCCCAACTCCTTTCCGGAATGCTCAGTGCCAGCCGCCCTCGAAACCATAGACTTCTTCAATACAAATAAAAAACTGCTACAGGAGACTATGTCTAAAGCGCAAGAACTCAACAAGGAGAGCTTTGATAGGAAGAGACGGGGAGAATTAGCCCTGAAGCCCGGAGATCAAGTATGGCTATCCACTGTGAAGCTAAGGCTTGCCTAACCTTCTAAGAAGTTGGGTCCTAGGTTCGTGGGTCCTTTTTCCATAAAGAGAAGGATCAATGAGGTGGCCTACGAGCTGGAACTACCGGATTCCCTGCGGGTACACCCCATTTTCCATGTCTCTTTACTTAAGCCCACTGTCGCTAATCCTTTTTCAGGATGAAGTACGGATCCCCTGAGCCTGTGATTGTTAATGGGAAAGAAGAATATGAGGTGGGGGCAATCATGGACTGTCGGAAAAGAAATAATCTGACCCAATTCTTAATAAAATGGAAGGGTTACGGCCCAGAAGAAAATTCTTGGGAGCTGGAAAATAACATTCACGCCAAGAGATTAATCCAGTCATTCAAAAGAACTCACCCTGAAAAGTTAGCCCGGTTGGGCATCCAGAGGCTGCCCCTGGGGGGGGGGGTGTCGGGAAAGGCCTGCTGGGAGCAACAGTTCTGCGCTGGTGGGTGCGTGCTCATGGGTGCCGTTGCGCACACATGTGCATGCACGCGTACATGCGCAGGAGCGCGTGGGCACGTGGCTGTTGGCGCTAGGCGCACTATTTAAACTCTGCCCTTACAAGGAAATCTTGTTGCCTGATCTACAGCATTCCCTGCGTGTGATCTGTGTTCCTAATCTGTTCCTGCATTATTTGGCTTGCCTTGTGACTATCCTTTGCCATCCGCCTGCACCTGACCCTGGCCTGTCCACGACCTCGCTCCTGTCTGATCCTCTGGCTCATCTGTACCAGTCTGTTACTGGCCTGGCTTGTTCTGTGACCCTCTATCAGCCTCCTGAATCTGCACCTGTTCTGCTCGTCTGTGTATGACCCGGCCTGTCTGACCGTCCTGCGTTCCAATTCCTGGAACCATCCACCTGCATCCTGTGAGTGTCTGCTTTCCTGCTTTAGCTTCCAACCTGCTGCATCCTAACTGTTGTTCCCGTTGTCTCAGCAACACCAGGAGCTCCAGACCTGCCTATCTGCTGTTGATCCTGCCAGGCACTCGTGCTGCCCTGTACTCCTGTGCTTCCTGTCTTCTCTACCAGGGGCCACGAGTCAGGGACGTAAGGGAGGCCTCCCTCTGCATATCGGGCTCAACAACTAGGTACGTGACAGTTACCCACTGTGCCTCTGACTTTGTGGTGTCTTGTAGCAGTGACACCTATGCCGAAATCAGGAAATAGGGTCTCCTCCAGCCCCTCCCACTTATAGTCTCTGCCCCCCAGCCATGCCGTGAACTGAATGTGCGGCTGCAAAGAGGCTGAGTGGGCGGCTGCGGGCTCCAGACAAGGAACAGCCCAGCTGGGCAGTCACAGGCTCCAGGGACAAGTCGCAAAAAGGCTGGGAGAGCAGTGCAGGCTTCAGGAACAGCCAAGGATTCGGTGACTCCTGACAAATCATCATTCAACCCCAGGTTGAGAACCACTGCTCTAAGTGTGAAAAAATGGTTACATTTAATGAAGGCACAACATTTAGCAACTCACATGGTTGATGATTAAAAGAGGCACATCTAAGTAGGCATGCAGGGTAAAGCAGTCCATAGAGACTGTCCTCTGCACCGCCATCACCAGCGAAGTCATCCCTTCCACGCTGAGCTCCACGAGTGCTTCAAGCCTCACTTTAAGATCACTCTGGGGGGGTGTGGCCAGGTCTTTAGGGGGTGTGTGGCCAGGTCTTTGCATGTGAGCTTTCCATGTGAACGAACGTGTTCACTCCTCTCTGCCGACAATCAGCTGATTAGGCTGATTAGAGCCATAAATGCTGAGGATATCTCTCTCCCTCTCTCTCTCCTGGGGATTGATCTTGCTGGCTCCCTGGTACATTAAACAGCAGGGCTAGCCTTGAGGCTTATACTGAAGACATGGGGCTTACTCAGCTTTGGAGATCTGCATTACAGCATTATAGCCGGCGGCTACTGCTGAAGTTTATTGTTGAAGTTTACACTGAAGCCCGGGCCGGTCACGAGGGCAATGACTAAACGGAATAAGGTGAAGGCAGAGACACCAGGCTTAGGATCCCAGAATGGCGATGATTCATTACCCTTGCACTCACAAGTGAAGGGCAGAGGAGAGGCTTCAGAAAATTGCTTGGAAATCAAGCCCAGACCCTCCTGTATCATTCCAGACGCTGGTGCACACCATGGAGAAACCTGACACCTCCAAGCCACCACTGGAAGCTGCACACTATGAGGTACAGGGGGGAGATGGGCACATGGAACCGGGAGAGAGATAGTGAGATGAGGTTAGAAAAAGAAAAAGCCAGGACTGGTAATATTGTGACTATTACATATACACAGCCTGCTCTGATGGGGGAACCGACTTTAAAAGATGTGCTCCAAGCAGTGCAGATGCGCTCCAAGCAGTGTAGATGTGTAATACAACTATAAGTACCCTGTGAAACCAGTTTCAATACCTACGGGAGGAGGTTGCTATTATACATCACGATATTCAAACGGTGTGGGAACGCACAACAGCTGTAGAGACCCGCGTCAGTAATATTGAGGATGGCTTGGCTCCTATGTTGTGGGATTTCAAGGCACTGGAGCTGCAAACTAAATTTCACACTAATCATATAGATGATATTGAAAATAGGCTCCGAAGTAATGATGTGTGGATAGTTAGCCTCCCGAAGCATATAGATGAGAAAATCCTACGGAATTCAGAGCAATGAATTTTGGAAGTTTTCTCAACCTTTTTTCGGTTGAACGTGCAAATAGGATACCATCCAGACCCCCTCCCCCTGGGGAAATACCCATGCCCACTTATTTTGAAGATGCTACACTTTCATGATAGAGATAACATTTTGGCTTTGGCTCGAACAGGGGGTAGTGTGGATGTCAATGGTTCAAAAATGTATTTTTATCCAGATTATTTTGTGGAGGTCCAAAAGTTGAGAGGACAATATACGGAGGTTAAAAGGTGACTCTGCAACTTCCAAATCCCATATGCAATGTTATATCCTGCCAAACTTAGGATTGTGGTTAAGGGGGAAACAATGTTTTTTGATAATCCCAAAACAGCAGCCTCATGGATGGACAAGAATCAGCAACATTTGCACCCCGGCGCAACAGTGCCTCTACTTGACGTGGTATTACTTTCAGCAAAATAGAGAGGTCCTTATTAGTACAAGCAAAAGGCAGTTGAGGAGGGACTAACTAGCTTTCCCTTCCTTCTTTTTTTTCTCCAGTTATTTATTTTTTTCTCACTTCCTGCTCTCACTGAGATTTTCCTTTTTTTTTTTTTTAAAGGGAGCTGTTTAGAAGGAACAAGCTGGAAGCTCATATTCAAGCCTGGGTTTATTTTTTTCTGCCCTTAGTTTTTCCCAGGGAAGAATTATGTTTTATGTGTTTTCTTTTTTATGTATGTTGTGTTGTTTGTTTATTTGTTGTGTCTTGCCAAAGAGCATGTTCATAAATACAGCTATTTTACAATCATTGCAGCATCATTTGAATATAAGGATCAGGACAATTAGACTCTAACCTGTATATGGCCTAGGAATTACGAGATTTATGAGATTGCACTATGGCATTGCCTTTTTTTTTTCTCTCTCCCTCCAGGTTATCTGGAACTGTTACTTTCCCTTGGAATGTCTCATTGTTTTAACTACATATATTAAAGTTGTATTAATAAGATAATGTTGAATAATGGCTAATGAAATAAGAGTACTATCCAGGAATGTGAGGGGGTTGAAGGATCCAGTAAGAAAGAAGTAATTTTTTCTTCGTTACTAAAGTATAACTTGTCGATTGTCTGCCTGCAGGAGACTCACCTTACCCAGGACACTATTTACGCTGATTTACGAAGCATTTGTGCCATGAGTTATGGCGCACGCCGATGCGCAATTGACATTTTCGTATTTACAAAACATATGCGCCGGTAACACAGCGCAATTCCCCATTTACTATTCTCTTCCTGGCGCACGGGAAGAGGCGATCGGTACGCCACTATAGACATGGCGCACGGCATCTTTAATTGGAAATGTAAACAAGCTGGAAGTCCCAATATTATGGGGGTTAAAAGGGAATAAACTAATGCGCAAGCCAACAATAACCAACAGCCTAAAAAAGAGCTGCCAGCATAAAACTCACATACTCCAAACCATAGAATAAAAAAATAGTACATATGCAGCGCTCCTTACGCCTATAGTGTAAAAATTAAAATAAATAATGAATAAAATAAAATCAAAGTGTAAAGATAGATAGCAAAATATTATCCAAAAAATCAAAGTGTAAAGATAGATAGCAAAATATTATCCAAAAACTCATATAAAGTGCAGCGCGACTCCACCAAAACGCAAGAAAGTGTGCAAAAAATTCCGTGACTCACACATAAAAGTGATAAATAACATTCGATTGAGCATAAATATCATAATATTAAAAATAATATTAAAAATAATTTAAATACAATACAACACTAAAATAAGAATAAATTCATCCAAGGTGAAGTGCAATTCACTAAAGTACATAAATGTGCAAAAGAAATTCATAAAAATCTGTGAATCACAGATAAATGTAAAGAATGTCCAAATAATTAATAAGTGAAAAATGTAGTCCCAACGTCATGCAATGTAACTCCCAATAGCAGCAAAGAATGATCTTCTTACCATATAGGAAAGTGCAAGTGCAGTGGACAATTGCTGTGACAAGAAATGACCAAAGTGGATGTGCGCTTCCAATCGGGCTCCGAAAAAACGAAAGCTACCGGGTTCGGCCGTACCCGGCAGCAGCGACACCTGGCTCCTCCCTGACGCATTGCATCACAATGCATGTGACTTTCTCAAAGGGTCTTTGAGAAAGTCACGTGTGTTGTGGTGCAACGCGTCAGGGAGGAGCCAGGTGCCGCTGCTGCCGGGTACGGCCGAACCCGGTAGCTTTCATATTCACTGCTGCTATTACTGATTCGTATATGTAAGTTACTATTTGTTTTTTATCAATAAATCTTTAATACTACACTATGGAGCCATCTCTTCTCTTTTACCACTCATCTACCTACTGAATGGGGGGCGTGCAATTGCTGGCTGGATATCTTATGTCCCCGAGAGCTGTGACTACCACTACCACCGGAAGCTGCTTTCCCTGTGAAGATCTTTACCGCTTGTCGGCTAACACTCGACTTGGCCCATTGGGGGCCTCTGCTACAGGTGAGAGGCTGGGGGAAACAGGTGTCACACCCTGGAGCCCGATTGGAAGCGCACATCCACTTTGGTCATTTCTTGTTACAGCAATTGTCCACTGCATTTGCACTTTCCTACATGGTCAAAAGATCTGTCTTTGCTGCTATTGGGAGTTTCATTGCATGACGTTGGGACAACATTTTTCACTTATTAATTATTCGGACATTCTTTACATTTATCTGTGAAAATGACTAATTAGGCCCAATTTGGACATTTTCAGTTAGGGGTGTACTCACTTTTGTTGCCAGTAGTTTAGACATTAAAGGTTGTGTGTTGAGTTATTTTGAGGGGACAGTCATTTTACACATTTATACAAGCTGTACACTCACTTTGTAGCAAAGTGTCACATGAAAAGATCTAATAAAATATTTACAAAAATGTGAGGGGTGGTACTATTCCACCTAAGCAAAAGACATATATTGCAAATTGTATAACACATATACGTTTTAGATAAAGTAAAAGCTGATTTAAAAAGCAATTCACCATCTAATGGTATAAATAATTGGCATGAGACAAATTATTTGTATTGGGATCATGGATCCATCCATGATCCCCACACAAAGGCCTTGGCTGGGTTATAGCCGCAAGCTGTTTCTTTGCTTGCCTCTGGTAAGCGCGTATTTCTTACGGTGATCAGCACTCAATGGTGGTGGAAGATTATACTGTATTATGTAAAAAAAACAGAAAAGGACGCAGTCAGTTTTTCTCTTCCAGACCTGAACAGACTTGTAGGTAAGTGGGTGTACAGTTGTGTGAAAAATTATTTGCCCCCTTCCTGATTTTTTACTTTTTTGCATATTTCTCACACTTAAATGATTCAGATCATCAAACAAATTTTAATATTACACAAAGATAAGCAATAAATAAATAAATCCAAGATTCAGTTTTTAAATTTCTATTTCATTTTTAAAGGAAAAAAGCTGTTCAAACCTGCCTGTGAAAAAGTAATTGCCCGCTTCCATGCTGAATCATGAATGAACTGTGATTAACCACAATTTTTGGGAAAGCTAAGTTATATTTCACTTGCCACACCCAGGCCTGATTACTGCCAGACCTGTTAAATCAAGAAATCAAATTAATAGAAGCTGTCTGACAAAGTGAAGCACGCTAATAGATCACAAAAAGCCACACATCATGCCACAATCTAAAAAAATTCAAGAACAGATTAGAAACAAAGTAATGTACATGTATCGGTCTAGGAAGGGTTTCAAAGCCATTTCTAAGGCTTTGGAACTCCAGTGAACCACGATGAGAGCCAATATCCACAAATAGATGGAGATAACTTGGAACAGTGGTGAACCTTGCTAGGAATGGCCGTCCTACAAAAATGACTCCAAGAGCATGACACTGACTCATCCAGGAGGTCATATAAGAACCCAGAACAATATCTAAAGAATTGCAGGCCTCACTTGCCTCAGGTAAGATCATGATTCAACAATAAGAAAGAGACTGGGCAAAAATAGCATCCATGGGAGAGTTCCAAGGCCAAAGTCACTGCGGACCAAATAAACACAAAGGCTCATCTCACATTTACCAAAAACATCTTGATTATCACCAAGACATTAAGGCAAATATTCTGTGGACTGATGAGACCAAAATTTAACTTTTTGGAAGGTGTGCATCCCATTACATCTGGCATAAAATGAATACAGCATTTCATAACAAGAACATCATACCAACAGTCAGACATGGTGGGGGTAGCGTGATGGTCTTTGCAACTTCAGGACCTTGACGACTTACCATAAGTGATGAAACAATGAATTCTGAGCTCTACCAGAAAGTCCTAAAGGAGAATGTCCGGCCATCAGTTCGTGACCTCAAGCTCAAGTGCGCTTGGGTTATCCAGCAGGACAATAATCCGAAACACAACAGCAAGTCCACCTACAAATGGTTCAAACAAAGCAAAATTTAGGTTTTGGAGTGGCCTAGTCAAAGCCCAGACTTAAATCCAATTGAGATAGTGTTTTATGACCTTGAAAACCCTCCCATGTGGCTGAATCAAAACAATTCTGCAAAGAAGAGTGGGCCAAAATTGCTCCACAACAATGTGAAAGACTCATTGCCAGTTAACGTAAACGCTTGATTGCAGTTGTTGCCACCAAGGGTGGCACAACCAGTTATTAGGTTTAGGGGACAATTACTTTTTCACATAAAGCCAGGCAGGTTTGGACAGCTTTTTTGCATTAATAAATTAAACCATCATTTAAAAACTGCATTTTGTATTTATTTGGGTTATCTTTGTGTAATAATAACATTTTTTGATGATCTGAATCATTTAAGTGTGACAAATATGCACAAAAAAAAAAATCAGAAAGGGGACAAATACTTTTTCACACAACTGTACATGGACACATGTCCATTTACTTCAGCCTGCCCATACAGCTGCAAGGAGCTTCCTCACAAGTGGACCTTATCAGAAAGCAAATGTGAAAGAGCACTTAGTGATCATTTAATGTAACTTTATGACATTGTTACAACATGTTATTGCAGATGGTCTTTTTTAGCTTTAAATAAACACTGTTTTTATTTAACTCTTCATTAACCAATTCAGCCCCACAAGATTTGGCTGCTCAATGACCAGGCCATTTTTTGCGATACGGCACTGCGCCGCTTTAACTGGCAATTGCGCAGTTATGCGGCGCTGTACCCAAACAAAATTGACGTCCTTTATTTCCCACAAATAGAGCTTTCTTTTGGTGGTATTTGATCACCTCTGTGGTTTTTATTTTTTGCACTATAAACAAAAGAAGAGAGACAATTTTGAAAAAAACACAATATCTTTTACTTTTTGCTATAATAAATATCCCATTTAAAAAAAAAAAAAAAAATTTCCTCAGTTTAGGCCAATATGTATTCTTCTACTTATTTTTGGTAAAAAAGATCGTAATAAGCGTATATTGATTGGTTTTCACAAAAGTTATAGCGTCTACAAAATAGGGGATAGATTTATGGCATTTTTATTATTGTTTTGTTTTTTACTAGTAATGGCGGTGATCTGCAATTTTTATCGGTAATGCGATATTGCGGCAGACAAATTGGACACTTTTGACACATTTTTGGGACCATTGACAATTATACAGCGATCAGTGCTATAAAAATGCACTGATTAGTGTATAAATGTCACTGGCAGGGAAGGGGTTAACACTAAGGGGCGATCAAGGGGTTAACTGTGTTCCCTAGTGTGTGTTTTAACTGTGGGGGGGATGGGACTGTCTAGGAGGAGAGAGAGATTGGTGTTCATACTTAGTATGAACACACGATCTGTCTCTACTCCCCTGAAAGTACCGGGATTTGTGTGTCTGTACACACAGATTCCGGTTCTCGCTCTGTCATTAACGATTGAGGGTGCCTGGCGGCACTCACATTGGCTCCAGGTACACGCTGCGCGTGTGCCCCTAGTGGCCAAAAGGCGAAGCAACCTAAGGTAACGTCATTTTGCCCAGCCGTGCCATTCTGCTGTAGTAAAACTGCGGCGGCTGGTCGGCAAGCAGTTAAAGTGCATGTAAACCCTCTCCTACACCCAGTTAAGTGAACAGCCTTGGATGATACACAGAGATTAAACAAATCTCCCTACATAAGTTTTACATGTATATCTGTTGTCTTTCCCTTTCTACATTTTTTAGAAAGTGTACATTGTGTTAGAAATTTTTCTTCCATTCAGCAGTGGGTGGGGAGTCTGGGCTTACACTGTGTGAGAGCTGATTGGAGGAAAGTCACACACCCCCACCGCGCATAGGCAGAGAAATTTAATAGAACAGGCAGAGCTAAGCTCTCCGCCTTTCTATTTCCAAGCTCCCTCCTTGACACAAATTTTCAGCTGCTGTTTTCTCATGTGTCGGAGAACTTGTCAGAAGTGATTCTGCTGATAATTGAAGAACAGAGCAGCAGAAAGACAGGACACTCAGAGCTTTGAAGAGAGATAAGTAAACACTACAAATATATAGTGGGGATGTGGGGACCACCTTACATTTTTCACTCCTTGTTATATTGCAGCCATTTGCTAAAATCATTTAAGTTCATATTTTTCCTCATTAATGTACACAAAGCACCCCATATTGACAGAAAAACACAGAATTGTTGACATTTTTGCAGATTTATTAAAAAAGAAAAACTGAAATATCACATGGTCCTAAGTATTCAGACCCTTTGCTGTGACACTCATATATTTAACTCAGGTGCTGTCCATTTCTTCTGATCATCCTTGAGATGGTTCTACACCTTCATTTGAGTCCAGTTGTGTTTGATTATACTGATTGGACTTGATTAGGAAAGCCACACACCTGTCTATATAAGACCCTACAGCTCACAGTGCATGCCAGAGCAAATGAGAATCATGAGGTCAAAGGAACTGCCTGAAGAGCTCAGAGACAGAATTGTGGCAAGGCACAGATCTGGCCAAGGTTACAAAAAAATTTCTGCTGCACTTAAGGTTCCTAAGAGCACAGTGGCCACCATAATCCTTAAATGGAAGATGTTTGGGATGACCAGAACCCTTCTTAGAGCTGGCCGTCCGGCCAAACTGAGCTATCGGGGGAGAAGAGCCTTGGTGAGAGAGGTAAGGAAGAACCCAAAGATCACTGTAGCTGAGCTCCAGAGATGCAGTCAGGAGATGGGAAAAAGTTGTAGAAAGTCAACCATCACTGCAGCCCTCCACCAGTCGGGGCTTTATGGCAGAGTGGCCTGGCGGAAGCCTCTCCTCAGTCCAAGACACATGAAAGCCAGCATGGAGTTTGCTAAAAAACACCTGAAGGACTCCAAGATGGTAAGAAATAAGATTCTCTGGTCTGATGAGACCAAGATAGAACTTTTTGGCCTTAATTCTAAGCGGTATGTGTGGAGAAAACCAGGCACTGCTCATCACCTGTCCAATACAGTCCGAACAGTGAAGCATGGTGGTGGCAGCATCATGCTGTGGGGGTGTTTTTCAGCTGCAGTGACAGGATGACTGGTTGCAATCGAGGGAAAGTTAAATGCGGCCAAGTACAGGGATATCCTGGACGAAAACCTTCTCCAGAGTGCTCAGGACCTCAGACTGGGCCGAAGGTTTACCTTCCAACAAGACAATGACCCTAAGCACACAGCTAAAATAACGAAGGAGTGGCTTCACAACAACTCCATGACTGTTCTTGAATGGCCCAGCCAGAGCCCTGACTTAAACCCAATTGAGCATCTCTGGAGAGACCTAAAAATGGCTGTCCACCAATGTTTACCATCCAACCTGACAGAACTGGAGAGTATCTGCAAGGAGGAATGGCAGAGGATCCCCAAATCCACGTGTGAAAAACTTGTTGCATCTTTCCCAAAAAGACTCATGGCTGTATTAGATCAAAAGAGTTCCACTAAATACTGAGCAAAGGGTCTGAATACTTAGGACCATGTGATATTTCAGTTTTTGTTTTTTAATAAATCTGCAAAAATGTCAACAATTTTGTATTTTTCTGTCAATATGGGGTGCTGTGTGTACATTAATGAGGAAAAATGAACTTAAATGATTTTAGCAAATTACTGCAATATAACAAAGAGTGAAAAATTTAAGGGGGTCTGAATACTTTCCATCCCCACTGTATGTGCTTAGATCAGATTTCATGAATGGGATTTACAACCACTTTAACTACTTATTTTTAAATAGCTCCAAATTAATTCTCATCTCTCATCATAAATATTTTTCCCTATAATTTTTTTTTTAATATTATAAGGCCTCTTGGACACGGCACTGATGTTTTAGCTACTACTTTTTTTTTATGTAATTTCAGGTGTTTGTTCACACGCACAATACCTTCCGAGGGAAAATTCATCCATATTTATGCTCATATGGGTCAATTCGTGTGCATATGCGCATATTTGCGCGCCCCAGCACAAAATACTGACCGGTAATGCATATTTTCCTATTTTTTTTTTTTCACTGAGGAATACTAAATTTTGGCTCAGTAAAAAAAAAAAAAACACTGGGATGCACTTTTTCAAGCTGCAGTGTGCAAGAGGCCTCAATATACTTTTTACAATTCATATGTTTGTATGTTTCATTTTCATGCATTTTTTTTTTTGCTTTTGCTTTTTGCTGCTTTTTTAAGTGTTGAAATAAAAAAAAAACACACACATGCAAATAAATTGTTAGTGGGCCCTTTTCAACGAGAATGGGTTTATACTTTTACTAGCCGCATGCTTGATTTTCAGCAATGAACAAACATCTCTATAACATGGGTAAAGTGATTATGGTATGTTGCCCATTTTGGATGTAGTGGATTGTGTGCATTGCTCTATTTATTAGTCATGCTTCTCTGCCAATATATTCCAATTTCCTAGCAACCAGGTGGGTTAAGTATCACTTGGATTATTTGACCAAGGCAAAGGTGGACATGACACTTGAAACTTGAAAATGACAAGATGTTCTTGCAGCAGTTTACATGTATCTGTCTATGGCACAACTCCTAAAATGTTACGTTTGTTTGCTGTGATAAAATCTCAATCGGTGTTTGATGTCATCTAGACAATAGCAGTACATTTAAATCTCTGCATTGCATAATATAATATTTTTACATGCATTTTTGGTGTGAATTCCTTGTGATGTTGTGCATTTTTGATGCATTTTACACCAGAAAGCAGGAAGTAGGTAAAGGTTTCCTTTTTATTATTAAGAGGGATGGTATCTATTACATTATGCATCTTAAAGCTAATAGATGTGTTTTTTGTAATAACATTTACAGGCTATATAAATATTCTACAAAATTCCATATCTATATTACTCATGTATGTCAACAATATAATATTTGTTGTTTAATATATAAATGTCTAGTATTCAGAATCTATTTTAGGTTATTTATTGCAAAGAAACAGATTTCAAAAAGCTAAAATTTCCAGTCTAATAAAATAGTCGATAAATTGGACCGCTTTAACTCTATACGCTGCTTCTATTTTCAGTATTTCAGCAAAGTGCAAAAGCCTGTAAAATCTATGCAGAACAATATGCATCCAGCAGCAATGGAGTTAAATGTGACCATGCTTATCAAATCTGCTTTGATTGTGTAGGCATCACAAAAGTATAGTATGACGTTGTCCAGTGAACAGAGGCTCCCCTCTTCCACAAGGGACCAGAGACAGCTCCCTTCCGACAGGTAACTGATTGGATTAAGAGGCCCATTTGACAGCATGTCTGCTCAGCCATGGAGGCTAATCAACCTCCCCATCCTGCCTGCTAATAAATCCTGCGCTGGGGACCATTCGGCTTGATGATCTCTCCTCTGGGAGTTTTTATGGCTTCTCCTGAAGAAAACTATTCTAAGTCTATTAAAATTGCAGGTCTACGCTTGTCAGGTATTCTTAGGGAGTCATGGGAAATGCCTATCAGCCAAAGAGAAGTAGCTATTAAATATGCAAGAATAACAGCATATTCCTGGTTAAAAGGAATAATAATAATCATAACAGCACTGAAAGTGAGTGAAATCCTGTAGTATATTTATCTGTTCCACTGAAAGGGACCAATAAAGGCTATAATAAAAGTTATTTTATTTATATGGTGATAATGCTCTCCACATTGGATAAGTTGCACAATTTCTAAAGCATATACTTTGTTTATAGCTCTTGGGAAAAGGAAAAAAAACATGGGTTAATATTATTACTGAACACAAAAAGAAATTCTCACTGAAGAAATCACAATATGTTCATTCAGTGACTGACATAATGTAACAAACAGTGATGCATAATGTGGAAAGGATGGGCCTACAAAGCTAGAAATCTAAAAGAAATAGAAGATTTTGCACATTAGAAAGAAGTGCTTATTATATACAAAGGACCAGGTATGTCTTATAATAAAATATAACTATTTTATACTTGGACAGTACAGTAGCTAAGGCCGGGTTCACATATGTCCAGCGGTGGGTTAGTGCCTAGGGTTCAGAGCTCATCTGTTCACCAGTTTAGGTGCGATTTGGTTCCGAATTTTTGTTTGAATTTGCACCTGAACAGGCACCGGACCCCTTTTGCAATCCGCTTCGGGGCCGCACCGGACCTGTGTGAACCGGCTCCATTGAGAGATGGTCACACTCACCTGTCATGTGAATTGAATGCATGGAAACTTGCATCAAATTGGTATATATGTGAACCTGGCCTTAGAGGTTAGCACTTCCACCTAGGAGCATCACATCTACACACCCTAGTAACAGCTGTCCCCCCTCGCATGCATCCCCACCATGTTTCCTATGCTGCACACGCCCATCCTCGCACCCTGCAGCAGCATGGCAGGTGCTGTGTTTTTAGACCCCTGATGTCTCATTAACCCCTTCCCACCCAGCCACCACAGTAATACTGCGGCAGGTTGGCTCCCCTGGGCAAACCGTCATAGCTATACGCCGGCTCACCTTTTGACCACTAGGGGGCATGCGCACGCTGCGGGAAGCACGACGCCGGAACCGATGCGCATGCCCGGCGGTCGCCATGACCGCCTGGCACCTACGATCGCTCCACACAGAGACAGAACGGAGATCTGTGAATGTAAACAGACAGATCTCTGTGCTGTCAGGGGTGAGGAGAGCAATCTGTTGTTCATACTAAGTATGAACAACGATAGCTCTCCTCAATCAGGCAGTCCCCCACTTTTAGAATCACTCCCTAGGTAACACAGTTAACCCCTTGATCGCCCCCTACTGTTAACCCCTTCCCTGCCAGTGACATTTACACAGTAATCAGTGCATTTGTATAGCACTGGTCACTGTATAAATGCCCATGGTCCCAAAAATGTGTCAAAAGTGTCCGATCTGTCTGCCATAATGTTGCAGTCCCGATAAAAATTGATGATCACCGCCATTACTAGTAAAAAAAATAAAAATAATATAATGCCATAAATTTTCCCCTATTTTGTAGACGCAAGGTATAAAAAGTATAACTTTTGAGCAAACCAATCAATATATACGCTTGTTGCAATTTTTATTACCAAAAATATGTAGATGAACACTTTTCAGCCTAAACTGAGGAAAAAAGCTGCTTTTTTAAAAAAAACTGGGGATATTTATTATAGCAAAAAGTACAAAATATTGTGTTTTTTCTAAATTGTCGCATTTTTTTGCTTTTAGCGCAAAAAAAAAAAATGCAGAGATGATCAAATACCACCAAAAGAAAGCTCTATTAGTGGGAAAAAAGAGGACGTCAATTTTGTTTGGGTACAACGTTGCACGACCGTGCAATTGTCAGTTAAAGCGACTCAGTGCCGTATTGCAAAAAATGGCCTGGTCACATCTTCCAGGGCTGAAGTGGTTAAAGGGAACCTGTCATCAAAATTGCATCACACAGGAGACTTTTTGTCCCCCATGCAAAGAAAAAAGTAGAACTAAAGGCAAAACTTTTAAATTTTGGATAGAACAAGCAAGGGTTATAACCCCTGTCAGCTTTTATTTTTAGCTATCTGAGGAAAATTCTCTTCAATTCCGTTCCATAGCTAAAACAAAAAGTGGGAGGAAATTCCTCCAAAGTGAGGGAATCCCCCGGTTTTCCCCAGGTTCACCAGAACTAGTGCCCCCATTGGATAATTTCCCCTCAGTTATTGTCCCAGGGACAACCCACAGTTTTGGGTTCTCTTTTCTTTTCTATTCTAATCCTTCTCCACTTAAGCTAAAACTAAAAACGTTTTGCTTTTAGTTATAGTTTAAGTAAAAAAAATGTAAAAAAAAGTGTAAAAAATTAAAGTTACAACCATTCACTTAAAATCCGTCCCACCTATATGCCTGTATAAATGTAAATGCATGCTTTGGGGGCGCCTAAGCATGAAAACGTTGATTGTGAGACACATGTTACATATGATCACATACACCATAGTGAGAGCAATAATTCTAGACCCATTATATCCAATTAACTCTAAACCGGTGACCTGTAGGAGCTTTTAAAGCATTGGGCCTAAATGATTTTTTAAACAAGTGTGCAAAAAAAATGGCTCTGGCATTTTTAAAGAGGAGGGCCCAGGAAAAAAAAAAATTAAAAGTCAGCAGCTACAAATACTGCAGCTGCTGACTTTTAATCGGACACTTACCTGTCCCAGGGTCCAGCGATGCGGGGGATCGAAGCCCCGCTCGTCCCCCCCACTGCTCGGCGGCGCCGGCATTTTAACTGTGGGTGCCCAGCTGTGGCTTCACAGCCGGGCACCCACTGTGCATGCACGAGCCGCGCCACGCGCTGTCACTGGCCCCGTAATCATCTGGGACCGATCACGTGTCCCAGATGATTGACAAGAGGGAGGGGAGAGAGGCGATCTCCCTTCCTGCGCCAACGGAAGTGATGTCACTAGCTCAGGCACCGAAGAAGGCAGACTACGAGGGACCCCCTAGCAACAGGCATTTAGAGGTGAGTAAAAAAAAAATTTCTCCAAATTTTTTTATGATTTTTTTAAAGCACAATACTAATTTCTTCTTTTTTGGGGTGGAACTCCACTCTAATTAGCTGCATTTATTTTTTCACAACTTCTTTGTAGCTTGCCCCTGTCTAGATGCATTACAGTGATAACAGGCTGTGTGTGTTATTCACAGGGCATATTTCCAAATTTGTTGCTGGCTGCAATTGTTTCTATCACAGGTCTGCTTTTAAATGGTGACATCAGTGTATATTGTCTGGGAAGTTTGCATCAGTGTATATCAATTGGGAAAACTTGTGACAGGGTGGTTTGCAGGCAGAAGATTGTGCAAAACAGGGACAGAGCATTGTCACATATAACACAGAGTGCTCAAAAAAGGACCATTATACAGTAAAACTTTGATTTGAGAGTAACTTAGTTTGAGAGCATTTTGCAAGACAAGCATGCAAGCGATGTCTTGATATACAAGTATGTCACAACTGAGTATAAAAGAGAAGAGAGGTGTAGCAATATAGTTACATTTAATGAAGGAACAGCATTTAGAAACTCACATGTTTGATGATTAAAACAGGCAAATCTAAGTATGCAGGCATCCGGGGTAAAGCTGTTCACATAGATCATCCTCCTCACCGCCATTGACCTCGCTCCAGGAGCGGTTCAAGCCTCGTTTTCAGATCGCTCTACTGCAGGGTAGTCTTCCCGGTCACGATTGCAGACTGACAGCGGTGAGAACCGGCAGTGCAGGGGATGGTCTATGTGGACAGCTTTATCCTGGATGCCTGCATACTTAGATGTGCCTCTTTTAATCATCAATCATGTGAGTTGCTAAAGGTTGTACCTTCATCAAATGTAACTATATTGCTCAGGGCCGGTGCTACCACTAGGGGGCCCTGCTGCCTAGGGCGCCCGGCCACTGGTGTTCCTACTCTCTTCTCTCTGCAGCAAGCAACTAAGTCTCAGCATCAGCAAGCAGCCGCCGCTCCATTAGCACATAGTGTCAGAGGCGCAGCATCGGTTGAGGACTGTGTCTGTGTCCCGACTCCCGAATGAATAGAGGAACATTCCTTGATGGCCACTGGTGAGGCTAAATTTAATGGGCGCAGGTGAGGCTGCATTTGATGGGTGCTGGTGAGGCTGCATTAATGGGCGCTGGTGAGGCTACATTGATGGGCACTGGAGAGGCTACATTGTTGGGTGTTGGTGAGGCTACATTGATATGCGCAGGTGAGGCTGCATTTGATGGGTGCTGGTAGGCTGCATTTGATGGGCGCTGATGAAGCTGCATTGATGGGCACTTGTAAGGCTGCATTTTATGGGTGCTGGTGGGCTGCATTTGATGGGTGCTTCATTAAAAAGGTGGGGTTTACATGAGCAGGGAAAAGGGGGTGGAGCAAAGGGGCGCCAAAATGAGGTTTCGCCTAGGGTGTCAAAATTCCTTGCACCAGCCCTGATATTGCTGCACTTAGAGGTGCCTTTCTTTTATACTCTGTAGCTCCTGCTGGATTTTCCTTCTAATTCCCTTGTGGAGGCTTCCATTTGTGGATAGACATTTTATGGTTACACATTGCTATAATATTTTTATATGGACTATAAAATGAAATACCTATGAATAAATGGTTGTGGAACAAATCATTTGAGTTTCCATTATTTCTTATGGGGAAATTTGCTTTGATATACAAGTGCTTTGGATTACAAGCATGCTTCCGGAATGAATTATGCTCACTATTCAAGGTTTTACTGTATCTGTATCACCAGCTGTTATTTTCATGAAAGCTAGCCATTAAAATAAAAAACGGTGTTCCATCTAAAATTATCATCCTAAAGTATATATGAGAGTTTAATGGTTGGGTTTACATCTACTTAACCAAGACATGCTTTAGTGCTTTGAACTGCAGTGCTTGGGTACATTTTCTTATCTACCCTACCTGTGTGCACATATGTACACTCCAATACAAAAAGGAACAATATCTTCTTCAACAACTGATTGATAGTTAACGCTTCAATTATTAAAATCTTAGCCACTTTTTCTATAGAGCTCATTTACACTTGCTTCTACTACAACACACATTGAAGCGCCTACTGCTTCAACATGCTTTTTTTATGTGTTTTTGATGCTTTGGTGATGCTTCAGTAATGCTTTTTTAAAGCTTTAATGAAGCTTGGCAGATGCCCTGTGTATGTGCTGATTTTCTATTTGTGTTTAATGGACTCAGTAAAACCCCGGCCTTTAGTACCCCTGTTTAGATTTGGTACCCTTGTTCAGCAAATCACCAGCTTATTAGTACCCTTGTTCAGCAGATCCCCTGCTCTGTAGTACCCCCCAGCTTTGTTGATGTCTCACTCCTCCTCCTCTCTTTTATCAGGGGACCCTGATTGGGCACCCCCTCTCTCTAGGCTCACGTTACTCCCTTCCTCAACCTGGGAACCAACATCAGAGCCTTCTAATCGCTGCGCATCCTCCATCGGCATGTACCCAACACTGTGGTCAAATCGTTTGGGGGACTCCTCCGTGCATGATGGCGGGGCTACGGAAGGAGTGACTGTGGAAAAATAGGCTGCTTTGGCAGCTGCATTGGAAGGCAAACTACTCTGAGCCTGGATGACAGACGATGAGGAGGATGAGGACAGCTTTGTTATCCACTCCACCAACTCTTCTACATGTACTAGCTCAATAACACGGCCAGCAGCAAGAAAAAAAGGACAAGCGTGCCCCATGGCCACCTGCAGAGGATGCACCATGTCCATGTCAGCACTGTTGACTGTAGGCACAGAGCCTGCTTGCCCTCTTTTACTGGCCTGTGAGCATCTGCCTCTCCTTGGTGGCCTTCCGGACATGATGTATATTTTGTTTTGCAACACCACACTGCACTGTATTGTGTACTGTGTACACCACCAGAAAAGTAGTAGCAACTGCACTACGGGTGCACTGTATTGTGTAATGTGTACACCACCAGAAAAGTAGTAGCAACTGCACTACAGTTGCACTGTAGTGTGTACTGTGTACACCACCAGAAAAGTAGTAGCAACTGCTCTACTGTTGCACTGTATTGTGAACTGTGTACACCACCAGAAGTATAGTAGCAACTGCACTACGGCTGCACTGTATTGTGTAATGTGTACACCACCAGAAAAGTAGTAGCAACTGCACTACGGTTGCACTGTATTGTGTACTGTGTACACCACCAGAAGTGTAGTAGCAACTGCACTATGGCTGCACTGTATTGTGTAATGTGTACACCACCAGAAGTGTAGTGGCAAATGCACTACGGTTGCACTGTATTGTGTACTGTGTACACCACCAGACGTGTAGTAGCAACTGCACTACGGCTGCACTGTATTGTGTAAAGTGTACACCACCAGAAAAGTAGTAGCAACTGCACTACGGCTGCACTGTATTGTGTAATGTGTACACCACCAGAAAAGTAGTAGCAACTGCACTACGGTTGCACTGTATTGTGTACTATGTACACTACCAGAAAAGTAGTAGCAACTGCACTATGGCTGCACTGTATTGTGTTATGTGTACACCACCAGAAAAGTAGTAGCAACTGCACTATGGTTGCACTGGATTGTGTACTGTGTACACCACCAGAAAATTAGTAGCAACTGCACTACGGTTACACTGTATTGTGTAATGTGTACACCACCAGAAAAGTAATAGCAACTGCACTACTGCTGCACTGTATTGTGTAATGTGTACACCACCAGAAAAGTAGTAGCAACTGCACTACAGTTGCACTGTATTGTGTACTGTCTACACCACCAGAAAAGTAGTAGCAACTGCACTACGGCTGCACTGTATTGTGTAATGTGTACACCACCAGAAATGTAGTAGCAACTGCACTATGGCTGCACTGTATTGTGTACTGTGTACACCACCAGAAAAGTAGTAGAAATAGTACACCACGAAATGCACTGTAGAATGTAGATCTAGGTTACACTGACTGGATGCTGCAGAGTATATATATATATATATATATATATATATATATATATATATATATATATATATATATATATACTAGACTGACTGTATACATATATCAAGTTCAACGGAGTTCAGTAGAGCTTAACAGGTTGCCATTGGAGATCTCTTCCACTCCTCCATGATAATATCATGGAGCTGGTGGATTTTACAGACCTTCTCCTCCATCTTCCATTTGAGGATGCCCCACAGATGCTCAATAGGGTTTAGGTCTAGAGACATGCTTGGCCAGTCCATCATCTTTACCCTCAGCTTCTTTAGTCGTCTTGGAGGTGTGTTTGGGGTCATTATCATGTTGGAATACTGACCTGCGGCCCAGTCTCCAAAGGGAGGGTGTCATGCTCTGGTTCAGTATGTCACAGTACATGTTGGCATTCATGGTTCCCTCAATGAATTGTAGCTCCCCAGTGCCGGCAGCACTCATGCAGCCCCAGACCATAACACTCCCACCACCATGCTTGACTGTAGGCAAGACACACTTGTCTTTGTACTCCTCACCTGGTTGCTGCCACACACGTTTGACACCATCTGAATCAAATAACTTTATCTTGGTCTCATCAGACCACAGGACATGGTTCCAGTAATCCATGTCCTTAATCTGCTTGTCTTCAGAAAACTGTTTGCGGGCTTTCTTGTGCATCATCTTTAGAAGAGCCTTCCTTCTGGGATGACATTCATGCAGACCAATTTGATGCAGCGTGTGGCGTATGATCTGAGCACTGACAGGCTGAGCCCCCACCCCTTCAACCTCTGCATCAATGCTGGCGGCACTCATACGTCTATTTCCCAAAGATAACCTCTGGATATGACACTGAGCACGTGCACTCAACTCCTTTGGTCAACCATAGCGAGGCCTGTTCTGGGTGGAATCTGTCCTGTTAAACCACTGTATGTTCTTGGCCACCGTTCTGCAGCTCAGTTTCAGGGTCTTGGCAATCTTCTTATAGCCTAGGCCATCTTTATGTAAAGCAGCAATTCTTTTTTTTAGATTCGCAGAAAGTTCTTTGCCATGAGGTGCCATGTTGATCTTCCAGTGACCAGTATGAGAGAGGGAGAGCGATAACACCAAATTTAACACACTTGCTCCTCATTCACACCTGAGACCTTGTAACACTGACGAGTCACATGACACCGGGGAGAGAAAATTGCTAATTGGGCCCAATTGGGACATTTTCACTTAAGGGTGTACTCACTTTTGTGGTTTAGACATTAATGGCTGCGTGTTGAGTTATTTTGAGGGGACAGCAAATTTACACGGTTATACAAGCTGTACACTCTTTACTTTACATTGTAGCAAAGTGTCATTTCTTCAGTGTTGTCACATGAAAAGATATATTTTAAAATATTTACAAAAATGTGAGGGGTGTACTCACTTTTGTGAGATACATATATATATATATATATATATATATATATATATATATATATATATATATATATATATACACTAGACTGTCTGTATATATATATAGCAAATACACCGCCTGAAGATGACTAGAAATAGTTCATCACGGAATGCACTGTACAATGTAGATCTAGGCTACACTGACTGGATGCTGAAGTAGATTAGAAATTGTTCACCACAGAATGCACTGTAGAATGTAGATCTAGGCTACACTGACTGCTGGATGCTGCAGAGTATATATATATATATATTAGACTGACTGTGTATATATATATATATATATATATATATATATATATATATATATATATATATATATATATATATATATCAAATACACTGCCACTAACTGAATAACCTGCTTGCTTAATCTAAATCACACTATCTCTCTGTCCATGCCAACAACACTACACAGGGCCGCCGTGTAGGCAGCCTTATATAGTGTGGGGTGTGGACTTAGTCCCCCTGAGCCATGATTGGCCAAAGGCACCCTGCCTTTGGCCAATTATGGCTCTCTTAGGGCACTGGGATTGGCCAAAGCATGCAGGTCAGGTGCATGCTTTGGCCAATCATCATACAGCAATGCACTGCGTTCTCGCAGTGCATTATGGGGCGTTCTGCGGGTGCTCGAATTTCCCGCAAATGCCCCATAATGTTTGTACTTCGGCGAACGGGCGAACACCCGATGTTCGAGTTATAGACTCCAGTGAGAGAGACATCATTTTGGACCTGTACAAATTAATAGTTAGCCCTCATGTGGAATAGACAGTTCAAATTTGGCCACCAGTCCACAAAAAAGGATATCAGAGAACTGGAGAAAATGCAGAGAAGGGCAACCAAACTGATAAGAGGCATGGAGGAGCTCAGCCATGAGGAAAGATTAGCTGAAGGGAAATTATTCTCTGTTGAGAAGAGGGATGATAGCAAAATGTGTAATAAACTTCGTAAAAAAAGAACTGGTTCTCGCCAGCTCAGTAGATTGTTTTTAAAAAGAGCTGGATGCATAAAATATAATTAAAAAAATAATAACTGGATACTAATTTCTAGAGGTAGTACTACTGGCACAAATTGGAATATGCTTTATTGTTTTTTTCCCTTCCTCTGGATAAACTGTTGCTATAAGATAGTGTATATGGATGTTTTCTATGTGTATGTGTGTTTTTTATTGGTTGAATACCTAATACCTAGGTTTTTCAACCTAACTATGTAACTAGGTAACTATGTAAAAAACTATATATATATATATTTGGAACCCTCAGTAGAGTTATGGTGTTATTGGAAAAAATAGAGGAGGAGGAGGAAAAGGCTAGAGTGGCTGCTATTTGCCCTTAAGGAAGAGGAGGAAGAAGAGGGTGCATGAGCATCACTATGAATTGTAGTAATGGCTATGTACCCTTGAGGAAGAGGAAAAGAGTGCATTAGCAGCACTGGAAAATAAAGTTACAACTTTGTGCCCTCCAGGAGGAAGGGGAGGAAAAGACTGCATAAGCATCACTATGAAATGAATGTGGTTGCTATTAGGGCTGTGGAAATTAAAGATTAATTCCTCGATTAATCGTTAATTTTTTTTAACAATCAAAATTTTTTTGATCGGTAGGCTGCCTGCCCTGGTGCCGCTTTGGGCCAAGCTGTGGCTGCAGCGCAGCACTCTGCTCCCTCCTCCTCCACTATATGTCATACACAGTCTGTGGGCATCTCCGGCTGTGTGTCTCCAAGCTGAGTGTTAAATCTTTGGCCGTGCTGTGAGAAAAGTCCCGCCCTCCTCCTAGATCAGCTTGTGTGATAGACACAGTGTTCTGTCTATCACACGAGCTGATCTAGGGGGAGGGCGGGACTTTTCTCACAGCGCTGCCAAAGTTTTCACACTCAGCTCCGAGACACACAGCGGTAGATGCCCGCAGACTGTGTAATCCAGGCACAGGCACTGACTACAGTGAGACTGCCATTATAGGCACGGTGAGGCTGCGATTATGGGCACGATGAGACACCATTATGGGCACAGTGAGACAGCATTATGGGCACGGTGAGGCTGCGATTATAGGCACGGCGAGGCTGCGATTATGGGCACGGTAAGGCTGCGATTATGGGCATGGTGAGGCTGCGATTATGGGCACTGTGAGACTACATTATGGGAATGGGGAGACTGCGATTATGGGCAGGTAAGTCTGAGATTATGGGCACGGTGAGACTGCATTATGGGCACGGTAAGGCTGCGATTATGGGTACGGTGAGGCTGCGATTATGGGCATGGTAAGGCTGAGATTATGGGCACTGTGAGGTAGAGTTTTATGACGTGTGTTGTCCTAGCCATGCCCCGCTATGTCTGGCTCCGGCTGTTGCCATAACAACGGTGCTAAATCAGCTAAAAGTAGTTGGATCTGTATGTGTGTTATAATTAACCAAAATTAGTCAATTAATCGATTAAAAAAAATCGATTAATCAAACACGAAAATTTTAATCAGTAACAGCCCTAGTTGCTATGCGAAGAGGAAGTAAAGGTTGTGTTAGGAGCACTTGCAGGCAAGTGACTGCTCTGCACCTGGGAGGAGAGTAGGAGGAGGAAAAAGACTTTGTCAGCCACTTCACTACCTTTTGCACAATTTATCACTGGTTCCTAGAAGCCTCTCCATACCGTCTCTCTGATACAGTGCCTTGCAAAATTATTCACCCCCTTGGCTGTTTACCTATTTTGTTACATTACAGCCTTTAGTTCAATGTTTTTTTTAATCTGAATTATATGTGATGGATCAGAAGATAATAGTCTAAGTTGGTGAAGTAAAATTAGAAATATATTTACATAAAACTATTTTTCAGAAATAAAAAACTGATAATTGGCATGTGCGTATATATTCACCCCCTTTGTTATGAAGCCCATAAAAAGCTCTGGTGCAACCAATTACCTTCAGAAGTCACATAATTAGTGAAGTGATGTCCACCTGTGTGCAATCTAAGTGTCACACAATCTGTCATTACATATACACACCTTTTTGAAAGGCCCAGGAGGCTGCAACACCTAAGCAAGAGGTGCCACTAACCAAACACTGCCATGAAGACCAAGGAACTCGCCAAACAAGTAAGGGACAATGTTGTTGAGAAGTACAAGTCAGGGTTAGGTTATAAAAAAATATCCAAATCTTTGATGATCCCTAGGAGCACCATCAAATCTATCATAAATAAATGGAAAGAACATGGCACAACAGCAAACCTACCAAGAGACGGCCGCACACCAAAACTCACGGACTGGGCAAGGAGGACATTAATCAGAGAGGCAGCACAGAGACCTAAGGTAACCCTGGAGGAGCTGCAGAGTTCCACAGCAGAGACTGGAGTATCTGTACATAGGATGACAATAAGCCGTACGCTACATAGAGATGGGCTTTATGGCAGAGTGGCCACAAGAAAGCCATTGCTTTCAGCAAAAAACAAAATGGCATGCTTTGAGTTTGCGAAAAAGGCATGTGGGAGACTCCCAAAATATATGGAGGAAGGTGCTCTGGTCTGATGAGACTAAAATTGAACTTTTTGGCCATCAAAGAAAACACTGTGTCTGGCGCAAACCCAACACATCTTATCACCTAAACAACACCATCCCCACAGTGAAAAATGGTGGTGGCAGCATCATGCTGTGGGGATGTTTTTCAGCAGCCGGGACTGGGAAACTTAGATAAAATATATGATGTAACAGCGCTAAAGTCCGTGGATATAACAATAAAATAACGTTAAAAATAAGTAACAATGGTCCATGAAATTAGTCCAAGAGAAAGTCTATGATATGTAGATCATTCGTAATAGGGATGGATAAGGGAGCCAGGGAAATCTGTGCAACCAGGATACCAAGGGCAGCTTCCTGTTGAGTGAAGTCAATTCTCCATGTATACATAAAAATCCAAAAAGAAAGCGCCTCTTAAGTATCAAGGATTTATTCAAGTAATAAAAGCATTATGAACACTTACATAAAGGTAGACGATTGGCAGCTTCCATAGAGAACTAATCCCGGTGTTCGTCAATGAAATCCCAATGGTGTGGGGGCTAGATGGATACCGTGCGGGTGGCTGCGGACCTCCGCTCGGAAGTGCCGACTGTGTGTGCGGTGTAGTGAGGGAATCACTTCCGCGTTCCAACAGGTCACATGGGCAATGACGTCACTCGGGTAGTTCAGATTCGCTGGGGAATGTGACACTTGAAAAAGGAGCGTGCATGCCCGTTACGAGCTTCGCGCATGCTCAGAAACGCGTAGTGGTCCCCAGCGAATCTGAACTACCCGAGTGACGTCATTGCCCATGTGACCTGTTGGAACGCGGAAGTGATTCCCTCACTACACCGCATACACAGTCGGCACTTCCGAGCGGAGGTCCACGGCCACCCGCACGGTATCCATCTAGCCCCCACACCATTGGGATTTCATTGACGAACACCGGGATTAGTTCTCTATGGAAGCTGCCAATCGTCTACCTTTATGTAAGTGTTCATAATGCTTTTATTACTTCAATAAATCCTTGATACTTAAGAGGCGCTTTCTTTTTGGATTTTTAGGGACTGGGAAACTGGTCAGAGTTGAGGGAAAGAGGAATGGTGCTAAATACAGGGATATTCTTGAGCAAAACCTGTACTACTCTATGTGTGATTTGAGGCTAGGATGGAGGTTCACCTTCCAGCAGGACAATGACCCCAAATACACTGCTAAAGCAACACTTGAGTGGTTTAAGGGGAAACATGTAAATGTAATGGAATGGCCTAGTCAAAGCCCAGACCCCAATCCAATAGAAAATCTGTGGTCAGACTTAAAGATTGCTTTTCACAAGCACAAACCATTCAACTTGAAGAAGCTGGAGCAGTTTTGCAAGGAGGAATGGGCAAAAATCCCAGTGGTAAGATGTGGCAAGCTCATAGAGACTTATCCAAAGCGACTTGGAGCTGTGATAGCCGCAAAAGGTGGCTCTACAAAGTATTAACTTTAAGGGGGTGAATAGTTATGCACATTGACTTTTTCTGTTATTTTGTCCTATTTGTTGTTTGCTTCACAATAAAGAATAAAAAAAAAATCTTCAAAGTTGTGGACATGTTCTATAAATTAAATGATGCAAATCCTCAAACAATCCATGTTAATTCCAGATTGTGAGGCAACAAAACCCGAAAAATGCCAAGGGGGTGAATACTTTTGCAAGGTACTGTATTTATGACCTCAAAGGAGTATGTGGGGAAGGGTTAGCAGTATTTGTCTGTAAGGCGTTTGCTGCTGCCTACCCTTTCCCTGGCCATTGAATCCCCTTTTCTTTTGTATGCTGCATACCCTTCCCTCTGTGTTTTGGAAGGGCAGGCAGCCCATGGCTGAAGTTTTTTCATGTAAAACATTGTGTCACCTTTACAGTGCCAGAGCACCAAAAGGGGTGACAAGAGCTGTTAATGGTTGCAGGAGTTGAAGAATGAGGCCAGTGAGGTGCAGAGGAAGACAAGTTACTGTGCTGGCACCAGCAAAGAATTCCACAGAGGTTTAAGGGGTAATTCCACATTCGTGGGGAAAAAACAAAAAAAGAAAAAATATATAGCATATACAATTGCGACACAAGTCATATTGTAATTTAATGTTATTAAAAATTACCTTTCCTTTTCAATCTGCAGCTCTGTCATTTTCTGTAAAATGCAATGCAATATGGCTACCTGGAGGTGTTCTGTACACAGAATTTGTACAGAACGCCCCCCAGAAACATAATTTCCTGCTTGTGTGATTGGCTCACTGATTTTCCTAGAAGTCTGCACTAAGATACAAGTCAGATATCAGGCATTCCCTGCAACAAAAATGTAATTTTTGGTAAGATACTCCCAATAGGAAATCACGTCTAAAGGGATACAGGGCCAGCAGCTTTCCTCATTAATGCTAAGCAGGTGCAGCAGCTGATTGATAATTATAAAACCACTCCCATAAGATTCACTTTCCCACATGGACACATACAAACACACAGGGATTTCTTCAGAATAACAAAGGGTAGGAATCTGCAACAAAGTTTGTTAAAATCCTTGTAATGTACACAGATCACACAGAGGAGAATTTTTATTCTCAACAAAAGTGGAGTTACTCTTTAAGCTCTCACTTCAGACCTTCTTAGCATGACTCCATGACCCTCTTCCCCATTTGATGTGGTATATCCTAGGCTTTAGAAAATCCTCTTGAGACTTCTCTCCTCACTAAAAGTAGAAGATGTTGCAGAGTATGAAGCAGAAGAGGACTGTGGAAGAAGGAATGGATAGTGAGAAATGAGTAAGGGGATTAGGAGTAATAGGAACAGTGTGTGCCTTTCCTTGATGATCAGTGGTATGGAGTTAAGTATTTTCTTATGCATGTGATGCCCAAATGGCTGGTACTTTTGCCACGGTTGATATGCTGCAGGCAGAGGTTGTAGCCCACAATGGTGCTGTCAGCTGCAGATACATTTAAAAAAGCCCACACTGCAGACAATTCTATTTCCTGCCTATTTAGGTGCTCACATAATGTCCAGACTCTAGCTAGTTTGATCCAAACACAATACCTGAAATGCATACTTAAGCAACCGAGAGGCTATGCAACAGTTCAGGCAAATGCTTCCATTCTTTTTTTTACCTGGTATGCCTGGACACAAGAAGTTACACTGCAGCATAGATTGCTTCAGTTCTGCAATGACAGAACCATATTGTGCCAAGAAAGGTTGAGTGTGACAATGGCACAAACCAACCTGCTGTCCACCTATGCTCCTTGCCTGACACTCATCCTCAACCTGGTGCTGCAGCAGTTCCTCATTCTTCTGAGGAAGGCCAGAAGAGTGTGTTACCATTTCAGGTAGTTATACTTAGCCAGTGCTCTGTTGGCTGAGTGTCAGTGGCAACTTAACATGCCTGCAAACCACCTAATAATTCTCACATTCTGCAATTCCGTTCTGGCCAAGCTGCAGTGGCTGCAGTTGCATCATTGGTCTGACAATAAGTGTTAGTATGAATATGAGGACAGGCTCATGGATTTTAGTTTTGTCAGTGGCTCCTTATACAGGTCATATGTACCTTTTTAAAGGTACAGAGAATAACCCGTGATGAAGATTGGATCAGTGACACGATCCCTTTACTGTTTCTGCTGGAGCACACATTGTGTATTTTAATAGACCCAGCACTGAAGCCACAGCAGCAGAAAGAAGAGAAAGATTTCCTAGTGTCCCAGGCCCCACCCAATCCTGACTCCATTCATTCATTCATGCAAGGCAGCACCAGGCACAGCAGTCTGGTCCAGAAGTCCCAGAGATCATGAAAGCAGCAGATGACATCTGTGTCCCCAGGATGTGGTCATACAAGAGCCTGCATCTTTGGCCAGACCAGACTGAACCCAGGGCCATCACTCTCTGGTCTTCCTTCCACGCTTCCTTCCACGCTATGGCTGTGGTGGTGGAGTTGTGGCAGCAGGAGTTGGAGGAGGAGGGGCCAACTCACTCAGGTGGGTATTGGGTGTTAGTTCCCCACTCATCCCCTTACTTAGGACTTTATACAGAAGGTCCTCACATAGCTTGCGTTGACCCTCCTGCATGCCCTGCAGTTTTGTGGCAGCCATGCAGGCAAAGGCCTCTTCAGGAGTGGGTAAGGCTCTGAGGGACGCAGAAGCCTCTTGAATGAGCCCGAGCGCAGAATCCTGCATGTGAGTCGCCTTCCTGGGTCTTTTGTATGGAAGGCGGAGGGGAGGAACCTGCGATTCGGTCAGGCTGCGACTGGTCCCAGGCTTCTCCTGGCTGCCACTTAGCCCCGCCTCCTCCTGGCTGCCACTAACCCCCGCCTCCTCCTGGCTGCCACATTCCACAGCCTCCTCCTGGCTGCCACATTCCACAACCTCCTCCTGGCTGAGGTCTTCCTGTGTATGAAAAAGGGACATTGTTTTAGTTTTTTATTCATCAATCAAACATAATTTTCACCTCCTGACTGTTGCAAATTGAATGTTAACAAATATAACAGACTATCCTTCTGAGCCCACCATTTTTCAGTCTCATCCAAAATATTTTTGCCCACTACTGTCTATTGATATGTAAAACACTTTTTTCAATCAGCAATTAGTGATCAATAATAACATCTAGTAAACATCATTTATTTATTGACCAGAAATCTGTAGAACAATGCTATACCTGGCTCCTCCACTTCTTCCTGGCTGGAAGTCCCAGGTTGGACATCGGAAGCCTCAGCTGGGGTGGAAGATAGAGTGGAAGGAAGAGTAGAGAGGGATTCCCTGATTTCAGTGTGGTCTGACAGAAATCGCAGTCTCTCATAGTACCACAGCCTGGGGACATAAATATCATCTGCTGCAGCTCCGGATCCCTGGGAATCTGTGACCTTCTTGCACTCCCTAAGATAAGTGCTCCTCAGGCCACCAATTTTGTTTTTTTAATAGGGGATGGTTGCTGTGGGGACCACCGGCTTCACCAACTCCAGCAATTTCTCCAGCGCTGTCTGCCTCTTTTGTTTATTATTGTAATGTGGATGTCTCACCTGCCAAAGACAGGGCAGCTCCCTGTATTTGTCTATAAACAGGGGGAGGAAGTTGTGGTCATTAAAGCCATCCATTTTATCTGCAATACACAACACAAGACAAACCCTAATGTCAGCTTAAAGTCTACTAAACTTGTGCAAATACAGGCCTCAATCTAGAAGCAGTATAGGCCCAATGTAAAAATCTTACCTTCGCTATCACGATCGGCGCTTCCTCCGCTCACAGATCGTTTGTACTACGCATGCGTGTTACGCTTTATAGACACTGGGCTTGCGTGAAACTCCGCCCGCCCCTGACGTTCTTTCTAGTCTCTTCCCCGCCCCTTCTCGTTTGGCGCAGTGGGAGAAGAGCACATGGCGGGGACACAGCAGGTGTCTGATAATTACACCAACGAGGAGGAGAGGGAGGAAAGCCCGGAGCCAGAAACGTCCCAATCCAGAAGGAGACGATTTAAGGCATCAAATATGTCCTTTGGGGAGATGTTGGAGATGGTGGACATCCTGAAGAGGGCCGACTATGACGGGAAGTATTGACCTTACCCCAACCCCAATGTCAGAAAGGCCAAGATAATGGCGAAAGTAGTCAAGAGTCTGCACCGGAATTTCAGGGTACGACGATCGAAAGATTAGCTCAGGAAGTGGTGGTTGGACCTCAAATTAAGAGAACACGAGCAGTACAGAAAGATCCGGAGAGTGCTGCAAAAAAGTAAGTAGTTGTGCTGTGTTCCTATTCTTTTTATGTTTATTACGTTCGTGCTGCTCCATGTGCTTTTCCTAACTGTTATCCAGTTTAAAATGGCAACTTTCATGTTCATGGGCACATTATTCATTTGTATCAAACATAGTTCGTTTGGCCATATGCAATTGCCATCATTTTTTGGGGCCTACTTGTGTGAAAAGAATTGGGTTGTGTAGATGTGTTTGTTACTAGAATGAAATGCAAACTAGATTCTGTGTAAGGAGAGGACACTCAGCAGTTTACACATCTGGACGCTGTAGCACTAGTGTGGGACACGAGAACACCCTTTTTTTTAGGGGGTCCCACACAGGTGCTCCAGTGTATACTATAGGGGGGTCGCCATCTGTGAAGCTTGTACAAGACAGGTAAAGTATTGAAGCTTGACAAAGGACAATAAAAATGCTAAATAATGAAGAAACTCCTGCGCTGTCAGAAATACCTATGCTAAGGGGCACTGCTGCAACACCTAAATGGCTGATCCAAACAGACAAAAGTGGTGTGAATAAAGTAAGTGGTGATTGCGCTGTGATAAAAGGGGAAGGTCGGAAGAAGAAGGGGAAGGGGCTAGCTCAAATGTATAGAGAGGTGAATGAAAAATGAAAAAAATATACAAAATATAAAGGTATAATGAGCATAAGGCCTAGTATCATACTAGCACATAAAAATATTGTAAATACTGAAACAGAAGAAAAGAAAAATCTCAGTGCAAAAGGGCTAGTATCATACTAGCACATATGTGGTAACTCAGCAAATACTTATTTTACAAATTCTTAAATACAGTGTGGGTGCAAAAAAAAAAAAAATTGAACCAAATAAAAATATATATATCAAACAAAGTCCATGTGCATGAGGGCTAGTATCATACTAGCACATAAAAAAATATATAAATCAAACAAAGTCCATGTGCATGAGGGCTAGTATCATACTAGCACATTCTTATTAGTGACTCCAAGAAAATAAATAAATGGTGAACAGTCTCACCACCTTGTAGTACAAAGTGCTCGAACAATGAGTCATCAGTTCCAAAAAGGCAAGTCCACAAGCCACAGGGAAGGGAAAAAGGTCTTCAGTGGGGACACCTCTGTGCTCGCAAGCAGTTCACCTTACTGCTGCAAGACAACAGCTTGTAATCCAGTAACAAATCACCAGCAGGCAAGGGTCCCATCCAGTAGTTCAGGTGATTCATGTGGTGGGTGTGCAGGATGGTATATAAAAAACATAAGCAGACAGTATATAGTATAACTCCGTGGCGGCCACAGTGGAAAAAGGGGACAGGACACCGAAGGGGGATGCACTCACTTTTGTAAAATGAGTGTGGGCATCAATCCAACGAACGCCGAGTTCGTATACCTCAAAAGGGTGTCTTCAAACCGTCCCCGTTTCCTCAATGCTTGTCACAATGGGATGAATATATGTGGAGTGTTGGAAGAGAGTGCACATAGCGTGATGATTCTTTCATGATGTTCTTCAAAAAAAAGAGCTTGATTGATGTTTTAGGGCCCTCCAAATCCCTTTGTTTTTTGGTGTGCTACAATTTTTGAACATTTTTTTTCAAATATTAGAAAAGCCAAATTTTGAAGAGGCACACAGTGTGTCAACATGTGCTATCTGCCATCACGGGAGATCAATTGACGCGTTTTGGGGGTGCAACCTCTTCCTCAATAATAAAGTAGCTGCGAGGAAGGGTTTGCACCCCCAAAACACGTCCCTTGATCCCCCATGATGGCAGCTAGCACATGTTGACATTCTTAAATTTGTGTGCATCTTCAAAATTTGGCTTTTCCTGGGGTGACTTCACCCCATCTGCTGAACGCACTATCAAACTCAGTTTGTAAATACTCATGTCTGATATTGCCTTCAAGTTCTACCAAATGTGAACTTTGTAAGTTCAAGATTTGTGTCTTTCTTGTTGGTTTTAAACATGCCTGTTTGATCTAAAATGGACATTTCTAATTTTTCTAATGTGACCCCAAAAATTGTTATACAACAAACTGTTGGATTGTTTTAAAAACCTTTTCTAAATGCACATGTGATTGTGTTGGTATTAAAAAGATTGTTAATCAAGATTGTGTGGATTATTGTCTCAACGCTACAAAACTTTTGTTGTGTTGTAATGGGTGATTTCTGTGACAATGGGGGTTATTTCCTGAGGGGAAATCCACTTTGCACTACAAGTGCAGTTTCAGTGCAGTTTCAAGTGCACTTATAGTGCAAAGTATCTTTGCCTTTAGGAAATAACACCCAACAGTGCTTTGTAAGGTTACACAATCACGCCAATTTAAGGACTCACCACATTTCTCTCAGGGTCAGCTAAAACAAACACAAGCAGGAAATGTCACCAAACCTTGGTTTTTTGTTTTTTTTTTATTTAAAAAATGTTTTACACATTGTCTGGCATATTGATGGCCCCCCTACCCGCAAAGAATTCAAGGTATCTTAACCGGACATCACGGGCACTCAGGGGGGGGCAAGCCAGGACGACCACTTTCAAGCGCCGTCAGGGTTGGTTCATTAGGTATTCCGGCCTCAGGCCCAACTAAGCCAGCATAGTTGGCAGAATGTTTCCGTAAAAAGTTGTGTAGAACACAGCACACCAGGATAATGTGATTCAGTTTGTACTCCACCATATGTATGGGTGTAAGAAATAGGCGGAACCGGCTGGCCATGATTCCAAATGTGTTCTCCACCACTCTTCTGGCTCTGGCCAGCTGGTAATTAAAAACCCTCTGGTCCGGGGTGAGGGTCCTCATCGGGAATGGCCGCATAAGATGGTCCCCCAGTGCAAACGCTTCATCCGCAACGAAGACGAATGGGAGTCCTTCCACATTGTCTTCTGGAGGTGGCAAGTCCAAGCTGCCATTCTGGAGACGCCTGTAAAACTCTGTCTGGGCGTTGACTCCACCATCCGACATCCGGACATTCTTCCCCACGTCCACATACAGGAACTCGTAAGTAGCCGACACCACCGCCAACATCACAATACTATTGAACCCCTTGTAGTTGTAATAGTATGACCCCGAGTTGGGTGGTGGGATGATGTGGACGTGTTTCCCATCAATTGCCCCTCCGCAGTTAGGAAAGTCCCACCGCTGGGCAAAGTGGGAGGCCACAGTCTGCCATTCCTGTGGCATGGAAGGAAACTGTGGAGTCAAAACGAAATAAAAAATTAGTCATTTTGCACATAAACAGGGAAAGCAGATTAGACACAAACATTCTTGGCCAACTTCAAGCTAGCATTTTTATGAGGGAATTTTTTAAGACCAAAGTATAAGGTACACCTATCAGATTCCCCCCCCTTCTCATGGGCCATTTATAACATTATAGGGAGGGGAACTCTTGGACAGGTAACCCTCTTGACTTCATTGAGAGATGAATGCCTAAATAATGGGTATTACTTTGGCCAGCCCCTCCTTGGTTACACTATTGGCAGCCCACTGGATAGGTAAGAAGTGTCATAATACAAAGATATAAATACACATTGTACACATTTGAGCACATTTGGACATTCTTCTATTACCTAGCAAGATAATAATAGTATAAAAAAACTTTAAACAGTACCATTTCAAAGTATACAGGCAGGCCCTTGCACTACATGCTTTGGGGAATTCATCCATAAATCTGACCACTAAAGAGATGGGTATAGTATTTATGGGTTTGGCAAAGTCAGCAGATAGATGATTGAGGATAGATAGAGAATTGGTATCAGCTGACTTAGCAGTTGGGGGGAGGGAGGGTTCAAAATGATTTGGGGACACCAAAAAAAAGCCTCTGGCACTCTGTCTGAATTTAAAGCACAAATCACATTTCTAAACATTTTAGGGGGTGTTTGGGGTAAAGCACTACTAAGGAGCTGCTAAAATACATTGTTAAGTGAATACATGAGGTGAATATAGGGCCAGAAGACCATGCTGGGGAGGTAAGTGAAGGCAAATATGCATGAAGGACAAAAAAAATAATTACATAAAAATCCAGCATGCATGAGGGCAAAGGGGACATTCACAGCATATTACAATCATGGTAATTGAGGAAAGAAATACAATATATTAGCAAACATTATATACAACAAAATGTGATGTTAAAGGATAAATCTTATCTTACATAGTTACATAGTTACATAGTAGGTGAGGTTGAAAAAAGACACAAGTCCATCAAGTCCAACCTATGTGTGTGATTATGTGTCAGTATTACATTACATATCCCTGTATGTTGCGGTCATTCAGGTGATTATCTAATAGTTTCTTGAAGCTATCAATGCTCCCCGCTGAGACCACCGCCTGTGGAAGGGAATTCCACATCCTTGCCGCTCTTATAGTAAAGAACCCTCTATGTAGTTTAAGGTTAAACCTCTTTTCTTCTAATTGTAATGAGTGGCCACGAGTCTTATTAAATTCTCTTCTGCAAAAAAGTTTTATCCCTATTGTGGGGTCACCAGTACAGTATTTGTAAATTGAAATCATATCCCCTCTCAAGCGTCTCTTCTCCAGAGAGAATAAGTTCAGTGCTCGCAACCTTTCCTCATAACTAAGATCCTCCAGACCCTTTATTAGCTTTGTTGCCCTTCTTTGTACTCGCTCCATTTCCAGTACATCCCTCCTGAGGACTGGTGCCCAGAACTGGACAGCATACTCCAGGTGCGGCCGGACCAGAGTCTTGTAGAGCGGGAGAATTATCGTTTTATCTCTGGAGTTGATCCCCCTTTTAATGCATGCCAATATTATGTTTGCTTTATTAGCAGCAGCTTGGCATTGCATGCCATTGCTGAGCCTATCATCTACTAGGACCCCCAGGTCCTTTTCCATCCTAGATTCCCCCAGAGGTTCTCCCCCCAGTGTATAGATTGCATTCATATTTTTGCCACCCAAATGCATTATTTTGCATTTTTCTACATTGAACCTCATTTGCCATGTAGTCGCCCACCCCATTAATTTGTTCAGGTCTTTTTGCAAGATTTCCACATCCTGCGGAGAAGTTATTGCCCTGCTTAGCTTAGCATCGTCTGCAAATACAGAGATTGAACTGTTTATCCCATCCTCCAGGTCGTTTATGAACAAATTAAATAGGATTGGTCCCAGCACAGAACCCTGGGGGACCCCACTACCCACCCCTGACCATTCCGAGTACTCCCCATTTATCACCACCCTCTGAACACGCCCTTGTAGCCAGTTTTCAATCCATGTACTCACCCTATGGTCCATGCCAACGCACCTTATTTTGTACAGTAAACGTTTATGGGGAACTGTGTCAAATGCTTTTGCAAAATCTTAATATACTCCTTCTGCAGGACCTGAATGATGGCAGAACAGGTCTCTGGGATAATAATCCCCAGAGCCTGGGGGGAGATGCCTGTCAAGAACTTGAGGTCCAGCAGTCTTCTCCCCGTCGCCAAGTACCGCAGGGTGGCGACGAGCCTCTGCTCCGGAGTGATGGCTTGCCTCATGCAGGTATCCTGCCTGTTAATATAAGGGGTCAGCAAAGCCAACAAACGGTGAAATACGGGGTCCGTCATCCTGAGAAAGTTCCTGAAATCGCCAGGATTATTCTCATGGATCTCACGGAGCAAAGGCATGTGACAGAACTGGTCACGCTGAAGCAACCAATTCTTGGTCCATGAACTCCTCCCCACCCTGTTTATGGACTGGGCTTGTGTCAAGGTAAGGACTCCAACACCAGGCCCCCTGCACAGCACGAACTCTATGAGGAGTACATATACGCAGCATGGCTAGAAAATGGTCGGCTGCTCAGAACGAAGTAACAGAACGCACTGAAGAACAGCAAGGCCTGTGAAGAGCAACCTGAAAAACAGTAATGAACGAACAAGAACACAATGACAAGTCAAGGGTACTCGCTGCACGCACTGAAGAGCAGATACAAACCCACAAGCACAAACTGAACAGCAGAAAACGATCTGAAAACCATGAGTCTGAAAAAACACGAATCGTCTCTCACCAAATTTTTACTAACACAAGATTAGCAAAAGAAGCCCAAAGGGTGCCGCGCTTGGTTCTGAACTGCCCTTTTATAGTCTCGTCGTACGTGGTGTACGTGACCGCGTTCTTGGCGATCGGAAATTTTGACAACTTTGTGCGACCGTGTGTACGCAAAACAAGTTTTAGCCAACATCCGTCTGAAAAAATCCTAGGGTTTTGTCGTTGGAATGTCCGATCAATGTCTGACCGTGTGTACGGGGCATTACAGGAGAGAATTTCCCTTCCTATGAGGTAGATTTCATCTCACTTCCTGTTGTCTCTTTCCATTTGCAAGTAGGAGTCGTTTGTAAGTTGGATGTTTGAAAGTAAGGGCCTGCCCTATATACTCAGCAGAAATTTGGGCCTTAGGTGTTGTTGTGGCCTCAACACTATAAGCCCTCAAAGGGCCCTGCTGTGAAATATTAGATCAAGAATTGTAATTACATGCCCCTGTTGAACAGGGCCAGAAAATTGGGCCTTTGGTGATGGTGGTGGTGGTGCTGGTGCCACAACACTGTAAGTCCTCACAGTTACTCTTGGTGGGTGCTGAAACGGGCCCTGCTGTGAAATATTTGATCAAGAATTGTAATTACATGCCCCTGTTGAACAGGGCCAGAAAAATTGGGCCTTTGGTGGTGGTGGTGCTGGTGGCACAACACTGTAAGTCCTCACAGTTAATCTTGGTGGTCGCAAAAACGGGCCCTGCTGTGAAATATTCGATCAAGAATTGTAATTACATGCCCCTGTTGAACAGGGGCTGAAAAATTGGGCCTTTGGTGGTGGTGGTGGTGTTGGTGCCACAACACTGTAAGTCCTCACAGTTAATCTTGGTGGGCGCAGAAACGGGCCCTGCTGTGAAATATTAGATCAAGAATTCTAATTACATGTCCCTGTTGAACAGGGGCTGAAAAATTGGGCCTTAGGCACTGGTGCTGGTGCCACAACACTGCAACCCCTCACAGATACTCTAGTTAGAATGCAGGAACGAGCCCTGCTGCAAAGTATTGCATCAAAAATTGTAATTACATGCCCCTGTTAAACAGGGGCTGAAAAATTGGGCCTTAGGCACTGGTGCTGGTGCCACAACACTGCAACCCCTCACAGATACTCTAGTTGGAAAGCAGGAACGAGCCCTGCTGCAAAGTATTGCATCAAAAATTGTAATTACACGCCCCTGTTAAACAGGGGCTGAAAAATTGGGCCTTAGGCACTGGTGCCACAACACTGCAACCCCTCAAAGGTACTCTAGTTGGAACGGAGGAACAAGCCCTGCTGCAAAGTATTGCATCAAAAATTGTAATTACATGCCCCTGTTAAACAGGGGCTGAAAAATTGGGCCTTAGTCACTGGTGCTGGTGCCACAACACTGCAACCCCTCACAGATACTCTAGTTGGAGCGCAGGAACTAGCCCTGCTGCAAAGAATTGCATCAAAAATTGTAATTACATGCCCTTGTTAAACAGGGGCTTAAAAATTGGGCCTTAGGCACTGGTGGTGGCACCCAGAACCAAAAATGTTCTTACAAGCTATCAGCATGATCATTGAGGAGGAAGAGGATAATTACTCAGCATAACAGGATAGTCATTCAGCATCAGCATAGGCAGTCTTTGAAGGGATCTGACATTTCAAAAAAAATAATTCGGTTACATCAGCATCAGGTGCTTGGTAGCTGGTGGTGATCCAAGACTGATTCATTTTTATGAAGGTCAGTCAATCGACTGAGTCGGTAGACAGACGCACCCTGTGATCGGTTACAAAGCCTCCAGCAGCACTAAATGTGCATTCTGAAAGAACGCTGGATGCAGGACAGGCCAGTAGCTCAATTGCATACTGTGCAAGCTCTGGCCAGTGATCCATCCTCAAGACCCAGTAACCCAGAGGATTTTCGGTGGAAAAGGTGTCCAAGTCAGATCTTACCCCTAGGTATTCCTGCACCATGTAAAACAGACTCTGGCGATGGTTGCTGGAACCGATCATACCTTGGGGCTGTGGACTAAAAAATTGTCTGAATGCATCGGTCAGACGGCCACCTTCTCCACCGCTCCCTCTTTGACTGACCGAAGCGTCAGCAACACGTTGTCCAGAAACAGGAGTTTGTAACCTCCCAGTCTCTGGGAACACATTGCACAGACCTTTCTGCAAGGCTTCCTGAAGATGTTTCATCCTCTGCTCCCTCTGCGACGGCAAGATAAGGTCCGCAACCTTACCCTTGTAACGTGGATCAAGGAGGGTTGCCAGCCAGTATTGGTCCTTCTCCTTGATACCACGAATACGAGGATCCTTACGCAGGCTTTGCAGGATTAGAGAGGCCATGCAGCGTAGGTTTGCTGAGGCATTCGGTCCGGAGTCCTCTGGGTCACTAAGGACTACATGGTCCACAGCCACCTCCTCCCAGCCACGTACAAGTCCATGTGTTTCTTGGGACTGATCCCTCAAAGACTGCTGCTGATGCTGAGTGCCATGCTCCACCTCCATACTGACACAATCCTCCTCCTCCTCGTCCTCTTCCTGTGTGATCGGCGGGCATGCAGGAACACTGTCTGGATAAAGGGGGCCTTGAGAGCTAAGAAAGTCCTCCTCTTCCTGCCTCTGTTCTGCCTCCAGTGCCCTGTCCATTATTCCACGCAGCGTGTGCTCCAACAGGTGGACAAGGGGGACAGTGTCACTGATGCATGCACTGTCACTGCTCACAGTCCTCGTGGCCTCCTCAAATGGTGACAGGACAGTGCATGCATCCTTGATCATGGCCCACTGGCGTGGGGAAAAAAAAACAAGCTCCCCTGACCCTGGCCTTGTGCCATAGTCGCACAGGTACTCATTGATGGCCCTCTGCTGCATGTGCAGCTGCTGCAGCATGGCCAACGTTGAGTTCCACCTGGTGGGCATGTCACAGATTAGGCGGTTCTTGGGCAGGTTAAACTCCTTTTGGAGGTCTGCCAGCCGAGCACTGGCATTATATGACCGGCGGAAATGCACACAGACTTTCCTGGCCTGCCTCAGGACATCCTGTAAGCCCGGGTACCTGCCCAAGAACTGCTGCACCACCGAGTTAAGGATGTCCAAACATGGCACATGAGTCAGTTGTCCCTGTCGGAGGGCGGAGAGGAGGTTGGTGCCATTGTCGCAAACCACCATTCCTGCCTTAAGTTGAAGTGGCGTCAACCACCTCTGATCCTGCCCCTGCAGAGCTGACAGAACCTCTGCCCCAGTGTGGCTCCTGTCCCCCAAGCACACCAACTCAAGCATCGCATGGCATCTTTTGGCCTGTGTACTTGCATAGCCCCTTGAATGCCTACAGAGCACCGCTGGTTCCAAGGACAAAGCACAGGAAGAGGCCATGGAGGAAGAAGAAGAGGAGGGGGTCAAGGAGAGAGGTGTGTCACAATCATTAGTAGTGGCATTTTGGAGGCGTGGTGGTGGAACACCTCCAACACTACTGCACCTTGTCCTGCATCCTTCCCAGCTGCCAGCAGAGTGACCCATTGCACCGTGAAACTTAGGTAACGTCCCTGTCCATGCCTGCTGGACCATGAGTCAGCGGTAATATGCACCTTACCTCTGACCGCTCTGTCCAGCGAGGCCAAGACATTGCCTTCCACATGCCGGTAGAGAGCCGGAATCGCCTTCCGTGAGAAAATGTGGCGTTTGGGTACCTGCCACTGAGGAACGGCACATTTCACATACTCACGGAAGGGGGCAGACTCTACCAACAGAATAGGTAGCAGTTGAAGTGCTAGCAATTTTGCCAAGCTAGCATTCAACAAGTGGGCATGTGGATGGCTGGGAGCGAACTTCTTTCGGCGGTGCAGCAGCTCTTGCAGGGAAATCTGCCTGGTACAATCTGACGTTGGTGTACCAAAAGCAGATTGCCCACAAATACTTGGCTGTGACACACCTAATTCTACACCTTCATTCCTCTCAGTACAGGTCTCAGAGAGGACTGAAGGTATAGTGGGGTTGGAGATCTCAGCTGATGAGGAGCAAGGAGAGGTCCTCTTTGTTCTTTGGTGTGGGTCTTTTAGATATGCTTGCCAACGAACTGCATGGCAGGTCAACATATGTCTGGTCAAGCATGTGGTGCCCAAGCGGGAGATGTTTTGGCCACACGAGATACGCTTGAGACATATGTTGCAAATAGCAGCGCTGCGATCTGATGCACTCGTCTCAAAAAAGTCCCACACCAAAGAACTTTTAGAATAACGCGCAGCGACAGCAGCGCCCTGCACATGCGGAGCTTTGCGGTGTGATGCAGTCAGTGTGCTACCCTTAGGCTGGCCCCTGGAGGGCATCCTGTATCGTTGGTGATTTGCCTCCTCCTCCTCCTCCTCTCTCCTATCAGGCACCCACGTTGAGTCAGTGACCTCATCATCCCCTCCCTCCTCATCACTGGAGCAAACCTGGCAGTATGCTGCAGCAGGGGGAGCATGACTGCCAGATTGCTGTCCTTCTTGGGCACCCCCTCTGTCCGTGCTCATGTTACTGCCTTCATCTAGCTCAGTATCATCATCAGAGCCTTCTAAATGCTGGGCATCCTCCTGGAGCATGTACCCAACACTGTGGTCAAACAGTTCGAGGGACTCCTCAGGAGGACATGGTGGGGCTAGAGAAGGAGTCACTGATGCCATTGAGCCAAAGGAAGAGACCGCATTGGCAGCTGCTTTGCCAGACAAAGTACCCTGAGCATTAGTGAGAGAGGATGAGGAGGATGAGGACGGCTTGGTCATCCACTCAACCAAGTCTTCCGCATGTTGCGGCTCAACACGGTCAGCTGCCGAAAAAAAAGGCCAAGCGTGTCCCACGTCCACGTGCTGATGAGGATGCACCGTCTCCACGACCAGCACTGTTGATTCTAGACACAGAGCCTGCTTGCCCTCTTTTATTGGCTTGTGACTGTCTGCCTCTCCTTGTTGGCCTTCCAGACATACTAATGGCCTGTAGCTGCACTAAGCTGGAATATCTATCTATCTATCTATCTATCTATCTATCTATCTATCTATCTATCTATCTATCTATCTATCTATCTATCTATCTATCTATCTATCTATCTATCTATATATATATATATATATATATATACTGATACTGCAGCTAGCAAAATCAACTGCCTGCCTGTAGTATGAGAACACCGCCAACCTTCTACAGGTAGAATTAGCTAAACACTGTGCAGAGGTCGCAAAAAACGAACTTGTAGCTTATTTAGCTGCCTGCGGTAGTGATAGGATCAGGAAAACACTACCAACCTTCTACAGGTAGCTTTAGCTGAAAAGTGTGCAGAGCTCGCAAAAAAATAACTTGTAGCTTATTTAGCTGCCTGCGGTAGTGATAGGATCAGGAAAACACCACCAACCTTCTACAGGTAGCTTTAGCCGAACACTGTGCAGAGCTCGCAAGAAACTAACTTGTAGCTTATTTAGCTGCCTGCGGTAGTGATAGGATCAGAAAAACACCACCAACCTTCTACAGGTAGCTTTAGCTGAACACTGTGCAGAGCTTGCAAAAAAACTAACTTGTAGCTTATTTAGCTGCCTGCAGTAGTGATAGGATCAGAAAAACACCACCAACCTTCTACAGGTAGCTTTAGCTGAACACTGTGCAGAGCTCGGAAAAAACTAACTTGTAGCTTATTTAGCTGCCTGCGGTAGTGATAGGATCAGGAAAACATCACCAACCTTCTACAGGTAGCTTTAGCTGAACACTGCAGAGGTCGCAAAAAACTAACTTGTAGCTTATTTAGCTGCCTGCGGTAGTGATAGGATCAGGAAAACACCACCAACCTTCTACAGGTAGCTTTAGCTGAACACTGTGCAGAGGTCGCAAAAAACTAACTTGTAGCTTGTTTAGCTGCCTGCGGTAGTGATAGGATCAGGAAAACACCACCAACCTTCTACAGGTAGCTTTAGCTGAACACTGTGCAGAGGTCGCACTATACTAACTTGTAGTTTTAGCTGAACACTGTGCAGAGGTCGCAAAAAACTAACTTGTAGTTTTAGCTGAACACTGTGCAAAGGTCGCACTACACTAACTTGTAGTTTTAGCTGAACACTGTGAAGAGGACGCACTACACTAACTTGTAGCTTACTTAGCTGCCTGCGGTAGTGATAGGATCAGGAAAACACCACCAACCTTCTACAGGTAGCTTTAGCTGAACACTGTGCAGAGCTTGCAAAAAACTAACTTGTAGCTTATTTAGCTGCCAGCGGTAGTGATAGGATTAGGAAAACACCACCAACCTTCTACAGGTAGCTTTAGCTGAACACTGTGCAGAGCTCACAAAAAACTTAACTTGTAGCTTATTTAGCTGCCTGTGGTAGTAATAGGATCAGGAAAACACCACCAACCTTCTACAGGTAGCTTTAGCTGAACACTGTACAGAGGTCGCAAAAAACTAACTTGTAGCTTATTTAGCTGCCTGCGGTAGTGATAGGATCAGGAAAACACCACCATCCTTCTACAGGTAGCTTTAGCTGAACACTGTGCAGAGGTTGCAAAAAACTAACTTGTAGCTTATTTAGCTGCCTGCGGTAGTGATAGGATCAGGAAAACACCACCAACCTTCTACAGGTAGCTTTAGCTGAACACTGTGCAGAGGTCGCACTACACTAACTTGTAGTTTTAGCTGAACACTGTGCAGAGGTCGCAAAAAACTAACTTGTAGCTTGTTTAGCTGCCTGCGGTAGTGATAGGATCAAGAAAACACCACCAACCTTCTACAGGTAGCTTTAGCTGAACACTGTGCAGAGGTCGCACCACACTAACTTGTAGTTTTAGCTGAACACTGTGCAGAGGTCGCACTACACTAACTTGTAGCTTTAGCTGAACACTGTGAGGAGGACGCACTACACTAACTTGTAGCTTTAGCTGAACACTGTGAGGAGGACGCACTACACTAACTTGTAGCTTTAGCTGAACTCTGTGCAGAGGTCGCACTACACTAACTTGTAGTTTTAGCCGAACATTGTGAGGAGGACGCACTACACTAACTTGTAGCTTTAGCTGAACACTGTGCAAAGGTCGCACTACACTAACTTGTAGTTTTAGCTGAACACTGTGAAGAGGACGCACTACACTAACTTGTAGCTTACTTAGCTGCCTGCGGTAGTGATAGGATCAGGAAAACACCACCAACCTTCTACAGGTAGCTTTAGCTGAACACTGTGCAGAGCTCACAAAAAACTAACTTGTAGCTTATTTAGCTGCCAGCGGTAGTGATAGGATCAGGAAAACACCACCAACCTTCTACAGGTAGCTTTAGCTGAACACTGTGCAGAGCTCGCAAAAAACTTAACTTGTAGCTTATTTAGCTGCCTGTGGTAGTGATAGGATCAGGAAAACACCACCAACCTTCTACAGGTAGCTTTAGCTGAACACTGTACAGAGGTCACAAAAAACTAACTTGTAGCTTATTTAGCTGCCTGCGGTAGTAATAGGTTTAGGAAAACACCACCAACCTTCTACAGGTAGCTTTAGCTGAAAACTGTGCAGAGGTCGCAAAAAACTAACTTGTAGCTTATTTAGCTGCCTGCGGTAGTGATAGGATCAGGAAAACACCACCAACCTTCTACAGGTAGCTTTAGCTGAACACTGTGCAGAGCTCGGAAAAAACTAACTTGTAGCTTATTTAGCTGCCTGCGGTAGTGATAGGATCAGGAAAACATCACCAACCTTCTACAAGTAGCTTTAGCTGAAAAGTGTGCAGAGCTCGCAAAAAACTAACTTTTAGCTTATTTAGCTGCCTGTGGTAGTGATAGGATCAGGAAAACACCACCAACCTTCTACAGGTAGCTTTAGCTGAACACCGTGCAGAGGTCGCAAAAAACTTAACTTGTAGCTTATTTAGCTGCCAGCGGTAGTGATAGGTTTAGGAAAACACCACCAACCTTCTACAGGTAGCTTTAGCTGAACACTGTGCAGAGGTCGCAAAAAACTAACTTGTAGCTTATTTAGCTGCCTGCGGTAGTGATAGGATCAGGAAAACACCACCAACCTTCTACAGGTAGCTTTAGCTGAACACTGTGCAGAGCTCGCAAAAAACTAACTTGTAGCTTATTTAGCTGCCTGCGGTAGTGATAGGATCCGGAAAACACCACCAACCTTCTACAGGTAGCTTTAGCTGAACTATCTTCTACAGGTAGCTTTAGCTGTGCACTACACTAACTTGTAGCTTTAGCTGAACACTGTTCAGAGGACGCACTACACTAACTTGTAGCTTTAGCTGAACACTGTGCAGAGGTCTCACTAAACTAACTTGTAGCTTTACCTGAACACTGTTCAGAGGACGCACTACACTAACTGTAAATAGTCTAGCTGCCTGACTGTGGTACTAATAGGATCAAGAAAACACCAGCAATTTTCTTCAGGTAGCTGTAAATACTGTAACAACACAAGCCTGCCTGTCAGTAGCAAGATAACAGGAACGGATCCAGCTAAACTGAATACTGTGTATAGATATACTGTGTATATCTACAGGTAGCTTTAGCTGAACACTGTGCAGAGCTTGGAAAAAACTAACTTGTAGCTTATTTAGCTGCCTGCGGTAGTGATAGGATCCGGAAAACACCACCAACCTTCTACAGGTAGCTTTAGCTGAACACTGTGCAGAGGTCGCAAAAAAACTAACTTGTAGCTTATTTAGCTGCCTGCGGTAGTGATAGGATCCGGAAAACACCACCAACCTTCTACAGGTAGCTTTAGCTGAACACTGTGCAGAGGTCGCAAAAAAACTAACTTGTAGCTTATTTAGCTGCCTGCGGTAGTGATAGGATCAGGAAAACACCACCAACCTTCTACAGGTAGCTTTAGCTGAACACTGTGCAGAGGTCGCAAAAAACTAACTTGTAGCTTATTTAGCTGCCTGCGGTAGTGTTAGGATCAGGAAAACACCACCAACCTTCTACAGGTAGCTTTAGCTGAACACTGTACAGAGGTCGCAAAAAACTAACTTGTAGCTTATTTAGCTGCCTGCAGTAGTGATAGGATCAGGAAAACACCACCAACCTTCTACAGGTAGCTTTAGCTGAACACTGTGCAGAGGTCACAAAAAAATAACTTGTAGCTTATATAGCTGTTTGCGGTAGTGATAGGATCAGGAAAACACCACCAACCTTCTACAGATAGCTTTAGCTGAACACTGTGCAGAGATCGCAAAAAACGAACTTGTAGCTTATTTAGTTGCCTGCGGTAGTGATAGGATCAGGAAAACACCACCAACCTTCTACAGGTAGCTTTAGCTGAACACTGTGCAGAGCTCGCAAAAAACTAACTTGTAGCTTATTTAGCTGCCTGCGGTAGTGATAGGATCAGGAAAACACCACCAACCTTCTACAGGTAGCTTTAGCTGAACACTGTGCAGAGGTCGCAAAAAACTAACTTGTAGCTTATTTAGCTGCCTGCGGTAGTGATAGGATCAGGAAAACACCACCAACCTTCTACAGGTAGCTTTAGCTGAACACTGTGCAGAGGTCGCAAAAAACTTAACTTGTATCTTATTTAGCTGCCTGCGGTAGTGATAGGATCAGGAAAACACCACCAACCTTCTACAGGTAGCTTTAGCTGAACACTGTGCAGAGCTCACAAAAAACTAACTTGTAGCTTATTTAGCTGCCTGCGGTAGTGATAGGATCAGGAAAACACCACCAACCTTCTACAGGTAGCTTTAGCTGAACACTGTGCAGAGGTCGCAAAAAACTTAACTTGTAGCTTATTTAGCTGCCTGCGGTAGTGATAGGTTTAGGAAAACACCACCAACCTTCTACAGGTAGCTTTAGCTGAACACTGTGCAGAGCTCGCAAAAAACTAACTTGTAGCTTATTTAGCTGCCTGCGGTAGTGATAGGATCAGGAAAACACCACCAACCTTCTACAGGTAGCTTTAGCTGAACACTGTGCAGAGGTCGCACTACACTAACTTGTAGTTTTAGCTGAAAACTGTGAGGAGGACGCACTACACTAACTTGTAGCTTATTTAGCTGCCTGCGGTAGTGATAGGATCAGGAAAACACCACCAACCTTCTACAGGTAGCTTTAGCTGAACACTGTGCAGAGCTTGCAAAAAACTAACTTGTAGCTTATTTAGCTGCCTGCGGTAGTGATAGGATCAGGAAAACACCACCAACCTTCTACAGGTAGCTTTAGCTGAACACTGTGCAGAGGTCGCACTGCACTAACTTGTAGTTTTAGCTGAACACTGTGAGGAGGACGCACTACACTAACTTGTAGCTTTAGCTGAACACTGTTCAGAGGTCGCACTACACTAACTTGTAGTTTTAGCTGAACACTGTGAGGAGGATGCACTACACTAACTTGTAGCTTTAGCTGAACACTGTGAGGAGGATGCACTACCCTAACTTTTAGCTTTAGCTGAACACTGTGCACTACACTAACTTGTAGCTTTAGCTGAACACTGTTCAGAGGACTCACTACACTAACTTGTAGCTTTAGCTGAACACTGTGCAGAGGTCTCATTAAACTAACTTGCAGCTTTAACTGAACACTGTTCAGAGGACACACTACACTAACTGTAAATAGTCTAGCTGCCTGACTGTGGTACTAATAGGATCAAAAAAACACCAGCAATTTTCTTCAGGTAGCTGTAAATACTGTAACAACACAAGCCTGCCTGTCAGTAGCAAGATAACAGGAACGGATCCAGCTAAACTGAATACTGTGTATATATATATATATATATATATATATATATATATATATATACAACACCTGGGATGCATATATATACACAATACACTGTAAGTGCAGCTAACTCACTGACTGTTCTGCCTAATCTATCTAACTTAAATCAAATGACATTGTCTCTCTGTCTATCTATCTCTCTCTCAACGCCGGAACACACACTACACAGGGCCGCCGTGCAGGCGGCCCTATATAGTGTGGGGCGTGTACTAAATCCTATGAGCCATAATTGGCCAAAGCCTCCTTGGTTTTGGCCAATTACGGCTCTCTGTTCAGACGGCGCTGTGATTGGCCAAGCATGCGGGTCATAGTGCATGCTTGGCCAATCATCAGTCAGCAATGCACTGCGATGCCACAGTGAATTATGGGCCGTGACGCGCCACGCGAATTTGGCGCGAACTGCCAATATCGCTCGCAAAAAATATTATTGTACTGTACAGTCTATGCAGTTCATTCCCCTGCTGAAATGCTGTAACAAATTAGTTCTGCCACTGTTTTCCCACTGCTGGCCTGACAACATAACCATATCCTGCCACCACTGTAGGTCTGGCTGCAATACTATTTCATGCTGCCTCTCCAACTGTTGTCCAGAGCTACAGCACTTTCAAGGTGCAGCACGGAATGTTTCAACATCTGTTTCTCAGTCGTAAAAACATGTTCAACTATTTTGTAGGGTCAGCCCCGGGGGGTTCCACATAAATATTTGTGTCAAAATATTGTGTTTCGGCACTAAAAATACACAACGCCAAATGTTTTCACAGATGCTTCTCAGCTGTTAAAATTTTGGTCTCTTAGTTTGAAAAAAGTATAGCACCTAATGTTTCTGCATTTTGCTCCAATTAGAACATCATGTTGCTTTGGTTCAGGCAAAATCATGGGCATATTTATGGGCATGTATGTATAGTCTCTTCCTCTGAAATTGTAGTCTATCAAAATGTGTGCAATATTTTTTAAATTTTGTTTCAGAAAAAATAAACTATAATATTCCAGCTGAAATATGCCTGCTGCTCCCTCTAAAATAGCATCTTGCTAAGAAGGATAGTGTTTTCAGTCTTAGTGAAAATACACTGTAATTGTTTTATTTCCAGATTAAATATGCCTGCCCTCTCCCTCTGAAACTGCATTATAGCAAAAAAGCACATACTGTGCAGCAAATCTGTACAATTTGTCTGCCTTTTGTCTAATAAAAGAGACTGTATATTTATTTCTAGATGAAATCTTTCTACTCTCTCACTCTGAAATTGTATCCTAGAAATAAAAGAAATAAATACTGCACAGCAAATCTGTACAATTTGTCTGCCTGTCTCAGAAAAAAAATGCTGTCATTTTTTAAATTACAGTTTAAAGCTACCCGATCTATCCTTCTGACAGTGCATCTTATTAACCTCTTCCCGAGCGCGCTATAGCCAAATGATAGTTGCACATTTCCGGGGCCTCTATTAACGTTCTCCCGTGATCAAGCTTCCTACACGCCCCTTGTGGCATGCATCAGCAGGGATCTGTGATCAGGATAAAGAGCCAATCACAGTGGATCTTTACCATGTGTCCAGTCACAGCTGATCACAGTGTAAACAGGATTTGTCAGTTATCGCAGTCCTCTCCTCATGCTGACAGCACATGAGGAACAGAGAGCTGGTAAAATTCACACAGGGGACATCTACACTGATCATCAGCCCCAACAGTACTGATTAGTGCTGCCTGTCAATGACCATCAGTGCTGTCTGTCAGTGCGTGCCCATCAGTGCTGCTCATCAGTGCCGCCTATCAGTGCCCATCACTGCCCATTAGTGCTGCCTATCAGTGCCCATCAGTGCTGCCTATCAGTGCCCATCATTTCCGCCTATTAGTGCTCATCAGGGCCGCCTATCCATGCCCATCAGTGCCACATATCAGTGCAGCCTCATCCCTTCCTCCTCATCAGTGCCCATAAGTGCAGCCTCATCAGCACACATCAGTGAAGGAGAAAAAATTCTTATTTACTAAATGTTATAACAGAAACCAAGAAAAACTTTTTTTTCCAAATTTTCAGTCTTTTTTCATTTGTTTAGCAGAAAGTAAAAAAAACATTGGTGAATAAATACAACCAAAAGAAAGCCCTATCAGTCTCAAAAAAATGATAAAAATTTTGTTTGGGTACAGTGTTGCATGACCACGCAATTTTCATTCAAATTGCGACAGCACTGAAAGATGAAGATTGGCCTGGGCAGGAAGGAGGTGAAATTGCCCAGTAGGCAAGTGGCTAAAAAGAATAACCTACTGTGCAGTAAATCTGTACAATATTACTGTTTTTAGTCTCAGCAAAAAAAAATGACTTGTTATTTCTAGATGAAATCTGCCTGCTGTCTCCCTTGCTCTGAAAGTGCATCCTAGAAAAACAAAACAGCACATATTGTGCAGCACATCTGTACAATTTTTCTGTCTTTTGTCTCAGAAAAAAAGACACTTTTGTTCTTTGTTTTGTTTCCAGATGAAATCAGCCTGCTGACAGGTTGTCGTTTGGGTTTTTCATAAAGTTACTTACTTTTTTGCCCTTCAGCTCTATTTTATTTGTGTTTAATTTTGTTTGTGGCCTTTTATTTTTTTACTTTTTTTTCATGGGGTCAGCAACAATATTATGAGGTTGTTTGTGAAACCTCAAAAGCCACCCTCTATATGCAAAGCCAAACCTTTGCATATTTTTATGGTACAGTTTAGTCCACAATACCATCACAGTCTTGAGTGCACTCAAGCACCACATCCCCCAGATGCAACTGTTGCCAAAGCTACTAATAAAAGTAGAGAATAAGCCATATGTTAAGAGCACTATGTCTGGAAGGCCCAAAGTGGGAGGCAGAAATGGTTCCCATGCAGCTATCTGGGGGGTGATCAGCATCAATATCCACAGTCCAAAGCAGTTGTCAGGGTGCAGCATGTAGAGATAAGTCATGTATGTCTTTCTTCTCTAGCAGTGGGTGTGTTCAACACTCACCTTCATCATAATCTACCTACTCTGTCTCCCAGGTGCAAAACAGCTTGAAGTCATCAGCAGCTGCTAAAATGCCCTGTTCTGTCTCCTCATCCACAGCTACCCTTGCCCTTGCTCCGTATCTAACTGTACTTGGGTGCCAGATATAGCAGCGGAGGAAAGTGAGGGAAAGGCACAACATCAATGATGCAGGATGTCATCCAGCCATATGTCAAACCTAACAAACTTAATCTTAGTCCAACAAATCTAGTTTTTACATATCCAACTTGCAGATGACATTTCAGACTAACATAATCTTTACAAATTCTAATTTACTGGTACCATCACAAATAACTCCCCATCCCTGAATAATATTCCAGCCTTAAACATTCCAAATATTGGCATACCCATTCAAAATTTGCTTTCCTCACAAGCCACCCTAGAAACTGAAGTTGATTTATTTGCATTGAATATTCCATTTAAATTCAACACCTCAATAACTCATACTTCTGGTCCCACATCCTTCAAAAAATTATAAGACAAAGAGACAGCCCTACATTTTTTAAACTGATTAATATTGCTATGGATCTACCTACACCTTCATGTAAGCCCCATACAATATATCAAACGATGCCCAGTTCTACCATGCACACAGTCAAACTGTTCTCAAACCCACACCACCAAAAGGGATTATTGCAAAATAAGGAAAAAAGGAAGGAAGAGAAACAACAAACACAAAAGCAAAAACAAGAATGAGATAAATTACATTTTTTCCTTGTCAAAAGAAGTTTATTGAGTATACAATATTATAAAGATACATAAAGTAAGTTTACAAGGATCTATAAAGTAAGCTCATTGTTTTACAGTAGGGTTTATATAGGTAAATATCATGAAATTTCAAATATTAAACATTGGGTTCACGTAAACCTAAATTAAAGATATATATCATTTCCTTAGTTACTTTTGTAGGTATTTAAATGATTTATACCTACTATACATATTGTTTACAGGTAGAGTGTATATAGGTTAAATAAATTCTGATAATGAGCTTTAATCGTAAGGTGGAGAAAAGGAAAGAGAAAGAAGAAAAAGGGTAGAAAGGCAGAGGTATGGTCCACAAGGTTGTCCCGCTCGTCAGTTTATTATTCTTTTTAGTTCTCTTTGAAGCCTTAGAATGGGTATCTCTGTAAGTCATTTAATCTGTTACCATGGCAACAGGACAGAGTCATTGAAATTTGACAGGAACTGTTGTTTTATCCAAGGATGCCAAAGTTTTTCAAATTTTGGAATTTGATTTTGATCGATGGCTACCATCTTAGCATGGGACATTGTATTATTCATTCTGTGAATTGTTTCTGCTAGTACCAATGTAGGAGATTTCCATGCCTTGGCCACTGTTTGTTTTGCAGCCGTTATTAGTTGGATCATAAGTTTGAATTGAGAGAGTGTTAACCATTCCGGTTTTAGATTAAGTAAAGTTATATATGGATCTGGTTGTATTATTTTTTAAATATTTTAGATGCAATCACGAAGACTTCCTTCCAGAAGGTTTGGATTACTGGGCACGTCCACCATATGTGTAAATGTGTGCCTATTTCTGGGCATCCTGGAAAACAAAGAGCTGAGGTATTAGGTGAATATTTTGCCACTCTAGCGGGTACAAGGTGCCAGCGAGTTAGGACTTTATAATTTGTCTCCAGTGCTAAGATGTTGGGTGAAGATGACTTAGATGTGAGCCATATGTTAGACCAGTCTGTGTCTTCTAAAGTTCGTCCCAGGTCCTCCTCCCAACTCTGAACGTAAGAGGGTCTATTAAGATTTACTACTCCATAAAATTGATTATAAAGTGATGAAATTGTACCTTTAGCAAATGGATCTTTTGTACAGATTGATTCAAAAATGAATAATTGGGATAATGGTGTATCCTCCTTTAGGAATGGTGTATAGAAATTTTTAATTTGGAGATATCTAAATATCTCAGAGTTTGGTAGATCATATTTTTCTCTAAGCGATGGGAATAAAAGGAATGATTTAGATGCTATGAAGTCATTTAGTGTCTGAATGCCTGATGTTGTCCAAGCTTTAAAAGAATTTGGGTAGATCCATGCCGGATAAAAGGCCGGATTTCTGATAAAAGAAAGGAGAGGATTGTGTGGAGATTGTAACTGATATTTGGTTTTTAGTTTATCCCAGAGAGATAAGAAGTGTTTAGTTATGGGATTATGAATTTTAAAGCGGTCTTTAAGCTCAAGCCATAACAAGTTTGATATTAATAGAGGGTCATTTTCTGAAGCCTCTATAAATACCCATAATGGGATTTCCTGTTTTGCATGGTATTTGGACAGACTGGCCAAATGTGCTGCTCTGTAGTAGTTAGTAAAATTAGGGAATCCCAGGCCTCCTTTATTTTTGGGAAGATGTAGTGTGTGTATAGGTATACGTGGTTTAGAAGAGCCCCATATAAACGAAGTTGCTCTTTTTTGTACTATTCTCAAAAAATAGGAAGGAATTGGAATAGGGAGGACTCTGAATAGATAAAGCAATTTGGGTAGAATAGTCATTTTGATTGCATTAATCTTCCCTATCCAAGATAAAGGAAGTTGCGAACATTGTTTTATTAGATTTGTGATCTGTCTTAATACAGGAGGATAATTGGTTGAGAATAAGTCAGAATGAGATGCTGTTAAATGAATTACAAGATATGGGATTGATTTTTCTGCCCATGTGAATGGGAGTGCAGCCCTAGCCGGGATCAATTCCATGTTTGTGAGCGAAATATTAAGCACTAGGCATTTCTTAGGATTAATCATAAGGCCGGATAGGGCTGCAAATCCATCAAGAGCTGGTATTAAGTTAGGACCAGAGACCTGTGGTGATGATAGAAAAAGTAATATATCGTCTGCAAATACCGTATTTATCGGCGTATAACACGCCCCGGCGTATAACACGCACCCCAAGTTTAGGACGGAATTTTAAGGAAAAAAACTTTTAGGAGGGAAGTTTAAGGAAAAAAAACTTACATTTAAATGCCCATCAATGCAGCCTCATCAGTGTTCATCTGCAGCCTTTCCCCAGTGTCCAGTGCAGCCTTGTCAGTGCAGCTTTGCCCCAGTGCAGCCTTGTCAGTGCAGCTTTGCCCCAGTGCAGCCTTGTCAGTGCAGCTTTGCCCCAGTGCAGCCTTGTCAGTGCAGCTTTGCCCCAGTGCAGTCTTGTCAGTGCAGCTTTGCCCCAGTGCAGCCTTGTCCCCAGTGCAGCTTTGCCCCAGTGCAGCCTTGTCCCCAGTGCAGCTTTGCCCCAGTGCAGCCTTGTCCCCAGTGCAGCTTTGCCCCAGTTCAGCTTTGCCCCAGTGCAGCCTTGTCCCCAGTGGTCCGTGCAGCCTTGTCGCCGCCGACATACAAACGTTTAGTTTGTATTTTTAAACATGGCGCCGCAGAGTTCGGAGGCACTCGGGGGCGCTCGTTCAGCTGAACGAATGCCGCCAAGGACACAGTAACTGGGCGGAGCCGAGATACACATAGCCGAGGCTTCTCGGCTATTCTCGGCTCCGTTCACAGTCACGCCCAGTCCTATGATGGACATAACACAGGTCCAATGGCGGGACTGGGCGTGACTGTGAACGGCGCCGAGAATAGCCGAGAAGCCTCGGCTATGTGTATCTCGGCTCCGCCCAGTCACTGTGTCCTCGGCGGCGCTCGTTCAGCTGAACGAGCACCGCCGAGTCCCTCCGAACTCCGCGGCGCCATGTTTAAAAATACAAACTAAACGTTTGTATGTCGGCGGCGACAAGGCTGCACGGACCACTGGGGACAAGGCTGCACTGGGGCAAAGCTGAACTGGGGCAAAGCTGCACTGGGGACAAGGCTGCACTGGGGCAAAGCTGCACTGGGGACAAGGCTGCACTGGGGCAAAGCTGCACTGGGGACAAGGCTGCACTGGGGCAAAGCTGCACTGACAAGACTGCACTGGGGCAAAGCTGCACTGACAAGGCTGCACTGGGGCAAAGCTGCACTGACAAGGCTGCACTGGGGCAAAGCTGCACTGACAAGGCTGCACTGGGGCAAAGCTGCACTGACAAGGCTGCACATGTGAATGTCGGCGGCGATCGCGGCGATCGCTCCGACAGATCACAAAATAGCGGGGATCGGCGTATAACACGCATCCACGATTTTCCCCTTATTTTAAGGGGAAAAAAGTGCGTGTTATACACCGATAAATACGGTATACATAATTTGTGTGTAATACCTCCTACTTCAATGCCAGTTATAGTTTGGTTTGTTCTGATGTATTGGGCAATGGGTTTGAGTATAAGGGCAAATAATAAGGGAGATAATGGGCAACCCTGTCGGGTACCTCTTTCGATATTAAAGGCATCAGATTTGTATCCAGCATATTTTATATAGGCTTTGGGTTTATTATATAATGCTTTGATCCATGTTAAAAAGTGGGGTCCAAAACCCCATTTTTGTAATGAATATTGCATATATTGCCAGGATACTGTATCAAATGCCCTCTTAATATCGAGAGATAGAACACATAAAGGGATTTTCCGTTTTTTAGCAATATGTGCCAATAACACTGCCCTGCGTATTTTATCGCCTGCCTGTCTATTTGGCATGAAGCCTACTTGATCTCTATGTATTAATTTTCCTATAATGCTATTGAGGCGTTTTGCTATTATTTTTGCTAATAATTTAATATCAAGGTTTAACAGAGAGATAGGCCGATAATTCACACAGGAAGTATCATCAGAAAGGGGTTTTGGGATCATACAAACAATTGCCATTAATGTTTCTTGCCGAAAAGAATGTCCTTCTAGAAGTTTGTTAAAAGTTTCAGTGAGAATGGGAGAGAGTATTTCTGAGAATGTTTTATAGTATAAAGCCGAGTAGCCATCTGGGCCTGGTCTTTTGTTAAGTTTTAGGTTTTTTATGGCGTTAGCAACTTCATCTATAGTTATAGGCTCATCCAAACTGCTTTTTTGATTCTGAGACAACTCAGGTAAGGTTATTTTTGAGAAGAAGGATTCAGCCTCTGTAGGATTAAATTCATTGTTTGTCTTGTATAAAGTTGCGAGGTGTGAGTGAAATTTATGGATTATTTTAACTGGATTAAAAGTATAAACATTTTTTGATAATTTCAAACGTATTGGTTTGAAAGATTTGTTAGTTGAATTTAATGCCCATGCCAAATATGTGCCTGGTTTGTTTGTATTCATGTAGAAATTGTGTTTGGAGCGTTTGAGGGATTTATCAACTGACTCAGTGAGAAATAGATCGTATTCCAATCTAGATTTTTCCAGATGAGATTTTGTACTCTGAGATGGATTATCTTGGAATGATATGTAGGCTGCATTAAAATTGGGTTCTAGATTTTTTGCTAGATTTTTGCGTTCCCATTTAAATAGTGCCATTTGTCTTTGTATTGTACCACGCAAGACAGGCTTATGAGCTTCCCACAGTGTTATTGGGGAAATGTCTGTTGTATTATTAATTGTTATGTATTCCTTTAAAGCTTGTTCAATGGCAATCTGATGTAGTGGGTGTTTGAGCATTATGTCCGGTAAGTACCACGTTGGGTCATGTGCTTTTGGTATGGCTGAGGCTATAGTAGTGTATACTGCATTATGGTCAGACCACGGAATCGGAATTATATCTGATGCAATAATTTCTGGTATCATTCCTATTGTTAGAAAAATATGATCTATTCTGGTGAAGGTTTAATGAGGGTGCGGGAAATAAGTGAATTTCTTTTTCATTGGGTTACTTTCTCTCCACGAATCTACCAGATTGTATTTGGAAAGAAGTTGAGGAAAAGGTAATCTAGAGGTTATTTTAGATGGTGTAAAAGGTGATTTATCTAGAAATGGGAGGAGGACCTGGTTCGAATCCCCGCACATTATCACTGTTCCTATTTTGTGTGTATTAATCACTTGTAATATATGTGAGAGGAATGGTGTAGGTTGTTTGTTAGGAGCGTAGTAGGAAATCACCGTGATTGCTGTATCCATTATATAACCCATGAGTATCAGGTATCTACCTTCTGGGTCTTTAATTTCTGATGATAAGGTGAATGGTGTGAATCGGTGAAATGCAATTAGAGTACCCCTTTGTTTGGTACAGGCAGAAGCCGTGTAAATTTGTTGATAAAAAGGAGAAATATATTTTGGAGTAGAATCTTTGGTGAAGTGTGTTTCTTGGAGGCATACTATGTGAGCCTTCTTGTTATGGAAAGTACGGAAGGCTTTGGTCCTTTTTTGAGGGACATTTATTCCCTGAACATTCAGGGAAAGTATATTCAGTGTTGCCATGGTAACAGATCAAATAGTTTTGACTTCCTTTTTGTTATGCAGAGCTGACTGCGCAGATCAGCCTGTGTGGACTGAAGAGATGAAAAGATAGAAAAGAAACCAGTGAATTCTGGAGTAAAGAGTAAACAAAAAACATATGAGATTAGATGATACATTGTATAAATTATTTTTTGCAAGTAATCACAATTTACCCGTGAAAGAGAATAAATATCTCTCTCAGGGGAATAAGTGCCTTCGTCACACTCCCACATAATATGGTTGGGAGAATGAGGAGGGCTAATGGGGGTACACGGATCTTCCGCTTACAGGAGAGAAGTGCTATGTCAAAAGACATCAAAATGATGATTCATTAATTGGAGTGCAGAATATAGTTTTTGTTGAAATTATTTATTCCAGGGTGGTTGTATATGGTTAGTCTTGCCCTAGGCTAAATACTTCAGTTAGAAAGGTACTGTTAATAACTTTGGTATTGATGAAGATGGTTTGAATTATTTTGGGATTTTAACCCTTTTAGAGTAAACAATTACATATTTTATTCGTATGTAACTGTTTAGATATGTTAACTCATAAAATTGAGGTTGTATTGCTTCAGATTAGAATAAACAAAAACATAGTTCTAGGAACTAGTTAGGTAATAATATATTTGTTTTAAGAAAGGAAAGAAAAAGCTTCCATTACTTCTGGATTATTGAACATATTTGTCCTAAAAAGTAATAAATGTATTGTTATTACCTGAAAATATACAACTGAACAAGAATTTCCTTGTTTCACTTATATATTCTAAGGCTATATGAATCAGAAGTAATAAGAAATATAACTGGAATGTAACATGATCCCACACAGTGTGTGACTATCAGAATGCAGTTACATTCAGTTATAAATACAGGTTTTTTATAGAGAACCATCTCTTGAAGAGATATCAGGAATTAGGATGTCAGTCCATTGAATCTTCTTGGTCCATGGATGATGTGGCATAACAGCCTCTTTTGTGAGAATGATGATTCCCATTTTGTTCTGATATTTTCTGGTTGCTGCCTGAAGGTGAAGATGTTGCCATTCTTCTGCGTGTGGGAGAGTTGCTGCTTGTGGGTTCTGTCAGATTTAATTTTAAAAGGGTTTGTTGTAGTTCATCTGCTGATCTGCTTCTGTAAATTGTACCTTGGTAGGTAAATCTGACTGAAAAGGGGAAACCCCATTGATACATAATGTTGTGGCGTTGCAGTTCCATTAGTTGGGGTTTCATGGATCGTCTTTTAGTAATAGTAAGTTGGGATAGGTCAGCAAAAATTTGATAATTGTGTCCTTGAAAATTAAGTTCCTTTTTTTCTCTTGCAGCAATTAGTATTTGTTCTTTCGTTCTGTAATAATGAAATTTTGTGATTATATCATGTGGGGGTCCATCTTTCTTTTTGGCTGTGAGGGCTCTGTGTACTCTTGTCCAGTTCTAAACGTTCAATAGGGATATCTGGCTTTAGTTCTTGTAATAGAGCAGTAATAGTAGATTGCAGGTCTGTCACAGTTTCAGGTATTCCCCTTATGCGCAAGTTTGAAAGTCTGGCTCTATTTTCGTAATCTTCGAGCTTAGTTTGAAGTATTAAATTCTCTTCTTTTAATTGTTCCAATTCTGTTATATTTTCTTGGGTTGTAATTTCAATTTCATCCATTTTTGTTTCTAAGGCTGCGGTGCGGTTTCCCAGCTCTCTTATTTCTTTGGTTAGGCTGTTTGTTATTTGGTCTGAGGTTTGTTTTAAAGCCTTATGAAGCATCTTTTCAAATTGTAATAATATTACTGGGGATGCTGAGGAGGCTTGTGGAGAAGTTTGTGAGAGGATTTGTTCTGTATCTGACTCAAATGGAGAGTCTTGCTGTGACATTTTCTGTCTGTGAGAGCGCCCTGATGCTGTATATTGTGAGGTGACTGGAGCTGCTTTAGTTGCAGTGAGTGCCTGTGAGCTCTTTGTGAGGTGATTTTTATTTCTGCCACGGCTTCCTCCCAGTACCATTTTTCCTGCCCAAACTTTCACAGTTTGTTCCCTGGGGCAAAAAGGTTCAAATGGATACCTTTTGAGCCTGCAGGCTCCGCTTTGTCCTTCTCTTCTCTCCTCAGCGGTGTGGAGCTCTAACAATGCATGTCTGCCCTGCTAGACTCCGCGCATGCACCTCCAATTACATTTTTTCCAAACACCTCAATAAAGTTGAGACAAAATCCAAATTGCAGGTGGTGTAAAATGTGCTGCACTCTATTTTTAGTTACAATCACAAAACATCTGAGCACTTGGGTTTTTAAAGCACCAGATACCAAATAAATTACAACCTTATAACAATATATATATATATATATATATATATATATATATATATATATATATATATATATATATACACAGTATATTAACTTTTTATAATATAAAAAAAGAGTTATACCTTAAACAACACCTATTACCTCTCAGAAAAGTTTACACAAAGCTCTTAGATAAAGGTATATCCTTTTTAACCAATTGCCTACAGGGCACTTACTCCCCCTTCCTGCCCAAGCAATTTTTCAGCTTTCAGCAATGTCGCACTTTGAATGATAATTGCGCGATCGTGCTAAACTGTACCCAAACAAATTTTTTATCATTTTCTTCACACAAATAGAGCTTTCTTTTGGTGGTATCTAATCACTGCTGGGTTTTTTATTTTTTACAAAAAAAAGATCAAAAATTTTGAAAAAAAATGCTTTTTACTTTTTTTTTTCAGTAAATTCTGTAACTAAGTAATTTTTCGCCTTCACTGATGTGCGCTGATGAGGCGGCACTGATGGGCACTGATAGGCTGAACTGATGGGCATTGATGAGGTGGCACTTATGGGCACTGATGAGGTGGCACTTATGGGCACTGATTAGGTAGTACTGATGAGGAGAAGGGATGAGCCGAACACCCCCCTGTTCGGTTCGCACCAGAACATGTGAACAGGAAAAAAGTTTGTTCGAACACGCGAACACCGTTAAAGTCTATGGGACACGAACATGAATAATCAAAAGTGCTAATTTTAAAGGCTTATATGCAAATTATTGTCATAAAAAGTGTTTGGGGACCTGGGTCCTGCCCCAGGGGACATGGATCAATGCAAAAAAAAGTTTTAAAAATGGCCGTTTTTTCAGGAGCAGTGATTTTAATAATGCTTAAAGTCAAACAATAAAAGTGTAATATCCCTTTAAATTTCGTAGCTGGGGGGTGTCTATAGTATGCCTGTAAAGGGGCGCATGTTTACCGTGTTTAGAACAGTCTGACAGCAAAATGACATTTCGAAGGAAAAAACCCATTTAAAACTAATCGCGGCTATTGCATTGCTGACAATACACATAGAAGTTCATTGATAAAAACGGCATGGGAATTCCCCACAGGGGAACCCCGAACCAAAAAAAAAAAAAAAAATGACGTGGGAGTCCCCCTAAATTCCATACCAGGCCCTTCAGGTCTGGTATGGATATTAAGGGGAACCCCGGCCAAAATAAAAAAAAAATACTTGGAGTTCCCCCTAAATTCTATACCAGACCCTTCAGGTCTGGTATGGATTTTAAGGGGAACCCCGCGCCAAAAAAAAACGGCGTGAGGTCCCCCTAAAAATCCATACCAGACCCTTATCCGAGCACGCAACCTGGCAGGCCGTAGGAAAAGAGGGGGGGACGAGAGTGTGCCCCCCCTCCTGAACCGTACCAGGCCACATGCCCTCAACATTGGGAGGGTGCTTTGGGGTAGCCCCCCAAAACACCTTGTCCCCATGTTGATGAGGACAAGGGCCTCATCCCCACAACCCTGGCCGGTGGTTGTGGGGGTCTGCGGGCGGGTGGCTTATCGGAATCTGGAAGCCCCCTTTAACAAGGGGACCCCCAGATCCCGGCCCCCCCCTGTGTGAAATGGTAAGGGGGTACTTACCCCTACCATTTCACTAAAAAACTGTCAAAAATGTTAAAAATGACAAGAGACAGTTTTTGACAATTCCTTTATTTAAATGCTTCTTCTTTCTTCTATCTTCCTTCATCTTCTTCTTCTGGTTCTTCTGGCTCTTCTGGTTCTTCCTCCGGCGTTCTCGTCCAGCATCTCCTCCGCGGCGTCTTCTATCTTCTTCTCCTCAGGCCGCTCCGCACCCATGGCATGGGGGGAGGCTCCCGCTCTTCTCTTCTTCTTTTCTTCTCTTCTTCTCTTCTTGTCAGGAAAAGCCCTCTTGCAGTTTTCCCAGCAGATTGAGGATTAAACGAATGCCTGTACATAGAAGCGCCATGCGGCGCTCGCGGACGCGCAATAGCGCCAATGGCGCTAATAGTGCTAACAAATGTGCGCACATGCGCAATAGCGCCGATAGCTTTAATAGTGCTAACAAACATACGCGCATGCGCAATAGCGCCACTTGGGGCCAAAGGTAGGCTATTTAAAGAAGACTGTTTCAATGCTGCCTTGCTGTCCGGTCTACAGCGTTTCCTGAGACCCCTGCTACCTTGTTACCAGTTTTCCTGTATCCAGTACTTACTTGGCTTGTTCCTGACTTACCTGCTTGCTGCCCGCCCCGATCTTGGCTTGGACTCTGACTATTCTCTTGGTTTGCCCTTCTGTACCTGATCTGCCCGCCAGTACCTTGACCCAGCTTGTCTGCACCTCCCTGCTGTCTGCAACCTGCTACAGGACTACAGTGCACCTCCCTGCTGTCTGCAACCTGCTACAGGACTACAGTGCACCTCCCTGCTGTCTGAAACCTGCTACAGGACTACAGTGCACCTCCCTGCTGTCTGCAACCTGCTACAGGACTACAGTGCACCTCCCAGCTGTCTGCAACCTGCTACAGGACTACAGTGCACCTCCCTGCTGTCTGCAACCTGCTACAGGACTACAGTGCACCTCCCTGCTGACTACAGGATCCTGCCTTCTGCTTCAGTGTTCCAATCAGGCACTTGTGCCCCTCTGTACTTTCGAGTCCCTGTTCACACCTTCAGGGGTTCTTAAGTCAGAGGTATAAGAGAGGCCATTCTCTGCATTCCGGGCTCCACCTACCAGGTATGTGACACTTCTTCATTTTCTTCTCCGGGCCGCTCCGCACCCATGCTGGCATGGAGGGAGGCTCCCGCTGTGTGACGGCATCTCCTCGTCTGACGGTTCTTAAATAATGGGGGGCGGGGCCACCTGGTGACCCCGCCCCGCTCTGACGCACGGTGACTTGACGGGTCTTCCCTGTGACGTCACGGGGAATGCCACAGGGAAGTCCCGTCATGTCCCGTGCGTCAGAGGGGGGTGGGGTCACCGGGTGCCCCCCCATTATTTAAGAACCGTCAGATGAGGAGACGCCGTCACACAGCGGCAGCCTCCCTCCATGCCAGCATGGGTGCGGAGCGGCCCGGAGAAGAAAATGAAGAAGAGAAGAAGAGAAGAAAAGAAGAAAAGAAGAAGAGAAGAGCGGGAGCCTCCCCCCATGCCATGGGTGCGGAGCAGCCTGAGGAGAAGATAGAAGACGCCGCGGAGGAGATGCTGGACGAGAACGCCGGAGGAAGAACCAGAAGAACCAGAAGATGAAGGAAGATAGAAGAAAGAAGAAGCATTTAAATAAAGGAATTGTCAAAAACTGTCTCTTGTCATTTTTAACCTTTTTGACAGTTTTTTAGTGAAATGGTAGGGGTAAGTACCCCCTTACCATTTCACACACGGGATCTGGGGGTCCCCTTGTTAAAGAGGGCTTCCAGATTCCAATAAGCCCCCCGCCCGCAGACCCCCACAACCACCGGCCAGGGTTGTGGGGATGAGGCCCTTGTCCTACCCCAAAGCACCCTCCCAATGTTGAGGGCATGTGGCCTGGTACGGTTCAGGAGGGGGAGAGCCGCACTCTCGTCCCTCCCTCTTTTCCTGCGGCCTGCCAGGTTGCATGCTCTGATAAGGGTCTAGTATGGATTTTTAGGGGGGCCTCACGCCGTTTTTTTTTGGCGCGGGGTTCCCCTTAAAATCCATACCAGACCTGAAGGGTCTGGTATGGAATTTAGGGGGAACCCCACGTATTTTTTTTTTATTTTGGCCGGGGTTCCCCTTAATATCCATACCAGACCTGAAGGGCCTGGTATGGAATTTAGGGGGACTCCCACGTCATTTTTTTTTTTTAATTTTGGTTCGGGGTTCCCCTGTGGGGAATCCCCATGCCGTTTTTATCAATGAACTTATATGTGTATTGTCGGCAATGCAATAGCAGCGAGTAGTTTTAAATGGGTTTTTTCCTTCGAAATGTCATTTTGCTGTCAGACTGTTCTAAACACGGGAAACATGCTCCCCTTTACAGGCATACTATAGACACCCCCCAGCTACAAAATTTAAAGGGATATTACACTTTTATTGTTTGACTTTAAGCATTATTAAAATCACTGCTCCTGAAAAAACGTCCGTTTTTAAAACTTTTTTTTGCATTGATCCATGTCCCCTGGGGCAGGACCCGGGTCCCCAAACACTTTTTATGACAATAACTTGCATATAAGCCTTTAAAATTAGCACTTTTGATTTCTCCCATAGACTTTTAAAGGGTGTTCCGTGGCATTCGAAGTTGCCGCGAACACCCCAAATTGTTCGCTGTTCGGCGAAGTTGCGAACAGCCAATGTTCAAGTCGAACATGAGTTCGTCTTGAACTCGAAGCTCATCCCTAATGAGGAGGCACTAATATGTCGCACCTATGGGCAGTAATAGATGGCACTGATATGTGGCACTTATGAGCACTGATAGACGGCACTGATGGGCACTATTAGGTGGCACTGATGGGCACTAATAGGCAGCACTGGTGGGCACTGATAAGCGGCACTGGTGGGCACTGATAGATGGCACGGATAGGCGGTACTGATGGGCACTGGTGGGCATTAATGGGTGGCACTGATGGGTGACACTGATGGGCATTACTTATGGGCATTGATTGACAGCAGTGGAGGGCATTGATGGGCAGCACTGATAGGCAGCACAGATTGCCAGCACTGACTGGCATCACTAATGGGCACTGATTGACTGGCACCTGTGGGCACTGATTTCTGCCACTGGTGGGCACTGATTGCTGGCATTGGTGGGCAATGGTGGACACTGATTTGTGACACTATATTGCTATATTGACATCAGGGCACTGATGATCAGTGCCCTGATTACAACCCTAGATGTCCCTTGTGAGGAGATGCTGCTGATCGGCTCTCCTCGCCACACACTCTATCAGTGTGAGGCGAGGAGAGCCGATTACCGGCATCTTCGTGTTTACATGTGACCGGCTGTGATTGGACACAGCCAATCACATGGTTAAAGAGCCGATGATACAAAGGGATGATGAAAAGGTTGTTCACATTAAAACTCTTCTTTAATATTGAATTTTAATTATGTGCCTATTTATTTTCTAATATGTGCCTTTTAATCTTTATTTTTTACCTTCCATTTCCCATCCATCTGTTTGTTCTATATTTATACACTGATGTAAACTTCCTGTACCGGTTGTTAACCACTTCCCACCCAAGGTACATCCCAGGACGTCCTTGACTTTGAGCAGGTATATCTGAATGATGCCTGCAGCTACTGGCATTATTCAGATAACGGCTTTTTCAGCTGGCGATTCCCTACACAATAATGCCCCGTACACACGGTCGGATTTTCCGATGGAAAATGTCCGATCGGAGCGTGTTGTCGGAAATTCCGACCGTGTGTGGGCTCCATCGGACATTTTCCATCGGATATTCCGACACACAAAGTTGGAGAGCAGGAGATAAAATTTTCCGACAACAAAATCCGTTGTCGGAAATTCCGATCATGTGTACACAAATCCGACGGACAAAGTGCCACGCATGCTCAGAATACATAAAGAGATGAAAGCTATTGGCCACTGCCCCGTTTATAGTCCCGACGTGCATGTTTTACGTCACCGCGTTTAGAACGATCGGATTTTCCGACAACTTTGTGCGACCATGTGTAGACAAAACAAGTTTGAGCCAACATCCGTCGGAAAAAATCCTAGGATTTTGTTGTCGGAATGTCAGAAACGAAGTCCGACCGTGTGTACGCCCTATAAGAATGATCATAGCGGCTGTTCTGCCGCTTGATCATTCTTATGGGTGGCGAGAGGGGGTGCCCCCCTCCCGCCGCCCTCTGGTGTCTCTACCGACTCACCGCTTACATCGGTGAGTCGGAGAATGAATCCGCCAGCCCTGGATGGTGACCATAGAGATTTCCAGAGGACCAGATGGTCGCCGGAGTCTCTATGATCGTTCGGAGGCCAGGCACAATGTAATGACGTCATGCCCGGCCTCGGCTGGGAAGCTGAGATCGTTTATTTTTTTTTATTTCAGGCTTCCCAGCCTAGAGGTGAGATGTGGGGTCTCTCCCCATGAACTCGCACGCAGAAGCGAATGCATACGTAAGTCCTGCCCACATATGAAAACAGTGTACAAACCACACATGTGAGGTATCACCGCTAACATTAGAGTAAGAGAAATAATTCTAGCCCTAGACCTCCTCTGTAACTCAAAACATGTAACCAGTAAAAAATTTTAAAACGTCACCTATGTGGATTTGTAAGTACCGAAGTTTGGCTCCATTCCACGAGCGTGTTCAATTTTGAAGCGTGACATGTTAGGTATCTATTAAAGCAGAGTTCTACACAAAAATGGAACTTCCGCTTTTTGGAACCCTCCCCCCCTCCGGTGTCACATTTGGCACCTTTCAGGGGGGAGGGGGTGCAGATACCTGTCTAAGACAGGTATTTGCACCCACTTCCGGCATAGACTCCCATGGGAGTCTATGCCTCTTCCCGTCCCTTCGCGCTGTCTCCTGGGAAACACACAGCTCCCAGGAGAGAGCGGGGACCACTTACGATGTGCAGCGCGACTCGCGCATGCGCAGTAGGGAACCGGGAAGTGAAGCCGCAACGATTCACTTCCTGATTCCCTCACCTAGGATGGTGGCGACAGCTGCCGAGAACCGAGCGGGTTCTCGACGTTGCCTGCCGACATTGCTGGACCCTGGGACAGGTAAGTGGCCATGTATTAAAAGTCAGTAGCTGCAGTATTTGTAGCTGCTGGCTTTTAATATTTATTTTTTTTGGCGGTGTGGGTGGACCCCCGCTTTAACTCAGCGTAACTTCATCTTTCACATTATGCAAAAAAATTGGACTAACTTTAATTTTTTTTTTTAAGCATGAAACTGTTTTTTTTCCAAAAAAAGGGTTCGAAAAATTGCCGCGCAAATACCGTGTGAGATAAAAAGTTGCAACGACCGCCATTGTATTCTCTAGGGTCTTTGATAAAAAAACATATATAATGTTTGGGGGTTATACGTCATTTGCTAGCAAAAACATGATGAATTTTACATGTAGGAGAGAAATGTCAGAATTGGCCTGGATGGGAAGTGGTTAAAAGTAGCTTTATAGCTGTGAAAAGTCTTTTGTTCCTTTTCCAGATGATTGTGAGAAAAATTTCTTAATTGTATAACTGAGTCAGCTTGAATCAAACCATGTGATTTATTTCCACACCAAAGTTACAAAAATACTTACAAAAGTTGTACATTCAAATACAAAAATAAATGTTGCTTCAGATAAGTTAAATATATGAGATAAAGTTGTTTGTTTCAACATATAAGTTCAAGACATGTGCTTAAAAAAATGGCTGCTGTTTCTTCTGTTCTGAGAGCAGCTGTAAAAAGAGTCTGTATGCTGGGTTTCTATAGTAGTGAATAATAAGAAGGAAATGTAAAATAGAGCTTCTTTCATGCTGCTCTTCACTTAACCACTTGCCAAACATCCGCCGCAGTTGTACTGCGGCAGAATGGCACGCCTGGGTGAAACAACGTTATGTAACATCACTTCGCCCTGTGGCCACTAGGGGGCGTGCACCCCCCGCTCACCCCCCCGACGATGAGACGATGCAAGTGCCCGGTGGTCTCGATCACCACGATCGCCGCTGAGACACAGGGAACCAGGAACTGTTTGTGTAAACACACAGTTTCCAGGTCTCTGAGGGGAGAAGTGAGAGATCGTCTGTTCATACAGAGTATGAGCAACGATCTGTTATCTTCCCTGCACAGTCCCCATCCCCCTTCAGTTAGAACACACAATAGGACACACTTAACCCCTCACTGCCCCCTAGTGTTAACCTCTTCACTGCCAGTGACATTTTTACAGTAATCAATGCATTTTTGATCGCACTGATCACTGTATTAATGCCAATGGTCCCAAAAATGTGTCAAAATTGTCTGCCATAATGTCACAGTTATGATAAAAATCACAGATCGCCGCCATTACTAGTAAAAAAATAACAATAATAAAAATGCTATAAAACTATCTCCTATTTTGTAGATGCTATAACTTTTGCGCAAACCAATCAATATACGCTTATTGCAATTTTTTTTACCAAAAATATGTAGAAGAATACATATAGGCCTAAACTGAGGAAAAAAAATAGTTTTTTTATATATTTTGGGGGGATATTTATTATAGCAAAAAGTAAAAAATATTGCGTTTTTTTCAAGATTGTCGCTTTTTTTTTGTTTATAGCGCAAAAAATAAAAAAACGCAGAGATGATCAAATGCCATCAAAAGAAAACTCTATTTGTGGGAAAAAAGGACGTCAATTTTGTTTGGGTACAACATCGCACGACCGCGCAATTGTCAGTTAAAGCGACACAGTGCCGTATCGCAAAAAGTGCTCTGGTCAGGAAGGGGGTAAAATCTTCCGGGGCTGAAGCGGTTAAATAGATCCCTTTGTTAAATTTTGCACCAAACTAACCACTCCCATATTACTCCCATTATCACCTCCCATCCACTCCCCTCTAAGGTTGGGGGCTAAGAGTAGGAATGTTATATGAACAGCATGACTGTCACGTACCTGGTCGGAGTCTGAAATGATGAGGTCAGCCTCTCAGCCGGGTCATGCTAAGATTGGAGACAGAAGGACCCAAGGGACAGGAGGTACATGAGTGCCTGCAGATGTAGCCCCGGAAGCTTGAAGCAGATGATGCCACTCTTGGAAGGCAGGAAGTCACAGCAGGTTGCAGGAACACTTGCGGGCACCTGGAAGACAGCGTTGAGCCAAACAGGAGGCAGAAGTGTGGTCACAAGGATAGCCAGGTTCGGTAGCAGGCGGGCAGCAAGGTACCAAGTCATCAGGCAGGAACAGGGTCAAATAAGAAGCCAGGATCAGGAACCAATAATCCGAAATATAGGGGAGTCCAGAAGCAGGGTCAAAGAAAGCCAATGTTCAGCAATGGATATCAGGCAGGTAATAGCAAGATTCAACAGGATACGGGTACAGGAACAGCTGAAGAACAGTCAGCATCTGTTACAGGTCAGTGCGCCCCTTAAACAGGCCATCTGGCACCAAAGGCACATGTGGACGCGCTCCTATGGATGCGCACACTGCTTCGCGCAAGCGCATTGGCGCGTCTGTGATCCGCGAAGTTTCTCATGCTCACATGTGTGCGTGAGTGCGCCCGGAGCGCAACGATAGTTCTCTTACAATGACTAATTTAAGACGGAGCAAAAGGTGAGTTTGAAAGACAGCTTGGCTCAGAGTAATTATATAAACACCCAGTTTCTCAAACAAGATATCCGTTACATAGGAATACCTTTATGAAATTATAACCAGAAAATCAATCAAAGATCTTGACAGCTTCTTGACATTGAGAACTCAGTTCAAATGTCACATCTGTAAGTTATTAGTTCAAAAGACTTCCCAAATACACAGAATTACAGGGGATTTCATATCCACAGTTACATACCTATCGGACCAAATTAAAATTTAGATATAAAGAATATAACATTCCCCTCTGAAATATTAATAATAATCATATTTCTTATACTAAATCATCCACACTTCCATTCATATCACCAATACTCTGACTTCGATCTATTAATTCCAAATGTTTTGTCATTTGTAACTGAGTTTGCAAATCCAGAACCCTTTCTTCTTTTAAGCATATTTTGCTACAAATCATCACCTCTCCTGATTTAATTTCTAATTCGATAATATAATGAAATATAATGAATAACATAATAATAATAAAAATAATAACTATGAGATGCGATAAAATATTTCCTGCTGCTGAAGTAATTGAAATTTTTCCCCAAATTGATATACAATTACTGATTTTTTTCCACCAATTATTACCTGAGAACTCTGACCATTGATGAGCTATTTCTTCCAAATTTCCTTGTTCATGTTTAAACAATATTTCTGCTTTCTGAAATTCCTTAGCTAAAGCTATTAATAAACCTTTATCCTTTTGAATTACATTTGCCCATTCTTCCCAAGGAAATTCATCTATCTGAGATATATTGTATTGTGAAGGAAGAGCACTTATATTTTTCATATATTCATAATTTAACAAGCATATTTGTTACATTTGTGCTCAACCAATTAACACTTATTGCTACAATGTCTCCTTCTATACAATACAAGCCTTGATGTAGGTTTTCTGTATTTGTACAAGAGGAGAAAAAAGTTTTAACCCTTTCTGTGTCTGTCATGATCTGGAAATAAACCTTCTTTTTATCTACTAGAGTCATTAATTCAGAAGTAATTTTAAAATTTTCTATTCTTGCTGAACATAATGTATGATTATCTGGTTCCCAACCGGTCTCTGTAGATATACGTTGGCAGAATGGCCCGGCTGCGCAAAGTAACGTACCCGTACGTTACTTTGAATTTGGCACCGTGTGCACGTGCACGCCTCCGTGAGTCGGGCCGCGGGTCCCGCAGACTCGTTTGCCGTGGGCATACCCGCAATCACCTCACGGAGAGGACGAATGGGGAGATGCCGTTGTAAACAGTGTCTACCCGTTCTGTCTAGTGACAGTGTCACTCGATCTCTGCTCCCTGTCATCGGAGCAGAGATCAGTGACGTCACATACACTGCCCATCCCCCTGACAGTTAGAATCACTCCCCTAGGACATACTTAACCCCTCCCCGCCCCCTGGTGGTTAACCCCTTCACTGCCAGTGTCATTTACACAGGAATCAGTGCATTTTTATAGCACTGATTGCTGTATAAATGACAATGGTCCCAAAAATGTGTCAAAAATGTCCGATGTGTCCGCCATAATGTCGCAGTCACAATAAAAATCGCTGATCGCCGCCAAAACTAGTAAAAAAAAAATTATTAATAAAAATGCCATAAAACTATCCCCTATTTTGTAAACGCTATAACTTTTGCGCAAACCAATCAATAAATGCTTACTGCGATTTTTTTTTAACAAAAATATGTATAAGAATATGTGTCGGCCTAAACTGAGGGAAAAAAGTAAAAAATAATGCGTTTTTTTCAAAATTGTCGCTCTTATTTTGTTTATAGCGCAAAAAATAAAAATTGCAGAGGTGATCAAATACCACCAAAAGAAAGCTCTATTTGTGGGAAAAAAAGGACATCAATTTTGTTTTAGGAGCCACGTTGCACGACCGTGCAATTGTCAGTTAAAGTGACACAGTGCCAAATCGCAAAAAGTGCTCTGGTCAGGAAGGGGGTAAATCCTTCTGGGGCTGAAGTGGTTAAGGTAACAAGAATGAAATATAATTTTGTCTTGATTAGGTAAACAAATACCCATTACAAGACTGGAGTTGTAAACATGATGACAGATCTAATTGTTCTAATTCAAAATTGTCATTGTTAAACACAAAATCTGTATACTGTAATGTATAATATAATAATTGTGTATTGCTGACCGGTAATCCCAAGATAATAATTGGAACCAATATTTGTTCTTTCCCTGCTATTGGAATCATAGAAGAACTATAACATACATCCTGATTGCATCCTATCCATTTGTTTACCCATAAATCTGTTTGATTTATTGTATATACATATTCTCTGGGTAAATTCTGTAAAATGCCAAGAGGAATTATTCCACTCTGAAATGCTTGCGCAATTATTTTAAAATTAGTGGAATATTCAGTTTGGATCTCTAACCAAGCTCTGGCCATATAAGAATGTTGTTCACTTGTCATTAAATTAAGAGTAATATTTTGAAGATGTAATAAAGATGGACCCATTACATTAGCTGTTTTAATAACCACATCTTCTAATATATGATTTACATTTCTTTGTACCTTAATACCTTTATTTCCCACTAAACCAGCTGTTTCAAGATCAGACTTTAAAGTGTTAATATCCATACTATTTGTTATACTTCCAATAGTACCAACTCCTCATAAAATACCTTCAACAATACCATGCTTATTTCTGTTATTATTCCTACTATTCATTCCAAACCATCTTTCAATACCCAATTCCATATTAACCAAATGCCCTTGACATTGTGGAAACCTTGTAGAGATTTTCCATTTTGAAATATTAAAGTTCCATAATATAATGACAAACTTTACCTCTCTCAAGAGAGCTCTGTATTGGAAATGGTTAATCTGGAAAGGATTAGCAGGAACACTTTTCTTATCATTCTATCTATTCTATCATTGCATTAGCACATTTCAACTGATAATTTTCTATTGATATGCAACACTCATATGTACCAGTATCATTTAAAGATACCCCTATTTGATGATAAATAAATGTATCATTAATCCAATTCACACTACCAAAAATTCCTTTATGAATTATATTAGTAGTACTGTGAAGAAAGCTACGCAAAAATTCACCACACCTTTTCCAAGTTAACAATTAACTTTGAGGTAAATATATTTGTGTACTACATACCAAATGCAAACAATCTTTGCCTTCAATGATTTTTAAAGACAGTGGAGACACTTTATTTTTTTTGAACAATCATATCTACCACAGTAATACTAATGTTAACCCTTATTTGAGCTAATGTTCTTGTTACTTTACGTTTTCATCTCCTATTATATTTAAATGTTCTGGATCTAATATTTTTACAAAATTTTGTAATAGGCAATATAATGGCTCTACTGGGTAAAGTAATTTCCCAGATCTTATCATATTATTAGTAACATTTCCAGACCAAATTGTTGAATCATTACCTTTTACAAATACTGACCAAAAACCCCTTTCCATTATAGTATATTCAAAGGTTCCGATTCTGTTATTTAGTCTATAAGATCCCTGCATTTTAACAAATTGTGTTTTAGATTCTATTTTAACCTTGACTTCAACATTATTACTATGAATGAAACACAATTCCATACAGCAATCATATCTCTGTCCTACACATACATATCCAAACAAACCTTCAGCTGTATTGATGTTAGTATATCTAAATGTATCTCTTTTGTCATCTATATTGATATCAATGTCTACATTTCTTTTGTTTCTGAATAATGTAATGTCTTTGTTGTGTAAATCTGCAATCCTGTTAACCTATGTATAGCTGGAACAGTTTGTGATATATTTTATAACAGATAAAATTGTTACTAGAGAAAACATGAATCATGTGATGATGATGATAAGTCTTCTCTCTTTAAAATTTTTCTTTTGTTTTGTTGACATCTTTCCTTCTTTTTGGAATCTATGATTCCTCCAGGTCAGATTTTTAGAAATAATTCCTGAAAAAAGAAATGCAGCATCATTATCTTGGCATATACAATTTGCACTGATCAGTGTGTACCCACATTTTTTGTTGTCTATGTGCATTTTTCACTGAATTAAGAGGTCTTTGGACTTGCACCATTACACCTTGAACATCCAAGATGTCAAATTAACCTTTCCAATTACTTTGCCACGGTCCACTTTTCCTGAAAATTTTATCATAAGTTGTCCTCCTTTCTCAAACTTAGAAATATGTGGAGGAACCATCTTTTGCATGCAAGTAGCTGCATGTGGCAAAATATTGTTCAGATTGTCTTGTTACCACTGTAACCATTTTGTTTTCTCTATTGCTTCTCTTTGCGGCGTAGACCAAAAAGGTTCATTGGGAAACACAAGCGGCATTTTCCTTCCTATCATTAATTCAAAAGGAGAATATTTTGTTGCTGAAGATGCTGTGCTTCTGACACTCATCAGAACAAAACAACCCAAGTATTTCCTCTGTCTAACAACATTTTTGCAATTCTAGATTTGATAGACCTATTCATTCTTTCATAATACCTGCAGACTGTGGATGATATGGTACATGAAATCTCTGTTCTATTCCCAAGATTTTACACATTGCCTACATGATTTTACCTGTAAAGTGGGATCCTCTGTCGCTACTGAGGTTTATTGGTATACCCTAAACTGGAAAAACATGATTAATTAGCATCCTAGCAGTTGTTAAAGCATCATCTTTGTGAACTGAGAGGATCTCGATCCACTCTGAAAAAATGTCAATCAAACCTAAAGCAAATCTGAATGGTAATGGTCCTATATAATCTATTTGTAGTGGACCAAGGTCCGTCTGCTGGAGGAATTCTTTGTAAAGGAGGTTACTAACCCTTTGGTCTAGGATTCACTTATGCACAAATTAGACAAGATTTAATTACACTGTCTACAGTCTCTTCCATTTTATCCCAATAAAACTTCTCTTTAAGAATTTCAAGCAACGTTTGCTTACCAATGTGGCCTAAACTTTCATGATTTAATTTAGTGAATTCCACCTGTGGTATAACAGGACGCAGAAACCCATCTAAGTCATGACACAAGATCCCGTTTTCACAAACAAAGGAAGATTTTGGGTCACCCGGAGAAGAAGAAAAAAGAGACGCATCCCTTTTCTGTTCCTTTGCAAATGAGGAAATCTGTGTGTCTGTTTTCTTCACAACATTAATTGGGACAGATTCAGGTTGAATAACTAATTTTCCATGCAAAGCTTCTTCCTTTGCTAAATTGTCTGCTGTACAATTACCTACAGTTAACTCAAGAGGATTTTTCTCTGCAAGTTCAAAAACTGATTCAAGTGTCTCTTTCTGCACAAGAGTCGTATTGGATGAATCTACAAAACCTCTACGTTTCCAAATAGGTAGGTAGTCAGTAAGGGAAACAACATAATATCTATCACTATGGATCACTAATGGACTTCTATTCTCTTCCTTGTCAATTGTCAATACTGTTTTTACTGCTTCAAGTTCTGCTCGTTGAGCTGAAAATTGTCCTGGCAACTTGTGTTGTATGGAAAGATTACGCTCTGGATATCAAATTGAATACCCACTGTAATAATTACCTGACATATAATATCTTGACCCATCAATAAATACAGGTTCATAAATTTTCTCTGCCTCTCTACGGAAGAGAGGAGAGTGTGTCTCATGGATTTCACACAAACATTCATGTTCTAGCCCATTGTATTCCATCAACTGAGGAAGGATATACTTGGCATTGTGTTCAACCTGTATTTGTTTATGTAGCGGAGCCAACAACCATTGAGAAAGTCTTTGGAGACTCTAGGAAAATTTTTCTCAAAAAGGAACTTCAAGGTACTATGTGGGGTCTGTAAAATGATTTTGTTAGATCCTACAATATGCTCTGTTGCTTTTACCGCATAATGTACACCCATTAATTGCCGAACACATTCCTGTAAAGACTGCTTCTTCCCTGTACCAATCAAAATTCCTAGAAATGTTACTTCACTTTTCATGAGCTGAACTTTGCGTGTATTCAGCTTGAGACCTTATTCTTGCAGAAGTGTCAACAGTTCTAATTGAGGACATAGCCAATGACCCCCCTTTCAGGTGGACTAAACCTAACAATTTTTCCACCTAAACAAAACAAAAATAAAATAAATAAATACATAAATAAATAACAATCCAGAGGCTTATCCTTGAAAATACTAAAAATATATCAAGGTCCTCTATAATATTCCAAACATGAAGGGCAAATCTCTGAAACTCACATCTAAACCTTATTCATAGCAAAAAAAACAGTAACCAGAAAATTCTTACCATCCATGCAGCTCATTAAGGCCTGCTGACATTGTTTCCCCCAGTGCTTTATTTGAATGAACATGCGGCTACCTCCATTTTAAGTTTATGCAACTGTTCTACATAGTAATGCCTTTTCTGCCTTAATTTACTATTTTCGGTTTGTAGTCTCAGCATTTGGGTATTCAAAGGGAAATGGGTTTGGTTACTATGGCCTCTATGCCTTGGATTGCTAGCCCATCTTGCAGAATAAACTTTATAAAGCCTTGGTGTAGTTTTCAGGTAGTGCAACCTCCTTTGCATATCATTATTAGCCAACAAACAGTACCTAGCTATGTGACCCCCCCTTTTTACAAACAAAGCATTTGAGAGCTGGTCTCCATGCATAGGCCCTTCTCTGAGCATATGGCGATGGAGACTCACATTGCTGAATAAAATTACTATGATTGGAATCAACAAACTTTACACTTTCATTGTCTGAGGAGTCACTAGGAATGGACTCGTCAGAAGTCTCCACTATTTCAACTCCTGAATCAATTTCAAGTACAGTTACCGCACTTTTATTTTAATATTCCTCATTCAGATCTCCAACATTGATTCCCACCATAGCAACATCACTTACAGCAACACTAGCATTTGGATTTTTTCTACATGTTGTTCCAGAGCCTCTATCTTTAATAAGCACTAAGCATGTGTGGAGGAGAACTCTATGGCAGACTGGGACATGTATTTCCTTCCTAAGCAATATTATAATACGCTCATTCTAAACCGCTCTCTGATTCAAAAAGGCAATACAACTTTCTCTTTGTTTACCCGTTTCCCTCTAATTCATTCATTTTCTGTTCCAATACACATTTCTCAATCACTAATTGTTCAATAGATAAATTCTCATGTGTTTGTGTAATTTCTGAAACATTCTCAACTCCTAATTTGTTCACAACACAAATCATATGTTTTTCTGGCACATTATAAACCATTGAATTAAATACCGAAACCAGGTTCATTACGTTACACAATTTCTTCTTTGTTTTAGCTAATGAAAATCTAGCCTTATCAATTTCAGCATTCACCTGTAAACATTGTTCATACATTGATTTCCACAAAATAGTGTCAAACACATGATTCGCGAAACCTTTAAATTCCAATTTGCTTTCATTAGCTAGACAATCAACACATTCCATGATTTCTACTCACCGAATATAGGACTCTTTTCCTTTATGCGCTGATCTCAAATAACCATCTTTCAAGACTTCTGATTTCCACATGAAATTATCAGGTCTTCACATTAATCAATCAATCAATATTTTTCTTCTAGGTTCATTCAATAGTTCCAAAGTTTTAATTTCAGTACATCACTTTCTCCCCTCTGATCAAGGAAGGAAGTGGTAAGAAAATGTGTGCAAAAAAATGCTGAATGCGTGCATAAGACGCATATCAATGATTATACCCACATTAATATGTAACTAAAAAGATATACAAACATATTATGAATATATATTTTAAAAAAACATGCAAAAAGTGATAGTGAAAAGCATTAAATCCATGCGGATAAATCCAGACTATCTATAAAATGCAGTAAGCGGTTCAAAAGAACATTATCCTGATTAAACTATTCGGAAGGGACTACAGCAGTGACTGGGGTGTCTGCATGTGATTGCATGTGATTAATTGTTTTATGTGGGATTTTACTCTTGCCTTCTTGTAAGTAGTTTTAACCTTCATTAAAAACCCTACACTATGAGTTCCTCCTTTGACTCTCCCTTTTGCTGAGGCCACTGTGCAACATTCTGGTTGTATGGTAGCCTATCCAGAAATCATGGCTCCAGATTTTTATCCATCCCATGGTGATACTGGGAAAAGGTGCAGTCAGACCCCCATCCTGGGGTCAGAGTAGCTGGTAAGTGACTTGGGAGTTGGGTGTGCACTTTTGGGTGTGAAGATTTTGCTATCCACACTGAAATAGGGATCTTTGTTGGACTTTACTGGATTATTTATGACTTTTTTTAACACATTCTTATTTACAGTTTTTGATATGTATATGAATGTTTTACTTAATTGTTATGAATTTTCTATAAATGTTTAAAAAAATTAAACGCAATTTGGCCACTAGGAAGCTTTCTGTACACCTTTGTGGTATTGAATTCCTGCAAAAATTTAATTTTCTGCTTGTGGGATTGTTTTACTGATTTTAGAATACAAGTAAAATTGTAGGCACTCCCAGTAATAGGAACTAAATTAAATAGTTAACTACTTTTAAAGGCTTGCAGACACAGCATCTTTGCTCATTAAACACTGAAAGTGTGTGTAATGGACACAGACCTTCTAATTCAGGAATTGGTCTGGAAAGGACCTTACAAAATAAACAGCTTTTTCTTCAGAACAGAGAAAAGAAGGTCTCAAAGGTTGTTAAAATATTTGCAATGCACAGAGATAACCCAGAGTGTATTGTTTTTTTTTTAAAACAAAAGTGGAGTTACACTTTAACCACTTAAGCCCCGGACCATTTGGCTGCCCAAAGACCAGAGCACTTTTTGCGATTCGGTACTGCGTCCTTTTAACTAACAATTGCGTGGTCGTGCATTGTCGCTCCCCAACAAAATTGAGGTCCTTTTTTCCCCACAAATAGAGCTTTCTTTTGGTGGTATTTGATCACCTCGACAGTTTTTATTTTTTGCGCTATAAACAAAAAACTATTTTGAAAAAAACGCATTATTTTTTGCTATAATAAATACCCCCCAAAAATATATAAAAAAAACATTTTTTTCCTCAGTTTAGGCCGATACATATTCTTCTACATATTTTTAGTAAAAAAAATCGTAATAAGCGTTTATTGATTGGTTTATAGCATCTACAAAAAAGGGGATAGTTTTATGGCATTTTTATTAATATTTTTTTTTACTAGTAATGGCGGCGATCAGTGATTTTTATTGTGACTGTGACATTATGGCAGACAGATCTGACACTTTTGGCGCGATTTTGGGACCATTCGCATTTATACAGCGATCAGTGCAATTAAAAATGCATTGATTACTGTGTAAATGTGACTGGCAGTGAAGGGGCCAACCACTAGGGGCAGTGAAGGGGTTAAGTGTGTCCTAGGGTGATTCTAACTGGGGGGGCGTGGCTATGTGTGACACAATACTGATCACCGCTACCGATTACAGGGAGCGGTGATCAGTGTCCTGTCACTAGGCAGAACGGGGAAATGCTTGTTTACATCAGCATTTCCCCATTCTTCCTCTCCATGAGACGATTGTGGGACCCGGGATCAAACTGTCCGTGGCGCGCGCGCCCGCAAACTGATTCTCAAAGGGCAACGTACAGGTATGTTAATATGCCTGTACGTGCCCTTCTGCCGACATATATCGGCGTGAGCCGGTCGGCAATCGGTTAAAGGATTTGTGTATTTTAAATGTAAATGTTGCCTTTTATTTGACATGAAAATACCCTCTCTTCGCTGAATGGTACTTTATTAAACTATTTGTGCATTGGTAAATTTTGCCATCTGGCAGTGCCCTAGCTCCAATGGCATTTATTTAACAATCCCAAGAATATTAAGACTAAAATCATAAAATACGTGAACCAAGTCTCTGATTTGTTGTGCTTACTGTAGCAGCGCTGAGTGTCCGATATTATAAAACACTATATATAAAGCAAATGCTGAAGAGACAGAAAAGTTCAAAATAAAGATGTGGTCTGTGGGTATAAAGATATGCGTAGAAATCCTTCCACCAATTGATCACCGCGTGTGGGGTTCACCCCCCGTGAGATTGCACTCACCACAATATCAGTAATCACAAGCCTTTGAATAATGGTCTTTGAAACTTTCCGTCTCCTTAGTTCAACCACCAGGTGGTGCAAGACCCTCTATATTTCAGAGAGGCTTGAACCTGTGCGGTTTGGCCACATGAAAGGAAAAGAACTACAAAGAATAAAGAATTACAAGATAAGGGCAAAAGTGATGACATCAATAAGTTTTCAGTAGATCATTTCCTGAAATATTGAGGGTCTTGCACCACCTGGTGGTTGAACTAAGGAGACAGAAAGTTTCAAAGACCATTATTCAAAGGCTTGTGATTACTGATATTGTGGTGAGTGCAATCTCACGGGGGGTGACCCCCACACGCGGTGATCAATTGGTGGAAGGATTTCTACGCATATCTTTATACCCACAGACCACATCTTTATTTTGAACTTTTCTGTCTCTTCAGCATTTGCTTTATATATAGGGGGTCATTTACTATAGCGCTATGGCGCTAATTCGCGCAAATTGCAGCGAATTAGCGCTAATTCGCGGCAATTTAGCGCTAATTCGCGGCAATTTAGCGCGAATTAGCGCTAATAGCGGTAATTCGCGCTAAAACGGTATTCACTATAGCGCTGGTGAGAAAATTCTCCCAAAATCGAATTTACTATAGCTCTCTGAAACTAAATAGAGCCCAAACCCTTACTCTGCTAAAACCTAGAGAATTGCACATGGAAATAATTTTTAGAGCATGATATAATTGCCTAAATGGTACTGAAATATGCGGTATATTATTTAAAGATTATCTGCTTTTAAACTGTGTGAAAAAGTGATTTCTACACTGAAATATCTTTAAAAGTCTGAAAAGTGAAAAATTCCCCGTTTTGGACAACTAGGTGCCAACACAACTGAGCATGCTCAGACCTGAAAATAACTCTCATTTTAACTCAAGTGTCTTTTTTACCTGGAGGTATAGTAAATACCAAAATGAGAGCTAATTAGAGAACATTTTTTGGGAGTTAAAATCTGCTCTAATTTAGTCCAAATGAAGTTTCAGTCACTGATTCTAATGGAACAATTCTAACTTTTACAAAAAAAACCTTTTAATGTTGAGATGAAATGTATCTTTCTGTGAAATACATTTTCCTTTGCAACATTGTTGCTTCTACTTAAAATATTTTGATTTTAAGAATGCTACAATGTGGAATGTTTTGATGTTTTGGTAAAATATATTTTTCTCTGTCACTTTCACTTGTTTTTCTTCATCTCACAACCATCTTTACCCCAAACTCACACAGGTGTCTTTACAATCCACAAACAATACCATTGCTGATGAAAATTTAAAATGAATCACAATTTTTTGTGCTTTGTATTATTTGCAAATATTCATAATTTGAGCCCAAAAATGTGATATGTGTACCAACATCAGAAATCAAAATGTCATTCCCAAAAATTTGAGGGTAATATTCTACTCTCACCCACAAAAAAACACCAAATATCACAGAATAAATCAAGAAGAATAACTCTTGAGTAATGTAATTCCATCACCTGTATGTCCATAGAAATGCAGTATTTATGTGTTTTTATGTGTATTTATGTGTAGTTATGTGTAGGAGGGTCTCACACGTGGCAGCTCTGTGGCTTAGAGGTTAGAACTTCTGCTTAGTATCTCTGAGGGTCTGGGTTCAAATCCCAACCATGTTACTTCATGTAGAGAAGTTGTCTCATTTCCCAGGTCCTATAACTATGTCTAATTGTAGTAGTTATGTGTAGGAGGGTTCCACCACCATTGTAAGTCTTTTCCAGATACACTATATAGCCAAAAGTATTGGGACGCCTGCCTTTACACACACATGAACTTTAATGGCAGCCCAGTCTTAGTCCGTAGGGTTAAAATTTGATTTGGCCCACCCTTTGCAGCTAGAACAGCTTCTGGGAAGGCTGTCCACAAGGTTTAGTCTGCCTATGGGAATGTTTGATCATTCTTCCAGAAGTGCATTTGTGAGGCCAGGCACTGATGTTGGATGAGAAGGCCTGGCTTGCAGTCTCTACTCTAATTCAGCCAAAGGGTGTTCTATCGGGTTGAGGCCAGGACTCTGTGCAGGCCAGTCAAGTTTCTCCACCCCAAACTTGCTCATCCATGTCTTTATGGACCTTGCTTTGTGTACTGGTGTGCAGTCATGTTGGAACAGGAAGGGGCTTTCCCCAAACTGTCCCCACAAAGTTGGGAGCATGAAATTGTCCAAATTGTCTTGGTATGCTGACGCCTTAAGAGTTCCCTTATCTGAAACTAAGAGGCCAAGCCCAACCCCTGAAAAACAACCCCGCACCATAATCCCCCTCCACCAAATCATTTGGACCAGTGCACAAAGCAAGGTCCATAAAGACATGGATGAGTGATTTTGGGGTGGAGGAACTTGACTGGCCTGCACAGAGTCCTGACGTCAACACAACAGAACACCTTGGGGATAAATTAGAGAGGAGACTGTAGGTCAGGCCTTCTTGTCCAACTTCAGTGCCTGACCTCACAAATGCACTTGGAAGAATGGTCAAACATTCCCATAGACACACTCCTAAACCTTGTGGACAAGAAGAGTTGAAGCTGTTATAGCTGCAAAGGGTGGGCCAAATGAGTTTTGAACCCAATACTAATACTGGGATGCCATTACAGTTCATGTGTGTTTAAAGGCAGGCATCCCAATACTTACGCCAATATACTGTATATTGCTTGTGACACTGAGCATGGCTATGGACTTAGGGCTAGTTCACACCACAGAGATGCAGAGAACATGTGTGGGTCTGCCCTGGTGGCTAAGTGGGTAGCAGTTCTGTCTAGCAGCACCTGGGATGTTGGTTCACTTCCACCAACATGCTAATGCTTGTGTTGAAGTTTATATGTTCTCCCTGTGTGGGTTTCTCACCACAATCTAAAGACATGCTGGCATCTTATTTGTCTCCTGTCGAAATAGGTTCTAATGTAAGAAAGTTAATTTTGGACTTTATATTGGAAGCTCATTGCAGCCAGGGACTGATATTAATGTTTATTAGCACTAATCATGCCCAGGGACTTGGACATTTCAAATTTTAGGGTTTACACTGCACAGGAACATATGCTTAGAAAACTTTTGCTTTGTTTATGTGGATGCAAATGGACTTTGATCTTTGTCCCGTAGTTGGAGATTTGATGCACATAGCCAAGGCTAACACAGTTGCGAATACTATTATGTGTTCCTGCTCATCAGGTGCAATCACTTTAGACATACATGAAGAGACAGATTGAAAGATACTGGTGGGCGTGTACTTCTATTGGGTGTGTCAGTGTGCTAACAATACAACCTCTCTTATTTAAAGGCCTGCAGTAGGGGGGTTCGTTTGGCCTGAGAAGGTCAGGTTTTTTGTTGTGATGGAGAAGGAATGATATTGGGAGATTTGATGAAATTCTTGTGCATTTTTTCAATCAAAAGTGGGTTTATGTGGCCATGCTGTCAATGTTGTGTGTGTATTGTTCCTGTCTGATCATGCAAACATCGTTTGGAAGCATCTGCTGACCTACTATTTTTGATCTCGTTTAATTGTGTACACCGAAATGCAGCTTCCAGTAGAACATGGTCACCAATGTATGTATGTGTGGATTGTGGGCTGGTGGTGGGTGTTTTGAATAAGTCTTTTGCAATATTATGTTGGAATGCTTTGTAAGAATGACTGTTAAGTATGTTTCTATAATCTTTCAGATAATAATGTGATGTGTTGCCCGTTATACACTGAAATTAAAGCTGTGTCCACTCTAAGGTTTTGTCTAATTTTTAGATTGTAAGCTCCTATGAGCAGGGCCCTTAAAATTCCGTTGCTAAATGTAGTACCATATATCCTGTCCAAATTTTTTTGAAGCTAGTAAATGTAAATTTATTTTTTTTCTGCTGGTAAAATAAAAGTACATTGAGCTCTTGTTGTGGTGTCGGGTTTTTTTTTTTTTCCTTCTACTTTTCTTTCTTTAGTTTTTGTGGGTGGTGGTTTTGGGAAAGTGCAATATCTCTTTTATATTTTATTTCAATATGTATTTGTGCACCAAAAAACTAAACTCTTTGCCCTGGTTCACGTGCTACTTTGAAATTGTGCTACTTCACTTGAAGTAGCATGATTTCAAAGTAGCAAGGTCAGCGTGATTTCAGGTGGCTTCATACACAAATGTCTATTGAAGTCGCACCTGAAATCGGCAAAAATAGTGCAGGAACTACTTTAGCAAATTGATGCGGTGCCACAAAAAAAATGTTGCATCAATTGGAACAGTGCCAGTGCCATTGCCAATAGTCACGCGATTTGATCTCTCAAATCGCATGACCAATCGCTCCAATGTAAACCTAGGCTTCTGCACAACTGCAAGTTAATGATAAAGGTGGAATCTTTATATATAACAGCTGTGGAGAATTGCAGGTAATGAATTCAGCTGGTGGATAGGCAGTGTTTGAATCTGTCAGCTTTGGTTCACATTGGTGTGATTTGACATGTCAAATCTGTGGCAATTGCACTGTTCTAATTAGTGCGATTTGTATTGATATTGGTGCAGAAACCTGCAACGATGTCTCTGATGTTGCCCCCACAGTCGGGACTGACATGCAGGAATGAAATTGTGGGAGTTCAGCTGAACGCTTTCCTCCTGCTGTCAGTGTGAACCAGGGCTCAAACTGGGCCTTTTGCCTTTGTAATTCACCTGCTGCTAACCCAGGGACACCATTTCTTAGCAAACTCCCTTAAGTTTACCTTCAAATATATGTAGAAATACAGATTTGCATATCTGAAAATAAAAAAATACTAATCATGGTTGAGATCAAATATTCGCAGCTGCAATGTGGTTTCACCTTCTGACCTGAAAATTAGTCATTGTATGCACCCGGAAGTTCTTGTGCTGGTCAGGATCTCAATCTAGGTGGACATGGCGAGGTCTCTTTAGCAGAGAGGAGGCGCTGCTCATTGGCCGGGTAAGTGTAGGATATGTACTTGTACTTAATCAATGCGGGGGTGGATGTCATAGTTAGATTTGGTGTGGGTGGGGTTCATTGATTTGTTTGGCATCACCACACATTTGCTTCCGTCCCATGTGCACACATCACTTCCTGCATTTGTTCTGCTGATGTAAATCAGTAAGGACTATGCAAGTATAAATGAGAGCTCCTTTTATTAAAATATATATGACTTGTTTCACAGCTGGGCGAATTTTCCAGCAAATTTGGACCTCTGAGTTGCATGGCAAGTTGTACCCCATGATTCTCAATGACAACCATTCATATCTGTGCTACTTTAAGTCGCACCAACTTCAAAGTAGTCCCTGTACTACTTTGGTGTGACTTGAGGTATATCGGGTACAATATTACACAGGCATTCCCAGAAGTTGGGGCCAAGTTGCAGCGGCAAAGTGGCAGCAAAATAGTGTGACGTTCAGGTCGCAGCAGTGTGAATGAGATTCAAGGATAACACCTTTTGAATTTGGCCCTATTGTCACTTGTGCATCCTGAAAGTGTAACAAATTCGTCCCTGCACTACCTTGGTTTGACTGATGCAATTTGAGGTCCATACACCACAAGATTACACAGACATTGCTTCAAGTCATGACAAAGCTGTGCAAATGGGGCCTTATTCAAAGGTGTTATCAATTAATCGCATTAGGTTACTTTCACACTTGGGTGACTTTTCATGGAGCTTTGGACCTCAGAGTCACATGAAAAGTTGTCCCCCTTGATTTCCATTAATATTTATTGGAGCTGCACGATTAATCGTCATCGTAATTTTTTTCCCCTTTACGATCTTGAAAAAAGCGTTTCACGATTCTTGCTATTGCAAAGAACTCTCTCTGCTCTTCTGAAGCCACAGCCGAAAAACCAGGAAGTCTGCCAAGAATTAGAACATTCTTTATCAGTGAACTTGACTAGAAACCTTGTAACAATTTGTCAATTAAATAGAATTCTGTGTAAGTGAGGAAAGTTTAACCACTTAAACACTAAACATTTTTCTGACATTTGTTGGTTTCAGGTTAAAATCATTTTTTTTTTGCTAGAAAATTACTTAAAACCCCCCAACATTATATATATATTTTTAGTAGAGACTCTAGAGAATAAAATGGTGGTTGTTACAATATTTTATGTCACACTGTATTTGCGCCTTTCAAATGCAATTTTTTTTGGAAATTACTTTAATGATTTAAAAAAAAGAAAAGAAAAGTTAGCCCAATTTCTTGTGGGATAATGTGAAAGATTTTATGTCACGAGAATCGTGATCTTTTTATTCTAAGCAAAAAAATTGTGATTCTCATTTTGGCCAGAACCGTGCAGCTCTAATATCTATGCAACTTCACCCATGTTCACATAGGTCTGAATTGACATGTCAAATTGTAGGCCAAATCAGCGCCTATTGATGGCAATGGAACTGTCCAAATTGGTGCGACGCCACAACAATTCCCAAAAGTAGTTCCTGCACTACTTTGGGCGACTTCAGGGGGCGATTTCTTACCTCCCAACTTTTTGAGATGGGTATAAGGGACACCTATTAGCAAAAGTAGGTAGGCATAGGACACCTTCTTAAAGGAGAACAGTTGGGACCTATGTGATTTCACTAGCCATTTGTGCAGGAAAGTGCACTGATGTCTCTGAAATCGCTGACAAAGTCAGGCTGAGTCACACTTGTGCAACTTTGGACATCAGAGTCGTATGACAAGTCATACCCCATGATTTTCAATGTGTACCATTCATATCTGTGCGACTTCAAGTAACACTGACTTCAACGTAGTCCCTGTACTACTTTGGTCTGACTTTGATGCGAGTTGAGGTCCATAGACCTCAAGTTTACACAGGCATTCCCTGGAATTGCGGCAAAATTGCTGATGCAAAATCATGGGAAAGTTGCGTGTCTTTCCCTGCGACTCCTGCGTCCATAGACCTCAAGATTACACAGGCATTGCTTAAAGTCGCATTAAAATCTCGCAACTTTCAGGTTGCACAAGTGTGAAAGGTGCCTAAGTCACTGTGCTGAGTACTATTTTATACCTAGAATATAAAGTAGTCCCACCATCAAACACTAGTAAACATATGTTCTCAATATAATTGTGCTCAAATGGCTGAAAATCACACAGATGGTATCACCTACTGAAAGCTTGCATTGTACTCAGCAGCGTATGCTGAAAAGAGGCGAACGCCTATTAGCCAATGCCACATCGGCACATCGGCATGAGCATGGTTGTTACTATAATATTAATGCCTGAAATGCAAAACATTCTTGTATTGAATCAAACATTAGTAAATGTATTTTCTCTGTAGGTAAGTGCTCAGCTCTGTAGCATAGCGGTATACCCTGCTGCCCCCAAAAGTTCAAGCCATGAACTCAAATCCCACTGACAGCATTACCTCCTAGAAGTGTGCATTGTACTCAGAAGCATAATTAGCCAAAGCACATCAGCTTGCTTTATTCCATATTTTAACTCTTCAAATGCATGCAATGGTATGTACTTATTCAATAATATTATGGTATGGAATTCCAAAATTCAAGGAAAAAAATGTCGTAGGGTCCCCCCAGTACATACCAGGCCCTTCGGTATGGACTTTAAGGGGAACCCCACACCAAATTGTAAAATAAATTTGATGTGGGGCCCCCCAAAATCCATACCAGACCCTTATCCGAGCATGCAGCCTGGAGGTCAGGATAGGGGGGGACGAGTGAGCACCCTCCCCTTCTGAACCTTACCAAGCCACATGCCCCAAAGCACCTTTTCCCCATGTTGATGGGGACAAGGGCCTCTTCCCGACAACCCTGGTCGGTGGTTGTCGGTCTGCAGGCAGGGGGTTTATCAGAATCTGGAAGCCCCCTTTAAAAAGTCGGCTCCCAGATCCTGCCCCCTATGTGAATAGGTATAGGGTACATTTTACCCCTACCCATTCACCAAAAAAAGCAGTGAAATGTAAAAAAAATCAATAGCCGGTTTTTGACAAGTCCTTCATTGTAAAATAGCTCCGAGCTGTCTTCTTCCCTTGGCCATCTTCTCCAGACGCTGTCTCTCCCTCCTCCATCTTCTCCCCGAGCTGTATTCTCCCAGAGCCGTCTCTCCTGCCGCTGCCATGTTCTCAATCTGCTGTCTTCTTCCGCACCGCTGGTTACCCGCTAATAAAAAAAAGCTGCTCTTTTTCCATGGTGATCTTCCTCTGCTGTGTTGTCACCCGCTGTGTGGCGTCTCTTACATAGCCATGGAGCGGACTCTCCGGGTGACATTATCGGATGGCCACAGAAGACCGCCACAAGAAGAGCGGCTTTTTTTTTTATTAGTGGGTAACCGGCTGTGCTGAAGAACACATCAGCGGGGAAGATGGTGGCAGCAGGAGAGACAGCTCGGGGAGAAGAAACATCAAACACTATTGAATGTATTTTCTATGTATTTTCTATTTATGACTGTGCTACACCCAATAGGCTAGCAGTCAGCACTTCTACCTTGAAGAACTCATGGGTTCAAATCCCACAGAGAAATACTAAAAGATTGAATTAGTGAAAAAAAAAGCAAATGACTATTAGCCAATTAGCCAAAGTAGCATATGCTGAAAATAGGTGAATGCCAATTAGCCAATGCACTTTAAATTTGGCTGATTATATTAACTCTTCAAATGCATGCAATGATATGTAAGTATTCAATACTATTATGGTGTGAAATTCCAAACACCACACACTAACTAATGGGCAGATTACATTTTTTTGTTTGTTCATTTTAATTCGCTTGTGCACTGAAAAAATAAACACAGCTGGGGGATGGTAGGTTGGCTGGTATTTGAACTTGTACCGTGAGTGCTGTGGAGACATCTGAGCAGACTACTAAGCCATTGTGCTAAGTATGAGACCTACATAATAGTGTAGTATGATTAAAGAATGAAAATAAATAATTACCGCTTTATAGTCACCTAAATTAAAAAATAAAAAACAACATACAACAAATAGGTAACCTAAATGTTTAATACATGTAACTTTACAGAATAGCAGACATTACTATGTAATAATCATTCATAACTGCATTAGTTAGCAAAAGAAGGAAAGAAATAGGAATACTAATTGCAACATACATCAATAGATGCACACGAGGTAGAGCACATCTCACATAAAAATGTTTCTTTCACATACATGGATCATGGCTACAGTACACTGTTATATAACAACTTGATAAGAATTGGCATTTGTATATACGCGGAAGCGCTAATTAGCGGCAATTTAGAACTTTCAAACGTTTGTTCTCCACTTATATCGCTGATTTTCATGCGCAAATTCGCCGTTTTGTTTCCATTTGGCTAAAATTGGCTCTATTATTTGCCATAGTGCCCAGTACTTCCTGGAGTTATAGTAAATGACCCCCATAGTGTTTTATAATATCGGACACTCAGCGCTGCTACAATAAGCACAACAAATCAGAGACTTGGTTCACGTATTTTATGATTTTAGTCTTATTGTTCGATCACATGTTCAATTTTTAAAGTAGCTGCTTGAGACCGCTGCATCTGATTACAGAGTAATTCATAGGCGCAGATTAATGTGAGGCAGAGGAGGTTTAAATAGTCCACACATTTTACAATCCCAAGAATATGACCAGAACTGATTTAACAAATGTAGCTGTATTTCAATGGAGTTCGGATTAACCGAACAGTTTGGCGAACATCTCACGGACCAAACCCAGGTACCCAGGTACATTCAGTTCATTAATAATATCAAGCAGGGATACATTACGGATAGTTAAAAGCCAATTGAAAATATCTGGATACTTGGCTGAATGCATGAATCATAACTGTCTAACCTGTATTTCTGCATGATTTTCTGCTAAATCAGCCAAATCTTGAGTCATGGGTGTCCTTGTCAGCAACACCTGGTTTGACAAAAGCTGAATTCAAAATTGAAGGAAGTTGGTAGAAAATTGTCAAACAGTGACTGCATCCAATGAGATGCAGTCAGTGTCCTGGATTTTAAGCAGCTGCGTGTTCTGCAGTTGTCTAACTACAGTAGCCAGTGATGTAGATTCCATGAATTTTGCAGAGCTAAACGTGAAATAAACAAGAGAAAGCTAAGCATGTATGACTAGCCATATGGTCTAAAAGTGTATATGTTTTTGTAATACACAAGTCACTTTGCAGAAAATGCCCCTGCGGATTGAATTCAGTGTCACAAGTCCACAATATTAATCACCAAGGCATCATCCTGTTCGTAAAAGCTTCTTTTATTTTGGTTTTCTATGGGGGGAAAAAAACATGATTTTGGTATTTTGTGGACAGTGTTGCAACAAAAGGCTGGGCTACGTTCATATTTCTTATCTCTGCAGGCCAGCTATTTTCCAGTGCTCCAAATATACCCTAATAGACTAAAAAGATCAGACAGTAGTCACATACAGTATGCCATATGTGAGGGGGTAGAGGAGTTTGTATACCTATAGCAAATCCTTTTGCTACAGTTACACTCTGCTACAGGTTTAATTCTGGGTATACAGACCCAGGGTGGGTGAAATGTAAGTAGAGGGACCAGGGTATACTATTCTACCAACAAACACACAAATAGTAACAAAGGATCCAGCTAGCACAGGGAAGCAGGCAGGCAGGAGGGCATTATAGAACCTTTTATTATACATGGGAATGTATTACTGACAATTAATAACATTATGTGTGGGTGGCTTCACTTTTTAGCAGTACTGCCAAAGCCTTTGTTGGCTATAATGCCCTAAAAAGGCAGTTTATGGGGTAATGTTTTAGATGAAATTTTAGTAATGGGTGGACTTAGTGTTTAAGCAGCCATTTATCACAAGCCCTTTTTTTGCATTACTTAGTAAACACAGCCCACAGTCTTCTGGGAATAAGAAAATCACTCATCCTTACACTAATAATATGCAAAAAGCACTGAATGTCTTTAGAAATATTGTGAAACACTGACATTTCTATGGATTTTGATTGCCTTTAAAGTTCATGCATTATTAAGTTTAGCATTGCATAATTTGGTCATGGAAAATGGCACAAAAGGTTATAAAATTTGTTTGACAAAGTATAGAAAGTTTTACAACACAGAACACATTTCATGTTCATCAGGGTATAAGAATTGGTGGAGATATGTCTCTGCATTATAATGTGATTCCATCCTTAAAACGAACATCTGTTTTTTTTTTTTTTTTTACATTTCATTACTTTATTAGAAACTTCTCTGCATTGGCCATATTATTGGTAATGAAAGAAACACGGGTATTTCCTTTTAATTCATAATTTTTTGTTTCTGTCATTGTATTCTGTCGATTGTAAAAATGAAAAATGAACAGCTGCTGTAATCTTCAACTGAATTTTCATTAGAAAAAAAACCTTTCACATTTTTTAAATAATACAACATTTCCTTTTGTGTTTTTGAGAAATTCCCTAAAAAAAATAGCGTTTTTTTAAAATGGAATAAATGGTAAAATGTTAATGATATGGATGGACATGAATAAGTCACAATGAAACATTCAGTGATGGTCACATCCACTGTCATTGTGACAAGTCTGGTTTCTTGGACATGCAAATGCACACAGTGCAATATAGTATTGATTTATCTGCTAATACTAGTAATAAATGGCAGCAAGTACAGTGAAAAGTCTCATCACACAAGACTGTGTAAGTAAAGGCAGGATATCAGGGTGGAAAATTAAAAAAAAAAAATTATAAGAACAGAAACTGACACACAGAATTCTGTTGCATTATGGGGTACTAGATTAATGATTACCGTACTTTAAATGGATTGTCACATTATTTAGTGTCCATAATATTATGGTCTGTAATAATCCTGTTATAGTGAAGTTTGTTTCTAAAAAGTTACTGATCATCACCGTGTTTCACTAGTAGTAGTCTTAATTTTCCTTTATGCTCCGAGAAGAGATAAGAGAACCAATTTGTTGACAGCTGTACTATTCTTAGTGCTTCCAATACAATTTGTGATTTTAGATCTGTAAATTAAATTCTGCATTGTTAACTCAGAATTAGACTACTGAGTGCCTATACATAAGTCAAATTGTAGAAATAGGAAACTGACAGGCAATGCTTAGAATTTTGTTCCTTGCCAACAAAGCTGACACTTACTACTACTACACAATTACATTTGTAAACATTAACTGTAAGCAGATTTAAAACCATAAGTCAAATCATTAGAAACATAATACATTGCTTTTTAAATGCAACTAATTTGTCCTGATATCAGACTCATGTGTTCTCCTATACAGCAATTCTCAGACTGGAAGAGGGAGGGCCAGCACTAGGAGCCAGTCAAGCTCTGCTTAATGCACAGATGCTGACATGGAAGGAGACGTGAGATGATCTGCCTCTCCTACTTTAGTAATTGGTACTACTGGCTGCCATCACATTCGAAACCTGAAGCATGCAGTAAAAATATTACTTTCTTTATGTGGGGCCCTTCTATTTTGTTATGCATCTAATATAGAGAACAAGTTCTGAGCTGCATTTAGGGGCAATTGTTCATTCATTATAGAGAGCTGAAGGCAGATCTGTGGGAGAATTGGAGCTGTATTATTCTGTTACTGTGTGCACATGTCATTTTGACTTACTTTTTACCACAAGAGGTCAAAACCATCTGGTGAGTTTGATGTGAAATGCATGTGGCTCATCTCTATTGGAGGATCAACACTTTGGAGTACTTTTTCCTGGTGTCAGGGCTGGGCTCAGCCCTTCCTTCTCTGAGCAGGCCGCTCAGCTGTCAGCTAATTGTCAGCTCCCATCTCTCTCCACAGTTACTCAGCTGTTGATGACCCTGCTCCTCAGTCCTGCCTACTTATGCCATCCAGCCCAGAGGAGCTCTGCCTTCGTCTTGGTCACACCACAAGAAACTATCTCCTGCGTTCCTGTTTAAAGACTGGCTTTGCTGACATCCCTTCTGGCTCCAGATCCTGCTTGCTGTTCCACTGCTTTGATCACTTCTGGCTTGGCTTACTATCCGTAACTGTACTTCTGTCTCGGTATGATTTCATGGTTTCTGATACCTGGAACACTATTGTGTGTCACTTTTTGGAACTGTCTCTAAGCACAGACATTTATAAGTGATATATAATGTAGCATTGTTAACCTGAGGTATTAGGTGTTCACATTTGGTATGCACCATACAATGCCACATGCCTACAATGTAGGAATGGACCATAGTCTTGAGCTGTTTGGAGGCTACATCCCAAATATTCTTACTAAAGCTGTTAAAATATGTACGGGCATTTACCATAGTATCAGAGCTATGTGTGAAAAAACACAAGCAAGGAGAATACATTTAAAAACCCATGCAAAATGTGCCAAGTATACAACACCATTAGAAGGTACATACTGTACGTCCTAACATATTTACATAGTTACATAGTTACATAGTAGGTGAGGTTGAAAAAAGACACAAGTCTATCAAGTCCAACCCATGTGTGTGATTACATGTCAGTATTACCTTGTAAATCCATGCATGTTGTGGTCGTTCAGGTGCTTATCTAATAGTTTCTTGAAACTATTGATGCTCCTCGCTGAGACCACCGCCTGTGGAAGGGAATTCCACATCCTTGCTGCTCTTACAGTAAAGAACCTTCTACGTTGTTTAAGGTTAAACCTCTTTTCTTCTAATTTTAATGAGTGGCCACAAGTCTTGTTAAACTCCCTTCTGCAAAAAAGTTTTATCCCTATTGTGGGATCACCAGTATGGTATTTGTATATTGAAATCATATCCCCTCTCAAGCGTCTCTTCTCCAGCGGGAATAAGTTCAGTGCTCGCAACCTTTCCTCATAACTAATATCCTCCAGACCCTTTATTAGCTTTGTTGCCCTTCTTTGTACTCGCTCCATTTTCAGTGCATCCTTCCTGAGGACTGGTGCTCAGAACTGGACCAGATTCTTGTAGAGCGGGAGAATTATCATTTTATCTCTGGAGTTGATCCCCTTTTTAATGCATGCCAATATTCTGTTTGCTTTGTTAGCAGCAGCTTGACATTGCATGCCATTGCTGAGCCCATCATCTACTAGGACCCCCAGGTCCCTTTCCATCCTAGATTCCCCCAGAGGTTCTCCCCCCAGTGTATAGATTGCATTCATATTTTTGCCACCCAAATGCATTATTTTACATTTTTCTACATTGAACCTCATTTGCCATGTAGTTGCCCACCCCATTAATTTGTTCAGATCTTTTTGCAAGGTTTCCACATCCTGAGGAGAAGTTATTGCCCTGCTTACCTTAGTATTGTCTGCAAATACAGAGATTGAGCTGTTTACCCCATCCTCTAGGTTGTTTATGAACAAATTAAATAGGATTGGTCCCAGCACAGAACCCTGTGGGACCCCACTACCCACCCCTGACCATTCCGAGTACTCCCCATTTATCACCATTTATCACCACCCTCTGAATCGCCCCTTGTAGCCAGTTTTCAATCCATGTACTCACCCTATGGATCATGCCAACGGACCGTATTTTGTACAGTAAATGTTTATGGGGAACTGTGTCAAATGCTTTTGCAAAGTCCAGATACACCACGCCTTCCTTTATCTAGATGGCAACTCACCTCCTCATAGAAGGTTAATAGATTGGTTTGACAAGAACGATTCTTCATGAATCCAGCTAATTACTGCTAATGATACCGTTCTCATTACTAAAATCGTGTATATAGCCCCTTATCATCCCCTCCAAGAGTTTACATACTATTGATGTTAGGCTAACTGGTCTGTAATTCCCAGGGATGTATTTTGGGCCCTTTTTAAATATTGGTGCTACATTGGCTTTTCTCCAATCAGCTGGTACCATTTCAGTCAGTAGACTGTCAGTAAAAATTAGAAACAATGGTCTGGCAATTACTTGATTGAGTTCCCTAAGTACCCTGCAAGCCATCTGGTCCCGGTGATTTATTAATGTTAAGCTTCCCAAGTCTAATTGTAATTCTGTCCTCTTAACCATGGAGGTGCTTCCTGTGATGTGTCATGAGGATAAACACTACAGTTTTGGTTACTGAAGCCCCCTGATTCCCTCGTGAAGACTGAGGAGAAGAATAAATTCAATACCTTCGCCATCTCCCCATCCTTTGTGACCAGATGTCATTCCTCATTCTTTATGGGACCAATATGGTCTGTCCTCCCTTTTTTTACTGTTTACATACTTAAAGAATTTCTTGGGATTTTTTTTTGCTCTCCTCCACTATGTGTCTTTCATGTTCTATCTTAGCCGTCCTTATTGCACCCCTAAATTTCTTGTTGCATTCTTTATAAAGTCTGAATGCTGTTGATGATACTTCAACCTTGTATTTTTTTAAGGCATTCACCTTTGCTTTTATATGCATTTTTACATTGGAGTTAAGCCATCCAGGACTTTTGTTTGCTCTTTTAAATTTATTACCTAATGGGATGCCCTTATTTAATATGCTCTTAAAGCAAACCCATCTCTCCTCTGTGTTCTTTGTTCCTAAGATTTTATCACAATTTATGCCTTCTAGCAAGGCTCATGGTTTAGGGAAGTTATCTCTTTTGAAATTCAGTGTCTTTGTTTTCCCCTTATGGTTCCTATTTGTGTGATTTATACTGAAGCCAATTGACCTGTGATCGCTGTTACCGAAATTGCCCCATATTTCCACATCTCTGATCAGGTCTGTATTGTTGGTAATTAGTAGATCCAGTAACGCTTTTTTTCTAATTGGTGCTTCTTCCATCTGACCCAAAAAATTGTCCTGCAAGACATTTAGGAACTGGCGAGCCTTAGATGAATGCGCGGTTCCCTCTGCCCAGTCTATGTCTGGATAGTTAAAATCCCCCATTATAATAACACTTATAATAACACTTGCTGCATATTAGTGCCGCCTATCGGTGCCCATCAGTGCTGCATATCAGTGCCCCCTATCAGTGCCCATCAATTCTACATATCAGTGCCTCCTCATCAGTGCCCATCGGTGCCGCCTCATCAGTACCCATTAGTGCTGCCTCATCAGCGCCCATCAGTAAAGGAGAAAACAAAATTTTATGACAGAAACTATGAAAAACTTTTTTTTAAAAAAATTTCGGTCTTTTTTAGTTTGTTTAGCAAAAAATAAAAACCCCAGAGGTAATCAAATACCACCAAAAGAAAGCTTTATTTGTGGGAAGAAAATGATAATTTAGTTTGGGTGCAGTGTTTCATGACCGCGCAATTGTCATTCAAAGTGCCACAGCATTGAAAGCCGAAAATTGTCCTAGGCAGGAAGCGGTGAAAGTGCCTGGTATTGAAGTGGTTAAAAAATACATACATATAAACAATGGGGTGTGTCACTATGAGACTCTCAATTGCTCTATAAAGTCAAAACACACAGATGCAGTGACACTAAAGGGCTAGCACTTTCAAGTTGTCACATGTCATTTGTATATCCATCGCTCAACATGTTTCGCGGATGAATTTCTTATTCTTCAGGAGCTTATTGTATATTATAGAGCAAGCTTCAGCTTTATTTCTATAAACAAAAGGAAAAAGGAGACAATTACAAAATTCAGGCATATAAAAAAGCATAATAGTTTGGTTACAAAAACTGCACATGATCTTACCCATGGCGTGATCAAGTGTGTGGGCCGTCGGGTACAAGTCTATACTGGTGAATGTGGGAGCACTACACCAGGGGGCGCACAAATTCCCAATCTAGTCATAGAGTAATTAATATGATAAAGTGAGGCCTTGTATAACGTTGTAAAAAAAGGAAAATATATATATTTTAATGGTTCACACACTGTAGCAAAAGATGCAAAGCTTCAAGACCCCTCCCCCTTCGGGTTGGGCTCGGAAGACAATAGTGCCAACTATGGAAACACAGACTCAAATATTCCGCGCTTAGGACAATGTTTTAAAAGAGAACTGCAGCCCCCCCCAAAATGAATGGAAAAACACAGAGGTGGAGTCCAAAAATTAAAAAAAATCTCTAATGGGGAATGTGGCGCTGTTCAAAAATGTATATAATTAAAATGCTAATATACTAAAAAGTGGTGGCAGTATATGAGAAATACTGTGAATAAATATATAAATAGTAAACAAACAGCATATCATGTGTATATGTCACAGGTGTAAAACAACACATAATATAAAAAACACATAATTTAAAAAAGTCAAGTGCAAATGAGGTGTAAATAATCCTAAATCTCTGAGGCGGGAGGAAGTAGAGAGAAGACGTTGCTGGAAGTGGCAACAGAGGAGGACTAGCGATAATCCAACCAGGAAGGAGATCGTGGAAACACAGAGGGGGACACCGATCGATTTTCTGCCAGTGGATTTACTTTCATTTGGCCTTTACCCCTGCAGGGGTTGGGCTTTCCGGTTAGTGGGGACACAATTGGGGGTTCCAGAGAAGGAGATTATACAACAACCACAATCATTTACACGGGATCCTTTTGGAAGCAAAGTCACTTTTCACAGAGTTTTTCTTTTCTTATTTTTACATATATAGAACTTTAATTCTGCTCGGACACTTATATCATTTGGATTATATTTTTTGAAAATTCTGGTATATCACCACATCAATTATTTATTACACTATTGATTATATTTGTGCATTTTTTGGGTATTTTTTATGCTTTTTCCTTTGCTATTTTGTAAACTAGCACCAATATCACGCACATATTTATATATTACTTTTGTTTCCCTTTTTGAGTGAACGTATTTCTTTTAGGATTATTTACACCTCATTTGCACTTGACTTTTTTAAATGATGTGTTTTTTATATTATGTGTTGTTTTACACCTGTGACATATACATATTTTTTTTAATAGTGCCAACTATATTTATAGGTGTTGGAGCTATCATCTACAGAGCATCAAACATCCCCCAAATACAGCTGTTTTCATAGCTGCTAAAAATAGTAGGGAATGTTAACCCCATGTTAACAACATCATGTCTGGGAGACCCAAAGAGAGAATAAACAGTTCTCTTGTAGCTATCAGGGATGATCAACCTCTGTAACCACAGGCCAAGGCAGTGGTCAGGATGTAGCAGCTAGAGGTAGGTCATGTTTTCCTTTTTTTTCGGGTATCCTGTTTTGCCTCCTCATCCTAGCTACTGCTGCCGTTGCCCTCCACAATTGGTGTGTCAGGGTCTGAAAAAAAATTTGATCACAGCATTAGCCATTTTCTGCAAGAAGATGCATAGGGGGTTATTTAGTTGCCTTTCCAGCCAAAGGAGTCTGTCCCCTTTCAGGAATTTGTGCCCTGTGTTGTACACAGTGGCAGTTTCCCAGCGACCATTTCTTCACTCATAAGGCCATTTGTGCCCTGCCACATCATGTGTCAGAGAGTGGTAGCTGCAGGGGAGAGGAGAGAGTGTTGACAAAGGATAGGCCATGGGAGCCTATGAGTGATGTCATAGCTCTGTGAATTCACAGCCATTGTTGAGAGCTCCTTTACATAGGGGAACCAAAGCTGCTGGACCATCTCACCAGACCGGATGAAAAAAGGTAAGTACACAAAACATTTTATACATTTTATGCGTGATAAGTAGGAGGGGAGAGGAATTTTTTTTAAAAATAGAGTTATCCTTTTCTAAAACTTTAAGTTTATGGTGATAGATCGGGTGCCCAGACTGAGATATGAAGTGATTGTATCACTGCTTTAAAAAAGAAAGAAGTGTTTGTTGAATGCATTGGGGGAAATTTACTAAAACTGGTGCATACAGAGTCTGGTGCATAGTAACCAATCAGCTTCTATGTTCAGCTTGTTCAATTATGCTTTAACAATAAAACCTGAAGAAGCTGATTGGTTACTATGTAAAGCTGCACCAGATTCTGTGTGCATCAGTATTAGTAAATCTCCCATATTGGCTCATAATGCATTAAATTGTGACTGAAAATGTCCATATGGTTTTGTAACATATATCCATTATTTTATTATTATTTTATTTTTTGCTTCAGGTTTCACCTTGTAGAATAGACATTTTATTGATCTTAAACCTCCAAAGTAGTGCAGCACAATTATTTCATAAAGCGCAGGTGCAAAATTATATCAAAATATTTCATAGTAATTCCTTAAATCAATATAAAATGTCCATAATGTACAAAAACATGCCAAATATTCAAAAATCTCATAAAAATGTCCATACATCATCATCTTCCACCTCTGCGCAAAATATCACAAAGAACTATACAAAAAGTGCCTGCGCAATCCTCTACCTGTGCTCCCTGGCCGCTCACCTCCAGGAATGACTCCTGTTTTACCAGTGAGTCACAACTCGCTGTTCCCCTTAAGGGTATAATCAGATCTGCGTAGCCGGCTCTAGCCTTCATAGATGCATTTGCAGGATCACAGCAATGTAAAACAGAAAATACAGCATCTAGTGCTCTCTGTTTAAAAGCTTGTTTATTGGTATTTAAAACATAAGCAATCACACTCACATAAAAGGAACTTTGAAGCTGCGCCAGCTGATATCAACTCGAAGCAAATACAACAACTTACCGACGTATACTTTAGAATGTCCGTGGGATAACGTCAAATGTCAAGCTCCTTACTACATACGCATTGCATCCTGGGTGCGGACTCCTTCAGTGGGGTGGATTTTTTTTTATTATTTTTTCACAATATCCACCCAGCTGGGTGGAGCTCATGATGATGATGTCACTGCGATTTCTGCTTTTATTCCATGGATTTAATGTCTATTTTTAGCGCTGTTTACAAGTGGGCCTGTGTAAGGCTTCAACTGTTTTTTAAATAAAAGGTTTTAAATAGTTTTACACTATGTGTGGATGCTTGCTGTCTTTCCACATGTATCTGTGAACTGGGAGCTTGCCTGATGAGGTTATCCATGTGTCGGGAGCCTGTCCTTTGAGGGTTGATATCTCCTACTTTATTCCGGTTTAATTGGATATCTATACCAGCCATTAGGAAGCGTTTGGATTCAGATGGAGTGACTTAGATCCATTATCTGTTTGACTCAATACTTACAGTATGTGAGTTCATAATTTCCGGTAAGCGTGCTGGCTTTACACATTGGTGGCGGATCACAGATTGATGGTGGAGTTCTTTGATATCTCATCCTTTCATGGGTGGTACTAATCTATTTCTCCATTTTCACAGAAAGATTGCTGCTTATTGGACTATTTATTTATCACTTATGAACATTTTTTGTTTCACTTTATCATCACTGGAATAGTATAGTTTTCAGACCTACTCTTGGCACCTTGTATTGTCTTGAGTGGCTTATCTCATATTTTTATGGTATTGGGAGTGACATTTTTGTGCCATATTCAACTAACATGGTTTTCTCTTTTGATGTATATTCCTTTTATTTTTTGCGCTGCACTACATTGTATACTTATGTTTCATGCACTATACAGTATGTCTAGTGAAGGGCCAGCAGCAATGTATATTCTCTAAGGCAGTTGTATTACACTCTCCAACTGATTGACAACAGTTTTCCAACATTCCTGTTGGACAGAAGTCGATCATTAGAATTGCCATAGATGGACCGAAAATTTGACTGGTCCCTGCTGAACTGGCCAGATTTAAATTCATCTATGGCCAGCTTAAATGTATGAATAATTGGTCACAGATAATGTGCTCTCCTTGAAAAAGAAGTTGTGGTATATTATCAATATAGTTTTAAAAGATGGTGTTATCTCCAAAGAGATTTCTGAGTATCTCTGGGTAAATTACACCAGTTCTCCATACTTTATATAACATGCACAGGCACCCCACCTGTCCACCAGGCTGCCATGTTGCAGGGAGGGTGGGGTCCTTGTTTGTTCCATTTGCTAATTTATTAGATAGGGCTTTATCTCCCTTAGTTCAGGGGACAACATACATTCATGACACATACATCATACATTCATGACAATGCTGATTTTATGTCCAAGTTAAACACTGTATCCACTAGGGACTCTGTGAGTTTTCTGGTTAATTGGGATGTTCCACGCCTTTACACATTGCTGACACATTCAGATTGTATTCATGCATCTGAGTTGCTTTTACAAGGTTGTGGTATTTTTTCAGAGAGGGAGGAGGATTTTCTTTTGCAGTTTTTGCCCTTTTATTCTTAGAAATACCGTAATTACTTTGCATTTAAGGGTGTTTTCAATGCACAAAAGATGAGGCATAGCTTTGAGATCAAATGTCACTTCCTCATATGCAGGACATTTATGAATGGACTTGAAGAAATGTAAGTTTTTCCCAATGTGGTGTTGGACACATACTGTTGTTGCTGGGTGATGCTATATTGACAATGTAGTTGTGGTGTGGAGGGGCAACATTGGATCCCTATTGAATTTTAAAAAATATATTAATAATTTTCATGCTCAGATAATATTTTATATAATACAAGATGTATTCATTTTTGGACATCTTAATAATAAGGTCAGTTACTAAACTTATGATGGTTCTGTATGTTAAATCCTCTGATTGTAATCAATTGTTTTGGTTTTTGACAGATGGTTTACCCCTAAAAAGGGGGATATCCTTTGTATGTCAATATCATGATTTTTCATCTCATGTTTTCTTTTATTAACCTATGCTGACACATTTTTAGGACAGTATAACCTGATTGGGAGGTGTTTCAGAGTATGCCCATTCGAGCATTTATGTGTGCAGATCACAATTTATTTTTTAAGAAGTTTTTCCACATACATCATGTGTGCAGAGCAGCCTACACATAGTAAAAAATAAAAACAAAACATGAATCCAATTGACAAAGTAATGAGTGTACTCAATCACTTATAGAAATGGGTGACCAATTCATCCTGATGGATACCCCCAAAAGCTTGGTGTTCAATATAGACAAAAAAAGAAGGGGGAGGGTGGGGCAAAGAAATGCCCCTGGAAAGCAATAATGAGGGTCAACAACGGTATACCTTTTGAAAAAATAGAAAATAGCTTTATTGTAATCTCAAAATAGTGGGTAAAAAACTGTCCAACAGTGTGGACAACTTCAACCAAGAACCTTTTTAATCAATGAACATTTGTAGCCACTTCGTTTCTGTTTCAGGAGAGCTAAATGTTTACAGATAAGCTATGATCAGCTTCCTGGTTATGTCCTTCCATCTATAGCAGCTCTTTTTAGGTCCACATGGTTTGGGTATGCATGGGTATGTATGCGTAAGGTTTTTGGTGAGTGTGATTTATGTGACAACATTGTCAATATTGCATGTGTGCGGTTTTTATATTAGAGGTTATTTGGGGAAATATTCTACAATTGAAGTTATTGTCCACACTGTTGGACAGTTTTTTACCCACTATTTTTGAGATTACAATAAAGCAATTTTCTATCTTTTGAAAAGGTATACCGTTGTTGACCCTCATTATTGCTTTCCAGGGGCATCTCTTTGCTCCACCCTCCCCTTTCTTTTTTTGAAGCCTACACATGAACTGATTCAAACATTCTATGGTTCTGCTAGAAAAAAATGTTCTTTTCCCTGTCTGACATGCTCTGAATTTACTAGCATCATTAAAGGTATACATTTTTACCTCTGATAGCAGAAAGTTTTACAGTATTAACCTTTTCCTTACTTGCCAGAGTACCCATACCTGTACTGCGTACATACTGAGGTGTACACACAACATTGCACATTGAAGAAACTGCAAAAAAGGTTACAGAGGGGGTTATTTACTAAATCTGGAGTTTGCAAAATCTGGTGCAGCTCTGCTCAGAAACCAATCAGCTTCCAGGTTTTATTGCCAAACCAAATTGAACAAGCTGAAGTTAGAATCTGATTGGCTACCATGCACAGCTGCACCAGATTTTGAGTGCACCAGCAGTAGAAAATCTCCCCCAGAGTCTCACAACACAGATATTTTATTAGGATGGAGCACCCTGAGCAAGACATTTTCTTAAGCCTGGACACGGGGACATGGATCTTAAGTTTATGGTGATAGATCAGATGCTCAGAATAACATGAGGGGAAGATTGCATCACTGCTTTCAAGTAGAAGGAAGTGTTCTGGATCTTTAATTGGATATGTTGTCTCTTACAGGGTTAAATTGCAACTTTTTTTACCATATATATTATTTTATTCTTTGTTTTAGGTTTCACCTTGCAGCATATAAAATTTGCTGATATTGTCTCATGATCAGTGCTCACTTCTGTTGCTGTTATACTGTTATAATTTTATTTTGTTACTATGCCTAAGCACATCTGTGGTCAAAATTCTAAATCATATATTCATTTCCACATTGTATTTCAGTTGTTTTTAGCCTAGCAGTTGTTCCTACTGATATTAATCTGAAAGATATTGAAGTTAATAAGCTTGCTTTGTAAAGATCCCCACACATTTATTTCCTTGAATTCTGTGACAAATATTTAGCATGCCCTGTGAGTAGGCACTGCTGTGTCACAGAATTCACAGAGCCTGTCTTCTAAACTACAGAGGTGCTGAAAGTGGAGTCTCAGGAGTCAGTGAAGGAAACACCACTTGCAGGCTGCAAGGTACCATGGGATATGTAGTCCTTGAAAAAAACAACACAGGAGAAGCTACAAAGCGTGCAGGGAATCTAGAAAGTTGTGGAAATAGATAGTAGACAATCAGAATTTCCAACAAGTAAAATAGATTTTTTAAGTAGGCTTTTTTTGGATTGTCAAATATAACTAATAGTTGCATTGCTATTACAATGCTGATATTCTAAAATGAAAGTGTGTCCTAAAACCGTACAATTCCTTTAAACTTGTTAATAAATAGTTACTGTGTTTCTATCTATGTCATTTATGGATTACCACATTTAAAGGAGCATGTCTTATGTCAATATTGAGAGAAAGGGCAGAGATGCCTGAAATATTGCCAGAGTGCTTTATTAATGTGAGCTCATCTATGCTGAAAAACCTTTGTTTATTTTAGGTGGTCCCTGGGGACACAGCTGGTTGCATGCACATCTTTTGCATGACTGCACAACTTTTGCCAACAGTTATTCCCTGTACACTTATTGTTTTCACTCTTGTACACCTATCTTGGCATACTCTACAGCAGCCATTCTCAACCAAGGTTCTGTGAAACTCTAGAGTTCCTTTAGAGGTTGCTAGGGGTTGCTTGAGCTGTGGCAAGTGACCTCTCATTTGATGGTGTCTTCATATGCTCCCTATGTCAGAGCCAGTGGCATATCACCAATGTTCTATTTAGCTGTCTGTAAGGAGGAATGTGACCACTGTTGTAAGGAGGAGCCTGAATTGGTTTTAGCAGGGGTACCCAGACATCTGAAAATTATTTTATGGGTTCCTCTGGAGAAAAAAGGTTGAGAAAGGCTGCATTGAAACCCCCTGGGGTCCATATAGTTTGTCTTTAAAAACACATTAACCACTTGCTTACTGGGCACTCCTATCCAGACCAATTTTCAGCTTTCAGCGCTGACACACTTTGAATGACAATTGCGCTGTCATACAACACTGTACCTAAATGAAATTTGTATCATTTTTTCCCACAAATAGAGCTTTCTTTTGGTGGTATTTGATCACCTTTGCGGTTTTTATTTTTTGTTAAAAAATGTAAAAAGACCGAATTTAAAAAAAAAAAAATATATATATTTTCTTATAAAATTTTAAAAAACGTAATTTTTCTCCTTCATTGATGTACGCTGATGATGCAGCACTGATGGGCACCGATAGGTGGCAGTGATGGGCACTGATGGGTGGCAGTGATGGGCACTGATGGGTGGCAATAATGGGCATTGATCTGTTACACTGATAGGCAGCACTGCTAGGTGGCACTGATTGGCACCACTGGTGGGCATTGATAGGTGGCACTTGTGGGCATTGATAGGTGGCACTCATGGGCATTGATAGGTGGCACTGGTTGGCACTGTCAGGTGGCAATGGCAGGTGGCACTGGCAGGGGGTACTTGTGGCACATATGAGGCATTATTGCCTCTTCCTCTTCGGGACCGATGTCCCATGCTGATGAGCCGGTGATCGGCTTTTTTTTCTCCTTGCACTGTCAGCGTGAGGAGAAAAAACAACGATCATAGAGCTTTTGTTTTGATCATGTGATCAGCTGTCATTGTCTGACAGCTGATCACATAGTAAGGGGCCGGGACCGTCCCCTTACTCGGTTCGGTGATCACCCGAGTCTCAGTGACTCGGTGATCACAGCGCGCTCCACACGCGCCCTGTAGGGCGCATGCACAGGGGAGGCCGTCATATGACGGCCTCCTAGGAATTCAGGTCCGCGCTGTAGCCGTCATTTGGCTATAGTGCGGATGTCAACTGGTTAAACTAAAACACACTGAACAAGCCACATTTTGGAGAGAATTTGATTTTAACTTGAAACAAATTCATGCAGCATTTTTTTTTTAGTTTGTTTACTGCATAGAAACAATAGAAACGAGAAGCATGAATAGACCCGTATGCCACACGATCGGAAATTCGGCCAGCACAAGACCGATGAGAGCTTTTGGTAGGAAAATGCGATCGTGTGTATGCTCCATCGGACTTTTGCTGGCCGAATTTCCGCCAGCAAAAGATTGAGAGCATGTTCTCAATTTTCCCAACAGAAAAAGGAAATTCCGTTTGTGTGTATGCAATTCTGGCGCGCAAAAAACCACACATGCTCAGAATCAAGTACGTGACGGAGCCGCTCAGTCAGGAAAAATGACCGTTCGTAATGGAGATGGCACATTCGTCACACTGCAAATTTTTAAATCTTTCAATGCAGCGCATTCTCTTTTTCTTTATAATGCTAGAAGAACAAAGTTGTTTTGCTGCTCATATTCACACACACTTCTCACAAACTGATTTCTTTATTATTTCTTGTGATCTCCTGAATAATCTTTTTTTTTTTCAAGCCAGATCTCCATAATAATGTTTAGAATTGATTTTTATAGTCTTTTTTATTTTTTTTAATCAAGATCTCCTATTGTTTTATTTTAATTTGAAATGTATTTTATAGTGATCTCCATTTTTGTTTGTCTTTTAATCAAGATCTCCTGTTGTTTTTTTTTTTATTTAATTATTTAATAGTGATCTCCATTTTTTTTTGTTTTTTGTATGTCACGTTTCCACAACACCATTATTATCTTGTATTTGTACCTGCCTACTCACAAACTGTCCTTTTTGAAGTAAAACACATAGGCAAGTATTTCTGAAAAAAAAATCCATTGATTCTGGGTCATAACAAAATAAAGAGGAAGGCAACGCTGGAGAAACTGGTGAAATTTGTGAAGCCTTTGTACCCCAGGGCAGACATCAATAATTTTACAGTCAAAATTGGTGGCCTGAGGAGTCCTTATAATAGTGAGCACAATCTGGTCCAGGACTACAAGAGATCAGGAACAGCAGCAGATGACATATCTGTCCCCAGGCTGTGGTCATACAACAGCCTGCATCTTTTGCCAGACCAGACTGAACCCAGGCCATCACTCTCTGGTATTCCTTAGATGCTTCCTTCCAGGCTGTGGCTGCAGTGTTGGAGCTGTGGCAGGAGGACTTGGAGGAGGAGGACCATGGTTCAACTCATAGATGTGGCTTTGACTTTGGAGTTGGCCCCTCAACCCCTTATTTAGGGCTTTTAACATCACTTGTTCACATAAGAGGCATTGGCCCTGCTCCATTTCCAGCATTTTGCATGCTGTAATGTATGCAAAGTCGTCTTGAACACTGTGGGGGGTTCTGAGGGCCGCAGTAGCCTTCATAAATAGGCCAATTGCTGCCTCCTTCACGGTACTCCTCTTCCTGCCACTTTTAGGTATAAGGCGGAGGGGAGGGACCTACGAATCTGGCAGGCTAATGGGCCCGACCACCTCCTGGCTGCCACTTTCCACGGCCTGGCTGAGGCTTTCCTGTGTATGAAAAAGGGACATCGTTTTAGTTTTTGGTTCATCAATCACATACAATTTTCACGTCATGACTGTTGCAAATTTAATGTTAATAAATAGAAAAGCCTATCATTCTGATCCCAGCATATTTCATTCTTATCCCAATCATTTGTGGCCACTACTGTCTATTGATATGTCAAACACTTTGTGAAATCAGAAATTAATGATCGAAATTAGCATATATTTAATATCATTAATTTGACAACCAGAAATATTTTGAACAATGCTATACCTGGCTCAAGCTAGGCTCCTCCACATGTTGCTGCCTGGAAAGCCCAGGTTGAATGTCAGAAGCCTCAGCTGGGGGGGAAGGAAGCGTGGAAGGAAGAATGGAGAGTGCTGGCCTGGGTTCAGTCTGGCCTGCCAGAAAATGCAGTCTGTCATAGTACCACAGCCTGGGTACATAAATGTCATCTGCTGCAGCTGCTGATCTCAGGGAATCCTGGCCTTCTTGAGCTCTCTATTCTAAGTGCTCCTCATGCCACCAATTAGGGCCTCCAAATAGGGGATGTCACAAATTCCACCAATTGATCCAGTGCTGCCTTCCTCTTTGTTTGATTGCTATAATCGGGGTGGTTTACCTGCCACAGACAGGACAGCTCCCTAAACATATCAATGAATATGGGCATAAAGTCCTCCTCATTGAATAGATCCATTTTCTCTGCAAGACACAACACAAGACAAACCCTAATGTCAGGCTAAACTCTCCTAATCTTGACCCAATATAGGCCTTAATCTATAAGCAGTATAGGCCGCTGATGCTCAAAATTAAAATTGTACCTTCGTTATAATGATAGACGCTTCCGCTACACCTTCCTCCACTCACAGATCGTACGTACGACGCACACGTGTTACCCTTTATATACACTGCTCATGCGTGAAACTCCACCCGCATCGCCCACCACTGACATTCTTTCTAGAATATTCCCCGCCCCGTCTCTTTCATCGCAGTGGGAGACAACATGGCGGAGACACAGCAGGTGCTTAATAGCAGTAACGAGGAGGAAAGCCCAGAGCCAGAAACGTCTCAATCCCGGAGGAGAAGATTTAAGGCCTCTAATATGTTCTTTGAAGAGATGGTGGAGATGGTGGACATATTGAAGAGGGCCGACTATGATAGGAAGTATGGACCGTACCTAAACCCAAATGTGAGAAAGGCCAAGATCATGACTAAAGTTGTGAAGAGTCTGCGCCATAATTTTGCTGTATGACGATCCAAGGAGCAATTGAGGAAACGCTGGTCGGACCTCAAATTATGAGAGCAGGATCAGTACAGAAGGATCAAAAAAGTGCTTCTAAAAAGTAAATAGTTGTCGTGTGTTCCTATTCTTATTATTACTTGCATGCTGCTCCATGTGCTTTTCTTTACTGTTGTACAGTTTAAAATGGCTACTTTCATGTTTGTGGGCACAGTAATCGGTCGTAGTAAACATCATTCGTTTGCCAACTAAATACAATGTTTTTTCCAGATACAGGGTTAACTACATTTGGTCATGAGAATGTGTCTAAAAATTATTTTAGGACATTGTTGTCTAGATGTGTTTGAAACTAGAATGAATTACAAACTTGATTCAGTGTAATGTAAGGAGAGGACACTCAGCAGCTGTTTCCACATCTGGACTCTGGAGTACTAGTGTGGGACACCAGAGCACATTTTTTAGGGTGACCCACACAGGTGCTCCAGTGTATACTTGGGGTGTCTACATGTGTGAAACTTGTCCAAAAAAGGTAAGTATTCCAGCTTGGTTAAGGGAATTAATCATGTCTTCAACTTGGAACTCTGCCCAAACAGACAATTGTACCCCACTTCCAAGCAATGTTTCACATTCATATTTCTGTCCACAAATATCTGTGTGCTAAGTATACCTTTTGTTTCATTCTCATAGGGGAGAAAAGACTCGCTCCATCGGAGGACACCAGGGACCCCCCACCTCATGAAGAAGGGGAGCAGAGTATTGTGGGACCTCAGGATGTGGAGGAAGGAGAGGTGGAAGAAGTGCTCGAATTTGGCATCACATCAAGAGGAATGTCTGACACCATGTTAGGAGGCACAGGCCGCCTCCGTCCGCCGGGCTCCAGGGCGCATGCGCGGAGGACGCACGCTACGCCGTACACCCGTTCGCGGCCCGATGGTGCGGCGCGCGCGGGTGCACGGTGGTCCCCGTGTGCGCGCCGTGGCCGTGCGGGTGCCCGGCGGCGCGTCACGCTGACGCGCTCGCCGGAGGGCTACATCTGACGGCTCCAGCACCCAGTCGGGTTGCTGGTTTGTCGTCAGCTGTACCCTGTTCCCTGTACCTGCTGCTTATCCTGAATACCAAGTACCTGTGTGCCAAACCTCTGCCTGATTAACGGATTACTCTCTCTGCCTGCCTGATACCCCTGACCTCTGCCTGATTAATGGATTACTCTCTCTGCCTGCCTGATACCCCTGACCTCTGCCTGATTAACGGATTACTCTCTCTGCCTGCCTGATACCCCTGACCTCTGCCTGATTAACGGATTACTCTCTCTGCCTGCCTGATACCCCTGACCTCTGCCTGATTAACGGATACTCTGCTTGCCTGATATCTCTGACCCCTGCTTGAATAACGGACTTGCTCTGCTTGATACCCCGGTTCTGACCTCTGCCTGAATTACGGACTTGTGCTGCCTGATACTCCGGTTCGGATCTAACCGCTTGCCTTAACAGCTCCTTGGTGGCCAACGTATACCCGGACCTCCCTCCGGCCCTTCAGGAATCCCATCACTACCGGAAGTCCGTGCCTCCGCGTGCCCCCAACTCCTGTATCACTTCCAGGGGTCGGGTGCGCGTGGTCGTAAGGACGAGCCGCTCTCGGCATCTTGGCCTCGGTGAGTATAAGTCTTGACACACCACAGCTTCAGGTAATAGATGTATGCCTGCATATTTTTTATACATGGTGTGTATTTTTTTTTTAGGTGATGTTCAGGTTGTGGTACCAAAATCGAGTCATTTCACCAGTGACAGTGCACAGCAGATTATCCAAAAAATCATGTTTTGTAGTCAGGATTTGGACCTTATCAAAGAAAAAACCAAGGAGATTGAACAAGGACTGAAGAACATGATTGATGTACTAGGGAGAATCTAAATCCTAAAAAGATTCCCGAAATGTTTTATTTTTTTGATAAAAAATTTTATCCAAAGTTTTTATACAGTTTAAAAGCCAAATTTGGAAGATGCACACAGTGTGTCAACATGTGCTATCTGCCATCAGGGGATTTCAATGTACGCGTTTTGTGGCTGCAACCCCTTCTTCGTAACTCTAGTAGGTTAGAGGAAGGGGTTGCACCCCCAAAACACTTCCATTGATCCCTCATGATGGGAGATAGCACATGTTGACATTAGGCATGGGATCAGAAAGGAAATCCCCATTTTGACTCACAATTTGTGTGCATCTTCTAAATTTGGCTTTTACAGGGGTGACATCACCGCATCTGATGAAGGCAAGATCAAGAACTTTTTCACACTATAAAATGTCTGATATTGCCTTCTTGTTTGCAATGTTAAACTTTGTAAGTTCCAGTTTGGTGTATGTTATATTTGGAAAAATGCCTGTTTAATTTTATTTTTAAACATTTCAAGGTAAAACTTTGAAAAAAAAGATGTGTTTTCTTTTTACCGCCAAATGTTTTATAAAACGCACATGTGAATGTGCAGGGAGTAAAAGCTTTTATACTCAACAATGTGTGGCTTCTTCTTTCAATGATCAATACCATTTTTTGTGTTAAGTTGGTGTTTACAGTGACAATGGGTGTTATTTAATAATGGAAAAACCACTTGGCACTACAAGTGCACTAGGAGAACCTAGGAGACAGCAAAAATAAACCCAAGCAGTAAATGAAATTCAAGATTTGATCTGATAAAATTTATTCATATTTTTGTCACACTTCATGGGCGCTTTGGGGGGGCAAGCCAGGATGGCCAGCTTCCAGGGCCATCATTGGAGTTTCTGAAAGTCCGGCCTCAGGCCCAATGGAGGCAACATAACTTGCATTATGTTTTTTATAAAAATTGTGCAGGATGCAGCAACATAAAATGATATGGTTTAGTTTGTATTCATATTTATGGCTGTATGAAATAGGCAGAACTTGCTGGCCAGGATCCCAAACGCATTCTCCACAACTCTTCTGGCTCTGGCCAGCCGGTAATTAAAAACCCTCTTCACCTGGGTGAGGGTCCTCTGGAGGAATGGCCTTGTCACGTGGTCACTGAGAACGAATGCCTCATCTGCAACAAAGACAAATGGCAGTGCTTCCATGTTCTCCTCTGGAGGGGGCAATCCCAAGCCACCACTCTCAAGATGTCGGTAGAACTCGGTCCGGGCAAATACTCCACCATCTGACATCCGGCCATTCCTCCCTACGTCCACATATAAAAACTCATATGTCGCCGACACCACCACCATCAACACAATACTATTAAACCCCTTGTAATTATAATAGTATGACCCCGAATGGGGTGGTGGAACGATGTGGACGTGCTTCCAATCGATTGCCTCTCCACAGTTGGGAAAGTCCCAACGGTTGGCAAAGTGGGATGCCACAGTCTGCCATTGCTGTGGTATTGAAGGTATTATCAGTTTCCTCCCCCCCTCTGATGGCCCATTGTAAAAATGTTAGGGGGGGTATGTTTTGGACAGGTAACCCTCTCCACTTTATTGAGAGCTGAATGCATAAATAGTGTGTGTTACTTTGGCCAGCCCCTCCTTACTTACACTATTGGCAGCCCACTGGACAGGTAAGAAGTGTCATAATACAAAAATATAAATACACACTGTATAAATTAAAGCACATTTTTACACTCTGTAATTACCTATCAAGAGAATAGGAGAACAAAACTTTAAACAGTACCATTTGAAAGTATTCAGGCAGGCCCTTTCACTACATGCTTTGGTGAATTCATTCATAAATCTGAACACAAAAAAAGGTAGGTATAGTGTGTATGGGTTGGGCAAAGTCAGCAGGTAGAGGATTGGTATCGGTTGATTTAACGGTTGGGGGAGGGAAGGGTTACAAATGATTTTGGGCCCAAAAAAAAAAGAAAAGCCTCTGGCACTCCGCATGAATTTAAGGACAGAAATAACATTTGGACACATTTTAGGGGGTGTTTAGGGTAAAGCACTACTATGAAGCTGACAAAATACATTGTTAAGTGACTAGGCTAGGTGTGTATGGGCCCAGGATAGCATGCTGGGGAGGTTAGTGAAGGCAAATATGCATGAAGGACAAAAAAGAAATTTTAAAAAATACTGCATGAATGAGGACAAAGGGGACATTCACAGCATATTACAATCATGGTCATTAGGGAATGATAAAAATAACAATACATTAGCAAACATTAAATACATATAATGTGATGTTAAAGGAGAAAACTTACCTTAATATAGTCCTTCTGTGGACCTGAATTATAGCAGAACAGGTCTCTGGGATAATGATCCCCAGAGCCTGGGGGGAGATGCAAGTACCGCAACGTGGCGACTAGCCTCTGTTCAGGAGTGATGGCTTGCCTCATGCAGGTATCCTGCCTGCTGATATAAGGGGACAGCAAAGCCAACAAACAGTGAAAAACGGGGTCTGTCATCCCGAGAAAATTCCTGAAATCATCAGGGTTATTCTCCTGGATCTCCAGCAACAAAGGCATATGAGAGAATTGGTCACGCTGGAGCAACCAATTCTTGGTCCATGAACTCCTCCCCACCCTGTTCATGGACTGGGCTTGGGTCAAAGCTAGAAGCCCAACACCAAGCCCCCGCACAGCACGAACTCTACGATGAGCACGTACCCGCAACATGGCTTCAAAACGGTCGGCTGGTCAGAACGAACTTACAGAACGCACTGAAAGATCAGAAAGAAAGCGCCTCTTAAGTAACGGTATTTATTGTGGTATGGAAATCATATAAAAGCACTTACATATAAGCTGATAAGTGTAAACTTTCAAGAAGAACTAATCTCGATTCGTCAGACTTCCAGGTTTATAGGTAAAAGCCGAGGGGATGGCCGCGGACCTCCGCTCGGAGACACTTGAAAAAGGAGCGCGCATGCCCCTTGTAAGCTTCGCGCATGCTCAGAAACGCGTAGTGGATCCCAGCTTACAGAACTACCCGATTGACGTCACGCCCACCACATGACCCTGCTGGAACGCAGGAGTGTCTCTTCTGCTCACCGCACTACAGCCGGCGTCTCCGAGCGGAGGTCCACGGCCATCCCCTCGGCTCTTACCTATAAACCCGGAAGTCTGACGAATCGGGATTAGTTCTTCTTGGAAGTTTACACTTATCAGCTTATATGTAAGTGCTTTTATATGATTTCCATACCACAATAAATATCGTTACTTAAGAGGCGCTTTCTTTCTGATCTTTCATGTCTATTATGGAGAGCTGACTTCGCTCAACAGGAAGCTGCCCTGAGTATTGGATACACAGAGATCCCTCTGGCTCCCACATCCATATAGAAAATCGATGTATTACAAACTATAGACTTTTCTTCATTGTTTCATTCTTTTATTCAGCATTGGACTATTTTTTGGACATTATTTCTTGGTCATTGTATGTTAATTCTACTAATTTTTATCCTCATTGACTGACTACACATACGATGTGTGATTATATATTTGTTCATCATTCCTTTTCACTCATGGACTGAGCGCTGTTACATTATATATTTTAACAGAACGCACTGAAGAACAGCAAGGCCTGTGAAGAGCGAGCTGAAAATTCGTAACGAGCGGACAAGAACGCACTGAAAAACAGATACGAACTGTCTACACGCACTGAAAAGCAGATACAAACCCACAAGCACAAACTGAACAGCAGTAAAACGATCTGAAAAAGCAGGAGTCTGAAAAGCGTGAATCGTCTCTCACCAAACTTGTACTAACACAAGATAAACACGAGATTAGCAGAAGGAGCCCAAAGGGTGGCGCACTTCATATTGAACTGCCCTTTTCTAGACCCATCGTACGTGTTGTACGTCACCGCGTTTTTGGCGGTTGGAATTTGGTGTGACCGTGTGTATGCAAGACAAGCTTGAGCGGAATTCCATCAGAAAAACCATCATAGCTTTTTCCAACGAGAAGTCCGATCGTGTGTACGTGGCATTACAGTTTTTCTTTGGGAGTACATAGTGATCAGGGTTTTGGGTTACGTTCACATGTAGTTATTCTTATTGTAATGTGCATTAATGTGCATTGAAGCACTCATCAGAGTGTTTTTTTACATACAGTGACATGCATTTTTACAAACATAAACATGTCTTATACCACTTGTTGAGATTCACAGGGATGAACCCACTTTTTTGCATGGCTCTCCTTGCTTTCTCTAATCTTCCTATAAACCACCTCTGTTATTTTCTTCACTTTCACTCAGAACCTAATTTTTTTAAGTTGAAATTCAAAATTAAAATAATAACAATTTGAACCACACCACACAACCCTGAGAACAATACAATGAGAGAGGAGTCAACTCAGTAAAGAAAGAAAAAAAGGCTAAAGCTGTTAAGGAAAGAAAATCCATCCATTCTTGTCAAGTTGAAACGTTGGAAATCATTAGCCAATCAAGCTCTATGACATGGACAAAAGTGTTTCTGAAACAAATTGAATTATTGATATTTGTTTAAATTTGCCAATAGCTTAGACAATGGAACATTGCCTAGGTGTTAAAAAACGCACTGTGTCAAATAGAAAGACTATAAAGTGGCACATGCAATAATCTAAATCGGTCATGCTGAAATTGTTTTCCCAATATTCCACAGTTCTTTGTATATCTGTGTGCTCACAATAAATTCCAAAGGACCCATTGATACTATAATAAATAGGCATATAAGAGCACCTCTGTATTATTCTCACTGTGAAGGAAATGTAAAAAATATGAATTTCCTCTGTAAGTTCCCCAATTTTTCTAATACTTTTTATAGGACACAATTGCATTTATCTCTGCTCAGGGGTGCACCTTTGGCCAGTGATGGTTTTTACTTTTTTTGCAGCCTGTACACTTTTCCAGCAGACCTTTGTCAATGTATTGGGAGTTCAGTGACAGAAAGCTGACATTGCCTTTAGTGTGAGGGAGTTGATTAATGTAGCGTGCTACTACTGCTTTGTGTTTTATATAGTACTCAGTGCTATACCCAGTACTATATTTAGTGCTTTTAAATGTGCTGCTGATACTCTGCAGTGATTTGCAGTTTATGGGGCTAGGGAGAGTGGAATTTATTCCCTGTATTGTACTGCAGGGGCAGGTTCCTGGCCATCATTTCTTTGTCCGTAAAGCCATCCCTATGCTACACTATCATGTTAATGGCAATCTTTTCATGGTGCTGCACTACACTGTCAGCAGTATGGACCACATCACCACAGACATGTGCCTCAGCAAGTGTGGCCATCGATATGTGCTATAGATCATTCACTGTCCAATGGGTTACTCTGTTGGCATCCAAGAAAGATGCAGGACAGGGCACACCCCTGGAGCTTGTTCAGCTGCCTTTACAGCTGGTGGTGATAGTGCCAAAAGAGTTGCCTCAATCCCCTGCTACTCCTTCCCTCTTCTGAATTGTTCTCTGATCCACAAGTTCCTCTTAAGTGTTTAAAAGGCTATGCAATTACCCAGGCTAAAAGAGGCCATGCAGTGTTGTAGCTGGTATGCCTACCCAGATAACAAGGATAACTTGCCTCAAATTTCTGGGAGTGTTGAATTGTATGTCTGTTAACTTGCTGCACATTTTCACTGGCAATTTGTACACTTGCAGAGCACTTGAAGCACAAGTTCCAGTTGACATTTTTCCAATTTGTAGCAAATTTGTGGGGCAAGTGTCTAGCAAAAGCAAAATTGCGGTGGTGAGTCTACAGCAAGAGCTCTGCAACTCTAAAGCATGAAAATTCAGCCACAGTGACCCCTGTGGTGAGATGACTATTGCACAGTATAACTGAACCAGAACTTGCAGCAGACTTGCAGAATGTTTGCAAAGAAAGTTGATGTGGAGTCATGCATTGCGGACTTGCTGCAATTGCGCAACAAACTTGTGAAGCTTGGCAAATCTAGCAATAGCTTAGCAAGTAATTTTCAAACTTGCAGTACAATTGCTTGCTATCTGGATAGGGGATATGAGCTACATTAGAGCAGATATTTCTTCAGCTCTTCAGGGGCTTGGCCAGTGATGGTTAACCCTGTGGCAAGTTGGGCTTGAATAGAAGTGTGTGACAATGGCACCAACCTGCTGTCTACTCTTTAGCAGGGAAAGTTGACACATGCGCATTGCATAGCACATGTCTTCGATCTGGTGGTGCAGCAATTCCTGGATCGGTAGCCTGGGTTACAAGTTCTTCTGAGGCAGAACAGAAGAGTTTGTAGCTATTTCAGGCACCCTGACCTAGCCAGTGTTTGGTTGGATGACATTTAGGTGGATTTCCATCTGCCCACAAACCGCCTGATCCTTGACATGCCAACCAGGTGGAACTCAACTTTGGTAATGCTGCACATGCAGCAGAGGGCCATCAATGAGTACCTGTGAGAATAGCATGGGGACAGGCTAAAGAAAGCTGGGCTTCTTTTCCCCATGCCAGTGGCTGCTGATAGAGGACGCATGCACTATTTTGCCACTCTATTGTCATATCAAGGAGGCAACAAGAATGGTGAGCCATGACAATATGTGCATCAGTGACATTGTACCAGTTATGTTCCTGCTGCAATGCACGCTGCATGGCATAATGGACAGGGCACTCAAGGCAGAAGAGCAGGAGGAATAAGAGGAATTCCTTGCATCTCAGGGCCCACTCTATCCAGACACCATCCTTGGGAGGACACAACACACACAGGAGCAGGAATATCCCAGATAGCAAGTAATTGTGCTGCAAGTTTTAAAATGACTTGCTAAGCTCTTGCTAGACTTGCCAGCATTCTCAAGTTTGTTGCACAATTGCAGCAAGTCCGCATTGCATGACTCCAGATCAACTTTCTTTGCTAACATTCTGCAAGTCTGCTGCAAGTTCTGGTTCAGTTGTGTAATAGTTATCCCACCACAGGGGTCACTGTGGCAGAATTTTTAGCATTGCTCCCTGCTGTGTGTATGGTTTTTCTGTAACCACTTGCTTACTGGGCACCTAAACCCCCCTCCTGCCCAGACCAATTTTTAGCTTTTAGAGCTATCACTCTTTGAATGACAATTGCGCGGTCATACAACACTGTACCCAAATTAAATTTTTATAATTTTTTCCCACAAATAGAGCTTTCTTTTGGTGGTTTTTATGCACCTCTGGGTTTTTTTTTATTTTTTCTTAAATAAACTAAAAAAAACAAAGTTTTAAAAAAAAATACAAAATCGTTTTATATTTTGTTAATAAATTTACCAAACAGGTAATTTTTCTCCTTCATTGATGTATGCTGATGAGGCTACACTGATGGCCACTGATAGGCTGCACTGATGGGCACTGATAGGTTGCATTGATGGGCACTGATAAGGTGGCACTGATGGCCACTGATAAGGTGGCACTGGTGGGCACTAATAGGCGGCACTGGTGGGTACTGATGAGGTGACACTGGTGGGCATTGATAGGTGGCATTGGTGGGCACTGAGAGGTGGCATTGATGGGTGGCACTGATGGGTGGCACTGACGGGCGGCACTGAAGGGCATTGATAGGTGGCATTGAAGGGCACTAATAGGTGGCACTGATAGCTGGCAGTGATGGGCACTGATCGGCACTGATAGGTGGCACTGATAGGCAGCACTGCTAGGTGGCACTGATGAGGCACTGATTGGCACCACTGGTGGACATTGATAGGTGGCACTCGTGGGCATTGATAGGTGGCACTGATTGCTGGCACTTTTATGTACTGGTGGGCTCTGATTTGTGGCATTGTGGGCACTGGCAGGTGGCACTGGCAGGCGGTACTGGTGGGCACAGATGAGGCGGCTTCCCCTCTTCCTCTTCGGGACCGATGTTCCTTCAACAGAAGCCGGTGATCTGCTTTTTTTTCTCCTCACGCTGTCAGCGTGAGAAGAAAAAAACGATTACCGATTTTCTGTTTACATCATGTGATCAGCTGTCAGCTGACAGCTGATCACGTGGTAAGGGACCCCTTAGTCCGATCTGTGATCACCCGAGTCTCATTGACTCTGCAGGTGCAATTGCTCCAGAGCTTAGTAAATGAGGTAAAGCTTCACTTTGCAAAGAACACCCAATCACATGCAAAGGAAAATAAAAAAACAGCATATTTGCTTGCACGTGATTGGATGATGGAAGTCAGCAGAGCTTCTGCTCATTTACTAAGCTCTGGAGCAACTGCTCTTGTAGAGTGCAACTGCACTTTGCAAAGTGCACAGTCAATTTGCCTTTAGTAAATCAACCCCATAGTATCGCATATTATTGCATATTACTGCAATTTTTGTCTTGGGTTTTTTTGGTATAATTTTTATTGTTTTTGAGAATGTTCTTTTTCATATTATAAACATTCTTTTTTTATGTTTTGTTAAATGTTCACCCTAATAAAAAAATAACTAAGATGTAATCCAATGTTATGGGTTTTTTTTAAATATTTTAATAAATGTTTTTTTTATAAAGATCAGTTTTGTCTTAATGCAGTATTTGGGGAACCGAGGTACATTTTTTAGGGAAATGGTAAAATATAGGCCAAAAAAGCTGAACTAAAAATATTTCAATGAGAGCTTTTTTTTTTCTACTTCAGCCACTTTGGCTTAGATTTTTCTGATAATTCACCTCTCTTCACTTATTAGAGAATAGACCTGATAAAAACGGACACTTGGACAAACAACAAGAAAAACTAGTGCCAAAGATATTAATGGAAGAGTGAGGGATTAAATAGGATTGCTGCCACCTAGGTACCGGTGAATCACCAGCATAGGTGTGTGTAGCCTATTGCATTAGAGTGTGCATCCCAAAAATCAAACACACATGCGTGTGTGTGTGTGTGTGTATATGTGTGTGTGATATATATATAACATATACATACACATAAAGGCACACACACTGTTATGGTAGAGCCGGTACAGTGAAAGAGAAGTATGGTAGCACATCATGAATGGCAGAACTGGTCAGAGGAAGATATTTCCCATCTCCCTGCCTGCACACAGAGTGATAATGATAATTCGCTTGGGGTGATTAGGGTGTGCCCAGGCACACCTGGCACACCCCCTGTGCATGCCTATGGTCACCAGTTAATTAGCAAGAAAAAAGAAGCAAGCAGCGCAAATCTAAAAATCCCACAATCTGGTGATAGTGAACCCACTACTCTTAACCTAATCCCTTACTGTACACATGTGAATGCATTCAATCCAACAATCATGTATATTGATAAACCCTGTGTCATTGCATAAAATAATTAATCTACCATACAAAAGTGTTTTGTTTCTATGAAACAAACCAAGTGCAAATGCTGTTTAAAAAAGTGCAAAAGAAAAAACTGTGCTGACACAGTGAACAAAAAGTGCTTAGTGCAAGAAAATATTATTCATTAGTAAAGTGCATCCCAGGAAAAATCCAAGAAAGTGATAATAATAATCTTGGATTTTTCCTGGGATTGCAAAATGGACTGCAAATATTTTAAACACATGAATTTTTGATGCATACACTTTACTAAAATATTTTCTTGCACTGAGCGCTTTTTGTTCACTGTGTCAGCACACCATTTTTTCTTTTGCACTTTGTTTTTATAGAAACAGTTTTTGTATGATAGATGAATTATTTTATGCAATGGATTGAATGTATTTCACACGTGTACAGTAATGCCCTGTACACACAATCGGACATTCCGACAACAAAATCCATGGATTTTTTCCGATGGTTGTTGGCTCAAACTTGTTTTGTATACATACGGTCACACAAATCTTGTTGGAAATTCCGAACGTGAAGAACATGGTGACGTACAACACGTATGACGAGCCGAGAAAAATTAAGTTCAATAGCCAGTGTGGCTCTTCTGCTTGATTCCGAGCATGTGTGGAACTTTGTGCGTCAGAATTGTGTACACACGATCGGAATTTATGACAACGAATTTTGCTGTCAGAAAATTTTAGATCCAGATCTCAAATTTTCTGATGGAAAATGTCCGATGGAGCATACACGTCGGAATTGTGTACACACGATCGGAATTTATGACAATGAATTTTGCTGTCAGAAAATTTTAGATCCAGATCTCAAATTTTGTGTGACGGAAATTCTGATGGAAAATGTCCGATGGAGGATACACACGTTCGCAATTTCTGACAACAAGCTCCCATCTAGCATTTTCCGTCAGAAAATCCGACCGTGTGTACGGGGCATAAGGGATTAGGTTAATAGCAGTGGGTTTACTATCTCCAGATTGTGGGATTAGAGATTTGCGCTGCTTGCTTTTTTCTTGCCAAAAATGGAGACTTGCATAACTCTGGCTGTAGACTTGTGGGGCTCTTGCTGTAGACTTGTGGGGCTCGTGCTAGAGACTTGCGGGGCTCGTTCTATAGAATTGCAGGGCTCTTACTATAGACTTGCAGGGCTCTTGCTGAGACTTGCAGGGCTCTTGCTGAGACTTATAGGGCTCTTGCTGTAGACTCACCACTGCAAATTTGCTCATGCTAGAGACTTGCCATGCAAATTTGCTAAAAATTGGAAAAGTGTCAACTAGAACTTGCGCTTCAAGTGCTCTGCAAGTGTACAACTTGCCAGGGCAGCAAGTTCACAAGACTTACAATTTGATACTGCCACAAATGTGTGGCAAGTTATCCTTTCTATCTGGAATGGTTGCCATGGGGACATTGAAGCTAAAGATGACATAGGGTAGTCTTCTCAGGTGTAATACCTAGCTGGTTGGAGGTGGCTCAGGACAATGTTATCCTCAATAACCACGAGGTTCCCCTGTCTCCATTTACTAGTGGCCTTATCTCCAGCAGGCCAATGGGATGTGGTTATTAATTTTATGTAGCACACATAGAACCCTGTACCACCTCTAGAGAGAGTGTTGTATCCCATCTCTTGCAATTTGTACACTATATGTGCAAAGTACAAGAGGCGCTTCCTTTGTTGATCCAAAAGGTCAGCTCTAGCTCCTTCTTCCATTTTGCTAGAATGGGTGGGCTGGGATCCACAGAAGAGTCCAACAGGAGTTTGTAGGATGTACAACACGAGTTTGTAGAACATGATGAGTAGGGGACTTACTTCGACATAAAGTCTCAAATGCAGTGAGAGGCCTATTAAGATGTTAAGTCCTAGGGGTTGGTGTTAAATAAATGTCAGAGCTGGTGTGTATTCAAGTCTAGGGTCAACTATCACTCGTGGAACAAACTGTAGTGACTGGAACTTAACTATAGTAAGAAGACAATGAAGGGTTGTGTTCTTCATGCCAGGGAGGAATTTCAAATCATCTATCACTAGAGTCAGCATAGAAGGGGATAGGGAGAGGTCTGTGCAATAGAGTAATTTAAGTTGTGGGTCTGATAAGAGTAGGTTTTGATAAGAATAGGGTCTGAAAAGAGTAATTAAAAACCAGGGCAAAATCTCAATCAGACAGGAAGATTCCTCCTGTTCCATGATGACCCACTGCATTTGTGAGTGGTTCCTCCTTTTTTCCTCAAGTTTAATAAGTTTGGCCACCGTATAATATAAATCAATGTTTAGCAGGCCAATTCCTTCCTCATTTTAGGCAGAGATAACAATTGTTGCTGAATTCTAGGGGATCAGTTTACCAAAGTCAGTGGTGACATTGGTGCACAGCTATTATATTTTGTGTCCTGTCCTAAATATGGGTAAAATGTGTAACATGCTCCGAAAGGTGAACCCATCCTTTAAAAATGTGGCTTTTTTAATGTTTCACTTTAAGAATTAAAAGTGCTGTTCCTCGCCAAAGAAAATTTTGAAAACATTTTTTGCTCTGGTACATGTTCCCCAGAGCAGATTTCAGCCCTCCAATCCATGTGTTTGTTGTTTGACAATCCCTTGCATATTAGCCTGAAAAATATCCAGGGCTTTTTTTCTGCCGGAATGCACCGGAATTGCATTCCGGAACCTTTGGCAGCTCCTCTCCAGTATGTCATTTAATACTGAAGCCAGTAGAGGAAATTTTCTGCACAGTGCACTTCCTCTACTGGCTTCTCCGTGCTAGCACTGGGTACTCAGGGCTGCTGCCCTCGATCACTGGTGAGTGCTTCAGATCCCATCCTTCAGCTGCTGCAGTAATTTGGGGGGAAACTTCCATCCCTGCCTGCTTGCCGCCGCTATTCAGACTTTGTAGCACAGATCCGAGCAGCCCTGAAACACCTCCTTAGCTCTGTGCTACAGTAGGGGGAGCTCTTCAGTCCACTGTAGTATGATGGGAAAAAAAATCCTGCACATACCATGGAGAGAGGTGAGGGACCTGTCACTGTGAAAATGAGGGAGAATGTTTGCAGAGAGTTCATTCAGAGAGGAGTGCACTGTGAAAGTGTGTGGGGGAGGGGGAATATGTGCAGAGAGGGAAAGTTTGTGTGTGTGTTTAGCAGAGGGGAGAACATTGTACACAGAGAAGAGCTTGGGGAAATTTGTGCAGAGAGGAAACCTGGGAAAGTGTGTGTGTGTGGGGGGGGATTCGTGATGATAGGAGAGCTGGGGGTATTTGTGATGAGAGGGGAGCTGGAGGTATTTGTGATGAGAGGTGAGCTGGGGGGATTTGTGATGAGAGGTGAGCTGGGGGGATTTGTGATGAGAGGTGAGCTGGGGAGATTTGTGATGAGAGATGAGCTGGGGTGAATTGTGATGAGAGGGGAGCTGGGGGATTTGTGATGAGAGGGGAGCTGGGATTTGTACAGAAAGAGGAACTGGGGAGATTTGTGATGAGAAGAGAGGGGAGGTGGGGGGATATGTGATGAGAGGGGAGCTGGGGGGATTTGTGATGAGAGGGGAGCTAGGGGGATTTGTGATGAGAGGAGAGCTGGGGGTATTTGTGATGAGAGGGGAGCTGGTGGGGGTTGTACAGAGAGGGGAGCTGGGGGGGATATGTGATGTGAGGGGAGTTGGGGGGATTTGTGATTGGATGAGAGGGGAGTTAATGGGATTTGTGATGAGAGGGAAGCTGGGGGGATTTATGATGAGAGGTGAGCTGGGGGGATTTGTGATGAGAGGTGAGCTGGGGATTTGTGATGAGAGGTAAGCTGGGGGGATTTGTAAAGAAAGGTGAGCTGGGGGGATTTGTGATGAGAGGTGAGCTGGGGGGATTTGTGATGAGAGATGAGCTGGGGGAAATTGTGATGAGAGGGGAGCTGGGCGTATTTGTGATGAGAGGGGAGCTGGGGGTATTTGTGATAAGAGGTAAGCTGGGGAGAATTGTGATGAGAGGTGAGCTGGGGGGATTTGTGATAAGAGGTGAGCTGGGGGGATTTGTGATGAGAGGTGAGATGGGGGATTTGTGATGAGAGGTAAGATGGGGGGATTTGTAAAGAGAGGTGAGCTGGGGGGATTTGTGATGAAAGGTGAGCTGGGGGGATTTGTCATGAGAGGTGAGCTGTGGGTTTTGTGATGAGAGGGGAGCTGGGGGGATTTGTAAAGAGAGGTGAGCTGGGGGGATTTGTGATTAGAGGTGAGCTGGGGGGATTTGTGATGAGAGGGGAGCTGGGGGGGTTGTACAGAGAGGGGAGCTGGGGGGATATGTGATGTGAGGGGAGTTGGGGGGATTTGTGATTAGATGAGAGGGGAGTTAACGGAGATTTGTGATGAAAGGTGAACTGGGGGGATTTGTCATGAGAGGTGAGCTGTGGGTTTTGTGATGAGAGGGGAGCTGGGGGGATTTGCAAAGAGAGGTGAGCTGGGGGATCTGTGATGAGAGGTGAGCTGGGGGGATTTGTACAGAGAGGGGAGCTGGGGGGATTTGTACAGAGAGGGGAGCTGGGGGGATTTGTGATGGGAGGGGAGATGGGGGGATTTGTCATGAGAGGGGAGCTGGAGGATTTGTGATGAGAGGGGGGCTAGGGGGGATTTGTGATGAGAGGGGTGCTAGGGGGATTTGTGGTGAAAGGGGAGCTGGGGGGATTTGTGGTGAAAGGGGAGCTGGAGGGATTTGTGATGAAAGGTGAGCTGGGGGGATTTGTGATGAAAGGTGAGCTAGGGGGATTTGTGATGAGAGGGGAGCTGGGGGGGTTTGTACAGAGAGGGGAGCTGGGGGATATGTGATGTGAGGGGAGTTGGGGGGATTTGTGATGAGATGAGAGGGGAGTTGACGGGATTTGTGATGAGAGGTGGGCTGGGGGGATTTGTAAAAATAGGTGAGCTGGGGGATTTGTAAAGAGAGGTGAGCTGGGGGGATGGGGGATTTGTGATGAGAGGTGAGCTGGAGGGATTTGTGATGAGAAATAAGCTGGGGGGATTTGTGATGAGAGGAGAGCTGGGGGGATTTGTGATGAGAGGTGATCTGGGGGGATTTGTGATGATAGGTGAGCTAGGGTGATTTGTGATGAGCGGGGAGCTGGGGGGATTTGTGATGATAGGGGAGCTGTGGGATTTGTGATGAGAGGGGAGATGGGGGGATTTGTGATGAGAGGGGAGCTGGGGGGTGGATTTGTACAGAGATGGGAGCTGGGGGATATGTGATGAGAGGGGAGCTGGGGGATTTGTGATGAGATGAGAGGGGAGCTGGGGGGATTTGTGATGAGATGAGAGGTGAGCTGGGGGGATTTGGGATGAGAGGGGAGCTGGAGGGGATTTGTGTTGAGAGGTGAGCTGGAGGGGATTTGTGTTGAGAGGTGAGCTGGAGGGGATTTGTGATGAGAGGGGAGCTGGGGGGATTTGTACAGAGAGGGGAGCTGGGGGGATTTGTACAAATAGGGGAGCTGGGGGATTTGGATTTGTACCAACAGGGGAGCTGGGTGGGGGGATTTGGGGGGATTCGCCTTATGTGATACACAGTTCTAAGCCTTAACTAATTACAATTTTTTGTGTAATTCTCTCCTCTAAGGAAGGTGTGGCTGGGGGGGGGGGGGGGTTAGGGCGTGGTTGGGGTGGGGTTTGGGTATGGTTGGGGTGGAGAGTTGGACAGAGAGGCTGAGTTTCTGCACCTATTCTCTGAGAAAAAAAGCTATGAAAATATCCATTACTGATTTCTAAGATTCATCTCTCTTTGACTGCAAGGAGGTTTTGATTTGGCTCACCGAAACCCGCCCCAAAGTGAACTTAGCTATGTTTGGTTCATCACTACTGTTGAGTCTCTGGGAGAGAAGAGTGAAGGGAAATCTCCCTAACAAGTCACAAAAATCAGGGGAAAAATGGTAGGGGTTACAATTCTTATTCCACCAAAATCGTACAAAAGAAAAGATTTGCCTATGCATACACTTTAAAAATAAAGAATAGAGATTAGAAGGTCATATAGACATTCAGGGATTTTGAAACCCTTTACTGTAGTTTCATGATAGAATTTGACAGAATTTACCGTACATACGTTTTTTTAAACTTATGTATTTATATCCATTAAGTCTAAATGTCCAGTAGAGTTACATTCAAGAAGAAGAGGCAATATCTGCAGGTAGCCACATTACTTGTACACTAAAGCAATTTATCATATCAATTACTTCTAGTCAGGGAATGTATTCAAGTCCATGGGTTAATACTTTTTTAATGCAGCACTGCATGATACTGATTTCCTGTACGATCAATATATGTACAATACTTTATTCTCTGCTTTATATGCATATTTTTCTCAACTGGCTTGTTGATAGCTTTTGTCAGTTTACATTAAATATTTTATGGATTTATTAAGGCCCCTTTCACACTTATACGACTTCAAAGTCGCGCTATTTTACGGCCACGATTTTGCCGCGATTTGCCGCGATTTTACCGCGATTTAGGAGCAGTACTACTTTGTACGACTTTGTCACATTTTTGGCATTAACAAATGAAAACATACAGTAGTTGGTATGAATCATAAGGGGGAACTCCACGCCAAGTTTTAAATAAAAAAAACGGGTGTGGGTTCCCCCCCCAGGGGCATACCAGGCCCTTAGGTCTGGTATGGATTGTAAGGGGAACCCCCTACGCAGAAAAATTGGCGTGGGGGTCCCCCCAAAATCCATACCAGACCCTTATCCGAGCACGCAGCCCGGCCGGTCAGGAATGGGGGTGGGGACGAGCGAGCGCCCCCCCCCCCTCCTGGACCGTACCAGGCTGCATGCCCTCAACATGGGGGGTGGATGCTTTGGGGCATGTGGGGGGCGCCCTGTGCCCCCCCCACCCCAAAGCACCTTGTCCCCATGTTGATGAGGACAAGGGCCTCTTCCCGACAACCCTGGCCATTGGTTGTCGGGGTCTGCGGGCAGGGGGCTTATCGGAATCTGGGAGCCCCCTTTAATAAGGGGGCCCCCAGATCCCGGCCCCCCACCCTATGTGAATGAGTATGGGGTACATGGTACCCCTACCCATTCACCTAGGGAAAAAAGCGTCAATAAAAAACACAGTACACAGGTTTTAAAGTAATTTATTAGGCAGCTCCGGGGTCTTCCGACTTCGGGGGTCTCTCCGGCGTCTTCTCCCGCTGTCCGCATCTTCTGCCGGCTCCACCGCTATCTTCTGCCGCTCTTTTGCCAGCGGGCAGACCCTGGGCATGCTGGGACTGTGACATTTTAGGAGGCGTGGTCACCAGGTGATGACCATGCCCCCTTATGATGGCACAGTCCCAGCATGCCCCGGGACAGTGACCTCATAAGGGGGCGGGGTCACCGCCTATATAAGTGCATTGCGGAGCGTTCAGAGACCATTCCAGCTGGAGAGAGCGTCGTGTCAACATCTCTGGAAGAAAAGAAGAAGACAGAAGGCAGAAGTCCGGACCACTGCTAGCAATTGAGCTGCAGAAGATAGCGGAGGAGCCGGCAGAAGATCAGGACACCGGGAGGAGACGGCGGAGAGACCCCCAAAGTCGGAAGAAGACCCCGGAGCTGCCTAATAAATTATTTTAAAAACCTGTGTACTGTGTTTTTTATTGACACTTTTTTCCCTAGGTGAATGGGTAGGGGTACCATGTACCCCATACTCATTCACAAAGGGTGGGGGGCTGGGATCTGGGGGGGTCCCTTATTAAAGGGGGCTCCCGGATTCCGATAAGCCCCCCACCCGCAGAACCTGACAACCAACAGCCAGGGTTGTCGGGAAGAGGCCCTTGTCCTCATCAACATGGGGACAAGGTGATTTGGGGTGGGGGGGCCCGGAAGGGTGCCCCCCATTCCCTAAAGCACCCACCCCCCATGTTGAGGGCATGCGGCCTGGTACGGTCCAGGAGGGGGGGGCGCTCGCTCGTCCCCATTCCTGACCGGCTGGGCTGCGTGCTCGGATAAGGGTCTGGTATGGATTTTGGGGGGACCCCACGCCGATTTTTCGACGTAGGGGGTTCCCCTTAGATCCATACCAGACCTAAGGGCCTGGTATGCCCCTGGGGGGGAACCCACGCCAGTTTTTTCATTTAAAACTTGGCGTGGAGTTCCCCCTCTGGATTCATACCAGACAGCTGTCAGCACTGCCTGTCGCTCATCGGGAAAGGAAAAAAAAGTTTTCCTTTCCCGATCAGCGAGCCAGGCTTGTGCTTACAAAGTAGTACTGAAATCGTGTCTATATTATTCAGGCACGATTTGCATGCAACTTCAGGGTTTAACATTGAGGTCTATGGAGTACAACTCGCATAGAAGTTGGACCAAAGTAGTGCAGGGACTACTTTCAAGTCGGCATGACTTAAAGTCATGCCAATATGAATGGTAGTCATTGCAAATCATGAAGAATGACTTGTCATACGATTTTGCAGTACAAAATCGTGGGACAAGTCGTATAAGTGTGAAAGGGGCCTAAGTAAGATTCAAGCTTGCAATGATGTTCTTTTTTTAGTATATAACAACCAGCCACAGATGTAAAGTTTATCAACATATTGATCATTAAAGTGGTTCTAAAGGCTGAAGGTAAAAAAGCTTCTGCATGCAGCTCTCCCCCAGGCCCTTTCCAATACTTACCTGAACCCAAAGTCGATTCAGTGAAGAGCAGCTTCTCTCCAGCTCTCTCTTTCCTCAGTGGCTCCAGCTGCTGTAAGTCACAGCCAGTGAGGAGGAGCAGGGGGCAGGGCTGAGCCCAGTTGTGTGTGTCAATGGATTTGGGAGCAAGCATGCACGAGTGCCCCCATAGCAAGTGGCTTGCTATGGGGGCACTCGGTAGGGAGGAGGAGCCTGGAGCGTCAGCGAGGGACCCGAAAAGAGGAGGATTGGGTCTGCTCTGTGCAAAACCCAGAGCAGGAAAAGTATGACATGTCTGTTATTTTCTAAAACAATTGTATCTTTAGTATCACTTTAAATATATGTATCTGATTGGCTGCTACAGGCTGCCTTATTGCTTAAGTTTGACAGTATAAAGCAAAATTTGACATAGAAGAAATACCCATAATGGTTCTTATTAAGAAGAACTTGGTTAAAATGGAAGTTCTTTCTTCTGGTAACCAATAAAATTTTAAATATTTGTTCCTAACCTAATCCTGCAAATTATGGTAAAATTTGACTGTTTTGTAAATAACACTTTTAACACTATATAAAGTTTATAATTGAAGTCATACTGCATGACATTGTGTTGTGTGTGTAATCTCTGAATGGGCATAGTCATGTAAATAAGGCAAATAAAGTTGGTCCTAATTTTTCTGGGTATAGCACAATATTTACATATACATACGATTTTGTGTGCTCGATGCGGTGCCTAAAAAGTCCCATTTTTGGTGGTCTCTATTTTGTTATAATTCTTCTGGGATTTGCCCCTAATATAGTCCCATTGAACAAATCAGCTGTATATTACATTTTTATTGGTACATTTATCTGTTTTGGCCATTTTAGCCTTGTGAACTGAAAGCGCATACAATTGTCACTGTTTCAAAGCTGACTCCATCACCCATGAAAGGCTGGCTATAGTTGCTGCTCTTGGTGTTGTGAGGACCATTTACTTGGCTATGCAGCAAATAGACCAGAGTGCATGTGAATGCTTGCTTAAGTGAGGATAGAATGCTGGTACTGTATGGCCTTATTACGGACATAGTAACTGTTCGATATTCTCCATCAGAAGTAACCATACTCCATATATTTCTGAACATGTCGGTGAACTATTTCATTTATTGAGATCATGGAATAGCTAGTAGTAGTTAGTCACACTCAACTCGACTTGTTCTGTAATGTTGAACATGTTTCTCTACTCATCCAAGTGACTTCTTCAGTTCTAAAGAGTATCAGCAACATATCCCAGCATTTATAGCTACACCGGTAACTTAGGGGTCAATTCACTAAGAGTTAAATAACGGCAAATTAAATGTGGTAAAATACCACATGCGGCAAATCAGTTGTGAAAGTTAAATTCACTAAGAATTTAGCGTTAAATAACAAATGCGGTATTTTTTCAATTGTATAGTAACTACCACATTTTCTCAGGTATCGCAGGTGTCAGTGGTTAACCACTTCCCTACCCGCCCATTGTCATATGACGTCTGCAGATGGGATCTCCCATCTTGGGCGGGCGTCATATGACGTCCTCGGCTTCCTGCCGGTATAGGGGGCACATGCGCGCCACGTCTCTAAAGAGCCGATGCGTGTGCCCGGTGTCCGCGATGTCTGCCAGGCAGCTCGTTACAGAGCAGAACCGCGGTCTCCTCCCCTAGTCAGCCCCCTACAGTTAGAATCAATCCCTAGGTAACACATTTAACCCCTTGATCACCCCCTAGTGTTAACTCCTTCACTCCCAGTGACATTTATACAGTAATCAGTGCATATTTATAGCACTGATAGCTGTATAACTATTAGTGGTCCCAAAATAGTGTTAAAAGTGTCCGATATGTCCGCCGCAATGTCACAGTCATGAAAAAAATCACAGATCACCGCCATTACTAGTAAAAAAATAATAATAATAATAAAATTGCCATAAATTTATCCCCTATTTGTAGGCACTATAACTTTTGTGCAAAACAATCAATATACGCTTATTGCAATTTTTAATATATGTAGAAGAATACATATCGGCCTAAACTGAGGAAAAAAATTGGGATATTTATTATAGCAAAAAGTTAAAAATATTTACAAACTTGTCACTCTTCTTTTGTTTATAGCGCAAACAATAAAAACCACAGGGTTGTTCAAATATCACCAAAAGAAAGCTCTATTTGCGAGGGAAAAAATGATAAAACTTTCATTGGGTACAGTGTTGCATGACCACGCAATTGTCATTTAAATTGTTACAGCGCTGAAAGCTGAAAATTGGCCTGGGCAGGAAGGGGATGAAAATGCCCAGTATTGAAGTGGTTAAGGGTTGTATAAGATAATTTCCTGAGGGATCATAGCAGAATCATAGCAGCTGTCACCTTAGTGACTTACCTGACACAGTACGATATCTTTTAGATACTCATTTGTTTGTACAAGCAGATAGTGAGCAGGGAGCATATAGCATGGAAGACCAGGTACTTCGTTTAGAGTCCAATCCTACACTTGTAATAAGCTCTCCCCGATCTAAAAGCACAGACAGATTAACAAATAAATTCCCTACCTAGCCTACCCACACTATTATCTAATATATACAGTATCTGACAAAAGTGAGTACATCCCTCACAATTTTTGTAAATATTTTATCATATCTTTTCATGTGACAACACTGAAGAAATGACACTTTGCTACAATGTAAAGTAGTGAGTGTACAGCTTGTATAACAGTGTAAATTTGCTGTCCCCTCAAAATAACTCAACACACAGCCATTAATGTCTAAACCGTTGGCAACAAAAGTGAGCACACCCCTATGTGAAAATGTCCAAATTGGGCCCAAAGTGTCAATATTTTGTGTGGCCACATGTTTTTTCCAGCACTGTCTTAACCGTCTTGGGCATGGAGTTCACCAGAGCTGCATAGGTTATCAAGTAGGTATTCCCGCGCTGTATCAAAGACAAAAACTACAACTAAATAACTGCTTCAAAGCACTGAGAGGTCATACCATAACCACAAGGAAAATTAACAATGAAACATAGTGCTGCGCTGTTAAAGTGATAATATACTGTGAATGATATGTGATAAATTACCTAATATATCCGCATGTACAATGGACAATGACTAATAATAAATAAATATGTGCCACACATATACCATATATAGATGAATGAATAATGAGTGAATGTTCTATACTTGTAAACAATTAGTAAACAACAAAAAAGTGAAAAAAATCTTCACAGGTTGCCACTGGAATCCTCTTCCACTTCTCCATGACGACATCATGGAGCTGGTGGATGTTAGAGACGTTGCGCTCCTCCATCTTCCATTTGAAGATGCCCCACAGATGCTCAATAGGGTTTAGGTCTGAGACATGCTTGGTCAGTCCATCACCTTTACCCTCAGCTTCTTTAGCAAGGCAGTGGTCGTCTTGGAGGTGTGTTTGGGGTCGTTATCATGTTGGAATACTGCCCTGTGGCCCAGTTTCCAAAGGGGATGGATCATGCTCTGCTTCAGTATGTCACAGTACATGTTGGCATTCATGGTACTCTCAATGAACTGTAGCTCCACAGTGCAGGCAGCATTCATGCAGCACCAGACCATGACACTCCCACCACCATGCTTGACTGTAGGCAAGACACACTTGGCTTTGTACGCCTCACCTGGTTGCCGGCACACACGCTTGATACCATCTGAACCAAATAAGTTTATCTTGATCTCATTAGACCACAGGACATGGTTCCAGTAATCCATGTCCTTAGTCGGCTTGTCTTCAGCAAACTGTTTGTGGGCTTGTGCATCATCTTTAGAAGAGGCTCCCTTCTGGGACGACAGCCATGCAGACCAATTTGATGCAGTGTGTGGCGTATGGTCTGAGTACTGACAGGCTGACCCCCCACCCCTTCAACCTCTGCAGCAATGCTAGCAGCACTCATACATCTATTTCCCAAAAACAACCTTTGGATATGACGCTGAGCACGTGCACTCAACTTCTTTGGTCGACCATGGCGAGGCCTGTTCTAAGTGGAACCTGTCCTTTTTAACCACTGTATGGTCTTGGCCACTGTGCTGTAGCTCAGTTTCAGGGTCTTGGTAATCTTCTTATAGCCTAGGCCATCTTTATGTAGAGCAACAATTCTTTTTTTCAAATCCTCAGAGAGTTCTTTGCCATGAGGTACCATGTTGAACTTCGAGAGACTAGTATGAGAGAATGAGAGCGATAACACCAAATTTTACACACCTGCTCCCCATTCATACCCGAGACCTTGTAACACTAACAAATCACATGACACCGGGGAGGGAAAATGGCCACAATTTGGCCTTTTTTACTTAGGGGTGTACTCACTTTTGTTGCCAGCAGTTTAGACATTAATGGCTGTGTGTTGAGTTATTTTGAGGGGAAAGCAAATTTACACTGTTATACAAGCTGTACACTCACTACTTTACATTGTAGCAAAGTGTCATTTCTTCAGTGTTGTCCCATGAAAAGATAAAATAAAATATTTACAAAAATGTGAGGAATGTACTCACTTTTGTGAGATACTGTATATACATTATATATATATATATATATATATAGATATCTATATATATACAGTACATATCTATATATATAGATATATAGATATATACAGTACATATCTATATATATAGAGATAGATAGATAGATAGATAGATAGATAGATAGATAGATAGATAGATAGATAGATAGATAGATAGATAGATAGATAGATAGATAGATAGATAGATAGATAGATAGATAGATAGATAGATAGATAGATAGATAGATAGATAGATAGATAGATAGATAGATAGATAGATAGATAGATAGATAGATAGATAGATAGATAGATAGATAGATAGATAGAGATATATTTATACACACAGGTGCATCTTCTAAAGTTAGAACTTTTTTCACCACAAAGTTAATTTATTTCAGTAATTCAATTCAAAAAGTGAAACTCATATATTTTATATAGATAGGTTACACACAGAGTGATATACAGTATCTCGAGCATTTTTTTCTTTTAATTTTGATGATTATGGCTTACAGCTAGTGAAAAAACAAAAATCTGTATCTCAGAATATTAAAATATTACATAATACCAATGAAAAAAAAAGGATTTTTAATACAGAAATGTTGGCTTACTAAAAAGCAAGTTCATGTACAGTATAGTATGTACTCAATACTTGGTCGGGGCTCCTTTTGTATGAATTACTGCATCAATGTGGCATGGCATGGAGGCGATCAGCATGTGGCACTGCTGAGGTGTTATTGAAGCCCAGGTTGCTTTGATACCGGCCTTCAGCTCATCTGCATTGTTTGGTCTGGTTTCTCTCATCTTCCTCTTGACAAAACCCCACAGATCAGATTCTCTATGGGGTTTATGGGGTTTAGGTCAGATGAGTTTGCTGGCCAATCCAGCACAGTGATACCATGATCATGAAACCAGGTATTGGTACTTTTGGCAGTGTGGGCAGGTGCCAAGTCCTGCTGGAAAATGAAATCAACATCTCTATAATGCTGGTCAGCAGAGAGAAGCATGAAGTGCTCTCGAATTTCTTGGTAGAGGGCTGCGCTGACTTTGGACTTGATAAAACACAGTGGACCAACCCCAGCAGATGACATGGCTCCCCAAATCATCACTGACTGTGGAAACTTCACAATGGACCTCATGATTCTGTGCCTCTACTCTTCCACCAGACTCTGGGACCTTAATTTCCAAATGAAATGCAAAATTTTCCATAGTCCGTGATGATTTGGGGAGCCATGTCATCTGTTGGTGTTGGTCCACTGTGTTTTATCAAGTCCAAAGTCAACAATGATGGGGCACAGAGAATCGCTACACACAGCCATGATTTCTTCTTTTCTAGGGGGAGAAGTGGGGACAAGGGGCTCTTAAATGGGAAATCAGAATGAAATTAATGCAAAGTGTAGTCTGGCAAAAAGACACTTATGCCGTTTACACACGGGCAGACTTTGCGACCGGACTGGTCCGAAGGAACAAATCCATCGGACAATCCGACCGTGTGTGGGCTTTATTGGCCCTTCAGTGGACTTTTTCTGTCGAAAATCAGACGGACTTTAGATTTCGAACATGTTTCAAATCTTTCCAACAGACTTGAGTCCAGTCCAAAATCCGTTCGTCTGTATGCTAGTCCGACGGACAAAAAAGGACGCAAGGGCAGCTATTGGCTACTGGCTATGAACTTCTTTATTCTAGTCCCTTCGTATGTCATCACGTTCATACTAACAGACTTTCGAATGGACTTTAGTCCATAGGGAGGGTCTTAAGCTATAAAAATTTTATAGCTTAAGACCCTCCCTATGCCTTACATAGGGAGGGTCTTAAGCTATAAAAATCAGAGTAAAATGACTGGAATAGCTTAAGAGCCTCCCTATGCCTTACATAGGGAGGGTCTTAAGCTATAAACATCAGAGTAAAATGACTGGAATAGCTTAAGAGCCTCCCTATGCCTTACATAGGAAGGGTCTTAAGCTATAAAAATCAGAGTAAAAAGACTGGAAAGTCTCTGCAACGACAGGTGCATAATGAAGTTTACCTCATGATAAGAGTGTGAATTTAGGACCTCATCTGAAATATGCAGTTCAGTTTTGGGCACCAGCTCACAAAAAGGATATTGCAGAACTGGAGAAAGTACAGAGAAGAGCAACCAAACTGATAAAAAGCATGGAGGAGCTCAGCTATGAGGAAAGATTAGCTGAAGTGAATTGATTCTCTCTTGAGAAGAGGCAAAGAAAAGGGACACAAAGCCCAACCTAAAAAAGACAAGCAGAGGTTCTAACATTCACTTGGTTTCCCTCAAATGCCCAAAATTAGAATAGGATTGTCTGGAGCTCAATTTTAGCTCAGTGCTCTAAATCAGTGGTTCTTAACCCTGTCCTCAAGTACCCCCAACAGGCCATGTTTGCAGGTTTTCCTTCATCTTGCACAGGTGCTTTAAATTAGTCAATGGCTTGGTATTTTGGACAGCTAGTTTAGCCAAGATAAAATTCCCTAAACATGTCCTGTCGGGGGTACTTGAGGACTGAGGCTGAGAACTACTGCACTAAAATGGAAAATTGAATACTTACCTCTCCAATTTCTTTCCTGGTGCCTATTCATGGCAGCATATGCACAATCCATGCATATGCTACCATGAAGGCACCAGGAAAGTAACTTAGACAAAGCACCAATCAGCCTAGTTAAGCTGCAGCTGGAAAATGTGTTGCATGAAAAACAAAAAACACAAAACATAAAAATTTGCTACAAATTTTATTGGTCAACAAAACAGGACTTGGAAAAGAGCAAGGAAAGCAAAAAACACATTTATGTTAATTTGAGACACTAGAATATGGTTAACATGAGTTAAAAGGAGTGCGCCCACAAATGGAGATCTATTAAGGATTTAAACATTAGTCAACATTTTGAGAACGTTTTTGCAAAATAATGCAGCACAGACAATTAAATCAAAGTGAACAAACTACAAACGACACACATTGACATAAAAAAATACAATAAACCAAAGTAAAAAGAAAAACTTGTTTAAAAACACATCTGTTTTGCAAAGACATAAACAAAATACATAGAGAAAATACATGTGTTACAAACTCGATTAGGACATCCAAATGTACGCTTTTTTTTTTTTTTTAAATCCACTTCAGAAAACTCTCGAGAGACTATTCAGCTTGACGCTCATTCACTGTCTCCAACAAGGTCTTGCATCATCGTGGAAGAGACTTAATTTTTAATCAACATTCTCCATTTTTTAAATTTCCAGATGCCTTCGGCATCCACACCCTTTTTTTTATCCAACATGAAAAAAAAGTATAGCTTGCTTAGCCATAATCCTATACATTGTTTACGGTCTAACGAAACATTTTTATATACATACAAGTGGCGTGCATCCCACAACACTTCCTTTAATGCACATAGCACTAACCACAATACTCTCTGTTTATCTTTTTCCAGTTTCCCCAAGCCATACATCATCATTTTCCACTCACTCACCTTCACTCCTGTTATTTCTTTCACCAGATCTTGACTCTTATTGATCACATCTTTCGCTACACCACACCCCCAGAACACATGCTCACTGTCTTCTACACACCCACAGTTAATTCTCGGACAAATATCAGACACACGTGAATCCCTCCTTTTCATAAATAGCCTCGTAGCTAGACAGTCATGCAAACTCATCCATACTATCTGTCTCTGCACATTTGTCACCCCATATATACTCATTTTCTTCCATACTTCCCCAGCCACTGACACATTAACTCCCCTAAGGTTACACACATACTCCTCTATCAACCACTTTCTCACCTTCACTTTATCCTTCTCCCCTTCTCCTAAATCTGCCAACTTAAACTCTACCCTAAACTTTTCCAATACCCAGTAGTCGCGTGCCACCACGTAAGCCACCAGTATCCTTGAATCCCTTCCCAACCACCCCATCTCCTAAATAACCACCCACCTGAAAAAGCTATCATCCTAGCACACACTCCACCATTCCTCAAAACTTTCACCACACAGAACCAATAATGCATTAACAAAAACACTCTCTCTCACATTCGGAAAGCTCAACCCACCATTACATTCACGTCTACACACATATTCTCTCTTAACCCCCCTGGCGGTATTCCCGAGTCTGGCTCGGGTTGGATTTTTTATACCAAAAGCGGTATCCCCGAGCCAGACTCGGGCTTGCATCGCAGGATCCAGGAAGAGTTTACTTACCTTGTCCCCTGGTTCCTGCGATGTCTCCCCGCTGTGATCGGCGAGCCGCTGTGTCTCGCTCGATTCACAGTGCCGAGCTCCGTTCCCTGCGAGCGGTGCGACGCACGGGGACGGAGTTCGGCGGTAAATTCAAATAGTAAAACACACAGTATAGATACAGCATACTGTAATCTTACAGATTACAGTACTGTATCAAATAACTACACATCCCCTTTGTCCCTAGTGGTTTGCCCAGTGTCCTGCATGCTCTTTTATATATATAAAACTGTGCTTTCTGCCAGGAAACTGGAGATTGCCCATAGCAACCAAAACTGTCCCTTTACATCAAAAGTGGTTTTAGAGCAGCTAGAAAAAAGCGATAATAAATTAGAATCACTCACAGAATTGAGCGATAGTGATTTGTGAGGAGATCCGTCATCAAACACTAAAAGTAACAAAAGCGACAATTCTGCAACTGAGCAAATTTCAGTGTTTTTGATTTGATTGCATTATTATATAATTTTTATTATTATTATATTATTATTTGTTATAATTATTTATAGTTATTTATTATATTATAATTTTTTATTTCATTTTTCAAACTTTATCATACCCGGGATGTCTACTAGACTCTTGTTTGGACAGATTTAAGTGAACTATTCCTAAGAATTACAGGCCTACAATATAAAACGCCAAATTTCTGTGCAAAATAATTGTACCGCTTTCAGCACCTAAAATCAGAAATAATCATACCGCCAGGGAGGTTAACTCTTTCCATTTTTTGACCCCCATAAAAAGGTAAACAATAACTTATTAATTTTCCTCAATCTTATCTCCCCAGGAGGGAAGATATTACTTGCATACAAAATTAAAGGTAAGATTACTGCCATGACTACTAAAACTTTCCCATAAATCGACAATTTTCTTAGACACCAAAACCTCAACTTCTTGGCTATCTTTTCTCCCACTTCATTCCAGCACACTTCCCCCTTCATTCCATAGTCAAACACAATACCCAAAATCCTCACTCCATCCTCAACCTTCCCAATCTGATCATCCACACATTCCACTTGTCTTCCATACACACCCAAACTACACTTATTCCAATTCACACTCATTCCCGCACATACACAAAAAATTGACAAAAGTAACTTCACCCTTCTTACGTCCACCACCGACTGACACACTGCCACCACGTCATCCATATAACCTAAACATTTCACAATTTTCCCCCCACTCCCAGGCACCAAAAAGCCCCTCACCACCTTATCCCTCTGTATCATCCTTAACAGTGGATCAATAAAACAAATAAAGAGAATAAGGGACAGGGGGCACCCCTGTCTCACCCCAGATTTAACCAAAAAAGCCCGCCCCAAACTCCCATTAACCAGAACCCGACTACTGATCCCCCAATACAACCCTTTTATTACATTAATGAGCAGCTGTGGTATACCCATCCGCTTCAAAACCTCCCACAAAAATCCATGATTTGCTTTATCGTATGCCTTCTCAAGGTCAAATGATGTCAGGATAATCAAACTATTCCTATCTTTACAAAAATTAATTATATCCCTAACTAAAATTAAATTCTCCGAGATCATTCGACCCGGCACTGCACAGGCCTGCATCTCGCTAACCATCCTACTAATGCCCTTAGATAATCTCCTCGCCACCAACTTTGCAAAGTGCCAACTTTCTTCCTCTTCCACCACCACCTCCTCCTCCTCCTCCTCTTCCTGTCTTTCAGGAGAGTCAGACAGCACCTATGTGGACACTGGTCATTCACTCTCAGCGGTGCGCCTGACAGCTTCAGCATAAGAGACATAGGCCCTTCTTACTTTTGGACAATTCTTCACTGTATGATCACGTAGTCCACATATATCACAGGCCCACTTAATCAAGCAAGCCCCAGCCTCATGTCCCTCCTCCCCACAGTTCCGGCAGTGCATCTCCGCATTACAGTCATCTCTGGTATGCCCAAACTTATGACATCTTCTGCAGTATGTCGGTTGACCAGGGTAGTAGAGAAACCCTCTATTTCCTTCTATTGAAAAATTAGCTGGTGGATGCCGCACTCCACCAATCCCTTCAGAATCCACCTTCAGCTTGACAAAAAACTTTAATTTGCCATTAAAGATCCCCAGACGATTAGTCAGCCTGAAGCCTCCCTTCACTGCAGAGCAGTATCTCTTCAAAAAGGCCACTACCAAGGCAATGTCCGTGAAGGGGTTAAACAGGTGAACAACCAATGGTTTCTCCTCCATAGCATACAAGGGTTCCACTATGAAAGGCCTTATAGACTCATGGTTAGCTTTCTCCAATTCCTTACACTTCTCAATAACTCCCATGCAAAAATTGCTATGTACAAAAGAAACATCATAGTACCTTGGTGCTGCATGGTCCTGGATACAATAGATGTGATGTGGTTCCACTGCAACTGTTTTCTCCAGCAAATCCTGAACAAGGAACTCCAAACTCACTTTATGCAGATGACCAGGCATAACCTGAAACCGCAGGGTGTTCTGAATCCCCTTTCGCTCCATTGAGCTCAGCAAAGAGAAATTCAGACCATCACACAATCTTGGCTCTTTTCAGGGCAAGGTAAAGAATGCTATCTGCAAGCTTTATATAACATAGGTTTGTGTGCTAATGTGGCAATTGAAAACACATGCACAGTCCATGCAACACTCAAAATGCAAGTTCACCCAATGTAGAGAGAACTTCAAAGTGGGTACACCTGTTAAAGATGTCCTTAAATTACTAACCCAAAAATTACACTCTGAGCATGCCCAAAGACATCCAAGTGCTGTTCACACACAAAAAAAAACTAAAGTTCCTGAGCATGCCCAGACCAACCCAAATGCAGCTAGCACAAAATAAGCCACCCCCTGTCCAAAATTAAACACATCATCCAGCATGTCCTTAATTAAGGTTAAGAAATAGAAGGTTGAAAAAAGTACTGGACTGCATCAAAAACACACCAAAAACGTATCATAAATGCACTGGATCGCATAAAAAATGCACATGCATCTGGACTGCGTTTCTATGGAGTGAACTAGCCCTAAAGCTAGTAACTTGGTGGGGGAGGTTTACTCTGCCTGTAAAGTGGTGCATCTGTAGCATGTATCCAAAATGCTGCTTCAAAGATGTACGGCTTTAGAGAAAACATCCAAATCGACATTGCAGCTGCAAGATTTTAACACAAAACAAAAAATAGCCTGCCCCCCCCCCCATACATACAAGGCCATTTGGGGCTGAAAAGGCTTAAAATGAGAACCCCCACGTGAAAAATACCACCCTAAAAATATTGTGCCCCTCCCATGCACTAACAAACCCCTAGCCAAACACACAGCAAGCCAGCCCATGAAAGGGGGGGTGGGTGCTTAGGGGCAGGAGGGGCTCGGGCACCCCAAAAGTCAACCACCTTGTCCCCATATTAAGGGGGACAAGGGCCTCTTCCACACAACCCTAGGCTGGGGCTGTGGGGGGCTGCAGACAGGGGGGCTTTACAGAATGTGGATGCTTTGTGGTTGGTATTGGGCTCAGCCCAACATGTCCCAAAGGCAGCCAGCTATGTTGAGTGCATGTGGCCTTGTATGGTTCAGGAGAGGGTTGGGCGATCGCTCTTCTCGCCCCTTTCCTAGCTGGCCCTGTTGTTTGCTCTGAAAAAGGATGTGGTTTGGATTGGTGAAGGCAGCTCACAGCCTTTGGAGATTGGAGAATGGAGTGTGGAGTTCCCCTTTTAAAAGCAAAAACTAGCCCAAGGAAATCATATGTATTAGAGGGGGAAGGTTAAATGCCCTTTTAGGAGGAGCTAGAGGAGCGAGAGTCTTTTTACATAATTTTAACAAGGTACATGTCACATGTTGGCAACGTAACACGCTAACATAACCTGTGTGCAAATATCTGACAAAAAAACACATAAAAGTGAACCAGCGTAAATAAAAAAAAAAATGTCAAGTTTAGAGGTGCGCCCGTTCAACCCATGCAAATGCATTTACGTTGCTTGACATTTACTAAGATTTTGGCCGCGCAGTGAACCAACGCATTTGAACGAGCACAAATGCCACTTGCACATGCGCAGTGCTTAAATTGACCTCACACAGTTCTAAACGTACTTGCAGGCACAGCAAACTTGTTCAGAAAAAGTTACTTTCTTATTCTATTTTGGGCATATTTGTTACTTGGGCAGTTATTATTATACTTCTTTACATCACCCCATAATATTGGCACTTCCAGCTTCTTTTAATTTTGAGTTGAAGATGTCCTGTGCCATGTCCATAGTGGCGCACTGATCGCCTCCTCCCATGCGCCGAGATTACTGTAGTAAATAGGGAATAGCACTGTGTTAGGCTTTATTCACACTAATGTGTTTTTTGATGCATTTTGCATTTTGCAGAAATACATAGAAATTTTTTAACATGGGTTCCTATGGAACATGTTCACATCAATGCATTTTTGTGCCTCTGCGTTTTTGGAAAGGGTTGGGGACTTTTTTTATGCAAAAAGCAGCATTTTGCATGTAATAGAATTCAATGGACCCACATCCAAAACGCAAGTACAGCGTTTTTACAGCGTTTTTGCCGCGTTTTAGCCGAGTTTAGCGTTTTGCTTTTTTTTTACTTTCTTTTTATTTTACACTGTATACAGTATAAAAAAAAACACTGTAAAAAAACAAAACGCAAAAACGCAGCAAAAACGCATGTTCAAAAACGCGGCAAGCACCGCAAAAAGCACTGCAGAAGCGCTCAAAAGCAACATAGATCTGAATCAAGCCTTACCGGCGCAAACGTTTCATAAATACCAAAACGTACGTTGCGCCTCAGCGTGCACTTCAACTCATGGCGCAAACGGTTCGTAAATCAGCCCCCGTGTATGGGGAAAGGAATTGCTCAGACAAATGAGTGTATTTAAACATCATCCAATCGGATTGCACAGTGTATGGGGAAATTAATTGCTCATACAAATGAGTGTATTTAAACGTCATCCAATCAGATTGCACAGTGTATGGGGAAAGAATTGCTCAGACAGATGAGTAGATTTATATGTTATCCAATCAGATTGCACAGTGTATGGGGAAAAGAATTGTCTAGAATGCACAATACACAGACATGTATTGAAAAGATGTTTTCATGGAAGTTTCGGCTCCACCAATGATTATAGACGATCACCATAAAATGCACAATTACAAGTCCAGGGAACATCCGCACAGTTGTTGATAGGAGGAAGATCTCTAGAATGAATATTGAGTTGTTTTAAAAAGAAGTGAATTAATGGAATAAAACTGGAAGCAATATTTTTCAAGTGATAAGGAAAAGCTCATTAACATGATTAGAATTACAATGAGCAAGTGCCCAATGTATAAGCAGTTGTGCACGCTGGAGAACGCAGATGCGCCTGTGTGCAACACACATATTTAACAAGCTAAAGCATGTGCACCCTGTCAGGCGAGGATGAAATGGTGTGCTTCGTCAATGTGCATGTGCAGTTGAGTAAGCTGAAAGAAGGGTGTAAAAAGGCTTAATTAGTTGTAAGACAGATCTACATGTTCTGGACAGAACTGGCATTTAAACAATATTATATACATGCTTTTTAGCCTGGTAACAGAAGATGGTAAACTGTAGTAAAGTTATCCACAGTATTCAGACAACAATGTAGAAGATTACATTGGCTGCACTTGCTAATGGTAGGCGCGAAGGATTACGCAAGTGCGCAATAGCGCTTCCTATGTAAATATGGTTTGGTGCATATAAGTGCACCATAAATTTTGATAAAGGTCTTGAGTCCCGTTTTTTGTGCAATTGCTCCAATTTCTCCACTGCACCACAGGTCTTTAGTAAATCACCCCCTATGTGTTGCATGTGTCAGGATTGCAGGCACAATCTTGATTGCTGCCAGGGTCAAGGCAGACAGCTGGGTAAAGTGTAATGCCCCATACACAGGATCAGACTTTCAGACGTAAAGCTTGTTGTCGGAAATTCCGACTGTGCGTAGGCTCCATCGGACAGTTTCCATCGGAATTTCCGTTGCACAAAATTTGAGATCTGGTTCTCAATTTTTCCGACAACAAAATCCGTTTGCGCAAATTCTGATCGTGTGTTCACAATTCTGACATACAAAGTGCCACGCATGCTCAGAATAAATTATAAGACGGAAGTGCTCGGCCTGGTAAAACTACCGTTCGTAATGGAGCTAGCACATTCGTCACGCTGCAAATTTAAAAATCTTTTAATGCAGCGCATTCTCTTCTTCTTTATAATGCTAGAAGAATGAAGTTGTTTTGCTGCTCATATTCACACAGAGTTCTCACAAACTGAGTTCTTTATTATTTCCCGTGATTTCATGAATATAATTTTTTTATTTTCTCCACATCGCCAGATTTTTTTTTTTTGTTTGTTTTTATAGTGATTTTTTTTTGGTTGTTTTTTTTAATCAAGATATCCTGTTTGATTTTATATTTTTTTTGGAGTTCTCCCTAATTTTTTGGGTGGGTTTTGTGTGTCAAGTTACTACAACACCACTATTATCTTGTATTTTTTTAACCTCAAGGAGGTTGTTTGGTGCCCCTTGTTAATTTGACATTGTATTGTTGAAATGTACCTGCCTACTCACAAACAAACTGTCATTTTTGAAGGAAAACCCATAGGCAAGTATTTCTGAAAAATAAATATCCCTTTATTAGGGGTCATAACCAAATAAAGAGGAAGGCAACGCTGGATAAACTGGTGAAATTGGTGAAGCCTTTGTACCCCAGGGCACACATCAACTATTTACGTGCCAAAATTGGTGGCCTGAGGAGTCCTTATAATAGTGATCCCAATCTGGTCTCAGACTACAAGAGATCAGGAACAGCAGCAGATGACATATATGTCCCCAGGCTGTGGTCATTCAACAGCCTGCATCTTTTGTCAGACAAGACTGAACCCAGGCCATCACTTTCTTGTCATCCTTTCACTCTTCCTTCCAGGCTTACATCCAGGCTGTGGCTGAGGTGTTGAAGGTGTGGCAGGAGGAGGAGGATGGTCCAACTCACACAGGTGGGTTTTGTTTGTGATTTCGCTCCTCAAACCCTTATTTAGTGTGAGGTACACGATTTCCTCACACAAGATGCGTTGGCCCTCCTCCATTTCCTGCAGTTTGCATGCAGCCATGGAGGCAAAGGCCTCTTGAAGAGTGGGGGTGGTTCTGAGGGCCGCAGAAGCCTCCCCAATCAGCCTGAGCGCAGACTCCTCCACGTTCCTCCCCTTCCTGGGCCTTTTTGGTGGAAGGCGGAGTGGAGGGACCTGTTATTCTGTCAGGCTACTGGGCCCGGCCACCTCCTGGCTGCCACTAACCCCTGCCCCCTCCTGGCTGCCACATTCCACAGCCTCTTCCTGGCTGCCGCATTCCACAGCCTTCTCCTGGCTGCCACCTTCCACGCCCTCCTCCTGGCTGAGGCTTTCCTGTGTATGAAAAAGGGACATAGTTTGAGTTTTTTGGTCATCAATCACACACATTTTTCAGCTCATGACTGTTGCGAATTGAATGTTAACAAATAGAAAAGACTATCACTCTGACACCAGCATTTTTCATTCTTGTCACAATCATTTTTGGCCACCACTGTCTATTGATATGTAAAACACTTTATTAAATCAGCAATTAGTGACCACTAATAACATCTAGTTAACATCATTCATTTTTTTTAAAGAAATCTGTAGAACAATGCTATACCTGGCTCAAGCCAGGCTCCTCCACTTCTTCCTGGCTGGAAGGCCCAGGGTGGGCGTCAGAAGCCTCAGCTGAGGTGGAAGGAAGCGTGGAAGGAACGGTTGAAGGAAGAGTGGAGAGTGATTGCCTGACTTCAGTCTGGTCTGACAGAAAATTCAGTCTGTCATAGTACCAGAGCCTGGGGACATAAATGTCATCTGCTGCTACTCCTGATCTCTGGGAATCCTGGACCTTCTTGTGCTCCCTAAGATATGTGCTCCTCAGGCCACCAATTTTTGTTTTTAAATAGGGGATGTTTGCCGTGGGGACGTGCGGCTTCACCAACTCCAGCAGTTTCTCCATCGCTGCCTGCCTCTTTATTTTGTTATTATATTGCAGATGTTTCACCTGCCACAGACAGGGCAGCTCCCTGTACTTGTCTATGAAGATTGGTAGAAAGCTGTGGTCTTTGAACCCATCCAGTCTATGGGACACGAACATGAATAATCAAAAGTGCTAATTTTAAAGGCTTATATGCAAGTTATTGTCATAAAAAGTGTTTGGGGACCTGGGTCCTGCCCCAGGGGACATGGATCAATGCAAAAAAAAGTTTTAAAAACGGTCGTTTTTTCAGGAGCAGTGATTTTAATAATGCTTAAAGTCAAACAATAAAAGTGTAATATCCCTTTAAATTTCATAGCTGGGGGGTGTCTATAGTATGCCTGTAAAGGGGCGCATGTTTTCCGTGTTTAGAACAGTCTGACAGCAAAATTACATTTCAAAGAAAAAAAGTCATTCAAAACTACTCGCGGCTATTTCATTGCCATAGTAAAAAAAAAAAACACAATGGGCAGGGTCCTGATGACCAGTATCGTTAGTCAAATCAGGTAACAGGTTACCGGCTCACCTAATAGGGTGGTGTTCCTTGTCAGAACAGGAGAAGTAGTCAAAATAAAAGGGGATTGGGGATAGGACCCAGGGTGTCCTTACCTTCAGTGAAGGAAAAGGAACAAACTGCGGTTTAACCTGATATAACTTTATTAGAACAATTAGTAGAAAAACATTTTAATCATTGAAAGGAAAGCATAAACAATAGGAGATTGCATAAGGTAAAAACTGACAACGTTGTCACTTAAAAACGCATGCCCATGAGCTCAGCCATATCCAAGTCATCCACACGTGTCAATCATCTCAAGTCATTAAGTGTGACTTAATATATAATGCTTACATATGTTTAGGCGAGGTGAGTTCCGGGAAACCTTGGTAGCACAAGTCGGTACCCGTATTGTGCTTAACCATGGACCTCCAGACTCCCTATATGCCTATAGAGTTGCTGCATTAAGTCTTTACAATGTTAAAGAAAGCATTAGTTATCTCAGACAAATAAATGCAATTCTGGCTAGAAAGTATTCCTGATAGTTAGTGAACAGGACAGGTTTGATTTCTGGATGTAGCACTATTAATCATAGAGATAATATATATATATATATATAAATAAAAAAAAAAAAATGCAGCACGCTGTGATGCAGGCATGCGACTTGAGTCCAGGAGAAACAATAGATCCACAACAGGCTTGTTAGTCATTCAGCACCATGTTTCCATGAAACATTAAAGATAGCACCGCATATGGATTGGATCGGAAAATATAGTCAGCTGAGTCAAAATACAGAGCCTCCAAAGAGAAAAAAAAAAATAAAAATTAAATTCTCTTTCCCTTTCCTTCTTCCCTTTCTATTCTTTAAATGTTCAGGCTGTGATTGCTTGCTGGATATACCAGTTGAAAAGAGACTCACTGTTTAGATGATATTAAATTGGTCCTCAATAGCAGCGACAAGGTGGTGAATCCAGAGTCCTTTGCAGGGGTCCACAGGTGTGCAGGATGCAAATCTCTGTATTCCTAGTCCTGGTGACACGCACAGGATGTTATCCACTCAAAACCAGCATTGGGCCGCCTGGCTATTTACTTCCAGTTTTCAGTTGTTTGCGGATTTCCAGTTTGCGGAGATAGGATGAGGGCTAAGGAGTGATGAAAAGCCCAAGTTGGCTATTAAATTGGTCCTCAATAGCAGCGACAAGGTGGTGAATCCAGAGTCCTTTGCAGGGGTCCACAGGTGTGCAGGATGCAAATCTCTGTATTCCTAGTCCTGGGGACACGCACAGGATGTTATCCACTCAAAACCAGCATTGGGCCGCCTGGCCATTTACTCCCTGAAGAAACCCACGTCACAAGTGGGTGAAACATGTCGGTGTGTGTGCCTACGCATGTCCTCTGCTGATAGCCAACTTGGGCTTTTCATCACTCCTTAGCCCTCATCCTATCTCCGCAAACTGGAAATCCGCAAACAATTGAAAACTGGAAGTAAATGGCCAGGCGGCCCAATGCTGGTTTTGAGTGGATAACATCCTGTGCGTGTCACCAGGACTAGGAATACAGAGATTTGCATCCTGCACACCTGTGGACCCCTGCAAAGGACTCTGGATTCACCACCTTGTCGCTGCTATTGAGGACCAATTTAATATCACCTAAACAGTGAGTCTCTTTTCAACTGGTATATCCAGCAAGCAATCACAGCCTGAACATTTAAAGAATAGAAAGGGAAGAAGGAAAGGGAAAGAGAATTTAAATTTTTTTTTTTTTTCTCTTTGGAGGCTCTGTATTTTGACTCAGCTGACTATATTTTCCGATCCAATCCATATGCGGTGCTATCTTTAATGTTTCATGGAAACATGGTGCTGAATGACTAACAAGCTTGTTGTGGATCTATTGTTTCTCCTGGACTCAAGTCGCATGCCTGCATCACAGCGTGCTGCATTTTTTTTTTAAATTTTTTATTTATTTATATATATATATATTATCTCTATGATTGATAGTGCTACATCCAGAAATCAAACCTGTCCTGTTCACTAACTATCAGGAATACTTTCTAGCCAGAATTGCATTTATTTGTCTGAGATAACTAATGCTTTCTTTAACATTGTAAAGACTTAATGCAGCAACTCTATAGGCATATAGGGAGTCTGGAGGTCCATGGTTAAGCACAATACGGGTACCGACTTATGCTACCAAGGTTTCCCGGAACTCACCTCGCCTAAACATATGTAAGCATTATATATTAAGTCACACTTAATGACTTGAGATGATTGACACGTGTGGATGACTTGGATATGGCTGAGCTCATGGGCATGCGTTTTTAAGTGACAACGTTGCCAGTTTTTACCTTATGCAATCTCCTATTGTTTATGCTTTCCTTTCAATGATTAAAATGTTTTTCTACTAATTGTTCTAATAAAGTTATATCAGGTTAAACCGCAGTTTGTTCCTTTTCCTTCACTGAAGGTAAGGACACCTTGGGTCCTATCCCCAATCCCCTTCTATTTTGACTATTTCATTGCCAGTCCGACAATACACATAAAAGTTCATTGATAAAAACGGCATGGGAATTCCCCACAGGGGAAGCCCGAACCAGAATTTAAAAAAAAAAATGACGTGGGGGTCCCCCTAAATTCCATACCAGGCCCTTCAGGTCTGGTATGGATATTAAGGGGAACCCCGGTCAAAATTTAAAAAAAAAATGACGTGGGGGTCCCCCTAAATTCCATACCAGACCCTTCAGGTATGGGAACCCTGTGCAAAAATGTAAAAAAAACGGCGTGGTGTCCCACCATTAATCCATACCAGACCCTTACCGAGCACGCAACCTGGCAGGCCGCAGGAAAAGAGGGGGGACGAGAGAGAGCGCCCTCCCCCTCCTGAACCGTACCAGGTCACATGCCCTCAACATTGGGAGGGTGCTTTGGGGTATCCCCCAAAACACCTTGTCCCAATGTTGATGAGGACAAGGGCCTCATCCCCACAATCCTGGCCGGTGGTTGTGGGGGTCTGCGGGCGTGGGGCTTATCGGAATCTGGAAGCCCCCTTTAACAAGGGGACCCCCAGATCCCGGCCCCCCCTGTGTGAAATGGTAATGGGGTACAAAAGTACCCCTACCATTTCACTAAAAAAACTGTCAAAAATGTTAAAAATGACAAGAGACAGTTTTTGACAATTCCTTTATTTAAAGTCTTCTTTCCATCTTCTTTCTTCTATCTTCTTTCTTCTATCTTCCTTCGGTTTCTCCCTTCATCTTTATCTTCTTCTTCTTCTGGTTCTTCTGGTTCTTCTGGTTCTTCCTCCAGTGTTCTCCAGTGTTCTTCCCTTCCTTTTCTCGGGCCGCTCCGCATCCATGGGAGGCTCCCGCTGTGTGACACTTCTTGTCTTCTGACGGGTCTTAAATAATGGAGGGCGGGGCCACCCAGTGACCCCACCCCCCTCTGACGCACAGGGACTTCCCCGAGGCTTTCCCCGTGATGTCAGAGAGGGTGGACAGGGAAGTCCCTGTGCGTCAGAGGGGGCGGGGTCACCGGGTGGCCCCGCCCTCCGTTATTTAAGAACCGTCAGAAGACGAGAAGCGTCACACAGTGGGAGCCTCCCATGGATGCGGACTGCCAACTGTTGGCGGCAATTACGCAGATTGCGTAAACAAAAGGCTTTCTGTATGCTGAGAGTGTGAGCGCCGTGCCGGTGGTAACGCTAATAGCCTAAGTCAGGTGAGGGGAGCTGTGTGCGGATGGCGGAGCGGAGACAAGGAACAGGTCTATGTTGGGAACCATACACCTTCATTCACAGTCCACCAACCTTAGGGAGGGATCCCTTCCCATAAACAGAACGGATCGCTATCACCAACCGGACCATGAGGATTGCATCTCCAAAGGATTCCTACAGGCACATTTACTGTGTCATTAAGGTGAGAGTTCTGGGAGCACTTAGCGGGGATATAACATCACGAAAATCACCAGATCTTCTTTCAACGTATGCTCACTAATACCAGTCACAATTTATGTATATTTTTTGATGTATTAGCACTTCAGTCACGGTTTAACACACGTATGGACTATTACTATAATACTAAAATACTAAAATATATATTAACTGTGCTACACACATTTATTATTTGAAGAAGTATTTTTACACTTATTTTAGAAAGTATTAATTTGTGCATATATATATTTATTTATTGCAACAGCATATTAAGAGGCATTGCGCAGAATCGCATACACAATTGGTTTTATTGTGCACGTGTGAATGTGCTTTGAGTAAAAAGTTTGATACTAAGCAATGTGTGGCTTCCTCTTTCAATGCTCAAAAGCATTTTTTGGAGTAAGTTGGTGTTTACAGTGACAATGGGGGTTATTTACTAAAGGAAAATCCACTTTGCACTACAAGTGCACTTTCAGTGCAGTTTTAAGTGCACTTGTAATGCAAAGTGGATTTTCCTTTAGTAACTAGCACCCACAGTGCTTTATAATTTCCAACAATCACACCATTTTCGTGACTCACAAAAATTACTTCATGTTGCTTCCAATTATGAATATTTTTAGCATTACATACATTAACAACAAAAGAAAAGGTGTGTGTGTAGCAGACCCACAACATAATAGTAAGCTGAAGAAGAGATTGTCACCTCATGTATCAAACAAATTACGTTTGCACTATTGAAAAAAATGGCCAAAAAAAGCCCACTGGAGAACCTAGGAGACAGCTAAAAGATACACAAGCAGTAAATCAAATATTATTTCCGATTCTAAAAAAGATTTATTGAAAAAATGTCTCAGACATTTGCTGGCATATCAATGGCCCCCCTACCCCAAAAATAAATTCCAGATATTTTTGTCTCACTTTGCGGGCACTTTGGGGGGGCAAGCCAGGACGGCCAGCTTCAAGTGCCATCAGGGTTGAAGTATCAGGAAAGCTGGCCTCAGTCCCAACTGAGGCCACATAGTTCGTAGCATTTTTTCAAAGAAAATTGTGCAGAATGCAGCAGGCAAGCACAATATGATTCAGTTTATTTTCTGCCATGTGGATTGGTGTCAGAAATAGGCGGAACTGGCTGGCCATTATCCCGAAAGTGTTCTCCACCACTCTTCTGCCTCTGGCCAGCCAGTAATTAAAAACCCACTGGTCCGGGATGAGGGTCCTCATGGGAAATGGCCTCATCAGATGTTCACCCAGCCCAAATGCTTCATCAGCAACAAAGACAAACGGGAGTCCTTCCACGTTCTCTTCCGAAGGTGGCAATCCCAAGCCACCACTCTGGAGATGCTTGTAGAACTCCGTGTGGGTGATGACTCCACCACCTGACATCCAGCCATTCTTCCCCATGTCCACATAGTGGAACTCATATGTCGCCGACACCACCGCCAACATCACAATACTATTAAACCCCTTATAGTTATAATGGTATGACCCCGAGTTGGGGGGTGGGACTATGTGGACGTGTTTCCCATCTATTGCCCCTCCACTGTTGGGAAAGTCCCAACGATCGGCAAAGTGGGATGCCACAGTCTGCCATTCCTGTGGCGTTGAAGGAAACTGTGGAGTCAAATAAGGAAAAAAAAATAGTAATTTTGCACATAAACATTGCAAGCAGATTAGACACAAACATTCTTGGCCAACATCAGTATAACATTTATTTGAAAGAGTATTTAAAGACAAAAGTATAAGTTCCAATTATCAGATTCATCCCCCCCCTGATGCCCCATTGTAAAAATTTTAGGGGAGGGGGGATGTTCTGGACAGGTAACCATCTCCACTTCATTGAGAGCTGAATGCATGAATAATGTGTGTTACTTTGGCCAGCCCCTCCTTACTTACACTATTGGCAGCCCACTGGACAGGTACAAAAATAAAAATACACACTGTACAAATTGAAGCAACATGGCTGCAAAACAGGTGGCTGGTCAGAATTAACAAACAGAACGCACTGAAAAACAGCAAGGCCTGTGAAGAGCGAGCTGAAAATTAGATACAAGCGGACAAGAACGCACTGAAAAAACAGATATGAAATGACTACACGCACTGAAAAACAGATACAAACCCACAAGCACAAACTGAAGTAGTAATAATGATCCGAAACGCACGAGTCTGAAAAACGTGAATCGTCTCTCACCAAACTACTACTAACAGGAGATTAGCAGGGTGGCGCACTTGGTATTGAACTTTCCTTTTCTAGCCCCGTTGTACGTCACCTCGTTCTTGACGTTCAGAAATTCTGTCAACTTTGTGTAACCGTGTGTATGCAAGACAAGTTTGAGCCAACATCCGTCAGAAAAAAAACATAGATTTTGTTGTCGGAATGTCTGATCAATCTCCAATCAATGTCTGATCGTGTGTATGCAGAGTAATTTCCTATGCTTGTATGTCATCACACAGTGGAGGGTTGTAGACTGGAATATTCGCAAATAGTAACCCTGTAATGGTTACAGGGCCAAGGCGCTCAGAGAGCACACATCTTCTTTCCTCCATGCAGACATTCCTCAGAAATGGTATGTATTAATGGCACTGCAAACATAATACTTTTTGTCATAACAGTCTAGGCATGTGAAATAGAACTTGCTAGCTTGTGTTAGAAAAACATGAGAATTGTAGTGGCATAAACACAAACACACACATTAAACTGGATGGACCATTTTCTTTATTCAACTTTATCAACTATGTAACTTTTGAAATATAACAGAGAATAAAAACAGTATATGTTGCCCAAGAAAAAAATAGTAAAGTTATAACTGTATTTTCTTTACCAAGACAAATTTGCCATTGTAAATTGTCTGGCTCAGTCACTGCGAGAAAAGTGTTTTTTCTCACTGTTACTAGCACATTTAAAATATAATGCTCTGAGGTTGATGTAAAGGAGTAGAGACTATTCACATACCTAAAGAGTAACTCGAATGTTGTTGAAAAAAACCCCAATCCTTCTGGTTGATCAATGTACTGTACATTGCATGGATTTTAATAAACTTTGTTGCAGATTCTTACGTGTTTATGCTCTGAAGAAAAAGTAGCTTTTTGTCTAACAGAAACAAACATTGTGGACAGACCTCAAAGTCCTAACAATATATATTTATATGACAAAAAAGGGAAAATCTCTTTCTTCCAAACCTAAATCCAGAGTCCAAACTCTAGAAATCTCTACGGTAAAAATATCTACTTTGCAGGGCTGCCACAGGAGTTCAATTATAAAGAAAAAAAAAAAAACATATACACTATATTACTAAAAGTATTGGGACGCATGCCTTTACACGCACATGATCTTTAATGGCATCCCAGTCTTAGTCCGTAGGGTTCAATATTGAGTTAGCCCCCCCTTTTGCAGCTAAAACACTTTCAACTCTTCTGGGAAGGCCTAAGCCACAAGGCTTAGGAGTGTGTCTATGGGAATCTTTAACCATTCTTCCAAAAGTGCATTTCTGAGGGCAGGCACTGATGTGGATGAGAAGGCCTGGCTTGCAGTCTCTGCTCTAATTCATCCCAAGGGTGTTCAGGTTGAGGTCAGGACTCTGTGCAGGCCAGTCAAGTTACATATTTAGTCAGGTTGAAAAAAGACACAAGTCCACCTAGTTCAACTATTTAAAAAAGAAAAAAAAACATACAATCCCATATACACAATCCTTCACCCACAGTTGATCCAGAGGAAGGTAAAAAACCCCAGCAAAGCTTGATCAAATTTGCAACAGCAGGGGAAAAATTCCTTCCTGATCCCCCCGAAAGGCAATTGGATATTCCCCAGATCAACTTCCTCCACCCCAAACTCGCTCATCCATGTCTTTATGCACCTTGCTTTGTGCACTGGTGTGCAGTCATGTTGAAAAAGGAAGAGGCCACCACTAAACTGTTCCCACAGAGTTGGGAGCATGAAATTGTCCAAAATGTCTTGGTATGCTGATGCCTTAAGAGTTTCCTTCACTGAAATTAAGGGCCCCACGCCTGGAAAAACAAACCCACACCATAATCCCCCCTCCACCAAATGATTTGGACCACTGCACAAAGCAAAGTCCACAAAGACATGGATGAGTGAGTTTGGGGTGGAGGAACTTGACTGGCCTGAAGAGTCCTGACCTCAACCCGATAGAACACTTTTGGGATGAATTAGAGAGGAAACTGCAAGCCAGACCTTCTCATCCACATCAGTGCCTATCCTCACAAATGTGCTTCTGTAAGATGGTCAAACATTCCCATAGACACACTCCTAAACCTTGTGGACAGCCTTCCCAGGAAAGTTGAATCTGTTATAGCCACAAAGGGTGGGCCAACTCAATATTGAACCCTACGGACTAAGACTGGGATGCCATTAAAGTTCAGGTGTCCCAATACTTTTGGTAATATAGTGTATATCTATAATCAAGCAACTTCTTAACAGAAATATTTTTTGTTTGTAGAAGACACAAAACACATGTTAAAAACATAGGTATACCTATTAAATACAAACTCTACCCTAAACAATGCATTAATACATCGTAAAACATTAATATATAAACTGATTACTAAACATATATTAAAGTATATCATAGAAGATGAAAAAAGGATGTATTAATCACATAGAAATAGTAGTGGTGTTCTCTCAGGATATAAATATTTCTTGAATACTTGTATGAGGAATATTGTTGGTCTTGGAGATAATGGATAGGGCTGTAGAGCATAAAATCATAAATATAAAAGGTCATCCAGTTCAACCATGGAAACACTGCAAATATAAAACTTTCAGATCAAACTCAGGAGGGGCTCGTCAACAGCTTCATGTATTGCTGGAAAGATAGGGCAATCCTCAAAGGTATACAGATAGGATCATTTAAAAGACCCTTTGCTGACATGATCTTCCAGACATACTGTAATAGTTTCAACCTTAAACTGGAGCCAGCACATTGGGGTGATATAGCCAATTTTTAAATCCTAAATAGATGTTATCCAGGAGCCCTTGGCAGTCCAAATATTTAAGAATCTCAAGGTAGATTTAACCTTTAATTTGTGGTAGGAAAGGAATGTTCACACATAGATTTCTATAGGGACCATGAGATCATATATGTATGGCCTGCACATTAACATCGGGTCTCCAGGTGGATTTAACCTGTAATCTATAATAGAAAGGAATGTCCACACACAGATTTCTACAGGGACCACAGAGACCACATGTACATTGTTTATATATCACCCATATTGCTAGGAGCCCATTAAATAGAAGACCATAAAGAACATAAAAATTCATTCGCTCTCATGAGACTTCAAATTGAAAAGACTTCATGCTATGTGTAAAAGCAAATGCCCATCCATCAAAGAGAAATATAGGAAGCACCACCACAGGATCGATGACAAAAAGCTTCTGATCGGTTTCGTTGGTATCCCAACTCCCTCAGTGGCTGCCTGACCCACAGTAGTGTTCTACATCACTAAATATCAAGCTAGGCAGTAAAGTTGGGGACCAAAGGGGGGGGAAGCTACAAACACAACTCCAACTCCTTCCCTGGAAAGCCAGGGTACTGCATGGTTCCACCCAATCCCTTCCACTTTCAAATGCACATTGGCAGCATGACATCATACTGACCACATGCCGGAAGCACCACAATGCAAAAAAAGTCACGGCTTAAAAAAAATCATGGCGCACATGGTGTCACGATGTGCAGCACATTGGCTCCCCACTCACTCCCCCAGGTGACAAAAGGGGGTATAACTATTTCAAATGGCAAACTCAACCCAGAGAGCAACCAAGGGGAAAACAACAAGGATCAAGGGAACCATCCAACGCCTAGCAGTAGCATTCAAAGATGTGCTCTAAATTAGATACATAGATCAAAACCCACAAACTACTAAATACATAGATAATTACAAGTCAAACGTTGAGTATAGCCTCACATATCATTCAATTAACTACAGTAAAGGAGTACCATCATCCAGATTAACATATGTAATTGGGGAGGGTGCAGATGTGGGGGTAGTTGCCAAGGCTGACCCATACACATAGACACCCAAAGAAATTGAATGGACTTTCTCGGTACTGATATAACAACAAAATTTATATGATAAAATACAAATTTTATTCTGTAACAATGTACAAACAGTATATTAAAAGAAGGGGAATGTATACAAAATAAACTATAAAATATAATATACATCACACATAACTAACTAATAACAGGTTTCCCCCGGTACAGTTTCTGTTAAGGTGGGGTATAGATATTCCTCTACCGGTTTGTTCAGGAGTATGGGAGGTCTATGGGAGAATAATATATTAAAGGAAGAATAATGCAGAAAGAAATAAACAATTGCAAGGCATAACAATAACAATAAGTATAAATGCAAGAAGATCTGCTCACCCAAATGGACCAGGACATGGCTAACGACAGAATCCCAAAAATTCCCCCCACGGCGGACAAGGGGGGAGTGCAAAGAACCATCTCTAATTAGAATAATGGATAATTATCAATATACCAGGTATAGATTATAAATAATAATAAACATGAGGGTGCTAGTAGGTGAGAAAATGTGGTGATCAGGAAACCAATAAAGTGTGCGTGTGTGGTCTAAGAGAAGAAAACCAACAAAAAAAGAGAAGGAAGGAGAGGGAAGGGAGAAAGGAAAACAGGGGAGGGATAGGAGGGGGGAAGGGAAAAAGGGGGGGGGGAGGGAAGGAAGGAGAAAGGAAAGGAAGGGGGGAAGGAAAGAAGGAGAGGGAGGGGAAAGAGAAAAGGGAGAGGGAGGGAGGGGGGGGAGAGGGGGGAGGAAGACACAGAGAAGTTAGGGGAGGTGAGGGAGGAGGAAAGGAGGAAAAGAGAAAGGGTAAACCAATACCCAGAAGAAATAGGGAAAGCAGAAACATCCCAGAAATAGTAGATAGGAGAATAACACCACACAGCATACTAAATAGGAATCTAACCAAATTGGATTATGATAATAAAAGAAGTTGCTGGGGCTGAGTTGTTATACAGGCGGGAAGGCTTGAATATAGGGCTGCAACTAAGGATTATTTTCATAATAGATTATTTTATCTTTCGATTAATCGGTTAATCACCTTAAATAAAATTGTGGTGTATGATTTAGTTAATATGTACAGTTTTGGGGGGCGCTTGCGCGGCGCCAAAGGAAATGGACGTCTGACACTGTAGCTCCGCTCAACCCAGGCCTTTCACGGCATCCCGAGGGCTATCAACTGCTCAAATAATCTCGTTTCTTGCACCCCTCGAGCCACATAACACTGGTGCATGCCGTCGAAGAGAAGAAAATCCCGAGGCTCTGCTCAGAACACCCTCAGAAATAGTAGATAGGAGAATAACACCACACAGCATACTAAATAGGAATCTCACCAAATTGGGTTATGATAATAAAATAAGTTTCTGGGGCTGAGTTGTTATACAGGCGGGAAGGCTTGAATATAAAGGTACATCATCCTTGGAGGCTATCCAGTTAAACAGGAGTCACTAGATATTATAGACATAGGTAACTGGTCAGTCTACAGGTCCCTTCAGTGAAAAAACTGGCTGCAACGGAAGACAAACAGGGATGGCTGTGTGAAAGGGCGATCAGAAGGCAAGGAGGGGAGGGGAGGGAAGGGGATGGAAATAGGGAACAAGGGGACCGGAGAACACTGAAGGGGAATGCCAGTGGGAAACATGCATTCACAGAGTAGTAGCTTACCATAAGAAACTTCCGCCCGTACACCAGCCCGGCATGGAGGGATGTTGCTGCTCGTCTAGCAGTCCGAAGGGACTGTTAAAAGAGCTCCCCAACCCTGCGAACGTCAATGCATGCCGCCGAAGGGCGGCGTCTGACATCATGGGATCAGTTTACCCACACTGCCCAGGTGCATAAAATCGTGTTACTGCGCATGTGCGTCCCGATGGAGCCCATAGGCAAGAGGGCCCAGGCAAATCAGGGCAAGCTAGGGCGGCTACGAACGCCCCTTGCCAGGGTAAACACAAGTCTGCCGGAGGGAACAACAAAAGGGATAGTGTGCCGCCGGATCCACCACCAGGGGAGGCAGACCGTCTATACCAGTAATGACACAGCAATACAAAGCATTTAATGCTAATAAATTAATAATATACAACATGAATGAGCAAAAACGAGAAGAACAAAAACTTTATATGGAGTTATCAATAATTTTGGAGTTCTGGGGTGATTGAGACCAGAATATCACCGGAATTTTATCACAATCCAAGGGTATGGGTCATCCAAGTAGGTCTGAACCATAAACGTCTGGGAATGAAAGGCCAATGTATTAATGACATTATGTCAAGGTGGACTACGTTAACTTTATATGGAATGAGCAGACAAGTATATAGAAGGGGAAAAGGGAAGAAAGGAGAAAAGGGAAGGGAAAAGGGGAAACGACGGACAATAGAGAAGAAAAAAAAGGGGAAAGAGGCAGAAAAGGCTCACAAAAAAGGTTTCTAAGAGATCATCTCATTTAGACCTGGGGGATGGGTGGCGTTGAGCCGTTCGATCCATAGTGCCTCACTCTGTAGGATCGTTCGGTCCCAATCGCCACCTCTGGGGCTTGATTGAACCACTTCAAGAACCAGAAATTGAACCATAGAAACATCATAACGGTGATACAGTCCTATGTGTCTGCCTATGGTGGTAAGTTTGTCATTATCGGAATAATAGAGGTGGTCTCCTATCCTTTGTCTCAGTTGTCGAATAGTTTTACCGGTGTAGAAAGCATTACACCTGCATACCATCAAATAAATAACCCCCCTGGTTCCACAATCTGCAAAGGTACGTGAAGATAGAATTTCACCATTGGGTAAGATGAAATGTTTTCCCTCTAAAACCCAGGGACACCATGGACAGTTACCACATCTATAAGTACCAGAAGGTCCTAATCTAGGGGGGTTTGAAGACACATAGTGGCTGGAAGTCAGACAATCACGTAAAGAACAAGCCCTGCGGAATACAAGTTCTGGAGCAGGCCGTACATGCCTGCCCAGGATAGGGTGCTCAGCAAGTAGGTGCCAATGATTGGATAAAATCGTTTTCAGTGTTTTATGGTGAGCTGAGTATGTGGTTATAAATCTGACAGATTCATTGGCAGAAGGTGGGTTGGGACGTTTGTACACTAAGGAATTTCTCGGGGGCGAAAGAGCTTTGTTAAAAGCCTTTCTGAGGTTGGTACGAGAGTACCCTTTTGATATTAGCCTTTCACTCAGAATGTTGGCCTGGATCCTAAAATCACTTTCAAGCGTGCACTTCCTTCTAAGGCGCAAGTATTGCACAAAAGGTATACTGCGTACCAGTGATTTGGGGTGGACACTGGTTGCATATAGTAACGTGTTCCCAGCAGTGGGCTTACGAAATAGATCGGTGCCCAATGTGGCGTCAGGTTGTTTGATAATGGACAGATCCAAAAATGGGATCTGGCCATTATCAAAGTGAAAAGTGAATGAAAGTGCTGGTAGGTGATACAATGAGGGTTGTATAGTAAAAAGGGATCTGATTGAAGAAGTAACTAGTGAAAAATCTAGATGTGTATGAGTTATTGGATAGGGGAAGTGTGAAGAAGGGTATATTATTTATATTATCTCTCAATGTAATTTACCTTATTTTAATCAATACATACTTATATATTACTTTTAATAGTCATTCCCAGATATCCCTTTCTGACAAGCTATGCCCCATCATTGTTGCCACAAACTCTATTTCAAACAACATATACTGATATATTATTTCTTAACATTTATCCTCAGATATTCTTACTTTTTGACAATCTATGTTTCATCATTGTTGCCATATGGAGATCATTCCACTACTTATACATTGCCACTTTATTACCTGATGCCATCCAGACATTACATGCTGCCTCAGCTCCCGCCGCGAGGTTTGTTGCCCCCGACCCACTCCATGCCATCTGCCATGCGCCGCGCTCAGTGTCAGGGTTGGTAAGTGCATTTTTGGTCAAATATTTTCAGCAATTTTATTTTATTCCTCTCTATATGGATTGAGGTTGATTATACGTATATATCTTACAGGATTATTACGCATCAGCTCCTGATGAGTGGACAAAATCATCCACGAAATGCGTCGAGCTACATTTGATGCCAGAACTTTATCCATTGTACCTTGATGTCATTATTTTAATAATATCATGATTATATCATTTTGTTATGCAATTTTATTATCAGTTACCGGATATGCCACCTCTGGCACCCATAGGCTATATGCTATTCTGTACCAACACTACTTTGACCACTATCTATTCAGTGTAACTATGTATCTATGTATTCAACTGCTTGTACCTTTCCACCTAATATGCCTATAATTTTGTGCCAACTAAATATATATATATGAAATTCTTTTACTATATACCTACTATTATTAATAAATTTACAATTTTAATCCTCCGCATTTCAAATCGCTTCATTTAAAGTCCCAAATCCCTTTTATATATACAGTGCAGAATTAAGCACTTTAGGAATAGTGCCATGTAAAGTGGATTGACCAGCTGGTCCTTCCATCGGGTTAGTAGTGTCTGTGGGTGTGCAAGTGGGGAGTGCACGTGTAGTTTTGGGGTTTTTTGGGCCTTTCTTGTCTTTCTTAGGGTTGGCCGGTGGAGTACTGCTACACGTGATCTTTTCCGTGAAGAGTTGGTTGCAGGTGTAGCGATAGAACGCGAGATATTCTGTTGGGAATAAACTGATGATGGAGACAAATCGGATTTGGCTTCAGTGGTGGGGTTTCTCGTGTTATTGACACAAGGAAAACCCCTCCTACCCAAATTTCTTCCTGACCAACAATATGCATATCCCTCCACAAAAGCCGACCTATCCTTACTAAGTTTGTTTTGCTTTTTAAGAATAATGTCCTTATTAAGTATTTCCAATCGCTCCTTGAGTTCTTTCCACTTTGCGATAAATATGAGATTATCTGCCAGGTGGGAGTACTCAGAGTTTAATCGTTCAATCTCTTTGTCGATAGTGATCATATCTTGAGTGTATTGAGTAATGAGTAATTTCATAAGGCCAAGACTGGAATTGGTTAAGATATTTTCCCACGATTTTTTAAATTCAATTGTTGGATCTTTGATGGTAGGGAAGATATGGCCTCGCTGGCCGATTGGGCAGATCTTTTCTGTTACATACATTTTAAAATACGTAGTGTGCCAGTGTAGATGTGACTTGCGTTTAAGCAGACTGAACATCTTTGCAAAGAGCGTTTTAATATCATCTTCAAATTTTATGATCGCTTAGGCAAGCTGTCTGTATGGTGGTCAAAAAACCCGCCCAATCGGTGCCGAGAACATCCATTGTTCAGAAATCTTCGCAGAGGGCCCAGCCCCAACTGTGATATGGTGATCAAAAATATATATAGTTCTAAATTTGGGAGGAAATAATAACAGAGAGTTTAAAGTTTAAACATTTTTTGAGCCACTCAGTGAGAATGCAGCAATAGATGAATATCATCGATGGATGCAAAGAGATGAGGGGTGTATTATCCACCCTATGAATACAGTCAAACGTTGAGTATAGCCTCACATATCATTCAGTTAACTACAGTAAAGGAGTACCATCATCCAGATTAACATATGTAATTGGGGAGGGTGGAGATGTGGGGGTAGTTGCCAGGGCTGGCCCATACACATAGACACCCAAAGAAATTGAATGGACTTTCTCGGTACTGATATAACAACAAAATTAATTTGATAAAATACAAATTTATTTCTGTAACAATGTACAAACAATATATTAAAAAAAGGGGAATGTATACAAAACAAACTATAAAATATAATATGCACCACACATAACTAACTAATAACAGATTTCCCCGGTACAGTTTCTGTTAATGACGCATAGCCAATATCAATGTATGTGCTTGACTATTCTTAACAATTACCACTGGTACCAACCCATTCCGCCATCCCTGATGTCCACCTTTTCCTTGGAACTCCAAGTCCTTTGCAGTGAGGCCTTCATGCTAGGCCTCATTGACAAGGATACATTGGAGTTCCTTGTTCCCAAGTTTCCCCGTGTTCCTACTTTTTATGCCCTTCCCAAGACTCACAAAGATGTGCATACTCCCCCAGGGAGACCTATCGTCTCCAGGATTGGTTCCCTAACGGATAATGCAAGCAAGTTTGTTGACGCTTTTCTGATGCCCCATGTGCGGAGTATTCCCTCATACATCAGAGATACCACAGACCTCCTACAACACCTAGAGGGGATCCAGATCCCTCCGGATGCCCTGCTCGTGGCTATTGATGTCAAGGCTTTGTACTGGAGCATCCCCCGTGAGCAGGGTGTCCGGATGTCTGGATCCTTTCTTGGAGAATAAGATACTATGACTTGGCCCTTTAACGACTTCATTCTCAAACTTTTGTATTTTATTTTGACTAAAAATTATTTTACCTTCAATGACCAATTCTTTTTTCAGACCCAAGGAGTTGCCATGGGGACATCATGCACCCGTCCTATGCTAATCTCTATCTAGGTGGATGGGAGAGATACATTTATTCGAATGAAAAATTCTCGGATTTTCTGGAAAACATACTTCTATGGTACAGGTTTATAGACGTCCTGTTCCTGGTGTGGAGTGGGACCACGGAGAGACTCTTGGAATTCAATCAGAACATCAGTGACAATGATTTCAACCTTAAATTCACTTTTCACTTTGATAATGGCCAGATCCTATTTTTGGATCTGTCCATTATCAAACAACCTGACGGCACATTGGGCACCGATTTATTTCGTAAGCCCACTGCCGGGAACACGTTACTATATGCAACCAGTGCCCACCCCAAATCACTGGTGCGCAGTATACCTTTTGCGCAATACTTGCGCCTTAGAAGGAACCGCACGCTTGAGAGTGATTTTAGGATCCATAAGAAAAGGAGACAATCAGCGCAAACTCAAAACTCATAAAATGCAAGCTGAACACTATATGGTTCGGTCTCGAACAAGCTGTTCTTATGTGTGCTGCTTGAGCTGCGCTATTTAGCTCTTGTAATAAAACTTTTTATTGAATTAAACTTTTACTGAATTTACCTCCTATTCTTATGCAGTGCACTTAGAGTTTTTACCCTTATTTTTTGTGATTGCTGCAAGTCTTTTCCACTGACACCAGTGGACATATCTCCCTTACCACTGCACTGGAGAATTCTCCTGCGGGGCTGTATTGGACATCTATAGTGGTCGTGGACTCCCTACCCACTTTAGTGATTATATGCATTTATGACCTCCTGTAATAAGAGGTCCACCCTATCTGGTAAGCACATCTGTGTGTCTGGGGTGGAGGTTACATAGTTACATAGTTATTAAGGTTGAAAAAAGACACAAGTCCATGCAGTTCAACCTTAAAAACAATAAATAAATAAAATAAAAAATATCGTACAATCCAATATACCCAATTTTACACCCTCAGTTGATCCAGAGGAAGGCAAAAAACCCCAGCAGGGCATGTTCCAATTTGCTACAGCAGGGGAAAAAATTCCTTTCTGATCCCCCAAGAGGCAATCGGATTTTCCCTGGATCAACTTTACCTATAAATGTTAGTACTCAGTTATATTATGTACATTTGGGAAAAAATCCAGGCCTTTCTTAAAGCAATCTACTGAGATGGCCAGAACCACCTCTGGCGGGAGTCTATTCCACATTTTAACAGCTCTTACTGTGAAGAAACCTTTGTGTATTTGGAGATGAAATCTCTTTTCCTCTAGATGTAAAGAGTGCCCCCGTGTCCTCTGAGTTGACCGTAAAGAGAATAACTCAACACCAAGTTCACTATATGGACCCCTTATATATTTGAACATATTGATCATATCGCCCCTTATTCTCCTCTTCTCAAGAGTGAATAAATTCAGTTCCTCTAATCTTTCCTCATAGCTGAGCTCCTCCATGCCTCTTATCAGTTTGGTTGCCTTTCTCTGCACTTTCTCCAGTTCCCCGATATCCTTTTTGAGAACTGGTGCCCAAAACTGAACTGCATATTCCAGATGAGGTCTTACTAATGATTTGAACAGGGGCAAAATTATATATCTCTCTCTAGAGTCCATACCTCTCTTAATAGAAGAAAGGACTTTGACCGCTTTGGAAACTGCAGCTTGGCATTGCATGCTATTATTGAGCTTATGATCCCCCTAGCATGTATGATGCATGCATATTCTTAGCCCCCAAGTGCATAACTTTACATTTCTCAACAGTAAACCTCATCTGCCACATAGTCGCCCAATTAGACAGCGCATTGAGGTCGGCTTGTAAATTGGAGACATCCTGTAAGGACGTTATTCCACTGCATAGCTTGGTGTCATCTGCAAAGACAGAAATGTTACTTTCAATCCAAGACCCAATATCATTTATAAAGATATTAAAAAGTAAGGGTCCCAGCACTGAACCTTGGGGCACACCACTGATAAACTTAGACCATTCAGAGTAAGAATCATTAACCACTACTCCCTGAATTCTGTCTTTTAGCCAGTTTTCTATCCATTTACAAACTGATGTTTCCAAGCCTGTAGACTTTACCTTACACATGAGCCGTGTGTGCGGAACTTTGTCAAACGTTTTTGAAAAATCCAAGTATACCACGTCCACAGCCACCCCTTTGTCCAAGGTTTTACTTACCTCTTCATAAAAAGAAATCAGGTTTGTCTGACAACTTCTGTCTTTCACGAATCCATGCTGTCTGTTGCTTAAAATGTTTTTTTCCAGCAAGAACTCGTCTATGTGGTCTTTTATTAAACGCTCCAGTATCTTCCCGACTATAGAAGTTAAACTAACAGGTCTATAGTTACTTGGTAAAGACTTTGATCCCTTTTTAAATATAGGCATCACGTACGCCCTGCGCCAATCCAGTGGTACTATTCCTGTCATTAACGAGTCCCTAAAAATTAGATAGGTTATCGTCACTTTATACAGAAGAATTGTTTTTCCTCTTCTTGCCACGAGGGATTCTCTCTTTTTCTACATGGACTGTTTTATTGATGCGCTGCACTAATATCGTTTCTGATTTTACGATCCAGGCCAACATTCTGCATGAAAGGCTACTATCAAGAGGGTACTCTCGTACCAACCTCAGAAAGGCTTTTAACAAAGCTCTTTTGCGCCAGAGAAATTCCTTAATGTACAAACGTCCCAATCCACCATCTGCCAATGAATCTGTCAGATTTATAACCACATACTCAGCTCACCACAAAACACTGAAAACGATTTTATCCAATCATTGGCACCTACTTGCTGAGCACCCTATCCTGGGCAGGCATGTACGGCCTGCTCCAGAACTTGTATTCCGCAGGGCTCGTTCTTTACGTGATTGTCTCACTTCCAGCCACTATGTGTCTTCAAACCCCCCTAGATTAGGACCTCCTGGTACTTATAGATGTGGTAAATGACCCCGGTGTCCCTGGGTTTTAGAGGGAAAACATTTCATCTTACCCAATTGTGAAATTCTATCTTCATGTACCTTTGCAGATTGTGGAACCAGGAGGGTTATTTATTTGATGGTATGCAGGTGTAATGCTTTCTACGTCGGTAAAACTATTCGACAACTGAGACAAAGGATAGGAGACCACCTCTGTTATTCCGACAATGGCAAACTTACCACCATAGGCAGACACATAGGACTGTATCACCGTTATGATGTTTCTATGGTTCAATTTCTGGTTCTTGAAGTGGTTCAATCAAGCCCCAGAGGTGGCAATTGGGCCCGAACGATCCTACAGAGAGAGACACTATGGATCGAACGGCTCAACACCACCCATCCCCCAGGTTTAAATGAGATGATCTCTTATAAACCTTTTTTGTGAGCCTTTTCTGCCTCTTTCCCCCTTTTTTTTTTCTCTATTGTCCGTCGATTCCCCTTTTCCCTTCCCTTTTCTCCTTCCTTCCCTTTTACTCTTCTATATACTTGTCTGCTCATTCCCTATAATGTTAACGTAGTCCATCTTGACATAATGTCATTAATACATTGGCCTTTCATCCCCAGACGTTCATGGTTCAGACTTACTTGGATGACCCATACCCTTGGATTGTGATAAAATTCCGGTGATATTCTGGTCTCAATCACCCCAGAACTCCAAAATTATTAATAACTCCATATAAAGTTTTTGGTTTTCTCGTTTTTGCTCATTCATGTTGTATATTATTAATTTATAAGCATTAAATGTTCTGTATTGCTGTGTCATTACTGGTATAGACGGTCTGCTCCCTTCGGCAGCGTGGACTAACGTTCGCAGGGTTGGGGAGCTCTTATAGCAGTCCCTTCGGACTGCTAGACGAGCAGCAACATCGCTCCATGCTGGACTGGTGTACGGGCGGAAGTTTCTTATGTTAAGCTACTACTCTGTGAATGCATGGTTCCCACCGGCATTCCCCTTCAGTGTTCTCCGGTCCCCTTGTTCCCTATTTTCATCCCTTTCCCTCCCCTCCTTGCCTTCTGATTGCCCTTTCACACAGCCATCCCTGTTTGTCTTCCGTTGCAGCCAGTTTTTTCACTGAAGGGACCTGTAGACTGACCAGTTACCTATGTCTATAATATCCAGTGACTCCTGTTTAACTAGATAGCCTCCCAGGATGATGTACCTTTATATTCAAGTAGGGCTGAAACAACTAATTGATTAATCGACAACTAATCGATTATGAAATTAATCGATTACTATTTTCATAATCAATTAATCGGCCAGTAACATTATGGGGTTAAAAAAAAAAACTAAAAATGACCCCCTTATAGTACAAAAAGAGCAAACAATCGCTACTGTAAATATTACTTTCACAGTTCTACAGTAAAAAAATGAACCCCTTACAGTAGTGATTATCTGCTTTTTTTGTACTATAAAGGGCTAATTTTAGTTTTTTTAACCCCATTATGTTACTAAACGTCTTAGACCTGGTTCACACCCATGTGTTTTTTGGTGCTTTTTGCAGAAACGCACTACAGGTCATTTACATGGCTTCCTATGGGACACAGTCACTTCTATGCTTTTTTCAGCCGCTGCATATTTGCAAAGGGTCGGGGACTTTTTTTTTTTTACGCAAAACGGTGCTTTTTTTGGTTCAATATACTTCAATGGAGAAGCTGCAGAAAAGCATGTAATGCGTTTTTGCAGCAATTTGTGTCTTTTAATCTGTCCAACAACAAATTGGCCAAAAAAAATGCAAAAAAAAGCAAATCGCAGCACAATTACGTACGCAAACATCAAAACGCACAGCAAAAAGCACTGCAGAAACAAATCAAAAGCAAACTGCATAGGTGTGAACCAAGCCTTATGCTGTCCTCACGGATCAATTTTCAGACGAGAATATTCAGAAGAAAAATCTATGTACATTCGCTGAATGAGTGCCGGTTCACACTGATGCGAGTTCATAACGAATGTGATGCGTCAAAAACATTCTAAATTCGCATGTCATCCATAAAGTCATTGTTTTCAATGACCGTCGTTCACATACATGTGTTGCGATTCCCCTACGAATGCAATGCGATAAAAAAAAAGGGTCTTGTGCGAGTTTACAGCGTTGCGTTGCGAATTTAGTCTCCATAGACATCAAAGTAAATCGTTCTGGAATCTCATTGTTGGTTCAGATATGTGCGAATTCCACCACACTACTCTCCACAAAAACCAGGAAGTACACAGGAAGTTAACACCTTTTTTTTTCTACATTATGATTCCATTGGCTAGAACATCAATTGCAGCTATGACCAACTCCTGAAATTTGCGGTAAAATCACAGTAAATTCACGGTAAAATCGCACCTCACACAGGACAAAAAAAGGAACAAATTCACAGCGCAGCAGTGTGAACCGGCCCAAAAAAAATGTTTGAAATATTCACTTGTTTTTTAACATTCCGTTTTTTAAAATGAATGTCATTTCTGAACTAAAAACCACATACACTGTCTGAAAATTCATCATTTGCAAATTTTCCTGTTACTGTGGTTAAAAATGAACATCGATTTGACCCCAATATTGATTAGAAAATCGAATGAACGTTCCTAAAATGACATTTTTTTTTGAAGGAAGACATTGTTTGTTTTTTTTAATTAAAAAATTTGATCTCGGAGTCTGATGATATTTACAAGATTCACCCTTTAGTAGTATATACAATATATCTCCTCTAATAGTATATACAGTATATCTCCTCTAATAGTATATACAGTGTATATCTCCTATAATAGTATATACAGTATATATATATATATATATATATATATATATATATATATATATATATATATATATATATATCCTCTAATAGTATATACAGTATACTCTGTTATATTCAGAGTGGATTACAGATTTTGCTCCCTAACCATATAGTTGGTTATTTATATTTACCACTGCATAGAGATATTTAAGAGTAAATTGATGTTTTTTTTAAACTGTACATATTTTTTGTTTTCAAATAGTTTTATTAAAGGTAACAAAATCAGTATACAAAATAGACATGAATATACATCCTTCAGAGTCGTAGGAATATCTTTTGGAACAATATAAAGAAGTGTAGTAATGTTAGGCTATAAGACCACCTTGTGTACACAGTGGCCCTCTGTATTATGTTCATAACTCGTATAACAATACTACCCTGAAGGGTGTTTACATTGGTGAAAAAAGAAAAAAATCAAAGCAACAGAAACAAAAAGTGAATAACTAAAAATTAATCAATATAATCAGTGAACGGTCAGTCTTGGAGCCTGAATAGAAATAGATTCCATTTGGCATCATAGGCCGGGATGGAGTCGTGTAGGGTGTGAAATATTTTCTCAGTTACCATCATACTATCTATACGTGAGATGATTTGAGCAAAGGGTAACGTAGAGGATTTCCAGTGCAGTGCAATGACCCAAAGCATCGCAACACAGATAGAATGTATTAATCTCATCAGAGGTTTGGCTACTTCAGGGATATCTTGGAATAGGATGAAGTGGTGGAATGTGAGATTAATAGATTTCCCCACCAATTTATCAATCAGTTTAAAAACCTCTTTCCAAGAGGGTTGTAGTTTTTCGCACTCCCAGAATATGTGTATGTATGAGCCTAAATTGGTGCAACCTCGGAAGCACCTGGGAGAAACCTGCGGGTAAATCCTGTGGAGTCGGGTCGGGGTATAGTACCATCTTGTTGTAAGTTTGATGGCTGTTTCCCTGATTGTTGATGACTTTGTGCATTTGCGTATGTTCTGCCAACTCTTTTCCCAGTCCAAATCCTCCTGGTCAAGTGCTAGCTCTTGTTCCCATTGTGATCTATATTTTAAGATAGGTATTTCATTAGCTGATTCTAGCGCACCATGAATTAATGAGATGAGGCCTTTTTGACGGGGAGCTGTGTGGCACAAATCCTCATAGAGTGTCGTTGTGTCTGCAGTAGGATTGGGGTAGTGTTGCTGAAAAAAATGTCTTATTTGGAGATAACGGTAAAATTCTCTATCTGGTAAATGAAATCTAGTTTTAAGTGCTGAGAATGTGGAAAAAGTGGAGTTAGCTAGAAAGTCCCCCAGGGTGATCAGGTTATTCTGGGTCCACTCTAGGAAGGACTCTGGGTGGTCATATGCAGGGGGGAATCTAGGATCTCCAAGATATGTAGCTCCAATGGGTATTTGAGAGGAGAGATTGTATTTGGTCTTATATGTTTTCCAAAGTTTCAATCCAGATGTCACTACTAGGTTTTAGGTGGAAATGTCTGGGGGGGAAGGGTTTGAGGACCACAGTAGACCGGGTAGATAAAGGGGGGCAATGGAGTCTTGTTCGAACTTGACCCATGGGACCCTGGAGTCCCTAATGTTCCATTGTGCTTGTTGTGCAAACCTGCTGGCTATGTAGTAAAGCCAAATATTGGGGACTCCCAGCCCACCCCTTTTTGAGGAACGGTTAAGGGTCTCCCTAGCGAATCTCGGGGATTTGTCTTGCCAAATAAATGTATTAAACTGTGCCACCTCTGGGGCTTGATTGAACCACTTCAAGAACCAGAAATTGAACCATAGAAACATCATAACGGTGATACAGTCCTATGTGTCTGCCTATGGTGGTAAGTTTGTCATTATCGGAATAATAGAGGTGGTCTCCTATCCTTTGTCTCAGTTGTCGAATAGTTTTACCGGTGTAGAAAGCATTACACCTGCATACCATCAAATAAATAACCCCCCTGGTTCCACAATCTGCAAAGGTACGTGAAGATAGAATTTCACCATTGGGTAAGATGAAATGTTTTCCCTCTAAAACCCAGGGACACCATGGACAGTTACCACATCTATAAGTACCAGAAGGTCCTAATCTAGGGGGGTTTGAAGACACATAGTGGCTGGAAGTCAGACAATCACGTAAAGAACAAGCCCTGCGGAATACAAGTTCTGGAGCAGGCCGTACATGCCTGCCCAGGATAGGGTGCTCAGCAAGTAGGTGCCAATGATTGGATAAAATCGTTTTCAGTGTTTTATGGTGAGCTGAGTATGTGGTTATAAATCTGACAGATTCATTGGCAGAAGGTGGGTTGGGACGTTTGTACACTAAGGAATTTCTCGGGGGCGAAAGAGCTTTGTTAAAAGCCTTTCTGAGGTTGGTACGAGAGTACCCTTTTGATATTAGCCTTTCACTCAGAATGTTGGCCTGGATCCTAAAATCACTTTCAAGCGTGCACTTCCTTCTAAGGCGCAAGTATTGCACAAAAGGTATACTGCGTACCAGTGATTTGGGGTGGACACTGGTTGCATATAGTAACGTGTTCCCAGCAGTGGGCTTACGAAATAGATCGGTGCCCAATGTGGCGTCAGGTTGTTTGATAATGGACAGATCCAAAAATGGGATCTGGCCATTATCAAAGTGAAAAGTGAATGAAAGTGCTGGTAGGTGATACAATGAGGGTTGTATAGTAAAAAGGGATCTGATTGAAGAAGTAACTAGTGAAAAATCTAGATGTGTATGAGTTATTGGATAGGGGAAGTGTGAAGAAGGGTATATTATTTATATTATCTCTCAATGTAATTTACCTTATTTTAATCAATACATACTTATATATTACTTTTAATAGTCATTCCCAGATATCCCTTTCTGACAAGCTATGCCCCATCATTGTTGCCACAAACTCTATTTCAAACAACATATACTGATATATTATTTCTTAACATTTATCCTCAGATATTCTTACTTTTTGACAATCTATGTTTCATCATTGTTGCCATATGGAGATCATTCCACTACTTATACATTGCCACTTTATTACCTGATGCCATCCAGACATTACATGCTGCCTCAGCTCCCGCCGCGAGGTTTGTTGCCCCCGACCCACTCCATGCCATCTGCCATGCGCCGCGCTCAGTGTCAGGGTTGGTAAGTGCATTTTTGGTCAAATATTTTCAGCAATTTTATTTTATTCCTCTCTATATGGATTGAGGTTGATTATACGTATATATCTTACAGGATTATTACGCATCAGCTCCTGATGAGTGGACAAAATCATCCACGAAATGCGTCGAGCTACATTTGATGCCAGAACTTTATCCATTGTACCTTGATGTCATTATTTTAATAATATCATGATTATATCATTTTGTTATGCAATTTTATTATCAGTTACCGGATATGCCACCTCTGGCACCCATAGGCTATATGCTATTCTGTACCAACACTACTTTGACCACTATCTATTCAGTGTAACTATGTATCTATGTATTCAACTGCTTGTACCTTTCCACCTAATATGCCTATAATTTTGTGCCAACTAAATATATATATATGAAATTCTTTTACTATATACCTACTATTATTAATAAATTTACAATTTTAATCCTCCGCATTTCAAATCGCTTCATTTAAAGTCCCAAATCCCTTTTATATATACAGTGCAGAATTAAGCACTTTAGGAATAGTGCCATGTAAAGTGGATTGACCAGCTGGTCCTTCCATCGGGTTAGTAGTGTCTGTGGGTGTGCAAGTGGGGAGTGCACGTGTAGTTTTGGGGTTTTTTGGGCCTTTCTTGTCTTTCTTAGGGTTGGCCGGTGGAGTACTGCTACACGTGATCTTTTCCGTGAAGAGTTGGTTGCAGGTGTAGCGATAGAACGCGAGATATTCTGTTGGGAATAAACTGATGATGGAGACAAATCGGATTTGGCTTCAGTGGTGGGGTTTCTCGTGTTATTGACACAAGGAAAACCCCTCCTACCCAAATTTCTTCCTGACCAACAATATGCATATCCCTCCACAAAAGCCGACCTATCCTTACTAAGTTTGTTTTGCTTTTTAAGAATAATGTCCTTATTAAGTATTTCCAATCGCTCCTTGAGTTCTTTCCACTTTGCGATAAATATGAGATTATCTGCCAGGTGGGAGTACTCAGAGTTTAATCGTTCAATCTCTTTGTCGATAGTGATCATATCTTGAGTGTATTGAGTAATGAGTAATTTCATAAGGCCAAGACTGGAATTGGTTAAGATATTTTCCCACGATTTTTTAAATTCAATTGTTGGATCTTTGATGGTAGGGAAGATATGGCCTCGCTGGCCGATTGGGCAGATCTTTTCTGTTACATACATTTTAAAATACGTAGTGTGCCAGTGTAGATGTGACTTGCGTTTAAGCAGACTGAACATCTTTGCAAAGAGCGTTTTAATATCATCTTCAAATTTTATGATCGCTTAGGCAAGCTGTCTGTATGGTGGTCAAAAAACCCGCCCAATCGGTGCCGAGAACATCCATTGTTCAGAAATCTTCGCAGAGGGCCCAGCCCCAACTGTGATATGGTGATCAAAAATATATATAGTTCTAAATTTGGGAGGAAATAATAACAGAGAGTTTAAAGTTTAAACATTTTTTGAGCCACTCAGTGAGAATGCAGCAATAGATGAATATCATCGATGGATGCAAAGAGATGAGGGGTGTATTATCCACCCTATGAATACAGTCAAACGTTGAGTATAGCCTCACATATCATTCAGTTAACTACAGTAAAGGAGTACCATCATCCAGATTAACATATGTAATTGGGGAGGGTGGAGATGTGGGGGTAGTTGCCAGGGCTGGCCCATACACATAGACACCCAAAGAAATTGAATGGACTTTCTCGGTACTGATATAACAACAAAATTAATTTGATAAAATACAAATTTATTTCTGTAACAATGTACAAACAATATATTAAAAAAAGGGGAATGTATACAAAACAAACTATAAAATATAATATGCACCACACATAACTAACTAATAACAGATTTCCCCGGTACAGTTTCTGTTAATGACGCATAGCCAATATCAATGTATGTGCTTGACTATTCTTAACAATTACCACTGGTACCAACCCATTCCGCCATCCCTGATGTCCACCTTTTCCTTGGAACTCCAAGTCCTTTGCAGTGAGGCCTTCATGCTAGGCCTCATTGACAAGGATACATTGGAGTTCCTTGTTCCCAAGTTTCCCCGTGTTCCTACTTTTTATGCCCTTCCCAAGACTCACAAAGATGTGCATACTCCCCCAGGGAGACCTATCGTCTCCAGGATTGGTTCCCTAACGGATAATGCAAGCAAGTTTGTTGACGCTTTTCTGATGCCCCATGTGCGGAGTATTCCCTCATACATCAGAGATACCACAGACCTCCTACAACACCTAGAGGGGATCCAGATCCCTCCGGATGCCCTGCTCGTGGCTATTGATGTCAAGGCTTTGTACTGGAGCATCCCCCGTGAGCAGGGTGTCCGGATGTCTGGATCCTTTCTTGGAGAATAAGATACTATGACTTGGCCCTTTAACGACTTCATTCTCAAACTTTTGTATTTTATTTTGACTAAAAATTATTTTACCTTCAATGACCAATTCTTTTTTCAGACCCAAGGAGTTGCCATGGGGACATCATGCACCCGTCCTATGCTAATCTCTATCTAGGTGGATGGGAGAGATACATTTATTCGAATGAAAAATTCTCGGATTTTCTGGAAAACATACTTCTATGGTACAGGTTTATAGACGTCCTGTTCCTGGTGTGGAGTGGGACCACGGAGAGACTCTTGGAATTCAATCAGAACATCAGTGACAATGATTTCAACCTTAAATTCACTTTTCACTTTGATAATGGCCAGATCCTATTTTTGGATCTGTCCATTATCAAACAACCTGACGGCACATTGGGCACCGATTTATTTCGTAAGCCCACTGCCGGGAACACGTTACTATATGCAACCAGTGCCCACCCCAAATCACTGGTGCGCAGTATACCTTTTGCGCAATACTTGCGCCTTAGAAGGAACCGCACGCTTGAGAGTGATTTTAGGATCCATAAGAAAAGGAGACAATCAGCGCAAACTCAAAACTCATAAAATGCAAGCTGAACACTATATGGTTCGGTCTCGAACAAGCTGTTCTTATGTGTGCTGCTTGAGCTGCGCTATTTAGCTCTTGTAATAAAACTTTTTATTGAATTAAACTTTTACTGAATTTACCTCCTATTCTTATGCAGTGCACTTAGAGTTTTTACCCTTATTTTTTGTGATTGCTGCAAGTCTTTTCCACTGACACCAGTGGACATATCTCCCTTACCACTGCACTGGAGAATTCTCCTGCGGGGCTGTATTGGACATCTATAGTGGTCGTGGACTCCCTACCCACTTTAGTGATTATATGCATTTATGACCTCCTGTAATAAGAGGTCCACCCTATCTGGTAAGCACATCTGTGTGTCTGGGGTGGAGGTTACATAGTTACATAGTTATTAAGGTTGAAAAAAGACACAAGTCCATGCAGTTCAACCTTAAAAACAATAAATAAATAAAATAAAAAATATCGTACAATCCAATATACCCAATTTTACACCCTCAGTTGATCCAGAGGAAGGCAAAAAACCCCAGCAGGGCATGTTCCAATTTGCTACAGCAGGGGAAAAAATTCCTTTCTGATCCCCCAAGAGGCAATCGGATTTTCCCTGGATCAACTTTACCTATAAATGTTAGTACTCAGTTATATTATGTACATTTGGGAAAAAATCCAGGCCTTTCTTAAAGCAATCTACTGAGATGGCCAGAACCACCTCTGGCGGGAGTCTATTCCACATTTTAACAGCTCTTACTGTGAAGAAACCTTTGTGTATTTGGAGATGAAATCTCTTTTCCTCTAGATGTAAAGAGTGCCCCCGTGTCCTCTGAGTTGACCGTAAAGAGAATAACTCAACACCAAGTTCACTATATGGACCCCTTATATATTTGAACATATTGATCATATCGCCCCTTATTCTCCTCTTCTCAAGAGTGAATAAATTCAGTTCCTCTAATCTTTCCTCATAGCTGAGCTCCTCCATGCCTCTTATCAGTTTGGTTGCCTTTCTCTGCACTTTCTCCAGTTCCCCGATATCCTTTTTGAGAACTGGTGCCCAAAACTGAACTGCATATTCCAGATGAGGTCTTACTAATGATTTGAACAGGGGCAAAATTATATCTCTCTCTCTAGAGTCCATACCTCTCTTAATAGAAGAAAGGACTTTGCTCGCTTTGGAAACTGCAGCTTGGCATTGCATGCTATTATTGAGCTTATGATCCCCCTAGCATGTATGATGCATGCATATTCTTAGCCCCCAAGTGCATAACTTTACATTTCTCAACAGTAAACCTCATCTGCCACATAGTCGCCCAATTAGACAGCGCATTGAGGTCGGCTTGTAAATTGGAGACATCCTGTAAGGACGTTATTCCACTGCATAGCTTGGTGTCATCTGCAAAGACAGAAATGTTACTTTCAATCCAAGACCCAATATCATTTATAAAGATATTAAAAAGTAAGGGTCCCAGCACTGAACCTTGGGGCACACCACTGATAAACTTAGACCATTCAGAGTAAGAATCATTAACCACTACTCCCTGAATTCTGTCTTTTAGCCAGTTTTCTATCCATTTACAAACTGATGTTTCCAAGCCTGTAGACTTTACCTTACACATGAGCCGTGTGTGCGGAACTTTGTCAAACGTTTTTGAAAAATCCAAGTATACCACGTCCACAGCCACCCCTTTGTCCAAGGTTTTACTTACCTCTTCATAAAAAGAAATCAGGTTTGTCTGACAACTTCTGTCTTTCACGAATCCATGCTGTCTGTTGCTTAAAATGTTTTTTTCCAGCAAGAACTCGTCTATGTGGTCTTTTATTAAACGCTCCAGTATCTTCCCGACTATAGAAGTTAAACTAACAGGTCTATAGTTACTTGGTAAAGACTTTGATCCCTTTTTAAATATAGGCATCACGTACGCCCTGCGCCAATCCAGTGGTACTATTCCTGTCATTAACGAGTCCCTAAAAATTAGATAGGTTATCGTCACTTTATACAGAAGAATTGTTTTTCCTCTTCTTGCCACGAGGGATTCTCTCTTTTTCTACATGGACTGTTTTATTGATGCGCTGCACTAATATCGTTTCTGATTTTACGATCCAGGCCAACATTCTGCATGAAAGGCTACTATCAAGAGGGTACTCTCGTACCAACCTCAGAAAGGCTTTTAACAAAGCTCTTTTGCACCAGAGAAATTCCTTAATGTACAAACGTCCCAATCCACCATCTGCCAATGAATCTGTCAGATTTATAACCACATACTCAGCTCACCACAAAACACTGAAAACGATTTTATCCAATCATTGGCACCTACTTGCTGAGCACCCTATCCTGGGCAGGCATGTACGGCCTGCTCCAGAACTTGTATTCCGCAGGGCTCGTTCTTTACGTGATTGTCTCACTTCCAGCCACTATGTGTCTTCAAACCCCCCTAGATTAGGACCTCCTGGTACTTATAGATGTGGTAAATGACCCCGGTGTCCCTGGGTTTTAGAGGGAAAACATTTCATCTTACCCAATTGTGAAATTCTATCTTCATGTACCTTTGCAGATTGTGGAACCAGGAGGGTTATTTATTTGATGGTATGCAGGTGTAATGCTTTCTACGTCGGTAAAACTATTCGACAACTGAGACAAAGGATAGGAGACCACCTCTGTTATTCCGACAATGGCAAACTTACCACCATAGGCAGACACATAGGACTGTATCACCGTTATGATGTTTCTATGGTTCAATTTCTGGTTCTTGAAGTGGTTCAATCAAGCCCCAGAGGTGGCAATTGGGCCCGAACGATCCTACAGAGAGAGACACTATGGATCGAACGGCTCAACACCACCCATCCCCCAGGTTTAAATGAGATGATCTCTTATAAACCTTTTTTGTGAGCCTTTTCTGCCTCTTTCCCCCTTTTTTTTTTCTCTATTGTCCGTCGATTCCCCTTTTCCCTTCCCTTTTCTCCTTCCTTCCCTTTTACTCTTCTATATACTTGTCTGCTCATTCCCTATAATGTTAACGTAGTCCATCTTGACATAATGTCATTAATACATTGGCCTTTCATCCCCAGACGTTCATGGTTCAGACTTACTTGGATGACCCATACCCTTGGATTGTGATAAAATTCCGGTGATATTCTGGTCTCAATCACCCCAGAACTCCAAAATTATTAATAACTCCATATAAAGTTTTTGGTTTTCTCGTTTTTGCTCATTCATGTTGTATATTATTAATTTATAAGCATTAAATGTTCTGTATTGCTGTGTCATTACTGGTATAGACGGTCTGCTCCCTTCGGCAGCGTGGACTAACGTTCGCAGGGTTGGGGAGCTCTTATAGCAGTCCCTTCGGACTGCTAGACGAGCAGCAACATCGCTCCATGCTGGACTGGTGTACGGGCGGAAGTTTCTTATGTTAAGCTACTACTCTGTGAATGCATGGTTCCCACCGGCATTCCCCTTCAGTGTTCTCCGGTCCCCTTGTTCCCTATTTTCATCCCTTTCCCTCCCCTCCTTGCCTTCTGATTGCCCTTTCACACAGCCATCCCTGTTTGTCTTCCGTTGCAGCCAGTTTTTTCACTGAAGGGACCTGTAGACTGACCAGTTACCTATGTCTATAATATCCAGTGACTCCTGTTTAACTAGATAGCCTCCCAGGATGATGTACCTTTATATTCAAGTAGGGCTGAAACAACTAATTGATTAATCGACAACTAATCGATTATGAAATTAATCGATTACTATTTTCATAATCAATTAATCGGCCAGTAACATTATGGGGTTAAAAAAAAAAACTAAAAATGACCCCCTTATAGTACAAAAAGAGCAAACAATCGCTACTGTAAATATTACTTTCACAGTTCTACAGTAAAAAAATGAACCCCTTACAGTAGTGATTATCTGCTTTTTTTGTACTATAAAGGGCTAATTTTAGTTTTTTTCTTGCAATAGATTTTTATTGGTGGTAACACACAAGAAAAATTTTAACACAGATCAGTTGAAAAAGGCAAAACATGGTATGAGATTACAAAAATACATAAGATGCAATATAAGTTGAGGGGAGACCTCAAAAAGCAAGATGTAAGAGAGAAGGTCAAGCTTGCAAAACCCTGTGTTACATAGTGAGATAATTCAAAATTAGAAAATAAAAGTAAAATTAAAATTAAAATTATATAGGAATAAAAAAGTACATAAATGTCTCTGGCGCTAGGACAGAAACAATTGAATAATCAATCAGACCAGAACCCAACAGGGGTCATGTAAAACTCACTAATCAGGGTACGTAAGGCATAGTTGCATAAAGTGAGGGAGACTTAAATCCAAGGTTTGCAAGGGGTCAGGGAGCAGGGGAGGCGCCCGTCACCCACCCCAAATGGGAACTGACTGTGGGTTTGGGGCCATCCCCTATCCCCGGGTCCCCCACCTCCCGGAGAATTGTGCCCGTAAAGGGAAACCAGTCTATAAAGCTAAATGTAATACAGATTAATTTCCTGTCTTATTAATGATTAGCAGTTTGCAAAGGAGAGCAATCAGAGGGTCAGGGGTATTAAGGAAGAAGAAAGGGGGGAGAAAAGTGAGATGGGAAGCAAGGGGAAGGTAATACTATCACTCTTGGTGAGGTGTAGCAGCGGAGTCACTCAGAGAGCCTGTTGCCCTGGATGGGAGATGCCAGGGCGTAATGAAATATGGCAGAAATTGGCCCAAGGTTCCCAGGTTAGCTCAAAATTATTTACTTTATCTTGGATGATACTAACTATCTTTTCTTGTGCCATAATCCAGGATATTTTATGCTTCACCGCTGTGAACGGGACTCTGTGTTTTTTCCAGCATGAGGCTATCGTTATTTTGGTGCCCAGTAGAATGTAGAAGATCAGTTGTTGGGTATATTTATCTACATTATCTACTTTCAGGTTCAGTAGGGCTATTTCTGGAGTTTGGGGAATCTGGACGGAAGATATTTTGCGGATGACTGAAAATACTTTGTTCCATAATCCCCTTATCCGTGGACATGTCCACCAGACGTGGAGTAGAGTCCCTGTGAGATAGCAGCCCCGGAAGCACAGCGGGGAAGCATCTGGATATATCTTAGCCAAAAGATAGGGTACCCTATACCATCGCATGAGCACCTTAATGCTGCCCTCCATGAGAGAAACATTAAGGATGCCCTTGAAGGAGCGACGAAAGCAGTAAAACCACTGGTCAATATCCCAGGAGAAATCAAGGTCTTTCTCCCAGGATAAGGCGTATGGAGGCTTGGACACTGCAGAGGCAAGTGAAGCATATATGATGGAGATCCCCCCTCTCTGATCCACTGCGCCCGAACACCATGATTCATATTTAGTTATTGAGGGGGGTTCTGGTTTATTTGGTCAAATAGAGTGAAGGAAATTGTGGATTTGCATAAAGCGAAAACGTTCGGCCGGAGGCATTTCAAGCTTACTTGTGCAGAATGCTAAAGAGAGTGGGCCAGAGGGGGAGAAGTAGTTCCCTATTCTGAGTAAGCCTTTGTTTAACCACCAACCGAAAGCCAAAATGTTCATTCCAGGTGGGAAATCAGGGTTATGAAAGATATGTGTCAGAGGTTTAAGGGGGGAAATCAGGGATGAATTTTTATAAAGTCGGTCACACAGTGCCAGGGAGTGTGATAGTGTGGGGGCTAGAATGGGTGGTCTCAATTTAGAGGGGGACCAGAGTAAAAAATCGATCGTGTGGCAAGGGACTGCAAGTCGTTCCATCGAAACCCAATCAGGCTTTTGGCCTTTCGAGTATACAATGGAGATCTGGGCCAATTGGGCTGCCTGATAGTACCACCAAATGTTGGGCAGAGCTAGACCCCCTTGTGATTTGGGACGAAAAAGAACGTGTTGAGCGCAGCGACTTCTCCTCGTTCCCCATATGAATTTTACGATTTTGGATTGGAGTGGGTGAATTTGCGATTTATGGATAGGGATGGGTAGAGATCTGAATAAGTAAAGGATACGGGGCAGTAGGGTCATTTTGACTGCGTTGATGCGGCCTAACCAGGATAAATTATGGTTGTCCCAATTGGATAGGTCCGAAATCAGTTTACGGATGGTGGCAGGATAATTGGCTGAGTAGAGAGAAGCTATATTTGCTGTGAGGTTAACCCCTAGGTATGGGAGGGAGGCCTCGTTCCAGGAGAACGGGAAGTGGTCCTGGAGGCTTTTTATAACTTTAGGAGGGACCGAGATGTTCAGGGCAGAAGATTTGTCTACATTAACTCGCAGTCCCGATATCTCTCCAAACTTATCTAGTAAGGCGAAGATATTGGGAGTAGAGATTAAAGGGGAGGTCACGAAGAGCAGCAAATCATCTGCAAAAAGGGCGCATTTGTGCTCGCTTTCACCACATAACACTCCTTTGATGTCAGGGTGGGTTCTGATTGCAATAGCCAAGGACTCCATGGCAATGGCAAACAGGAGGGGGGAGAGCGGGCACCCCTGTCTAGTACCCCTTTCTATAGCAAAAGGCTCAGAGTAGAAGCCCTGTAGTCTGACCTGTGCAGTGGGGCCGGAGTACAGGGCTCTAAGGGTGTTCAAAAAACGTTGACCAAATCCCCAACGTTCTAATATATGGAATAAGTAGGGCCAGGTGACTGTGTCAAAAGCCTTTTGCAAATCTATGGATAATAAAAAGCCTTGTTGCGGGGGTCCTCCATCCCATTGAGATTGGAGGAGAGAGATAATGTTAATTGCTCTCCTGATCTGATCAGGTCCTTGTCTCCCCGGGATAAAGCCCACTTGGTCCTTATTGATGTAGGTGGCTATGCAAGAAGCTAACCGATTGGAAAGAACTTTAGTTAATATTTTTAGATCGTTGTTGATTAAGGAGATAGGACGGTAATTGGAGACCATAGTTATGTCTTTGCCAGGTTTCGGAATGACCGAAATGTAGGCATGATTGAGGGCTTTGTCCAGGGGAGAGCCGGACCTGAGTGAGTTAAAAAATTTGGTCAAGTACGGTGTTAGGACAGGTCCGAATTTTTTGTAATAAAGCGCGGAAAAGCCATCAGGTCCCGGAGCTGAATTTTGTTTCAGGTGTTTAATCACCCCGAGTACCTCTGCGTCTGAAATAGGATCATCCAGAAGGTCTGAATGTTCCGTCGCTAATTTGGGGAGTGATAAGCTATTTAGGAAATCCGATATAGAATGGTCAGGAATTGATCGTTCTTGTTTGTATAGTGAAGTGTAAAAGTTGTGGAATGTTTCCATTATAATTTTGGGGTTTTGAGAGAGAACGCCAGATAGAGTGCGAATTTTGGGGAAAGCTGTTGAACGAGGTCTTGGGGACAATTTGGTGGCTAATTTAGTGCCTATCTTGTCCGTTTGGTGGTAAAAGCGAGCACCTGACCACCGGAGCTGTTTCTCAGCTTCGGAGGTGAGGACCAGGTTCAAGGATGTTCGCGCATTTTCGAGTGCCTCAAGCGACTCCTTAGTGGGATTCTTCTTATGTGCTTTTGACAAGGAGTGGAATCTTAAGCGAAGATTATCAATGTCAGCCTTGCGTTCTTTTTTAAGGTTGGAAGAGATTTGGATAATTTTCCCTCTTAGAACCGCCTTGTGGGCCGCCCATAGTGTTTCCGGGGAAACTTCTCCCGTGTCGTTTAAGCTAAAATAATCCTGAATCTCTTTAGTTATAATCGAGCATTGTATTGGGTCACTAAGGAGCCCTTCATTGAGACGCCAAATGAACTTGCTTCCCTGGTTAGAAGAGTGCTGTAGATATAAGAGAACCAGAGAGTGATCTGAAATAGGGGAGTCTCTGATAACTGCTCTTTTGACACTGGGTATAGTTTGGGATTGTACAAAAATATGGTCAATTCTGGTGTGTAGGTGATGGGGGGCGGAGTAATGGGTAAAGTCTTTGGACTTAGGGTTCATTTCTCTCCATATGTCCACCAGGCCCAGAGCAAACAGAGCGGAAGCTATTTTAGTGCTTTGCTTTGGGGGTTTTTTGGATCGAGTGGGTCCCGACCCTGATTTATCTAGGGAAGTGTCAAAAGGGAGATTCGTGTCTCCTCCCATAATTATCTTCCCCTCGAGTTTTGGGCCTAAAGTAGACAACATGGTGGAGAAAAAGGAAGCCTGGCCTTTGTTTGGGGCATAGTAAGAAATGAATGAATACAATAGGCCCTCAATCGTCCCTTTTACTAGTAGAAACCTCCCCGCCTGATCTTTAACTACTTCGGAGGGGGAGAATTTAAGGTGTTTCGCAAAACAGATGGCAACTCCCTTAGACTTATTTTCAGCATTGGAGAGAAAAAACTGTGTGTAATAACCGTGTAAAAAGGAGGGGTTATATGAGGTTGGGAAGTGAGTTTCTTGTAATAGGAGAACTGCGATTTTTTGTGATTTATAAAGATTAAATAATTTGCGTCGTTTGACTGGGGAATTTATGCCCTGTACATTATGCGTGGCTATACAGATTTGAGGGGAAGGAACATGTGAATCAGTGTGCATGGATCAGAGGGGGGGATGAACGCCTCACATGAAAGGAGCCTACCTGAGACCTCCGGTTTCATGCACATGTCCAAGCCTCTGCTGTCTGAAGGTTTTGGCCGGGAAGTAGCAAAGGATTTAGGCCTCTGAGTGACACCGGGAGAGGGTGAGATGGGGAGGAGAGAAAGTTGGGGAGGGTCGACCCTGAGAAAGAGAAATAAGACATATTAATAACAATGTATAACAGATGACATGAGTGGTCAGACATTTTTAGTGTAATAAGATAACAAACCAGGAACCCTATCAGGGTAGTTGGCAGATAGCCACCCCCTAAGGAAAAATAATAAATAATAAAAAAGGTAATAAAATAAAATAAAAATAAAATAGGACCCCCCGAAAAAGGGGGGGAAAATGGTTTTCCCAAAAACGGGAACCCCATGAAGGGGTTATGACAATGTCTCTGAGTGGGGGAAAATGCCACTCAGGGACTCGTGGAGGCGAAGTGCAGCCACTCCGGCCAAACCGCCTTAGAGAAAAACTAAAAGTAGAACCGCAAAAAAAGAAAGAAAAAAGGTCAAATATGTATGAGTCCTGAGAGAACCGGAACAACAGTGAACAAAAGGCAAACGTCTCAGCATCAGGACAAGATCTGGCAAAAAGCCAGCCAAAGGAGAACGGGGGCTTGGGAGTTCAGCGTCCCATTGCCAGAAGGTAGACCAGGGAATCCTGGAGAGGAGAAGACACTGTAGATAGCAGATTTTCTGTTAAGGAGGACGACCATCTTTGGATCTCTTGGCTTGTTGTTTATGCCATAAGGGTTGGATGGGGCTTGAGGGTGGTGGTCTCTTCGCAGACTGAGGTGTTTTGGGATCCATGGTAGAAGAAGATGTTGGCGAGTGAGATATAAGGCCCAGTTGCAGCAGCAATCGTTCCCCTTCTCCAAAATTTGTGAAGCTGTAGGACTTGTTTAGGTGGGTAAAGTTGAGGCGAAAGGGGAACGACCATCTGTAGGTGATCGATTTTTGCGATAGGATATTCAGAAGAGGCTTTAATGATCTCCGTCTCTGAATCGTGTAGGGGGAGAGGTCCGCAAAAATTTGAATCGGATGTCCCTGGAAGGAGAGATTTTCAGATTCTCTGGCTCTGTGCATGACTTCTTCTTTGACTCTGAAGAAATGGGGCTTAACCACAATGTCTCTGGGTAGGCCATCTTGGCGTGGAGGTTGCAGAGCTCTATGTGCCCGGTCAAGTTCCAGCCTGTAGTCTGGTATGTCCGGAATTAAATGTTTGATAAAAGAGCGAACGATTTTGTCAGTGTCCTTGAAAGATTCTGGTAGGCCTCTTAGCCTAAAATTGTATCTGCGAGACCTGTTCTCGAGGTCATCGAGTTTTGAGTAAGCCAAGTCCAGTTGCTCATGTAATTCCTGGATCCTATCAGTGTTTTGGTTGGCAACTGCAGCAATTTGATCAGTTTTTGATTCGATTGCTTCAATGCGTGCACCCAGCTGTTGCAGGTCAGCCTGTATGGTAGTGGTGATTTGTGAGGCATTGTGTGCCAAACCTCTTGTCAGCATGTCAGAGAAAGTGTTCATCAAGGCTGCAAAGTCAGCAGGGATGGGAGCAGAGGGATCATTCTGAGGGCTGGGTGTGGATATAGGGCCTCTCTCCTCCATCTGGGATATGGAGGGTATTTCCATGGGGCTACAGCTTAATGAATTCGTGGGGGATCCTGATAATAAGCCATCCTGAGAGTTACTCACAGTTTGTAGTTTCATCGTGGTACTGGGGGAGGGTAGGGGTGGAAAATCCTCTATGGATGCCTCCGGATTCCCTGAGGAGCTTCGTGTGGCGCCAGCCGCCGCCATGCTTGTGTAGGCCGCAGTCCGCGGACCGGAGTAGAGAAATCGGGAGAGGTCCCGTCTTGCCGAGCTCCCGGTCATGCGAGGGGGTCCCTCAGGACTCTTAGTGGTACAGGGAAGGTGCGATGATCTGGTTCCGTCGCTAATTATCGCTGTGGCGGGGATCATCGGCCGGAGTGGAGCGGAGCTCTCAGAACGCGCGACCGTTCATGAGGCTGCCGCGCATGCGCCTAATTTTAGTTTTTTTAACCCCATTATGTTACTAAACGTCTTAGACCTGGTTCACACCCATGTGTTTTTTGGTGCTTTTTGCAGAAACGCACTACAGGTCATTTACATGGCTTCCTATGGGACACAGTCACTTCTATGCTTTTTTCAGCCGCTGCATATTTGCAAAGGGTCGGGGACTTTTTTTTTTTTACGCAAAACGGTGCTTTTTTTGGTTCAATATACTTCAATGGAGAAGCTGCAGAAAAGCATGTAATGCGTTTTTGCAGCAATTTGTGTCTTTTAATCTGTCCAACAACAAATTGGCCAAAAAAAATGCAAAAAAAAGCAAATCGCAGCACAATTACGTACGCAAACATCAAAACGCACAGCAAAAAGCACTGCAGAAACAAATCAAAAGCAAACTGCATAGGTGTGAACCAAGCCTTATGCTGTCCTCACGGATCAATTTTCAGACGAGAATATTCAGAAGAAAAATCTATGTACATTCGCTGAATGAGTGCCGGTTCACACTGATGCGAGTTCATAACGAATGTGATGCGTCAAAAACATTCTAAATTCGCATGTCATCCATAAAGTCATTGTTTTCAATGACCGTCGTTCACATACATGTGTTGCGATTCCCCTACGAATGCAATGCGATAAAAAAAAAGGGTCTTGTGCGAGTTTACAGCGTTGCGTTGCGAATTTAGTCTCCATAGACATCAAAGTAAATCGTTCTGGAATCTCATTGTTGGTTCAGATATGTGCGAATTCCACCACACTACTCTCCACAAAAACCAGGAAGTACACAGGAAGTTAACACCTTTTTTTTTCTACATTATGATTCCATTGGCTAGAACATCAATTGCAGCTATGACCAACTCCTGAAATTTGCGGTAAAATCACAGTAAATTCACGGTAAAATCGCACCTCACACAGGACAAAAAAAGGAACAAATTCACAGCGCAGCAGTGTGAACCGGCCCAAAAAAAATGTTTGAAATATTCACTTGTTTTTTAACATTCCGTTTTTTAAAATGAATGTCATTTCTGAACTAAAAACCACATACACTGTCTGAAAATTCATCATTTGCAAATTTTCCTGTTACTGTGGTTAAAAATGAACATCGATTTGACCCCAATATTGATTAGAAAATCGAATGAACGTTCCTAAAATGACATTTTTTTTTGAAGGAAGACATTGTTTGTTTTTTTTAATTAAAAAATTTGATCTCGGAGTCTGATGATATTTACAAGATTCACCCTTTAGTAGTATATACAATATATCTCCTCTAATAGTATATACAGTATATCTCCTCTAATAGTATATACAGTGTATATCTCCTATAATAGTATATACAGTATATATATATATATATATATATATATGTATATATATATATATATATATATATATATATATCCTCTAATAGTATATACAGTATACTCTGTTATATTCAGAGTGGATTACAGATTTTGCTCCCTAACCATATAGTTGGTTATTTATATTTACCACTGCATAGAGATATTTAAGAGTAAATTGATGTTTTTTTTAAACTGTACATATTTTTTGTTTTCAAATAGTTTTATTAAAGGTAACAAAATCAGTATACAAAATAGACATGAATATACATCCTTCAGAGTCGTAGGAATATCTTTTGGAACAATATAAAGAAGTGTAGTAATGTTAGGCTATAAGACCACCTTGTGTACACAGTGGCCCTCTGTATTATGTTCATAACTCGTATAACAATACTACCCTGAAGGGTGTTTACATTGGTGAAAAAAGAAAAAAATCAAAGCAACAGAAACAAAAAGTGAATAACTAAAAATTAATCAATATAATCAGTGAACGGTCAGTCTTGGAGCCTGAATAGAAATAGATTCCATTTGGCATCATAGGCCGGGATGGAGTCGTGTAGGGTGTGGAATATTTTCTCAGTTACCATCATACTATCTATACGTGAGATGATTTGAGCAAAGGGTAACGTAGAGGATTTCCAGTGCAGTGCAATGACCCAAAGCATCGCAACACAGATAGAATGTATTAATCTCATCAGAGGTTTGGCTACTTCAGGGATATCTTGGAATAGGATGAAGTGGTGGAATGTGAGATTAATAGATTTCCCCACCAATTTATCAATCAGTTTAAAAACCTCTTTCCAAGAGGGTTGTAGTTTTTCGCACTCCCAGAATATGTGTATGTATGAGCCTAAATTGGTGCAACCTCGGAAGCACCTGGGAGAAACCTGCGGGTAAATCCTGTGGAGTCGGGTCGGGGTATAGTACCATCTTGTTGTAAGTTTGATGGCTGTTTCCCTGATTGTTGATGACTTTGTGCATTTGCGTATGTTCTGCCAACTCTTTTCCCAGTCCAAATCCTCCTGGTCAAGTGCTAGCTCTTGTTCCCATTGTGATCTATATTTTAAGATAGGTATTTCGTTAGCTGATTCTAGCGCACCATGAATTAATGAGATGAGGCCTTTTTGACGGGGAGCTGTGTGGCACAAATCCTCATAGAGTGTCGTTGTGTCTGCAGTAGGATTGGGGTAGTGTTGCTGAAAAAAATGTCTTATTTGGAGATAACGGTAAAATTCTCTATCTGGTAAATGAAATCTAGTTTTAAGTGCTGAGAATGTGGAAAAAGTGGAGTTAGCTAGAAAGTCCCCCAGGGTGATCAGGTTATTCTGGGTCCACTCTAGGAAGGACTCTGGGTGGTCATATGCAGGGGGGAATCTAGGATCTCCAAGATATGTAGCTCCAATGGGTATTTGAGAGGAGAGATTGTATTTGGTCTTATATGTTTTCCAAAGTTTCAATCCAGATGTCACTACTAGGTTTTAGGTGGAAATGTCTGGGGGGGAAGGGTTTGAGGACCACAGTAGACCGGGTAGATAAAGGGGGGCAATGGAGTCTTGTTCGAACTTGACCCATGGGACCCTGGAGTCCCTAATGTTCCATTGTGCTTGTTGTGCAAACCTGCTGGCTATGTAGTAAAGCCAAATATTGGGGACTCCCAGCCCACCCCTTTTTGAGGAACGGTTAAGGGTCTCCCTAGCGAATCTCGGGGATTTGTCTTGCCAAATAAATGTATTAAACTGTGCTTGAAGGGTAAGTAAGTAAGATTTACACACTCTAATTGGGAGGGAACAAAACAGGTAAAGTAACCTGGGGAGTATTGTCATTTTAAGAGCTGTAATTCTTCCCAGAAAGGAAATGTGAAGTTGATTCCAGAGTTTAAGGGTTTTTTTCAATTTTGAGATCATGGGAGGATAGTTAGCCTCAAAGAGTTTGCAGAAGTCTCTAGTCAGCTCAATGCCTAAATATTGTAGGTGAGTTTCGGCCCAGACAAAGTGGAAGGCATTCTTCAGTTGTTGGGTTTCCAACTGTGAAAATCCCACCGGGAGAGCAACAGATTTTGAGACATTAATCTTGAGGCCAGAGACTCCCGCAAAGTCTGATAGGGTCTGTAAGAGGTTGGATAGAGATATGAGAGGGTTAGTTAAAAACAAGAGGACATCGTCAGCGTACATACAAAATTTGTAAGAAGAGGGACCTTTGGTGTAGCCTGAAATATTCGGGTTGTTAAGTATTGCAATAGTGAGTGGTTCTAGAGCAAGGGCAAAAATTAGGGGGGAAAGTCGGCATCCCTGCCTCGTGCCCCGTCCTATGGAGAAGAAGTCTGAGCTACATCCTGGAATCTTAATGCGGGTTTTGGGGTTTAAGTAAAGGGCCTGGAACGCATGAAAAAATTTGTCCCTAAATCCCATTCGTTGTAGGATGGTAGAAAGATAGCTCCAGGAGACGCTATCAAATGCCTTGTGTATATCTAGGCTAAGCACAAACAGTTTATGGGAGGACAGGTTGGCGTCTTGGATAATATTAGTAGCTAAACGTATGTTATCTGTAATGAATCTATGAGGTATAAATCCTGATTGGTAGGGGGAATTAAGGGAAGAGATAATGGGCGCCAATCTATCTGCTAGAATTCTACTAAAAATTTTCAGATCGTTATTTATGACCGAGATTGGTCTATAATTCTGCAGGAGAAAGTGGTTTTTGTTTGGTTTGGGGATCATGGACATATTCGCTAACAGCATCTCCTCGGGGAAACTCCCTCCTTGTAGAACCCAATTAAATATTTGTACTAAATTAGGGGCCAGAAGATTGACAAATTTCTTGTAGTATATGGCCGAAAAGCCATCAGGGCCCGGGGCTGAGCCTGTCTTTAGAGATTTAATAACCTTAAGTACCTCTGAGGTAGTGATAGGGGCATTGAGTTTCTCAATTTGTGATGGGGTAAGGGAGGGTATAGGTAACTCTCGGAGCCAATCATCTTCAGCTTGTGTGGGCAACTTCTGGAAGGGTAGAGTAAAATTGTTCAAAAATTTGGAGTACTTCTTTGGGATGGGAAGTGGATAAACCTGCATTCCGTGTTAGTTTATAAACATGTGGGGGACGAGAGGACTGATTGAGCTGTCTGGCAAATAAGGTCGAGGCAGTGTTATTATGAAGCAGGAATTTCGCTTTCAACCATCTGAGAGCCTTTTCAGTCTTAGAAGAAAGGAGGGAGTCTAGTTCTAGGCTTTTCTGATCGATCAGCTTTCTAGTGGACTCCAAAACCAAAGAATTAGTGTCCTTATATAGACTGTCAGGGTCTTTTGTGAGGTCGATAATCTTTTGTCTGTGGAGTCTGTTATGGGAGGAAGCGATGCTAATTAATTTGCCCCTCAGAAAAGTCCAAAAGCAAAGCTTCATTTAGTCTCCAGGTATAGGGGGTGGGAGCAAGTCTTATGAAATCTGTTGTAAAGGAGGTTAAGTGATGGTCTGACCAAACACAGGGGTGGATCGTAGCGCCAGTTGAATTAGCTAAAATGATGGGAGTAGTGTAAACATAGTCTAACCTGCCATAACTTTTGTGTGGGTGTGAGTAAAAGGTAAATTCTTTAAGGCCCATATTGTGAGTTCTCCAGGTATCCACCAGTTGGTGGTTTAAAAGGCCATGGGTTAGAGACCTGGGGAAGGCTTTAGTAGCAGTAGTGGAAGAGGATCTATCCAGTGTGGGGTTAGCTACTAGGATGAAATCCCCCCCTATAATCATATTGGGGAGATTCCAAGGAGGCCAATCTATCAAAAAAAATTTAAAAAAGGATGCAGGTGCATCATTGGGGGCGTATATGCTGGCTACAGTAACTTCCCTATTATGCATTACACCTTTAATAATGACACATCTGCTATCCTTATCTTTGTAACTTTGCTAAATCTCCATAGGAATGGAGGAATGTAACAAAATGGCAGCACCCCTGCTTTTGGATGTGTGAAGGGAATAAAATGATTGAGGAAAATTTCTATGAAGATATTTTGGGTGTGAGGAGTGAGAGAAGTGAGTCTCCTGAAGTAGGAGGATCTTGGCGCCTAGCCGGCCATAAAGATCAAATGCTTTACGCCTTTTAACAGGGGAGTTAAACCCCTTCACATTATGTGAAATGCAAGTGATTGCCATGATAGGTCAATACTATGCTGTCAGACAGTATATGTACCACATTCTCCACTCGTTATTTGATGTAATGACAGCACCTTTGCTGGGCCTAACATGCTTTGTACACAGCCCCTCTTGCATGGTCAGTTCTGTACCTTTTCTGTCTTTATTATTATTATTATTATTATTAAGGATTTATATAGCGCCAACAGTTTACGCAGCACTTTACAATATAAAAGGGTGACAATACAGTTATAATACAGTACAATAGGATTAAGAGGGCCCTGCTCAGAAGAGCTTACAATCTAATAGGGTGGGGCAGGTGGTACAAAAGGTTGTAACTGTGGGGAATGAGCTGGTGGAAGTGGTAGGAGATTAGTTGGAGACGTGATAGGCTTTCCTGAAGAGATGAGTTTTCAGGTAATTCACACTGAATCTAATAAAATGGAAGAGCATATAAATTTCATTAGCACAATACCGGGAGAGCAAATATTCCAGACTGTAAAGTGACTGACCAAATAAAAGGAGAACAGCTATAAAAATGCACAGAACCAAAAAAAGAAAACCATATAAAGTACCGTAAATAGAAATGAAGTCCAATACCAAAAATCGGTCAGGTAAAGTAAAAAGTAGAACAAAACTTTACCTGAAAACAGTGAAGAAAAAACCTATTGGCGAGCCAACTAGGTCTCGTACCCAGCTGGACTGCAAAACCCCACTGTAGGGAGAAACCTGTGGGGTAACAAAAAGGCAGAAAAAAAAGAAAAAGCAAAAAAAGGAAAAAAAACAAAAACAGTTTGTAGCCCGAGGTTTCAAGTGGAACCTTTGCTGGGTGGGGAGGACATGCCACGGCTCCGCGGGACTGTCGTCTGTAATGAGGTGATGAAAGGAACAGTGTCATGCGTCTCAGAAGCTGTGGAGTGATAGGCATCAAAATTGTTACCGTGGTTGCTCCGCGAAGCCCTCTCCAATGTCGTAACGGATTCTCCTTCTGTCTCTTCTAGGCGGAGGGGTTTGCCAGATGGGGGCCGGACGAGGGGATGGTGGACGACGGATTGCAGCTGCGTCTAGGAGGCCCAGTTTCACTAAGACTTCTTGGCCCTCGGGTAAAGAAGAGGCTGAGAAGGTGGTGCCATTGTGGGGGACCAGCAGCTTGAACGGAAAACCCCATCTGTAACGAATGTGGGCAGATTGGAGTGCGGTGGTTATTTCCTTCAAGCCCCTGCGTCTATCCAGGGTGGCAGGAGAGATATCCGGATAGATCTAAATCGGATGATTATCTAATGTAATCCTTTGCTTGTTTCGTGCAGCTCTCAGAATGTCCTCCTTGATGAGAAAATCCTTCAGGCAAAGGACCACATCCCTGGGTGGTTTATCATCCGGGGGTTTTGGGTGAAGCGCTCTGTGAATGCAGTCACATTTGAAAGCAGAGGAGTCACACTCTGGGAATAGCGATTTGTTAGTAAAAGTTTGGTGAGAGACGATTCACGCTTTTTCAGACTCGTGGCTTTCTGCCGTTCAGTTTGTGCTTGTGGGTTTGTATCTGCTCTTCAGTGCGTGCAGCAAGTTCCGCGTGACTTTAGTCATTGTATTCTTGTTTGTTTGTTACTGTTTTTCAGGTCGCTCTTCACAGGCCTTGCTGTTCTTCAGTGCGTTCTGTTACCTCGTTCGGAGCAGCTGACCGTTTTCTAGCCATGTTGCGTATGCGTACTCCTCGTAGAGTTCGTGCTGTGCGGGGGCTTGGTGTTGGGGTCCTGACCTTGACACAAGTCCAGTCCATGAACAGGGTGGTGAGGAGTTCATGGACCAAGAATTGGTTGCTTCAGCGTGACCAGTTCTCTCATATGCCTTTGCTCCGTGAGATCCGTGAGAATAATCCTGATGATTTCAGGAACTTTCTCAGGATGACAGACCCCGTATTTCACCGTTTGTTGGCTTCGCTGACCCCTTATATAAGCAGGCAGGATACCTGCATGAGGCAAGCCATCACTCCGGAGCAGAGGTTGGTCGCTACCCTGCGGTATTTGGCCACAGGGAGAAGTCTGCAGGACTTGAAGTTCTCAACAGGCATCTCCCCCCAGGCTCTGGGGATAATTATCCCAGAGACCTGTTCTGCCATCATCCAGGTCCTGCAGAAGGAGTATATGAAGGTAAGATTTTTATCCTTTTATATCACATTTTATTGTATTTAATGTTTGATAATATATTGTATTTCTCTCCTCATTCCCTAATTACCATGATTGTAATATGCTGTGAATGTCCCCTTTGTTCTCATGCATGCTGGATTTTTATGTAATTATTATTTTAGGTCCTTCATACATATTTGCCCTTCAATAACCTCCCCAGCATGGTGTCTCCTGGCCTATATTCACCTCATGTAGTCACTTAACAATGTATTTTTTCTGCTCCATAGTAGTGCTTTACCCCAAACACCCCCTAAAATGTTTTGAAATGTTATATTTGCTTTAAATTCTGGCAGAGTGCCAGAGGCTTTTTTTTGGTGGTGTCCCCAAGTCATTTTTAGTAACTCTCCCTCCCCCAACTGCTAAGTCAGCTGATCCCAATTCATTATCCTCAATCATCTATCTGCTGACTTTGCCAAACCCATACACACTATACCCATCTCTTTTCTGCTCTGATTTATGGATGAATTCCCCAAAGCATGTAGTGCAAGGGCCTGCCTGTATACTTTCAAATTGTACTGTTTAAAGTTTTTTTATTCTATTATTATCTTGATAGGTAATAGCAGAATGTCCAAATGTCCTCAAATGTGTACAGTGTGTATTTATATCTTTGTATTATGACACTTCTTACCTGTCCAGTGGGCTGCCAATAGTGTAACTAAGGAGGGGCTGTTCCAAGTAATACCCTGTATTTAGGCATTCATCTCTCAATGAAGTGAAGAGGGTTACCTGTCCAAGATTTCCACACACCCCTATAATGTTAGAAATGGCCCATGAGAGGGGGGGAGGGGGAATATGATAGGTGTACCTTATACTTTGGTATTGTTAAATTCCCCTTAATAAATGCTATCTGGAGGTTGCCCCATAATGTTTGTGCCTAATCTGCTTGCCATGTTTCTGATCAAAAATAGTAATGCTATTTAGTTAATAGTTATTTTTTTTTCCTCAACAGTTTCCTTCCACGCCACAGGAATGGCAGACTGTGGCCTCCCACTTTGCCCAGCGGTGGGACTTTCCTAACTGCGGAGGGGCAATTGATGGGAAACACGTCCACATCGTCCCACCACCCAACTCGGGGTCGTACTATTTCAACTATAAGGGGTTCAATAGTATAGTGATGTTGGCGGTGGTGTCGGCTAATAACGACTTACTGTATGTGGACGTGGGGAAGAATGGCCGGATGTCCAATGGTGGAGTCATCGCCAGACGGAGTTTTACAGGCGTCTCCAGAATGGCAGCTTGGACTTGCCAGCTCCAGAGGACAATGTTGAAGGACTCCCATTTGTGTTAGTGGCTGATAAAGCGTTTGCGCTGGGGGACCACCTGATGCGGCTTTTCCGAATGAGGACCCTCACCCCAGAACAGAGGGTTTTTAATTACCGGCTGGCCAGAGCCCAAAGAGTGGTGGAGAACACATTTGGAATCCTGGCCAGCCGATTCCGCCTATTTATGACACCCATCCATATGGCGGAGTATAAACTGAACCATATTATACTTGCGTGCTGTGTTCTCCATAACTTTTTAAGGAAACATTCGGCCAACTATGCTGGCTCAGTTGGGCCTGAGGCCGGAATGATACATCAAACCACACTGACGGCGCTTGAAAGCGGCAGTCCTGGCTTGCCCTCCCTGAGTGCCCGTGATGTACGGTTACGCTGCCTGGAGTTCTTTGCGGGTAGGGGGGCTATCAATATGCCAGCAAATCTGTGAAGCCTTTTTATAATAAAACAAAAAAAGAAATTCTTTGTGGACATTTACTGCTTGTGTTTGTTTTAGCTGACCCTGACAGAAATGTTTTGAGTGCAGAAAATGGCGTGATAGTGTAACCTTATACAAAGCACTGTTGGTTGTTATTTACTAAATGCAAAAACACATTTCACTACAAGTGCACTTGCAACTGCACTGAACCTGCACTTGTAGTGCAAAGAGGATTTGCCCTTAGGAAATAACCCCCATTTTTGCTGAAAACAGCAATTACATCACCCCAAAAGTGTTGTAGTGTTGAGACAATAATCCACACATTCTTGATTAACCAACTTTTTTATACCTGCACATTCACATGTGCATTTACCAAAGGTTTTTAAAACAAACCAACATGTTTGTTGTATAACAATTTTTGGGGTGGCATTATCAAAAATAGAAATGTCCATTTACGATAAAACAGGCCTGTGTAAAACCAACAAGAAAGACAAAAAACTTGAACTTACAAAGTTCACATTAGGTAAAACCTGAAGGCAATATCAGACATCAGTATTTAGGAACTGTGTTTGATATTGCGTTCAGATGGGGGGAATCACCCCTGGAAAAGCCAAATTTGGAAGATGCACACCAATTTACGAATGGCAACATGTGCTATCTGCCATCACGGGCGATCAAGGGACATGTTTTGGGGGAGCAAGCCCTTCCTCACCACTATTTTATAATTGAGGAAGGGGTTGCACCCCCAAAATGCGTCCATTGATCTCCCGTGATGGCAGATAGCATATGTTGGCACACTGTGTGCATCCTCCAAATTTGGCTTTTCAAAACATTGCAAAAATATTTAAAAGATTGGACCACAATAAAACAAGTGATTTTGTGGGGTTTTAAATTCGCCCCAAAACATCAATGATGTTATTATTTTTTTGAATCACATCATTTATTTTTTTCTGGATGTTTTGCAATTCTACATTACACCCCGTGATCTCCCCGATCAGGATCTGGGCACTTTCTGATGTGAAAGGATCTGGATCACGATCACCTAAAAAGAGAGAAACGAAACAAAAACAGGTTTCAAAAATCTGCCACCATCCATCTCTTTTACCTGAGTCTGTGGTCGCAGACACTCACCTGTTGTGGTGCCAATTTTCACCACATCTTCTTCTTCCTCCTGCTCAGCTTGTGTTGGTGGTATTTCACCTTCTTCCATAGGTGGGGGGTCTGTGGTCTCCTCGGATGAGGGGTGTCCTCCGAGTCTTTTCTCCCCTATGTAAAACAAAAATGGTATAATTAGCACACAGATATTTGATGGCAGAACTAGAAATAGGAAACATTGCTTGGAAGTGGGGTACAATTGTCAATTTTAGCCGAGTTCCAAGATGTAGTTTTTTTATTGGCCTTTGTCAAGCTTCAATACTTTACCTGTTTAGTACAAGCTTCAGAGATGGAGACCCCCCTATAGTATACACTGGAGCACCTGTGTGCCCCCCCTAATAAAAATGGTGTTCTTGTGTCCCACAGTAGTGCTCCAGTGTCCAGATGTGAAAACAACTGCTCAGTGTAGTCTCCTTACACAGAATCTAGTTTGCATTTCATTCTAGTAACAAACCCATCTACGCAAACAAATATTTGGCATCCAAGTAGGCCCTTAAAAATGTGGGAAAATGCATATGGCCTAAACAATGGTGTTTTAGAGGCCGAAAGAAAAATGTTTGATACGAACGAATAATGGGCCCATGAGCATTAAAGTTGCCCTTTTTAACTGTACAATTAAGAAAAGCACATGGAGCAGCACGAACGTAATAAAGACAGAAAGAATAGGAACACAACTACTTACTTTTTTGCAGCACTCTCCGGATCTTTCAGTGCTGCTCTGGCTCTCTTAATTTGAGGTCCGACCACCGCTTCCTGAGCTGATCTTTCGATCTTCGTACCCCGAAATTCTTGTGAAGACTTTTGACCACTTTCGCCATGATCTTTGCCTTTCTGATATTGGGGTTGGGGTAAGGCCCATACTTTCCGTCATAGTCGGCCTTCTTCATGATGTCGACCATCTCCAATATCTCCCCAAAGGACATATTTGTGGCCTTAAAACGTCTCCTTCTGGATCGGGACGTGTCCGGATCCGGGCTTTCATCCTCCTCCTCCTCGTTCCTGTAATTATCACACACCTGCTGTGACTCCGCCATGTGCTCTTCCCCCACTGCGCCGAACGAAAAGGGGCAGGGAATAGAATAGTAAGAACGTCAGGGGCGGGCGGAGTTACACGCATGCGCAGTGTATATAAAGCATAACACACGTGCGTATTACGTACGATCTGTGAGCGGAGGAAGGAGCATTGGATGCGCCGATCGTAAGAACGAAGGTAAGAGACAAACTTGTGCCTATACTGCTTCTAGATTGAGGCTTATATTGTAACAAGATTAGGAGAGTTTTGTCTGACATTAGGCTTTGTCTTGTGTTGTGTCTTGCAGTGAACATGGATATGCTAATGAAAGATAATGACTTCATGTCAGTATTCCTAGATATGTTAAGGGAGCTGCCATGTCTGTGGGAGATGAAACACCCCCATTTCAAGAACCAAGCAAAGAGGAAGGCAGCACTGGAGCAATTGTTGGAAATTGTGAAGCAGGTGATCCCCACGGCAGACATCACCTATTTAAAGATATTAATTGGTGGCCTGAGGAGCACATATCTAAGGGAGCGCAAGAAGGTCCTGGATTCACAGAGATCTGGAGCAGCAGATGACATCTATGTCCCCAGGATGTTGTACTACGACAGGCTGCATTTTCTGGCAGGCCAGACTGAACCCAGGCCATCCCTCTCCAGTCTTCCTTCCACGCTTCCTTCCCCCCGGCTGAGGCTTCTGACGCCCAACCTGGGCCTTCCAGGCCACATGTGGAGGAGCCCAGATTGAGACAGGTATAGCATTCCTCTAAATATTTCTGCTTGTCCAATCAATGATGTTAACTAGATGTTAGTTGGGAGTACTAATTTAGGATTGTGATTGATGAAGCAAAAACTAAAACCATGTCCCTTTTTCATACACAGGGAAGTCTCAGCCAGGAGGTGGCCGGGCCGAGCCGGCTGGCTGATCTGCAGGTCTCTCCACCCCCCCTGAAAAGAGAAAGTAGTAGTAGGAGGAGTGCCCTAGAGGAGGCTGCCAGAGGACTCTTTTGGAGGGCTACAGAGGTCCTGGGAGCACAACAGACCGTGGAGGAGGACATTGCTGCCGTCATTGCATATAAAATGCAGAGGATGGAGGAGGGCCAACAAGTCATGTGTGAGGCGCTCATATTGGAGGCTCTTAACAAAGGTATGAGGGGCCAAATTACAGCTCAGACACACCTTTGCGATGGTCCTCCTCCTCCTCCTGCAGGTCCTCCTCCTCCTGCTCCTTCTCCTCCAGGTCCTCCCAGTCCTCCTCCTCCTCCAGGTCCTACTCCTCCTCCTGCCACATCTCCAACAGCACAGCCACAGCCGGGAAGGAAGCGTGGAAGGAAGACCAGAATATGAGGACACTGGGTTCAGTCTGGTCGGCCAAAAAATGCAGCCTCTTGTGATACCACAGCCTGGGGACACACGTGTCATCTGCTGCTTTCCGGATCTATGCGAATTCTGGACCAGACTGCCCTCCCTTACATATGGACTCCTCAGGCCACCAATTTTGATGTTCAAGAATTGATGTCTGCCGTGGGGGTCCCAGGCTTCGCTAATTTCTCATGTTGATCCAGTGTTGCCTTCCTCTTTGTTTGGTTCTGAGCCCTTAATAAAGGATTTTTGTTTTGAATTATACTCTCCTATGTGTTTTACTTCAAAAAGGACAGTTTGTTTGTGAGGATTCAGGTACATTTCAAATTTACAATGTGAAATGAACAAGGGACACCAACAACAAACAATCTCCTTGAGATTAAATAATAAAATATATCAATGGTGTTGTGGTAACTTGACACACAAAACACACACAAAAATATTCAGGAGTTAAAATAAAAATAACATTGAGAACAAAGATCAGCCTTGTAAAAAATACAAACATTAAATGAAAAAAAAAAAGCTTAAAATCCTCAAAAAAATTAAATAAAAAAAAAAATTATGTCAGATGTGACAACTAATAACAATATATTCAGGGAATCCCAATAAAAAAACAAAAATAAAACTTTGTGAGAAGTGTGTGTGAATATGAGCAGCAAAACTACTTAATTCTTGTCACATTATGAATATACTGTTTGTACATTGTTACAGAATAAAATTTGTATTTTATCAAATTAATTTTGTTGTTATATCAGTACCAAGAAAGTCCATTCAATTTCTTTGGGTGTCTATGTGTATGGGTCAGCCTTGACAACTACCCCCACATCTCCACCCCAGTGAAACTGAAAAATTCTGAAAAAAAAACATCAATCGCAGCCACTGTCATCAAAATACAGCCACTGTGTCATCAAAAATGCATCCACTGTGTCATCAAAACGCATTTACTGTGTCATCAAAACACATTTACTGTGTCATCAAAAATGCAGCCACTGTGTCATCAAAAACGCATTCACTGTGTCATCAAAAACGCATCCACTGTGTCATCAAAACGCATTTACTGTGTCATCAAAAATGCAGCCACTGTGTCATCAAAAACGCATTCACTGTGTCATCAAAAACGCATTCACTGTGTCATCAAAAACGCATCCACTGTGTCATAAAAAATGCATCCACTGTGTCATAAAAAATCGCATCCACTGTGTCATCAAAAATGCATCCACTGTGTCATCAAAAACGCATTCACTGTGTCATCAAAAATGCATCCACTGTGTCATCAAAAATCGCATCCACTGTGTCATAAAAAATGCATCCACTGTGTCATAAAAAATGCATTCACTGAGTCATAAAAAAACGCATCCACTGTGTCATCAAAAACGCATCCACTGTGTCATAAAAAATGCATTCACTGTGTCATAAAAAAACGCAGCCACTGTGTCATCAAAAATGCATCCACTGTGTCATAAAAAACGCATTCACTGTGTCATAAAAAATGCATCCACTGTGTCATCAAAAATGCATCCACTGTGTCATAAAAAACGCATTCACTGTATCATAAAAAATGCATCCACTGTGTCATAAAAAATGCATTCACTGTGTCATAAAAAAACGCATCCACTGTATCATAAAAAATGCATCCACTGTGTCATAAAAAATGCATCCACTGTGTCATAAAAAATCGCATCCACTGTGTCATAAAAAAATCGCATCCACTGTGTCATAAAAAATGCATCCACTGTATCATAAAAAATGCATCCACTGTGTCATAAAAAATCGCATCCACTGTATCATAAAAAATGCATCCACTGTATCATAAAAAACGCAGCCACTGTGTCATAAAAAACGCATCCACTGTGTCATAAAAAAACGCATTCACTGTGTCATCAAAAATGCATTCACTGTATCATAAAAAATGCATCCACTGTGTCATAAAAAACGCATCCACTGTGTCATAAAAAAACGCATTCACTGTGTCATCAAAAATGCATTCACTGTATCATAAAAAACGCATCCACTGTGTCCACTGATCCCAGAAACCATGATTGTCTCCTTAATAGCAGCCAGCATCTCTTTGAACAAGGGGGAAGAGGGGCAAGTTATCAAAGAAAGATAATCACAGTGATTTGGGGGGCTGGGAGAGGATGCTTTATGTGCTAGGGGCCACTTTGGGAGCAGAGAGGATTTGTGCTGGGGGGGGTCTAATTTTATATTCAACCCCCCTTCTAGCACAAATCCTCTCTGCTCCCAAAGTGGCACCTAGCACATAAAGTATCCTCTCCCAGCCCCCCAAATCACTGTATCTTTCTTTGATAACTTGCCCCTCACGTCCTGTGTATGTGTCCATTCTCCTCCCCCTCCCCCTCTGTCTGTGTATAGGAGGTGTTTTCAGTAGACTCATGTGTAGTGAGACAGGAGGGAGGGGGGGATGGGGAAGAGAGGGACAGATACATGCAGCTGTGCTGTGCTGGAGCTCACCCTGCTTGCCAGACAGCAACCCGTCCCTCATACTGTTCTTACCTTCCTCCGCTCAGCCGAAGAACGGAGCTGCCGACATCACTTCCGGCTCTCGTCTTCTTCTTCACGAAAGCCGGAAGTGACCTCAAGATTTGAAAAGCAATGCTCCCGCCCATAGAATCACACTGATTCTACGAGCGGAAGCTAATCAGCGTTTTCGTTTGCGCCACAAGGCGGGTTAAAAGCCCGCAAATGAAGCGCCGTGTCTGCAATCTCGTGATTGCATTGACGTGGCGCTTCCCATAGTGCACTGGCGTCCGGCGCCACAGTGCACTTTGTTAAAGGACTTTTTTTTATTTTTTTTATTTTTTTTTGTTCTTAAAGGGGCCGTTTTAAAAAAAAATGTTTTTTTTTAATTTTTTTTTTTTTTTAATTTTTTTTTTTTTGACTACAGGAGGGGGGCGGCGCCCTGGCGCCCCCTATGGATGGGCCGCCACTGCTCCACCCTCCCCAATTACATAGATAATTACAAGAATGTCAACGAATGCCTGGTTGTACAAATTGATTTCCAGAAATATATAGAAAATTATACATGAATATATACACAAAAATGTATTATTTTACATCTAATGTAAACACATACTCATAGTGAAAAAAAAAATATTATCAATATATTTGTACACCATACAAAAAAATATACAGAAAAATCTATATAAACAGACTATAACATAAACTTTAATTTAGACCCAGAGAGTGTGTTGTATGTAAGTTCCAGATCCAGGACTTTTTAGCATTCTGACCCTTACCCATGTCACCGGGCACCCTCTGAACCACCCACATTTTCAATTTATCAAATATGCCATCATGTGAAGCACAAAATGAATGGCCACAGGTAACCCCTGATTGTAACATCAATAGTTAAAAAAAAGGGCAAGCATGATAAGGGCAGATGGACTTGTAGTTTCAATGGACTACGAGTGCGGTAATCAGTGCACTCATAGTCCATTGACACTTCCTACAGATTTCTAACTGAAAAAGAGGTACAGACAGAAAGATGGAGGTCGATGGAGTCTGACTTTCCAACCAAGATTGATGCTTTGGAGGCTCATGTAGAAAAGATTAATAAATGCACATTTTTTTCCCTGAAAAAACATGTGCATTTATTATATTTTTAAAGGTGAACCTAGCCTTTAAATGCCCAATTCCATGCAAGAGATATTAAAGAAACTAGGCTTTCTTTTTGAACGTGACTGAATGATTGATATACATAGTTTCATGTTATTCTCTAAGCTAAGTGAACATTCACTTTGAGAAGTAAACAGTCTAGAGTTTATTCCATTATTTGAGTAACCCTGTTATGTTGAATTTCATGCTAAATGAAAAATATTTGAATGTTTTTTATTGCTGTTATCTGCACTTAGAATTGAACTTCAGCGTCCTCAGAACTCATCTCTAACCAAAGTCCAAACTCACAATTTTTGCTACGGTGATCTGCGGGCTGGGTCACTCTCATCCTGCAGGTCATATAAACAAAGAGGCAGGCTGTGGAGCAGGAATGACCCAGCCCGAAGTTCATTAGGTTGAAAAAAAGGACACCCAAGCTCATCTCTATCTGCACTGCTTTACATAATCAGCCTAAATTGTCTTGTAAAAAAAGTTGTAAAGAAACATGACCCTTTACCATTTTATCAATTTCCATAAAGCTAAATGCAGCCTATTTTAGGCTGACACCAATATATTTCACTGGAAAAAATAGTGGACTCTCTCCACATTCTTATGGCTGCTATTCACAGTTACCCTGTTAGCACCACCTGGTCAAAGTCTTGGTCAAAGGAGCCAGGCCGAAAATGGTTGATTGAACAATGACTGGGTCCAGTCAGATTAATTCAGGGTATTCTGAAAGGGTGCTGGTTGTCAGAATACAAAAGCTGGCCAGGAATATTCATTCTTCGACACTGTTAACATGGATAGAGGAACCTATTATATTTCTCTCATTTAGCCAGTGGGATGAATGCGAGAAATCTACAGTATATGAGTATGACTAGCCTTATGAAGGCCATACATGGAGCACATTTCTTTCCTGCAACAGGTTGCAGGAAAGAAATTTGCTTGATTCCCCCATCAACACAGACAGTGTTGACAGGGGAATCCCTCTGATGGAGCCATTGTATTCTCACGGGGGGGGGGGGGGGGTGTGGGTGGGGGGTTAAGCTGATAGCTATAATCATTTGTTAAATCCAGCAGGCTGGTTGTACCCAAGTTGATAGATCAATCAACTTGGTACATTCAACCTGCCCATAGTTTCAATCCATGGTTTGAATCTCGGCTGGTTCCTGCTGAACTGGCTGAGATTTTAATCGTCTATAGCTGGCTTTAGTTTCAGTTAATTTATTTTGTTTACACAAATGAGGACTATGCCTATCCTAATAGTCAACCTGGATAACTTAATAGGGTGAATTTACTATAAACAAATAGATTATAAGATGATGTCTTATTAGACAAAACGCATCGGATCAAGTCCCACCAGGACCATTGCGCGTTACATGTTCCGTGTTATTAACCTACTGGATATATTGATATGCGTTCAAATTTCTGTTGAGAAGTAAGTGTTCTTTACCTTTTTAATAAATGTGATACCTACAGTTTTAGGGTCCTTTCACACGGGACGGATCTGTGATGATCCGCCCCGTGAACATCCGCTTGCTCAGCGAGGATCGCTTCATTGATCCCCGCTGAGCCGGCGGATGACTGGGCGGTCCTTGCACACTGTGCAGGGACTGCCCTGTCAGATCTCCGCTCTCCCCTATGGGGGAATTGGATGAACACAGACCATCTGTCCGTGTTCATCCGATTCGCTCTGCAGACAGATAGAAAAATAAGATTTTCCTCCGTCTGCAGAATTGGACCATAGCAGGGACGGATGATATCGGGTGTCAGCGGATGTTCATCTGCTGACACCCGCTATCCCATAGGGATGCATGTATGTCCGTATTTCATCCGAAAATGGATGGATGAAATACGGACATACTGTCCGCACGTGTAAAAGGGGCCTTACACTATGTGGAGACACTTTTGTCTTTTTGGATGCTTGGATCACATAATACTATCGTGAGGGTGGTATCCTTCCCATAACGCTGAAGTGTAAGGTCCCTATGGTCACCCTTTGGATCACCCTTCTGCAGATATGTGCCCCTGTTTGCCTATTTGACTCAGCACCGTTTGACTCAGTTTCTGAGTCCACAACATCTGGTAAGCGCATATATCCCCCCCTTGGTTGGCAGATCATCACACATAGGTGACTGGGAGAGGACTATCCATGACTACCTTCTGCAATTCTTTTGGAACATTACACCTGGGTGATTCCGGTACTGATATTTGGAGACAGTGGAGATTCACTATTGGACTTATTTTTATACACTGGGACTAGCACAGTTATTAATGGTTTATATGTACATGACACTTTATTAATTTTGTTTGATGAAGCTCTGATTCAATTGGAATCGTATCTTGAAATATTGTTTTTATACTAATGTTACCTGGTATTAGTCATTATATCAGGTTCTTGTGACTAAGCACTTTTTCATGAATGTGGTTCATCGTATTATGAAAATTTGATATGCACATTACGCTTTCTAGTAATTATATGAATATATATGGTTTATATAATCTTTGTGGTTAGCGCAGCACTATCTATTTTACATGTTTTTTAATGCTTGCCAGTTGCAGTGTTAGCAGCTTCCAAACTATTTTTTGACCATTAGTGCAATATTTCTTGCAACATATAGACTATGCATTTTGCAATTGCAGTTGCACTCATTTTCCCCAGGGTTTAGTAAATGTAGTAAAGCTCTGCTGATTTCCATCATCCAATCATGTGCAAGGAAAAAGTCTGTTATTTTTAGTTTGCTTGCACCTGATTGGGTAATCTTTACAAAGTGAAATGGGATTTAACCCAAAACAAAAACGTGATATATTACAGTTTAGCAATCCTTATATTATTGATGGCTGCAATCGTTTTCTTTTTTTTTCAGGCTTTTTTTCCCTCTGCTTTCACCTGGTGGTTTGGCCAGTAACAAACCTCCTATATTAGAGTGCCCCACTCTGAATAAAGGAGCAGAGAGGCACCTATGGAGAGCAGCATTGTTAATCTAGGGCAGTGGTTCTCAACCTGGGGGTCGGGACCTCCTCGGGAGTCGAATGACGATTTGCCAGGGGTTACCGAATCCTGAGCTGTTGCTGAAGCCCACACCGCTCTCCCAGTCTTTTCACAGCCGTCCAGCAGGGCTGTCCCTGGAGCTTGTGGCCGTCCAGCTGGGCTGTTACTGGAGCCCGCGGCCACCCACTCAGCCTCTTTGCAGCCGCCTATTCAGTTCACAGCATGGCTGGGAGCAGAGACTAGAGGTCAGCTGACTGGTGAGGAATGTGAAGTTGGAGGGGCTGGAGGAGACCCTATCTCCTGATTTTGGCATAAATGTCACTGCTGCGAGACACAATAAAGTCGGAGACGCATTTAAGCCACTACAGTTCTCAGATCAGCAGATGACCTTAATCAAGAGCACCCAAGTTGGCTGATCAGAACTCCCCACCAGCACTGCTACTGATCCCAACTCCCCACCAGCACTGCTACTTATCTCACCCCCCCACCACCACCAGCACTGCCCCTCATCCCAACTCCCTGCCAGCACTGCAACTCATCCCATTCCCCCACCAAGGAGTAAGAGAAGAAATACAAATAGAAAATACATGAAATGGAGAGGAAAAAAGGGGGGGAACAAAGAAAAAGGGAGAGAAAGAATAAGAGAAAGAACAACAAAGATGGCTAGGGAGAGGGATAGGGAAAAGAAACAAGAAATTAGGATAGAGTGAGATAAAAGGGAAGAAAGGAGAACAAGGAGAAAAAGTGGTACATCCTAAAATGTATAATAAGGGTTTTTTTACTGTACGAGTGGAAGGGACTCAGGGAACGCTAAATGTCCGCGTGTTAGGGGCGCAGGTTACTTGTCTTGCCTTGGGTGCTGACAACCCACGATACGAAAATAATTTTACTGTTAGGGGTCCCCACAACTTTTTAGCAAATTTTATCACGGGGTCCCAGCACTAATAAGGTTGAGAAACACTGATCTAGGGGTAGGAGAATGTTAGCTGTACTAGATTTAAATACACTAACACATTTAATCCAAGCTCCAGCTCACAGTGCAGTTATACAAGCAGTTAGAGCAACAGATTTAAATAAAGGTTTTACATGAATAAATAAAAGCTGATCATTGTAAGCACCACTGTCAGTGGTAGATGCTTTGTCTCAACACTCTAACTGCTATATTTGTAGGAGAGCTTGCTCTGTTGAAAAACAACAGAGTTACTGGCTGGATCATCAGGTAAAAGTAAGAAAGCCTGAAAAAGAAAACAAATGCAGTCACCACATCTAAGCATTGGCAAGCTGCAATATAATAAATATGTATTGTGGGTTTAATACCACTTGAAGATTTACCACATTTACTAAGCCCCCTGGAAAATGAATGCATGTGCACTTGCAAAGTGCACAGTCTACTTGCCTTTAGTAAATCCAACCCAATGTATTTTTTATGACCTGATATCAAGGTGACATTTCAGTCCAAGCTTCTGTTCTTTTGTTAATTATCTAAACTATCTAAGTTAGAAACTTTAGAAAATCTCCGGTGGTCTCTGTTAGACATCAATTGGAACCCGTCAAATCCAAGAATGCTTGCAAGTAAATAAAACTTCCCTGTGAGAATACCATAGACGAAATGCTTCACAGTTTTAATTGGCTAGAGACTCCTTAGTTCAGTGACATAGCTCATTACAGTAGTAACAAAGTTAATTTAAATATGATTCTAATACTTAGATTCCTCTAACAAGTAAACAATTTCTAACAATACTAGATATTGTCATTAATTAAATTCTGAATTTTCAGTAGTAACTTATGATATAAAAACAATGTATTAAAACTTGTGTTTCTAAGGGAACCGAACCACAATAATGAAAGAGTTGTTATAGTAACTATAAACTTAAAGCAGATGTAAATCCTCAAACAGAAAAAGTAAACCAAAAGTTTGAATAGAAGCTTCACATGGAACACACTGCGGTATGAGTACAAAAAAACTTTAATTGATGCAAAAAAAGACACATGTAAACATTACAGCTGGTTATCGAGCAAAAATGAATAAAACCTTCACCAAAAGTGTAAAAACATTATGGCAACGTTGTTGTCACAATATGAAAAAAACAACCCGGGCTAACTTGCACACAGACATTCACTTCTCACATACACGGGGGGTGACTAGATGTTTGACAGTCTGGGAATAGGCATCCGGTAATACTAAGTACTGGGGAGCATGAAGTTCAAGGATCCCTTGAATAGACTGATGAAACAAAAATGTCACAATCTCAGAGACAGACATGCCACTCTGGAGGAACAGCCACAGTGAACCAACAGTATGGAAAGTGCTGAGATGAACTGACTAATTCCCTGTACACACGATCGGACATTGATCGGACATTCCGGCAAAATCCATCAGATTTTTTCGGACGGATGTTGGCTCAAACTTGTATTGCATACACACGGTCGCACAAAGTTGTCAGAATTTCCGAACGCCAAGAACGCGGTGACGTACACCACGTACGGCGAGACTATACAAGGGCAGTTCAATACCAAGAGCGCCACCCTTTGGGCTCCTTTTGCTAGTCTTATGTTAGTAAAAGTTTGGTGAGAGACGATTCGCGCTTTTTCAGACTCGTGGTTTTCAGATCGTTTTTCTGCTGTTCAGTTTGTGCTTGAGGGTTTGTATCTGGTCTTCAGTGCGTGCAGTGAGTCCCCATTGGTTTATTCAGTGTGTTCTTGTCCGCTCGTTACTAATTTTCAGGTCGCTCTTAACAGGCCTTGCTGTTCTTTAGTGCGTTCTGTATTTTCGTTCTGACCAGCCGACCGTTTTGAAGCCATGTTGCGTGTACGTACTCATCTTAGCGTTCGTGCTGTGTGGGAGCTTGGTGTTGGGGTTCTTACTTTGACACAAGCCCAGTCCATGAACAGGTGGGGAGGAGTTCATGGACCAAGAATTGGTTGCTCCAGCGTGACCAATTCTGTCACATGCTTTTGCTCCGTGAGATCCGTGAGAATAATCTTGATGATTTCAGGAACCTTCTCAGGATGACGGACCCCGTTTTTCCCCATTTGTTGGCTTTGCTGACCCCTTATATCAGCAGGCAGGAGGCAAGCCATCACTCCCGAGCAGAGGCTAGTCACCACATTGCGGTACTTGGCGACAGGGAGAAGCCTGCAGGACCTCAAGTTCTCGACAGGCATCTCCCTCCAGTCTCTGGAGATCATTATCCCAGAGACCTGTTCTGCCATCATCCTGGTCCTGCAGAAGGATTATATCAAGGTAAGATTTATCCATTAACATCACATTATTATGTATTTAATGTTTGCTAATATCCTGTATTTCTTTCATCATTCCCTAATTACCATGATTGTAATATGCTGTAAATGTCCCCTTTATCCTCATACATGCTGGAATTTTTTAACGTTTTTTTTTGTCCTTCATGCATATTTGCCTTCACTTACGTCCCCAGCATGCTCTCCTGGGCCTATATCAACCTCGCCTAGTCACTTAACAATGTATTTTGTCAGCTCCATTGTAGTGATTTACCCTAAACACCCCCTAAAATGAGTTAAAATGTTATTTGTGTCCTTAAATTCTGGCAGAGTGCCAGAGGCTTTTTTTTGGGTCCCAAACTCATTTGGAACCCTCCCTTCCCTCAACCGCTAAGTCAACTCATAACAATTCTCTATCTGCTGACTTTGCCAAACCCATACACACTATACCTACCTCTTTTGTGGTCAGATTTCTGTATGAATTCCCCAAAGCATGTAGTGCAGGAGCCTGCCTGAATACTTTCAAATGGTACTGTTTAAAGTTTTTGTATCCTATTATTATCTTGATAGGTAATTGCAGAGTGTTAAAATTGTGCTCCAATTTGGATAGTGTGTATTTATATTTTTGTCTTACCTGTCCTGTGGGCTGCCAATAGTGTAAGTAAGGAGGGGCTGTCCAAAGTAACACTTATCTCTTAATGAATTGGAGAGGGTTACCTGTCCAAAACATCTTCCCCCCTAAAATTTTTACAATGGGCCATCAGAGGGGGTAATGAATCTGATAAGTGGACCTTATATTTTTGTCTTTAAATACTCCCTAAAATAATTGTTATACTGATGTTGGCCAAGAATGTTTGTGTCTAATCTGCTTTCAATGTTTATGTGCAAAATTACTAATTTTTTTTTCTGGTATGACTCCACAGTTTCCTTCAACGACACAGGAATGCCAGACTGTGGCCCCCCACTTTGCCCAGCGTTGGGACTTTCCCAACTGTGGAGTGGCAATTGATGGGAAGCACGTCCACATAATCCCACCCCCCCCAACTCGGGGTCATACTATTACAACTACAAGGGGTTCAATAGTATTGTGATGTCGGTGGTGGTGTCGGCTACTTACAAGTTCCTGTATGAGGACGTGGGGAAGAATGGCCGGATGTCGGATGGTGGAGTCATTGCCCAGACTGAGTTCTACAGGCATCTCCAGAATGGCAGCTTGGGCTTGCCACCTCCAGAAGACAATGCAGAAGGACTCCCATTTGTCTTTGTTGCGGATGAAACGTTTGCACTGGGGGACCATCTTATGCGGCCATTCCTTATGAGGACCCTCACCCTGGACCAGGGGCTTTTTAATTACTGGCTGGCCAGAGCCAGAAGAGTGGTGGAGAATACGTTTGGAATAATGGCCAGCCGGTTCCGCCTATTTCTTACACCGATACACTCGGCAGAATATAAACTCAATCACATCATCCTGTCTTTCTGTGTCCTCAACAAATTTTTAAGGAGAAATTCTTTCAACTATGCTGCCTCAGTTGGGCCTGAGGCCGGAATTCTGAATGCACAAACCCTGACGGCACTTGAAAGTGGCCGTCCTGGCTTGCCCCCCCAGAGTGCCCACGAGGTCCGTATAAGATACATGGAATACTTTGCGGGTAGGGGGGCCATCGATATGCCAGACAATGTCTGAGACATTTTTTAAATAAAAATATATTTGAAACTGAACAAATATTTGCTTTAATTTACTGCTTGGCTTTCTTTTAGCTGTCTCCTTGGATATCTTTTATTAATGTTATATTTTTTGCGGGGAACCCGCTTCATCAGGAAATGTGTCTGTGGATAAAATACAATGCAATAGGATCTACACATTTTAGAAAAAGGGGGAAGGATATGGGAGGTAATGCCAAGATATGAGAAAGGGGGAAGATTAAAGAAAATTTGTAGACGAATATAAGGGGCTGCTTACCCATGTTAAGGTGCATAATGTGTTCAGGCCAAACTTCCTTTTTCTTGTTTTTACTACCCTTTCCTTTTCTAGTGTGGCCTCTGGTAACGGTTTTACTTTATCCTCCCCTGGTCTTTTCCATTCTATTTCTATTGGTGTTTCACTTACTTATCCATACCTCTTGGACCATATACATACATGGTATATGTTATATTTATATATACCCCTTTACTACCTATTTAGACATTTGTCTTTTTGCTGCCTTATATGTGCCCTCCCCAGTCGCTGCGGGAGCCTCTGCCGGGTTTGGCCTGGCTTTATTATCTCCAGGCTTTTGATTATTGTATAAGTAAATTCTGTTTTTTATATATATATTGTTACTTTTGCTGTATATCCTTTCCTACCTGTACCGAGATAGTCTGCTTGCACTTTACCATGTTGAGTTTGGAGTTGGGGTCCTTGCTCCCAAAATTTAAACTAAACTCGGATGATTGTACATTGTTACTTAACCCACCTTGATATGTGAGGCCAGCAAACCCTTTTGTTTTTGTGGTTAATGTATGTAATGCATTACTGACAAAAATATTAATATTTTTCAGCACCATGACCGAAATTTGGAGAGTCATGAAAATGGCGTGATTGTGTAAAATTAGAAAGCACTGTTGGGTGTTATTTACTAAAGGAAAATGCACTTTTGCACTACAAGTGCACTTGAGACTGCACTGAAACTGCAATTGTAGTGCAAAGTGGTTTTGCCTTTAGTAAATAACCCCCATTGCCACTGAAAACAACAGCTTTACGCCAAAAAAATGCTTTTGAGCATTGAAAGAAGAAGCCACACATTGTTGATTATCAATCTTTTTAATCAAAGCATAATCACATGTGCGTTTATAAAAGGGTTTTTGAACAAACCAACATGTTTGTTGTATAACATTTTTTTAGGTCACATTAAGTAGAAATCGCCTTTTAAGGTAAAACAGGCATGTTTAAAACCATAAAAAAATGCACAACTCTGGAACTTACAAAGTTCAACTTTTAGAAAGTGAAGGCAATATCAGACATGAGTATGTACAAACTGTGTTTGATACTGCGTTCAGCAGATGGGGTGATGTCACCCCTGTAAAAGCCAAATTTAGAAGATGCACACAAATTGCTTAATGTCAACATGTGCTAGCTGCCATCACGGGGGATCAATGGACGTGTTTTGTGGGTGCAACCCCTTCTTCTCAGCTACTTTATCATCGAGGAAGGGGTTGCACCCACAAAACACGTACATTGATCTCCCGTGATGGCAGATAGCACATGTTGACACACTGTGTGCATCTTCTAAATTTGGTTTTAACATACGTAAAAAATTTTAGTCATAAAAAAAAAAAAAGCAGAAGAAATGTAGGGATTTCTGGGTGTTTTAGATTCTCCCTAAAACATCAATGATGTTCTTCATTTAGTTTTGAACATCATTGATGTTTTTCTTTATGTTTTCTAAATCTCGATTACACCCCATTATCTCCCCAATGAGGATCTGGGCACTTTTAATGGTGAAATGACATTCCTCTTCCACATCATCCCGATCAAAAAAACAAAAAAAAACACCATGTATTATAAATATGCAGGCATCCATCCCTTACCTGAAGCTGTGGTCGCAGACACTCACCTGTTGTGGTGACAACGTCTCCCTCCTCCTCCTCTGGTTGGGTTTGGGGGATTTCCCCTTCTTCCTGAGGTGGGGGGTTCCTGGTCTCCTCTGATGAGTTGTGTCCTCAGAGTCTTTTCTCCCCTATGTGTACAAAAATAGGTTTACTTAGCACACAGATATTTGATGGCAGAAATAGGAATATGAAACATTGCTTGGAAGTGGGGTACATTTGTCTGTTTTGGCAGAATTTTTTTTTGTCCTTTGTAAAGCTTGAATACGTACCTGTTTTGTGCAAGCTTCACAGATGGAGACACCCCTATATTATTCTCTGGAGCACCTGTGTGGGCCCCCTAACTAGTGCTCCAGCGTCCAGATGTGTAAACAGGAGTGTCCTCTCCTTACACAGAATCTAGTTTGCATTTCATTGTAGTTACAAACCCATCTAGACAACAAACTTTTTTTAAAAGAAGTAGGCCAGAAAAAAGGTATTGAACTGCATCTGGCCAAATACATCGTATTTTAGTAGCCGAACGAACAATGTTTCCTACGAACGATTAATGTGCCCATGAACATGAAAGTTGCCATTTTAAACTGTACAACAGTAAAGAAAAGCACATGGAGCAGCACGAACCTAATGAAAATAAAGAATGGGAACACAGGACAACTACTTACTTTTTTGCAGCACTCTCCTGATCCTTCTATACTGATCATGCTCCCTTAATTTGAGGTCCGACCACCGTTTCCTTAGTTGATCCTTGGATCGTTGTACCCCAAAATTCCTGTGCAGACTCTTCACAACTTTAGCCATGATCTTGGCCTTTTTGACATTTGGGTTGGGATAAAGTCCATACTTCCCATCATAGTCGTCCCTTTTCAAGATGTCCACCATCTCTACAAAGGCCATATTTGATGCCTTAAATCTCCTCCGGGATCATGACGTTTCTGGCTCTGGGCTTTCCTCCTCCTCGTTGTTGCTATTATCATGCACCTGCTCCGCCATGTGCTCTCCCCCACTGCGCCGAAAGAGAAGGGGCGGGGAATAGACTAGATAGAACATCAGGGGTGGGTGGAGTTTCACGCATGCGCAGTGTAAATTAAGCGTAACACGCGTGCGTTGTACGTACAATCTGTGAGCGGAGGAAGGAGTATCGGAAGTGCTGATTGTGATAACGAAGGTACAAGTTTAACTTGGGCCTATACTGCTTATAGATTGAGGCCTATGTTGGGACAAGATTAGGAGAGTTTAGCCTGACATTAGGGTTTGTCTTGTGTTGTGTCTTGCAGAGAAAATGGATGGCTTCAATGATCACAACTTCCTCCCCCTGTTCATAGACAAATACAGGGAGCTGCCCTGTCTGTGGCAGGTGAAACACCCGCATTATAATCATAATACCCCTTTCACACTGAGGCGCTTTTCAGGTGCTTTTACGCTAAAAAAAGTGCCTGAAAAGCTCACGAAAACCTATTTCCATTAAAATCAATGAATGCTTTCACACTGGGGCAGTGCGCTGACAGGGCAGTGAAAAAACACCCCTCTCCATTGAAATGAATAGAAAGCTCGTCAAAAGCACCTGAAAAGCTCTTCAAAAGCACTCAAATGTTTTACTGGCAGTTTAGAAACGCTTCAGTGTGAAATGGGCCTTAACAAAAGAGGCAGGCAGCGCCGGAGAAACTGCTGGAGTTAGTGAAGCCGGTGGTTCAAACGGCAACCACCCCCTATTTAAAAGCCAAAATTGGTGGTCTGAGGAGCACATATCTTAGGGAGTGCAAGAAGGTCCAGGATTCCCAGAGATCAGGAGCTGCAGCAGATGACGTTTATGTCCCCAGGCTCTGGTACTATGAGAGACTTCGTTTTCTGTCAGACCAGACTGAAGTCAGGGAATCACTCTCAACCCTTCCTTCCACTCTATCTTCCACCCCAGCTGAGGCTTCCGATGTCCAACCTGGGACTTCCAGCCAGGAAGAAGTGGAGGAGCCCAGCTTGAGCCAGGTAAAGTATTGTTCTTCAGATTTCTTGGCAAAACATAAATGATGTTTACTAGATGTTATTATTGATCACTAATTGCTGATTTAATAAATGCATTTACATATCAATAGACAATAGTGGGCAAAAATAATTGGGACAAGAATGAAAGATGCTGGGCTCAGAATGATAGTCTTTTCTATTTATTAACATTCAATTTGCAACAGTCATGAGATAAAAATTGTGTGTGATTGATGAAGAAAAAACTAAAACTATCTCCCTTTTTCATACACAGGAAGACCTCAGCCAGGAGGAGGCTGGGGAATGTGGCACACAGGAGGAGGCTGTGGAATGTGGCAGCCAGGAGGAGGCAGGGGTTAGTGGCAGCCAGGAGGAGGCCGGACCCAGTAGGAGCCTGACAGAATCACAGGTTCCTCCCCTCCGACTTCCAAACAAAAGACCTAGGAAGAGGAGTAACGTGGAGGAGTCAGCACTCAGGCTGATTCAGAAGGCTTCTGCGTTCCTCGGAGCTACCCCGACTCGTGAAGAGGCCTTTGCCTCCATGGCTGCCACCAAACTGCAGGACATGGAGGAGGGTCAATGCCTCATGCGTGAGGATATCATTTATAAAACATTAAAAAAGGGGTTGAGGGCCCAAATCACACCCAATACCCACCTGTGTGAGTTGTATCCTCCTCCTCCTCCTGCCACACCTCCAACACCACAGACACAGCCTGGAAGGAAGAGTGGAAGAAAGACAAGAAAGTGATGGCCTGGGTTCAGTCTGGTCTGACAAAAGATGCAGGCTCTTGTATGACCACAGCCTGGAGACATAGATGTCATCTGCTGCTGTTCATGATCTCTTGGACTTCTGGACCAGATTGTACTCCCTTAGATAAGGACTCCTCAGGCCACCAATTTTGCCTAAAAATAGTTGATGTGTGCCCTGGGGGCCAAAGGCTTCGCCAATTTCTGCTGTTTCTCCACTGTTGCCTCCCTCTTTATTTGGTTAGGACCCCTTAATAAAGGTATTTTTTGGAACTAATACTTTCCTATGTGTGTTTTCCTTCAAAAAGGACAGTTTGTTTGTGAGTAGGCAGGTACATTTCAAAAATACAATGTGAAATTAACAAGGGACACCAACACCAACCAATCTCCTTGAGATTAAAAAAGACAAGATAATAATGGTGTTGTGGTAACTTGACACACAAAACACACCCATAACAATTCTGGAGATCACCAAAAAACAAAAACAAAAAAAAACAGGAGATCTGGATTTAAAAAAATACAACAAATAATACAAAAAAATAAATATAAAAAATAAAAAAAATTTGGTAGATGTGACAAATAAAAATATTATATTCATGAAATCACGAGAAATAATAAAGAAAGAAGTTTGTGAGAAGTCTGTGTGAATATAAGCAGCAAAGCAACTTCATTCTTCTAGCATTATAAAGAAGAAGAGAGTGCGCTGCATTAAACAATTTAAAAAATTGCAGCGTCACGAAAGTGCTATATCCATTATGAATGCTAATTTTACCAGACCGAGCAGTTCCGTCTCGGAATTTATTCTGAGCATGCGTGGCACTTTGTGCTTCGGAATTGTTCACACGCGGTCGAAATTTACACAAATAGATTTTGTTGTCGGAAAATTTTATAGCCGACTCTCAAACTTTGTGTGTCGGAAATTCCGATGGAAAAAGTCTGATGGAGCCCACACACTGTCGGAATTTCCAACAACAAGCTTTGATCGCACATTTTCCACCAGAAAGTCTGACCGTGTGTACAGGGCATAATAGTTTTTCATGTGGATGTATGCAGACAGATCCCAAATAGGGATGAGCCGAACACCCCACTGGTTCGGTTCGCGGCAGAACATGCAAAGTCATGAAAAGTTTGTGCGAACATGCAAATACCGTTAAAGTCTATGGGACCCGAACTTGAAAAATTGAAAGTGCGAATTTTAAAGGCTAATATGCAAGTTATTGTCATAAAAAGTGTTTGGGGACCCAGGTCCTGTCCCAAGGGGACATGTATCAAAGCAAAAAAAAGTTTTAAAAATGGCCGTTTTTTCGGGAACAGTGATTTTAATAATGCTTAAAGTTAAAATAATGTTTAAAGTGAAACAATAAAAGTGAAATATTCCTTTAAATATTGTGCCTGGGGAGTGACTATAGTATGCTTGTAAATTGGCACATTTTTCCCATATTTAGAACAGTCGCTGCGGCAAAATTACATTTCTAAATAAAAGTCATTCAAAACTGCTTGCGGCTGTAATGTATTGTCGGGTCCCGGCAATATAGATGAAAACCATTGAGAAAAACAGCATGGGTCCCCGCCCCAACCCATTACTAGGCCGTTTGGACCTGGTATGGATATTAAGGGGAACCCAGCACCCAAATTAAAAAAAAAAGGTGTGGGACCCCCAGGCCCTATGAACAGCAGTATACAGGTGGTCCACGGGTTACAAACAAGATAGGGACTGTAGGTTTGTTCTTAAGTTGAATCTGTTTTTAATTTGGAACAGGTATATTTTTTAAGTGTAGCTCCAGCCAAAAAATCTATGTTTAAGGTTTTTGGATAACATAGGGAAGGGTTATCACCCCTGTAACATTTGTTTTGCTGTCTGTACCCCTGTTCAGAAGATTTCTGTCCCAATGACAATTGAATTTTGGATTAAAGGTTTATTAGGGAAACAAGGATTGTTATTACAACACTGCAACCCCTCACAGATACTCTTCTTGAGCGCAGGAACGAGCCCTGCTGTGAAATATTTGATCAAAAATTTTAATTACATGCCCCTGTTAAACAGGGGCAGAAAAATTGGGCCTTAGGCAGTGGTGGTGGTGCCCTGAACCAAAAATATTCTTAGAAGCTATCATCATGAAGATTGAGGAGGAATAGGATAGTCATTCAGCATAATAGGATAGTCACTCAGCATAGGCAGTCTTCAAGGGATCCCACATCCATAGAAAAATCAATTGGTTAAATCAGCATCAGGTGTTTTGTAGCTGGTGATCCAAGACTGATTCATTTTTATGAATGTGAGCTGATCAACAGAGTCTGTGGACAGGCGAACTCTGTGATCGGTTACAAAGCCTCCAGCAGCACTGAATTTGCGTTCAGAAAGAACGCTGGATGCAGGACAGGCCAGTAGCTCAACTGTATATTGAGCAAGCTCTGGCCAGTGGTCCATATTCAAGACCCAGTAACCCAGTGGATGTTCTGTTGGAAAGGTCTACAAGTCTGATCTTGCCCCTAGATATTCGTGCACCATGTAATTCAGATGCTGGCAATGGTTTCTGGAACCGATCAGACCTTGGTGCTGAGGACTGAAGAATTGTCTGAAGGCATCGGTCAGCCAGCCACCTTCTCCACCGCTCTTTCTGTGACTGAACGAAGCCTCAGCAACATGTTGTCCAGCACCAGGAAATTGTAACCTCCCAGTCTCTGCAAATGCATTGCACAAACCTATCTGCAAGTCCTCCCAAAGATGTTTCAATCTCTTTGCTCCCTCTGCGAAGGCTGGATAAGTTCTGCAACCTTACCCTTGTAACGTGGATCAAGAAGCGCTGCCAGCCAGTATTGATCCCTCTCCTTGATACCATGAATCCTAGGGTCCTTTCGCAGGCTTTGCAGGATCAGGGAGGCCATGCAGCATAAGTTTGCAGAGGCATTCGATCCTGAGTCCTCTGGGTCACTAAGGATCACATGATCTGCAACCACCTCCTCCCAGCCATGTACAACTCCATGGGTTTATGGGGACTGAAAACGATCCCTTGAAGACTGCTGCTGATGCTGAGTGTTGAGTGTCAAGAACCGCTGCACCACCAAATTCAGGACGTGATCCAAACAGGGAACATGGGGCAAGTGTCCCTGTTGGAGGGCGGAGAGGAGGTTGGTGCCATTGTCGCATACAACCATTTCTGGCTGAAGCTGGCATGGTGTCAACCACCTCTGAGCCTGCACCTGCAGAGCTGACAGAATCTCTGCCCCAGTGTGGCTCCTGTCCCCTAAGCAGACCAACTCAAGCACCGCATGGTATCTTTTTGCCTGAGTGCTTGCATAGCCCCTTGAATGCCTATGGAGCACCGCTGGTTTAGAGGACAAATCTGCAGAGGAAGAGGCCATAGAGGAAGAAGGAGGAGGGGGTGGAGGAGAGAGCTGTGGCAGAATCACCACTAGCATTTTGGAAGCGTGGTGGCAGAACAAGCTCCAATAACACTGAACCCTGTCCTACATCCTTCCCAGCTGCCAGCAGAGTTACCCAGTGCACCATGAAAGAAAGGTAATGTCCCTGTCCATTCCTGCTGGACCATGAGTCAGCGGTAATATGCACCTTACTGCTTACCGCTCTGTCCAACGAGGCCAAGACATTGCCGTCCACATGCTGGTAGAGAGCCAGAATGGGCTTCTGTGAAAAGAAATTATATTTACGAACCTGCCTCTGAGGTACCGCACATTCCACAAATTCACGAAAGGGGGCAGAGTCTACCAGCTGAAAAGGCAGCACTTGCAATGCTAGCAATTTGGCCAAGCTAGCATTCAGACACTGAGCAAGTGGATGCCTGGGACCGAATTTCTTTTGATGGTTTAGCAACTGGGGTAAGGAAATTTGCCTGCTAAAATCCGATGTTGGTGCACCGCTAGCAGATTGGCCGCAAGTACTTGGGACACCTATTTCTGTACCTTCATTCCTCTCAGTGCAGGTTTCTGAAAGGACTGGAGGTATAGTAGGGTTGGAGATCCCAGCTGATGAGGAGCAAGGAGAGGTCCACCTTGTTCTTTAATGTGGGTCTTTTAAGTTCTGTTGCCAATGGATTGCATAGGGGGTCGTCATATGTCTGGTCAAGCATGTGGTGCATAAGTGGCTACTGTTTTGGCCACGTTTGATACGCTTCAGACATATGTTGCAAACTATGTTGAATAGTTCGGGGGACTCCGTGCATGATGGTGGGGCTAGGGAAGGAGTGACTGTTGACATGGAGCCGATGGAATAGGCCGCTTTGGCAGCTGCATTGGCAGGCAAGCTACTCTGAGCCTGGGTGACAGAGGATGAGGACGGCTTTGTTATCCATTCCACCAACTCTTCTGCATGTTGTGGCTCAAAAACACGGCCAGCTGCAGGAAAAAAGGACAAGTGTGCTCTACGGCCATGTGCTGAGGATGCACCGTGTCCACGACCAGCACTATTGACTGTAGACACAGAGCCTGCTTGCCCTCTTTTAGTGGCCTGTGAGCGTCTGCCTCTCCTTGGTGGCCTTCCGGACATGCTGTAAATTTTGTTTAGCAAAACTACACTACACTGTATTGTGTACTGTGTACACCACCAGAAAAGTAGTAGCAACTGCCCTATGGGTGCACGGTACTGTGTACTGTGTACACCACCTGAAATATATTATAAAAAGTACAGGAATGGCCTGCAGTCAGATATTGGCTTGGCTACACAGGATGCAGTGTATATATATATATATATATATACATATATATATATATATATATATATATATATATATATATATATATATATATATATATATAAGACTGACTGTATATATATTAAATACACTGCAGCTAACTGAATAACCTGCCTGCCTGAAGTATAGTAGAAAAAGTACACCAGGAATGGCCTGCAGTCAGATATAGGCTTGTCTACACTGGATTCAGAGTATATATATAGATATATATATCTATATATATAGATATATATATATATATCTATATATATACGAGACTGTATATATATTAAATACACTGCAGCTAACTGATTAACCTGCCTCTAATTCACACTCTCTCTCTGTCCATGACAACAACACACTACACAAGGCCGACATGCAGGCAGCCTTATATAGTGTGGGGCATGGACTTAGTCCCCCTGAGCCATAATTGGCCAAAGGCACCCTGCCTTTGGCCAATTATGGCTCTCTTAGCTGAGGGCGCTGAGATTGGCTAAAGCATGCAGGTCATGGAGCATGCTTTGGCCAATCATCATACAGCAATGCACTGCGATCTCGCAGTGCATTATGGGGCGTTACGCGGCCAATGTTCAAGTCAAACTCATATTCGACCCGAACATAAAGCTCATCCCTAATCCCAAATGTAGATGGTGCAGACATGGAGACTGTCAGTGAAAGAGCATATAGGTGAAGATGGATTATCTCTGATGAGTGAAGCTGCAGCAATGTATTGGTGTGAGAGTCTATATAATCAAAACACAGTGTGAAGATATAAAGCAGGACAAACCGCCCCATGAATAGGTCTTACCCGTCATGCAGCCTCCTCCAATGGTCTGTCCATGGCCATGAAATGTTATCACCAAAAGGCTCACAAGGTCTCCCAATTAGTCTGTCTTATGTGCCATGACACCATTGGAATGAACCTCATCCAGGTATATATTGCTTGGAGTTCTTTCACACTGGGACTGTGCAGTGGGGCTGTATAGTGAACTTCCGTGGTACCGTGATGCCTGACCAGTTCCGTGCTATGCAGGGTGAAGCGGGGGAAAAGACCGCATGTGTGTGGCAAGAGAGCCGGGCTGTAGGACACCGAGATGTCAATGCATTTCGCTCAACTTCGTGAGCTTCGCCAGAACAATGCAGTGGGCTTCTTGGCACGCTTATAACTAGGGATGAGCCGAACACCCCCTGGTTCGGAACACGGCAGAACATGCGAACAGACCAAAAATTTGTGCGAACACGCAAACCCTGTTAAAGTCTATGAGACTTGAACGTTAAAAATAAAAAATGCTAATTTTAAAGGCTAATATGCAAGTTATTGTCATAAAAAGTATTTGGGGACCTGGGTCCTGCCCCAGGGGACATATATCAATGCAAAAAAGTTTTAAAAACGGCCATTTTTCCGGGAGCAGTGATTTTAATAATGCTTAAAGTGAAACAATAACAGTGTAATATTCCTTTAAATATCATGCCTGGAGGCGCATGCGCGGCAGCTTCATGAACGGTCGCTCGTTCTGAGAGCTCCGCTCCACTCCGGCCTACGAGCCCTGCCACAGCTACAAATAGCGGCTGAACCGGACCATCGGACCCCCTCCTCACCCCCTCGCATGACCGGGGGCTCGGTAAGACGGGACTTATCCCGGTTTTTATACTCAGGCCCGCGGATCGCGGCCTCCACAAAAATGGCGGCGGCCGGCGCCACACGAGGCCCCTCAGGGAATCTGGAGGCATCCTTGGAAGACTTTCCTCCCCTGCCCTCCCCCAGCTCCATGACGAAAACACAAACTGTGAGTAATCCCCAGGATGGGCTATTTACAGGATCCCAAATGAACTCCTTAGACTGCAACCCTATGGAATCTCCCCCCTATCCCAGATGGAGGAGAGCTGCCCCCCACCCAGCCCTCAGGATGATCTCTCTGCCCCTATCCCCACTGACTTTACAGCCCTAATGAACACTTTCTCCAATATGCTTACAAGGGGTTTGGCACACAATGCCTCACAAATTACCACAACTATACAGGCTGATCTGCAGCAATTGGGTGCACGCATTGAAGCAATCGAATCAAAGACCGATCAAATTGCTGCAGTAGCCAACCAGAACACTGACAGGATTCAAGAACTACATGACCAACTGGATATGGCATACTCAAAACTCGATGACCTCGAGAACAGGTCTCGAAGATACAACTTCAGACTAAGAGGCCTTCCAGAAACCTTTAAGGACACGGAAAAAATCGTTCGTTCATTTATCAAGCATTTAATCCCGGATATACCAGATTACAGGCGGGAACTAGATCGGGCTCACAGGGCTTTGCAACCACCACGCCAAGATGGCCTACCCAGAGATATTGTGGTTAAACCCCACTTTTTCAGAGTCAAAGAAGAAGTCATGCATAGAGCGAGAGAATCTGAAAATCTCACATTCCAGGGACACTCGATTCAAATTTTTGCGGACCTTTCCCCCTTCACGATTCAGAGACGGAGATCATTAAAGCCTCTATTGAGCATACTATCGCAAAAATCGATCACTTACAGATGGTCGTTTCCCTTTCGCCTTAACTTTGCCTACTTAAACAAGTCTTACAGCTTCACAAATTTCGGAGATGGGGAACGCCTGCTGCTGCAACTGGGCCTAATATCCCACTCACCAACATCCCCTACCGCTACGGATTCCAGAACACCCCAGTCTGCGAAGAGACCACCACCCTCAAGCCCCATCCAACTCTTATGGCATAAACAACAGGCCAAGAGATCCAAAGATGGACGCCCTCCTTAACAGAAAGTCTGCTATCAACAGTTCCATCTACTCTCCAGATCTCTCTGGAGCACCCTTTAAGATGTGGGACGCTGTCACCCCAAGCCCCCGGTCTCTTTTACCTGGTGTTTAACCTGTTGGGACACTGAGACGTTTGCATTATTTTTCAAATTTTTTCTTTGTTTCACTTCTCTCAGGGCTCCTACAATTTTGACTCTTACGGTTCTACCTTTTGGTTTTTTTCTATGGCGGTTTGGCCGGAGTGGCTGCACTTCGCCTCCAAGAGTTTCTGAGTGGTATTTTCCCCAATTCAGAAACACCTTCATAACCCCTGTACGGGGTACCCGTTTTTTGGGAAAACTTTCTTTTTTTTTTAGGGGGTGGCTGACTGCCCTCCCCCCTGTTAGGGTTCTTAGATTTTTACTTTTTTTTATTTAGTTACACTTAATATATCAGATCGTCTATATCATCTGTTTTACATTGTTTTTGACATGACCTGTTTTTCTCTCTCAGGGTTGATCCTCTCTCCCTCCCTCCCCTCCCCACCTCCAATACCATCGGAGTCTCTCAGGGACCTAACCATGTCGCTACATCCCGGATTCCAGGACCTTTGGATGGCTGAGACTTGGACACGAGCTCAAAATTTGAGGTCTCAGGTAGGCACTGGTTGTGTGATGAGCACATCCCCCCCTCTGATCCATGCTACCTGACTCACACGTTCCTCCTCCCCAAATTTGTATAGCCACGCATAATGTACAAGGCATGAACTCTCCTGTCAAACGGCGCAAACTTTTTAATCACTACAAATCACAAAAAATAGCAGTTCTCCTATTGCAAGAAACTCACTTCCCAGCCTTATACAACCCCTCCTTTTTAAACGGTAACTACACACAGTTTTTTCTATCCAATGCCGAAAATAAATCTAAAGGGGTAGCTATCTGTTTTTCAAAACACCTGAAATTTTCCCCTTCCGAAGTCATAAAAGACCAGGCAGGCAGGTTTATATTGGTAAAAGGGACGATTGAGGGTTTAATATATTCATTTATCTCTTATTACGCCCCTAACAAAGGCCAGGCTTCCTTTTTCTCCACAATGTTGTCCACTCTAGGCCCAAAACTCGAGGGAAAAATAATAATGGGAGGAGACACGAATATACCTTTCGATACTTCTCTAGATAAATCAGGGTCGGGGTCTTCCCGCTCCAGAAAACCCCCAAAACATAGTACTAAAATAGCATCCACTCTACATTCTCTAGGCCTGGTGGACATATGGAGAGAAATGAACCCTAGGTCCAAAGACTTTACCCATTACTCGGCCCCACATCACCTCTATTCTAGAATTGACCATATTTTTATACAATCACATAACATCCCCAAGGCTAACAAAGCAGTTATTAGGGACTCCCCCATTTCGGACCACTCCCTGGTTCTCTTATATCTGCAACAATCTCCCAACCCGGGAAATAAATTCATATGGCGACTTAATGAAGGGCTCCTCAGTGACCCGATACAATGCACGATTATAGATAAAGAGATTCAAGAATACTTTCGTCTTAACGACACGGGAGAAGTTTCTCCGGTCACACTGTGGGCGGCCCATAAGGCAGTACTCAGAGGGAAGATTATCCAAATCTCCTCCAACCTTAAAAAGGAACGCACGGCTGACATTAACAACCTTAAACTACGATACCAATCCCTCTCTAGAGCCCATAAGAAGAACCCCACTGGGGATTCTCTAGAGGCGTTGGAAAATGCGCGGACCTCTTTAAATCTAGCCCTCACCTCTGAGGCTGAGAAACAGCTCCGGTGGTCAGGCGCACGCTTCTACCACCAGACTGACAAAATAGGAACTAAATTAGCTACCAAATTGTCCCCAAAACCTCGCTCGGCTGCTTTCCCCAAAATTCGCACCCTCTCCGGTGAACTTTCCCAGAACCCCAAAAATATAATGGAAACATTCCACAAGTTTTATACATCTTTATATAAACAGGAACAGACAACATTTGACCATTCAACCTCAGATTTCCTGACTAGCTTACCCCTTCCCAAATTATCGTCTGAGCACTCTGACCTTATGGATGACACCATATCGGAAGCAGAAGTGCTTGGGGTAATTAAACACCTGAAACTAAACTCGGCCCCGGGACCTGACGGCTTTTCCGCAGGCTATTACAAAAAATTCGGTCCGACCTTAACTCCGTATTTGGTCAAATTCTTTAACTCGCTCAGAACTGGTTCTCCCCTGGATAAAGCCCTCAATCTGGCCTTCATCTCGGTAATTCCAAAACCTGGCAAAGACACATCTACGGTCTCCAATTACCGCCCTATTTCATTAATCAACAATGATCTCAAAATATTAACTAAAGTTCTTTCCAACCGGCTAGCTTCCTGCATAGCAGCCTATATTAACAAAGACCAAGTGGGCTTTATCCCGGGGAGACAAGGACCTGACCAGATCCGAAGAGCAATCAACATTATCTCTCTTCTTAAATCCCAATGGGATGGAGGCCCCCCACAACACGGATATTTGTTATCCATCGACCTGCAAAAGGCTTTCGACACAGTCACCTGGCCCTACCTATTCCATGTATTAGAACGCTGGGGATTTGGTCAACGTTTCATGAACATCCTTAGAGCACTGTACTCCGGCCCTACAGCTCAGGTCAGATTGCAGGGCTACTATTCTGAACCTTTTACTATAGAGAAGGGTACAAGACAGGGTTGCCCGCTCTCCCCCCTTCTGTTCACCATAGACATGGAATCCTTGGCTATCGCTATCAGAACTCACCCTGACATCAAAGGGGTGTTGTGTGGTAAAAGCGAGCACAAATGCGCCCTCTTTGCAGACGATTTGTTACTCTTTGTAACTTCCCCCCTAGTCTCTACTCCCAATATCTTTGCTTTGCTAGATAAGTTTGGGGAGGCTTCTGGCCTTCGAGTTAACGTTGCCAAATCTTCTGCCCTGAACATCTCGGTCCCCCCTAATGTTCTAAGTAGCCTTCAAAACCACTTCCCTTTTTCCTGGAACGAGGTCACTCTACCATACCTAGGGGTCAACCTCACAGCAAATATAGCCTCTCTCTACTCATCTAACTACCCCACCACCTTCCGTAAATTGATTTCGGACCTATCCAAATGGGACAACCACAACTTATCTTGGCTTGGCCGTATCAATGCAATCAAAATGACCCTTCTCCCCCGCATTCTTTACCTATTCAGATCCTTGCCCATCCCTATCCAAAAATCACAAGTTCAACCACTTCAATCCAAAATTATAAAATTCATTTGGGGATCAAGGGGAAGTCGTTGCGCACAACACATTCTATTCCGCTCCAAATCACAAGGGGGTCTAGCTCTCCCCAACATTTGGTGGTATTATCAGGCTGCCCAGCTAGCCCAGATATCTATCGTTTACTCAAAGGGCCAGAAACCTGATTGGGTATCCATGGAACGACATGCAGTCCCTCACCACACGATTGACTTCTTACTTTGGTCTCCCTCCAAATTGAGACCACCCATTCTAGCCCCCACACTATCACACTCTCTTGCTCTATGCGACCGTCTTTATAAAAATCCCTCCCTGATTTCTCCCCTTAAACCCCTAACACACATTTTTCATAACCCTGACTTCCCACCGGGGATGAACATTTTAGCATTTAGCTGGTGGTTGAATAAAGGATTACTTAGAATAGGGAACTATTTCTCCTCCACTGGCCCTCTCTCTCTAGCCCTCTGTACAAGTAAGCTTGAAATGCCCCCTGCCGAACGTTTTCGTTTTAGGCAGATCCAACATTTCCTCCATTCTATTTGGCCAAACAAACCGGAACCCCCTTCAATAACTAATTATGAATCATGGTGTTCGGGTGCGGTGGATCAGAGAGGGGGGATCTCCATCATTTATGCTTCACTTGCCTCCGCTGTGTCCAAGCCTCCGTATGCCTTGTCCTGGGAAAAAGACCTCGAAATCTCATGGGAGAGTGACCAATGGTTTTATTGCTTTCATCGCTCCTTTAAGGGAATCCTTAATGTTTCCCTCATGGAGGGCAGCATTAAGGTGCTCATGAGATGGTATAGGGTACCCTGTCTTTTGGCTAAGATATATCCTGATGCTTCCCCGCTGTGCTTCCGTGGTTGCAACCACATTGGGACTCTGCTCCATGTTTGGTGGACATGTCCACGGATAAGGGGCTTATGGAACAAAGTATTCTCAGTGATCCGCAAAATATCCTCCGCCCAGATCCCCCAAACTCCGGAGATAGCCTTATTGAATCTGAAAGTGGATAGGGTTGATAAATATACCCAACAACTGATCTTTTTTGTTCTACTGGGCACCAAAATAACAATAGCCTCTTGCTGGAAAAAACACAGAGTCCCATTCACAGCGGTGACGCATAAAATATCCTGGATTATGGCGCAAGAAAAAATAGTGAGCATTATCCAGGATAAAGTTAGTAAGTTTGAGCTTATCTGGGAACCCTGGGCCAACTATTGTCACATCTCCTTGCACCCCGGCATGAGTCCCCCAGGGTAACGGGCTCTCTGAGAGACTCCCACCTCAATCCTCATCAAAAGCAATGGTATTTTCCCCTTCTACCTACCACCCCATCAGCCACCCTGAAGACCTTCTCCCTTTAGTACCTTAGACTCTCCGATTGTTCTCCATGTAAATTATTCAACCCTGAGATTTATTTAAAATTTTTTTTTTTTTTTTTTGTATAACTTCCTCTTTTTTTTACCCCTCCAGTGGGTCATGGTAAAACCCTAACACCCTCTGGCCCCAAAGCCCCAGAGTTATCCTGTCTGCTTAAATAGCCCCCTCTATGAGGACATATATGGACCTAGGTTATTCTGACCATCTGTAGATAGACCTCTGCGGGATAGGACAGGTCTATTAACCACACTTTGACACTGATAATGGGCTACTTCATTTAGATTAGATTCGAATGAGGTGGAGGATCCGGGAAAAGGGCATGGCCCTAAGCCCGCAGTGTGTTCCCATAGGGGCGGGTGGTGGACCTCCCCCTGATCTCGGATCCCTCACAATTAATTTAATAAAGCCCCCCGTCTCCAAGTTAACCTCTCCTCATCTACTCCAGTTACTGAGTTACACCAGACTCATTTAAGTTTTTGCTCTGACAGTTTACACTTCATTCATTGTCCTAATGCCAGAGTTATGTTTATTTTAGTCTATAATTTTAATTTACGCTCAACTGTAACTAAGAATTTTGTTGTTTAGACCTTTCATTTTACGTCTTGCATTGAGAGGTCTTTCCTCACATTATTTGTCTCCTTTTGAATCCTCATATCCTTGCACTATGTAATGTCTTTTACAAAGGTTATGTAAGAAATTTGTCTTGCTACTACCAATAAAAATTTATTGAAAATAAAATATCATGCCTGGGGGGTGTCTATAGTATGCCTGTAAAGTGGCACATTTTTCCCGTGTTTAGAACAGTCCCTGCACAAAATGACATTTCTAAAGGACAAAAAGTCATTCAAAACTGCTTGCGGCTGTAATGTAATTTTGCCCCCCCCCCCCCCCCCCCAGCCCATTACCAGGCCCTTTGGGTCTGGTATGGATATTAAGTTAAACCCCGCACCGAAATTTAGAAAAAAAGGCGTGGGGTCCCCAGGCCCTATATACTCTGAACAGCAGCAGTATACAGGCGGTCCCAAGGTTACAAACAAGATAGGGACTTTAGGTTTGTTCTTAAGTTGAATCTGTTTGTAATTTGTTGTAATTTGGAACAGGTACATTTTGCAAGTGTAGCTCCAGCCAAAAAATCTATTTTTAAGCTTTTTGGATAACATAGAAAAGGGTTATCATCACCCCTGTAACATTTGTTTTGCTGTCTGTGCCCCTGTTCAGAAGATTTCACCTCACTTTCTGTCCCAATGACAATTGGATTTTGAAAATTTTGGGTTATTAGGGAAACAAGGATTGGTAATAAAGCATCAGTGGGGAGACATCTTTTTCCCATATTAACACATACAGGAAAGAATTTACCTTCCTAGGGCTAGATTTCCTCTCACTTCCTGTTGTCTCCCTCCGTTTCTAAGTAGGAGTCGTTTGTAAGTCAGATGTTTGAAAATAGGGGACCGCCTGTATATACTATACGGTCTGCCCTATACACTCTGCAGAAAATTGGGCCTCAGGTTTTGGTGGTACCAGAACACTGTAAGCCCTCACAGTTACTCTTGGGGGCGCTGGAATGGGCCCTGCTGTGAAATATTATATCACGGATTGTAATTACATGCCCCTGTTAAACAGGGGCAGAAAAATTGGGCCTTAGGCAGTGGTAGTGGTGGTGGTGGCACAACACTGTAAAGCCTCCCAGATACTTTTGTTGAGCGCAGGAACAGGCCCTGCTGTGAAATATTAGATCAAAAATTGTAATTACACATCCCTGTTAAACAGGGGCAGAAAAATTGGGCCTTAGGCGGTGGTGGTGGTGGTGACACAACACCGTAAAGCCTCACAGATACTCACAGATACTTTTGTTGAGCGCAGGAACAGGACCTGCTGTGAAATATTATATAAAAAATTGTAATTACGTGCCCCTCTTAAACAGGGGCAGAAAAATTGGGCCTTAGGCAGTGGTGGTGGTGGTGCCACAACACTGCAACCCCTCACAGATACTCTTGTTGAGCGCAGGAACGAGCCCTGCTGTTAAATATTTGATAAAAAATTGTAATTACACGCCCCTGTTAAACAGGGGCAGAAAAATTGGGCCTTAGGCAGTGGTGGTGCCACAACACTGCAACCCCTCACAGATCCACTGAAGCACAGCCATTCATCCACCCCCCTGCCAGCCCAGCAACACTGTGGGAAGGGTGAGTCACAACATGCCCCTGCTTGCAGCCCTGAGGACCACCTCCTGTTCTCCCCCCAGAGGACACTGATCCAGCATCCCCTCATGCTGCTAATGTAACCGCAGGCCCTGCAGAGCCCTCCCTCTCATGAATCATGGAGGCTATACAGCACAGCCATGCATCCCTTACCACTCAGATAAACTCAATTAAAACTGATTCATCCTTCCTAAAGCATGATGTACAGAATCTGAGGCATAGAGTACAAAATGCTGAGCAATGTATAGGGGATTTAGAGGATGAAACACATCCTTTGCAGGGCTTGGTCAGGGAGCTGCGACAGGCCCAAGAGTACATGTCTGACAAGCTCACAGACATGGAAGACCACCTGAGATGCAATAACCTCTGCTTCCTAGGCTTTCCGGAAGGCTCAGAGGGCAGGGCTCCAGAAATGTGTTTGGAGCAATGGCTGACATCCACATTTGGCGCCAATAAATTTTCAATGATGTTTGCCATTGAGAAAGTGCACAGGGTCCCATTGCACCCCCTACCCCCTGGGGAACCCCCACGTGCCATGCTTATTAAATTGCTGCACTTCAGAGACAGGGAGGCCATCATCAGGGCAGAAAGAGAAAAGGGACGCCTGCTCTTTAATGACAATGGCATTACAATCTTTCCTGACTTTTCAGTAGCCACCCAAAATCAACGTGCCACCTTCTTGGCGCTTAAACGGCGCCTACGTGATCTGCAATTGCCATACAGCATGCTATACCCGGCGCGCCTATTGGTCATCCACCAGGCTAAGGCCCACTTTTTCACTGATCCGAAAGAAGCGGCTCACTGGGCGGACACACTAGGCCCCATGGAGCAGAGGAACCAGCAACGGAGATCCCCTCCTCGCTGACCAGCACAATACCCCATTGAACACATGCAGACAGAACTTTCCTTTTACTGATATCCTGACTCTACTGCCTATTGGTATCGACAGTAGAGACTGGGGGTCAACGCATGGAATCCAGCATACCCACACTTGCACTTCTCCAACTACAGGAAGGTTCAAACACCTGATAATGCTTCAAAGGCGACCGCATTCCGATTATCCTTTATGACTGACTATCCTCATCACCTCCATGCTGGCTTAAACTATGAACATCCTGTAATTTATCATCGCTGCTACCTATCCAGCCCAGTAAGCGCACACGGGTGGTAGCTTACACCCACAGTCCCCCCCCTTATTGTTATCTAGGGTTTGTTGACCACAGGACTACTTTAAACACCCCCTGCTTTGCATATCTAGTTCCGGGAACAAAGCTCTGTGTTTGGGTATGGGAGCCAGGAGGGTTAGGGTGGCTTGGGAGGGTCGGGGAATTTTCCCTATTTTGTTGTTGTTGTGGTTACATGACTGTTATTTTAAAATAACTGTTTACAGGTTCACAAGCCAGACAGGCCATCAGGGTACTCAGGTATTACTGAATAGAAGCACAATGTTCTCTCATATGTATTTATCAGGATGCGCCCCCACCTCTAGAGAGGCACAGGGTCCCAAGCCCTGGTTGGCTCTGGAACAACTTGAGAGATGAACGCGCACGTTTTTGACCAACACCCACACATGGCTGCTTTATCCCTGATATCATGGGATGTTAGGGGGCTTAACCCCAAGGTAAAATGCTCTATAATGTTTGATTACTTAGCGCAACACAAACCGCATGTAATCCTTCTCCAGGAAAACCATCTCCAGGACTCCAGAGTTATGGCCCTTAAAAGAGCCAAAATAGCATACGCTCTTCATTCCACCTACTCCACGTATGCCCGAGGGACGTCTATCCTTATTGCCAAATCAGCACCAATCTCAATTAAACACATCAAACTTGATCCTAATGTGGTCCTGGTGCTGGAAATGCTGGGTAAACCTTATACAGTGACAAATATTTATGTCCCACCACCTTTTACCAAAAAATTATTTGAGAAGGTGATGGGCATAATATTGGAAATTGCTGAAGGCCCCTTAATAATAGATGGGACTACAACACAGTTTTAGACAACTCTATGGATAGATTTAGATGCTCTACACTACCCTCCACGCCCTTAGGATCCTCCCTAACCCAATTTGACCTGGTGGAGTCCTGGTGATGGAAACATGTGAATGTGTGGGAGTACTCATGCCAGTCTGACTCTCATGGTACATTATCACGAATTGACCTCTGTCTGGTTTCATCCGATATGCTTCACCTAGAGGCAGGAATCAAATATCTCCCCAGAGTAATGTCCGACCACTCGCCTTTAATGGTGGACCTCGCTCTGAACACACCCTCATCATACCGGGTATGGAGGTTGAGCCCATTATGGCTAGCAGACCAGGCTGTGATAGATCATAGCTCAGCAGACATGAAATCATTTTGGGTAATTAACAAAAAAAGTGTGCCCATCCCTGTGGTCTGGGATGCCTTTAAGGCCACTGCCTGTGGCTCCTTTGCAGCTGCAATCGGGCGGGCCCGCAAGGCGTCGCAGTCCAGACTGTTGGATACAGAAGGAGGACTTAGGGATGCGGAAACTGCTTATTCTGCAAACCCCACCTCCGAAGCACATGCTACCTGGCGACACAGGGCCAGAGAATTATAACTGGTACTTCTGGAACGCACACAAAAAAACTACTATATCAGAATCAACAAATATTTGAATTCGGGGATAAAAATAGCCGCCTACTGGCCTACTTAGCCAGGCCTGATTATCAACCCTGTAATATCCCTAGAATAACAAATTCAGCGGGCACAATGGTCGAGCAAAATTATGACATTATGAAAGCGTTTGTCGATTTCTACTCTACGCTTTATGCTACTAGAGCTCACTATACAAAAGTGGAACTAGATGATTATCTTTCAGAAATTTCACTTCCAAAACTAACGGAGCACCAGGTCTCCGGACTTGATGCTCCGTTGACGAAGGAAGAAATAGGGGAGGCTATATAATCTCCCTGTTGAGTGGTACATGCAATTTCGGGACCTACTGATCCCACACTTGTGGATGTACAATTTTGCCCTAAAAACAGGACAGCTGCCGCAATCCATGTCAATAGCACTAATAGTTTTGATTCCCAAACCCCATAAAGATCACCTCCTATGCGAATCATATAGACCGATTTCGCTTATCAACTCAGACGTTAAAATTCTGCCCAAGGTACTCGCTGAACGATTGAATACAGTAATTACAACCATTATAGGGGCTGACCAAACCGGATTTATGCCTGGACGATCAACTTTTATCAATTTGCGTAGACTTTTTACCAATCTACAAGCAGCTCATGACACGACTGGCTCCCGAGCTGTACTGGCCTAAGATGCTCACAAGGCCTTCGACTCAGTCCAATGGCCATATCTTTTTGAAGTCCAGGCTAAATTTGGATTTGGCACTACCTTTATAAAGTGGGTACAACTCCTATACTCCAAACCCATCGCTAGACTAAGGGTTAATGCGTCCATATCGGATGCCTTCCAGATAAAGAGAGGTACCAGACAGGGGTGTCCGTTGTCGCCGCTCCTGTTTGCGCTGGCAATAGAGCCCCTTGCAGCACTGATAAGGTCCAGTGGGGAGATTGAGGGACTGACGACTGGGGGTCTAGAGGAAAAAGTGTACTTATAGGCGGATGATATGTTTATATATTTGGAGGACCCCCAGTCGTCACTCCCAGCCCTGCTGGAGATTTTCCAGCGGTTTGGCCACTTTTCAGGGTTTCGGGTCAACTGGGACAAATCTCTCTTGTTCCAGATTGACCAAGAGACACCAATAACACTACCCCCAGAGTGCTCACTACAAATAGTTCACACTTTTCGATATCTCGGTGTCCTAATAAAACACCCTATCTCCTCTTATGTCAAGATTAACTTAGACCCCCTTATTAGTAGATTAAAAAACACCCTGAAAACATGGAATAATCTCCCTCTTACGCTGTTAGGAAGAATAAATATTTTTAAAATGATCTATCTCCCGCAATTCCTATACGTCCTGAGCAACTCACCAATATACATAACCAAATTTAAAGAGATAGACTCCATAATCACCAATTTTATACGGAGAGGTGGTGTGGTGAATAGGGATGAGCTTCGTGTTCGAGTCAAACCCATGTTCGACTCGAACATCGTCTGTTCGCCCGTTCGCCGAATTGAGAACGATATGGGCCGTTCGCGCCAAATTCGTGTGGCGAGTCACGGCCCATAATTCACTGCGGCATCGCAGTGCATTGCTGGCTGATGATTGGCCAAGCATGCACTATGACCCGCATGCTTGGCCAATCACAGCGCCGTCTGAACAGAGAGCCGTAATTGGCCAAAGCCAAGGAGGCTTTGGCCAATTATGACTCAGGGGATTTAGTACACGTCCCACACTATATAAGGCCGCCTGCACGGTGGCCCTGTGTAGTGTGTGTTCCGGCGTTGAAAGAGATAGACAGAGGCACAGTGTCATTTGATTTAAGTTAGATAGATTAGGCAGGACAGTCAGTGAGTTAGCTGCACTTACAGTGTATTGTGTATATATATGCATCCCAGGTGTTGTATATATATATATATATATATATATATATATATATATTATATACTGTATTCAGTTTAGCTAGATCCATTCCTGTTATCTTCCTACTGACAGGCAGGCTTGTCTTTTTACAGTATTTACAGCTACCTGAAGAAAATTGCTGGTGTTCTTTTGATCCTTTTAGTACCAGAGTCAGGCTGCTAGACTATTTACAGTTAGTGTAGTGCGTCCTCCTCACAGTGTTCAGTTAAAGCTAAAGGTTAGTGTAGTGCGACCTCTGCACAGTGTTCAGCTAAAGCTACAAGTTAGTGTAGTGCGTCCTCTGAACAGTGTTCAGCTAAAACTACAAGTTAGTGTAGCGCGACCTCTGCACAATGTTCAGCTAAAGCTACAAGTTATTGTAGTGTGTCCTCCTCACAGTGTTCAGCTAAAACTACAAGTTAGTGTAGTGCGACCTCTGCACAGTGTTCAGCTAAACCTACAAGTTAGTGTAGTGCGTCTTCCTCACAGTGTTCAGCTAAAACTACTAGTTAGTGTAGTGCGACCTCTGCACAGTGTTCAGCTAAAGCTACAAGTTAGTGTAGTGCATCCTCCTCACAGTGTTCAGCTAAAGCTACAAGTTAGTGTAGTGCGTCCTCCTCACAGTGTTCAGCTAAAACTACAAGTTAGTGTAGTGCGACCTCTGCACAGTGTTCAGCTAAAGCTACCTGTAGAAGGTTGGTGGTGTTTTCCTGATCCTATCACTACCGCAGGCAGCTAAATAAGCTACAAGTTATTTTTTTGCAAGCTCTGCACAGTGTTCACCTAAAGCTACCTGTAGAAGGTTGGTGGTGTTTTCCTGATCCTATCACTATCGCAGGCAGCGAAATAAGCTACAAGTTAGTTTTTTGCGAGCTCTGCACAGTGTTCAGTTAAAACTACAAGTTAGTGTAGTGCGACCTCTGCACAGTGTTCAGCTAAAGCTACCTGTAGAAGGTTGGTGGTGTTTTCCTGATCCTATCACTACCGCAGGCAGCTAAATAAGCTACAACTTAGTTTTTTGCAAGCTCTGCACAGTGTTCAGCTAATGCCGCGTACACACGAGCGGACTTTACGGCGGACTTTGCCCGGCGGACTTTTCGTCGGACTTTGTTTGCTCCTTGCGCCGGACTTAAAAACGAACGGACTTGGCCACACACGGTCACTGCAAAAGTCCGCTGGTTTTGAACGCGGTGACGTATAGCACGTACGACGGGACTAGAAAAAGGAAGTCCAAGCCCCACTCCGGCACCCTTTGGGCTCCTTCTGCTAATCTCGTGTTAGTAGAAGTTTGGTTAGAGACGATTCGCGCTTTTCACACTTCAGCTTATTTCGTTCGTTTTCTGCGGTTCAGTTTGTGCTTGTGAGGTTTGTATCTGCTTTTCAGTGCGTGTTGGTCAGTTCGTAACCTGCCTTGCAGGCCGTTCTGCTCCGCTCGTTCCTGATTTTCAGGTCGTTCTTCATAGGCCTTGCTGTTCTTCAGTGCGTTTGTTATAAGTTTGTTTGTTTGAGCAGCCGACCGTTTTGAAGCCATGTCGAGTGGACGTTCTCGTTCTCGAGTTCGTGCTTTGTGGGGACTTGGTGTTGGGGTTAATACTTTGACCCGAGTCCAGTCCATGAACAGGGCGAGGAGGAGTTCATGGACCAAGAATTGGTTGCGCCAGCGTGACCAGTTCTGTCATATGCCTTTGCTCCGTGAGCTCCGTGAGAACAATCCTGATGATTTCAGGAATTTTCTCAGGATGACGGACCCCATCTTTGAGCGTCTGCTGGCTATGCTGACCCCCTATATCAGCAGGCAGGATACCTGCATGAGGCAAGCCATCAGTGCGGAGCAGAGGCTAGTTGCCACGTTACGTTATTTGGCGACAGGGAGAAGTCTTCAGGACTTAAAGTTCTCGACAGGCATCTCCCCCCAGGCTCTGGGGATCATAATCCCAGAGACCTGTTCTGCTATTATTCAGGTCCTGCAGAAGGAATATATGAAGGTAAGTTTTATCCTTTAACATTACATGATATGTATTAACTGTTTTTGGATGTATTGTAGAACTGTCCTCTTTACCTAATTGCCATGCTTTCAATCTGCTGTGAATGTCCCCTTTCTCTTTGTGAATGCCTATTTTAATAATTTATTGCCCTATACATGCCTAATTTATTTCATTAACCTCCCCACCATGCAATGCTGGGTGCATTTTTATCTCTAGACTATAGTCCATTGAACAATGTATATTGTCTGCTCCATTGTCTTGTTTGTCCCTCCCCCACCCCACTAATGTTTCATCCAGTCAGGTGTGTTTGTTAACCTAATTAGAACCCCTCCCCCACCCCACTAATGTTTCATCCAGTCAGGTGTGTTTGTTAACCTAATTAGAACCCCTCCCCCACCCCACTAATGTTTCATCCAGTCAGGTGTGTTTGTTAACCTAATTAGAACCCCTCCCCCACCCCACTAATGTTTCATCCAGTCAGGTGTGTTTGTTAACCTAATTAGAACCCCTCCCCCACCCCACTAATGTTTCATCCAGTCAGGTGTGTTTGTTAACCTAATTAGAACCCCTCCCCCACCCCACTAATGTTTCAGCCAGTCAGGTGTGTTTGTTAACCTAATTAGAACCCCTCCCCCACATTCAAATGTATCAATGGGCCATCATAGGGGGTGATTAATCTTAATAAGTGTGCCTTATGTTTTTCAACATTTCAATTACAAACACACATATTCATAATATTTGACTGCTGTTGTTTACTAATGTTTTGGTGTATTCTGAACGAAAATTTTTGTTATTAAAGTCCTTATCTTTTTTTTTTGCACTCCACAGTTTCCTACAAGTCCACAGGAATGGCAGACTGTGGCCTCCCAGTTCGCTGACCGTTGGGACTTTCCCAACTGTGTCGGGGCGATTGACGGGAAACATGTCCGGATTGTGCCACCACCGCATTCGGGGTCTTATTTCTTTAACTACAAGGGGTTCCATAGTGTAGTTTTGATGGCGGTGGTCTCGGCACATTTGGAGTTTATGTTTGTGGATGTGGGGAAGAAAGGCCGGATGTCTGATGGAGGAGTCTTTGCACAGACCGAGCTGTGCCATCGTCTCCAGACCGGTGGCCTGGAATTGCCACCTGATGACGATAATGTGGATGGACTCCCCTCAGTTTTTATTGCTGATGAAGCATTTGCTCTCTGTGAGAACTTGATGAGGCCGTTCCCCCAAAGGACACTCACCCCTGAGAGGAGGGTATTTAATTATCGGCTGGCCAGAGCAAGAAGGGTTGTGGAGAATGCCTTTGGTATTCTGGCCAGCCGGTTCCGTATCTTCCTTACGGCTATTAATTTGGCGGACTATAAAATCAACCATGTCATCCTTGCTTGCTGCATCTTGCATAACTTTTTAAGGAGACATTCAGCTACATATCTATCCTCTGTTGGGCCTGAGCCCAGACTGGAAGAGTCTACTAGCACTTTAACAGGCCTAGAAATTGGGCGTATTGGCTTGGCCCCCCGAACCGCACGTCAAGTGCGTGACCGTTATGTCAATTATTTTAATGGTCGGGGGGCCATTGCTATTCAGCAACAGCTGTAAGTTTAGATCATAAATAAAAACGAAAATTGTTTTATCTAAATATCTTGTTTTTCTTGTTGTTTACCTTTAAGTTATGTCTGTCTCCTAGTGCACTTGTAGTAGTGTCAAGTGCGTTTCGCTTTAGTTAATCAGGCCCACAAAAACAACCCCTAAATTTTGACTTCAAGAAACAGCCACACACATTGTATAGGGCAAAAAATTTTACTTGGTGCACATTGAAAGGTGCATTTTTTACCATATGTTTTTATTTTTTGTTTTTTATAATTTTATTTCAAAAATATTTTACGTTGTGTAAAAAAATACTATTTTCTTAAATTATTAAAGCCATTTTTTCTCTAAAATATAGACCTTTATCTAACAAGATTTACATACACAACAGTGTTTTTAGAAACAAAAATTAGAATATAAATGAACTTACAAAGTTCAACAATATTTCGAGAACGGTGCATGTAATGTCACCCTTGGAAATTGTTCATTTATAAGATGCTCAAAATTGAGCTTTAAGAAAGGGTCAAGTCAACATGTGCTATCTCCTATCATGGGAGAGCAATGTACGTGTTTTGTGTGTGCAAACCCATTTTTGGTTCCTCTCACCACCAAAGAATTTTCAGGATGAAGGGTTTGCAAACACAAAACAAGTACATTGCTAACCCATGATGGAAGATAGCACATGATGACACACCGTGTGCATCACACACTTTAAATTTGGGTATACCCCCAAAAACTTCAAAAACTTTGTGTTAACAAAATAACTTCACAAGGAAATGAAGAACATGATTGATGTTTTTAGGCCAAACGTGATTATATTCGGCCCAAAACATCAATCATGTTCTTCATTTCCTGTTGCATGGAGTCCAGGCGAAGTTTCATGCTGTGAATTTGTTCACGCATTTGATCTATGTGGCCATTCCACAGCATAATCTGGCCAATTAATCTTTGCGCACTGTCTGTGGTGAAGTGCTCTGCCGCTTGGCCTTCCACAACCAGAAACTCACCTAAAACGAGTGAATAAAAACAAGGTTTACAATATGCACGCCAAAATACAGTAAAACTGAAGCTGGGGTGTCAGTCACTCACTTGGTGGGCTTGAAACCTCGCACACTTCCTCCACCTCTCCTTCCTCAAGGTCGTCGGGTGGGCGTGGTCTTGGGCTGGGGCTTGGGGTAGGTTCGGCCTCAGGCTGGTGACTTGGGGGGGTCCTGAGATCCTTGGACTGTTGTCTGAGTCTTTTCTCCCCTATGAGATTAGAAAAAAAGGTATATAGTTAAAAAACACTGATCTTTTATGTTTTAATAAATAAAGTAGAACGTTGTTTAATATTTTTTGGAAATTTTCACAGATGCTGACACCTCAATGATCTCCTATGTGTATTACCCCTCAAAAATTTCGTTATGGTCACATAGTACACTAGAAAATGCATTTCCTTCGCAAAATGCGTGGGAAAGCAGAATAGCTACATGGCTAAAATGACCGCCATCAAAACTGCCCCATCATATTCCTATATTATAAATCAGTACATGGTGTGTCTGTCCCCTCCCCCCGGGCTCTGTAATCAGAGCTGAGATGCTCCAGCCACCTCCCCCCTGTGTATAACAGAAGCTTGGGTAACCATGGCAACAAAACAAACACAGTACACTCTGATTAATGTCTAAAATGTCACGAAATGACCTCTAAACAAAAAGGTTTTTCTCCAAAATTAAAAAAAATATCAAACAGAAAGGATATAGCCAGATAGATGAATATTTAGTGAACATTGTAAAGTTTGTTTGGTGTCTCTAGGTCAGTGTTTCTCAACTCCAGTCCTCAAGGCGCACCAACAGGTCATGTTTTCAGGATTTCCCTCAGATGAAATGGCTGTGGTAATTACTAAGGCAATGAAACTGATCAAATCACCTGTGCAAAATAGTGGAAATCCTGAAAACATGACCTGTTGGTGCGCCTTGAGGACTGGAGTTGAGAAACACTGCTCTAGGTGAAAGTATGAAGGACCGGAAACTTTTGGGAGCGGAAGAAGAATTTGAGGATTTCAAGCATGCTCCCATTGAATTCAATGTTGAAAAAAGTTAATAAAAAATTAATATTTAAGAAAGTATAAATGTTATTAACAAATTTTAAAATGACCACACATCAGCTAAAAGAGACGAACATTTTAATAGTTGAATGGTTTTAATAGCTGAAAGTATGCAGAAGTTACGCAGAGCCAAAAAACGTACGGAAGAAAAGTCTAAAAATTTAGACACAAATAAAATCGAAGAACAATAGTGGGACTGCTAAATCATTCCCAACAACTATAGTGCTCGTGAGTCCAGATGTGGAAACAGCTGCTGTGTCCTGTCCCTACATTACACTGAATCATTTTGGATGAAGCATTATATTTTCAAACACATCTACACCACATCAACTCATTGTGGGAATTCGCAAAATTATCAAGCCATAAATGTATATCCAACCCTGTCCCATCGTATTTGGCGAAAAAATAACGTCACTTTCTAAAGTATACGATCTATTCCAAAGAACGGTATTTACGAACGATGCAGAAAAACCGCCAAAAATAAGGATCAGCATGCAAGTTCTGTATCTCAATAGTAAAACACAAGTACTTACTTTTTTTCAGCAGCTTCTTTATTCGCAAATATTGCTCTGGCTCACGACTTTTTATGTCAGACCACCGCTTCCGCAATTGTTCTTTCGAACGTTTTGTCCCAAATTTCTCTTCCAGAGCGGTGACCACTGAGGACATTATTTTGTCCTTTCTCAGATTGGGTCGTGTGTACGGTCCTTTTTTGCCATCGTAGTCGTCCCTTCTTAATATGGACACCATCTCCACCATCTCTCCAAAAGCCATGTTGGTGGCCTTATATCTCCTCCGGGATGTGGATGTTTGGGGCTCCGGGCTTTCTTCCGCGCTACTCTCACTTAATCGCTCCGCCATCTTTTGCTATCTACTCCCACTGCGCAACGAAGAGTGAAGGGGCGGGGCCAAATCGTACTTACTAACGTCAGGGGCGGGCGACGCAGGCGGAGCATGACACATGCGCAGTGTATATAAAGCTAGTACGATGGCCTATGTATGTCCGTGCGGAAGTAGCGAGCGGAACAAACGAAGGTAAGATTAAAGTGTGTGTGTGTGTGTGTGTGTGTTTGTGTGTGTCCCCGTGTGTGTCCCCTAGATTACAACACAAACTAATCCTGAGATTTGGGACTGACATTTAAGTTTTGATCTTGTGTCTTGGCTTGCAGAAATAATGAATCCCTTTAAAGAGGAAGAGTTTTTGACACATTTCATTGATCTCTATGAGCAGAAGAAAAACCTCTGGGAGGTCAAACACCACCAATATTATAATCGTGATGTTAGGAAGGCAACACTGGGCACACTTTTAGAGTTTGTGAAGACTCGACTCCCCCAGGCAGACCTCAAGTTTGTGGACAGGAAAATAGGTATCTTGCGTAATATGTATAAGCGGGAACACAGAAAAATCCAGGAGTCGCTGAGATCCGGGGCAGCAGCTGACCAAGTTTATGTACCCAAGTTGTGGTATTACCACAAACTGCGATTCCTGGATGAGCAGACCGAAGCCAGGCAATCCCTTTCCACCCTTCCCTCCAGCCTTCCCTCCACCCTTCCCTCCAGCCTTCCCTCCAGCCTTCCATCCACCTCCACCCCAGCTGAGGAGTCCCAGGATGAACTGGGCCTTTTCACCATAGATGAAGTGGATGCGCCCAGCTTCAGCCAGGTATACTTTTTTGGAACATTTTGGGATTGTGTAAATGTTATTAATGATGTTAAGGTGTTAATTTTGAAAGTGCTTCATCAAAAATCACTTCTGCACAAAGAGTAATATGTAGACATATCACTAGACAGTAGTGGCCAAATATATACGTAACTTCAGATCTTGTTGATCATCTGAAATAATGGTGTGGTCAAATAGATAGCCTTTACTATTTTGTGTAATTATCTTTGAAAGTTAAGGAGCTGAAAATTGTGTGTGATTGCATAACAGAAAATTACAACTATGTCCCTTTTTTTTACACAGGATGACCTCAGCCAGGAGGAGGCCTTGCCCAGTGGGAGAGAGGAGGAGGCCTTGCCCAGTGGGAGAGAGGAGGAGGCTGTGGCTGGGCCAAGTAGAAGCCGCACAGAGTGTCAGGTGCCTCCCCTCCGCATTCTCCACCAAAGGCCCAGGAGGATGACTGCAACAGAGCAGGAATCCCTAGAGCTCATACGGGAAGCAAGCCGGATCCTGAGTAAACCTCCCAATGTAGAGGAGGCGTATGGCACCTATCTAGCCGGCAGATTACAGGAGTTGGAAAAGGGCCAACGCCTCCTCTGTGAGGGTCTATTTTTCCAGGCTTACCAGAAGGGCTTGAGAGGGGAGCTTACTGCTAACACATATATAGCAGATGAAGCCACTCCTCCTCCTCCTCCTGCCCCAAGTACACCACCAGAGGCACAACCTCCGAGGAAGGCTGCAGAGAAGCGTGGAGGGAAGGCTGCAGAGAAGCGTGGAGGGAAGGCTACACGGAAGAGTCGAAAGTGATTGCCTGGTTTCTGTCTGTTCTGACTGTGCTCCCTGTGCTCCCTATAGTCGCAAGATACCTATTTTCTTGTCCTGAAACTTGATGTGTGTCCTGGGGGACGAAAGGCTTCCCAGATTCTAAAAGTGTGTCCAGTGTTGCCTTCCTAATTTTTGTGTTTATTAAAAAAAAAATTTTGTGTTTACCTTACATTCTTGCCTATGTGTTTGGATTAAAAGACGCCATTTTGTTTGGGAGTAGGCAGGTACAGTTCGAAAAGACTATGGGGTTGATTTTACAAAAGCAAATAGTCTGTGCACTTTGCAGAGGGCAGTTGCCCTCTGCAAGTGCAATTGCTCCAGAGCATCAGAAATTAGTTAAAAGCTTGACTTTGCAAAGAGTACCCAATCCTGTGCAAGTAAAACCAAAAAAAAAACCTTTTTGCTTGCACATGATTGGATGATGGAAGTCAGCAGAGCTGCTTCACATTTAATAAAGCTTGGGAGCAACTGCTCTTGCAGAGGGCAAATGCAATTTCTAAAATGCACAGCCTTTTTACCTTTAGGAAAGCAACCCCTATGTGTGTTTTTGTCAAATAAAAAGAATGTATTTTGATTTTACATGATTTTAGGAATCAATCAGCAGAGCTTCCCCGAATTTAAGCTCTTGCCCTCAGTTTTTATGCGACTGCACTTCCAACAAGTGCACTTGGTGTGCAATTTCTCAAGTGAACGTTTCACTTGATATTCTTAAATGATTTAAGCCTTTTGTCAAAAACAAGCTCGGGGGAAGCTCTGCTGATTTTTTCTGAAAAACATGTAAAAAAAAAATTAATTGTTTTGGTTTGGGCTTCCTTGCATGTGCCCCTCGGATCCACAGCGAACACACTTCAAAATGCTCTTTATGTGGAATTATATGTATAATTAGCAATTGGAGTGAAAAATGATTTTGCATTTGTTAAAAACACCCCCCTATGTCTAATGAACAAGGGACAACAACCTCATTAAGGTTCTTTAAAACAACACAAAATATGAATGTTAATTGTGGTAACTTGAAAATACACACCAAAAATGTGGTTAGCATTTAACACACATTGTAAAATAGCTAAAGTGTTGAAATAAAAAAAAACAAAAAAAAAAAAATTATATTTTACAATTAAAAATTTATGGAGATCTGGCTGTTACAAAATATTATATTAGTCATGGCAGGAGGATAAATCACGAAGAAAGAAGTTTGTGAGAACTCTGTGTGAATATAAAGCAGAAAAACAACTTCATTCCTCTCGCATTATCAATCCTAAAAAAAGGCTGTATTAAAAGACGACAGAAGAGGAATGTGCTAGCTTCCGTCTTGTAATTGCTTCAGAGCATGCGTCAGTTTGAGTTCGTCGGACTAGCACACAGACGATCGGTTTGTCCGCTAGAAAGAAGAGTCCGTCGGATAAATTTTAAACAAGTTTCAAATCTAATTCCGTCCAACTTTTTAGAAAACAATGTCCGCTGGAGCCCACACACATCGAATTGTCCGACGAAATCCAGTCCGCCGGGCAAAGTCCGCCGTAAAGTCCGCTCGTGTGTACGCGGCATAAAGCTACCTGTAGAAGGTTGGTGGTGTTCTCATACTACAGGCAGGCAGTTGTTTTTCCTGGCTGCAGTATCAGTATATATATATATATATATATATATATATATATATATATATATATATATATATATATATATATATATATATATATATATATATATATATATATATATATATATATATATATATATATATATATATATATATATATCCCAGCTTAGTGCAGCTACAGGCCATTAGTATGTCTGGAAGGCCAACAAGGAGAGGCAGACAGTCACAAGCCAATAAAAGAGGGCAAGCAGGCTCTGTGTCTAGAGGCAACAGTGCTGGTCGTGAAGACAGTGCATCCTCATCAGCACGAGGCCGTGGGACACGCTTGGCCTTTTTTTTTTACAGCTGGCCGTGTTGAGCCGCAACATGCAGAAGACTTGGTCGAGTGGATGACCAAGCCGTCCTCATCCTCCTCATCCTCTCTCACCCATGCTCAGGGTACTTTGTCTGGCAAAGCAGCTGCCAACGCGGCCTCTTCCCTCGGCTCAATGGCATCAGTGAGTCCTTCCCTAGCCCTATGCTTGACCAGACATATGTTGACCTGCCATGCCGTTCGTTGGCAAGCGTATCTAAAAGACCCACACCAAAGAACAAAGAGGACCTCTCCTTGCTCCTCATCAGCTGAGATCTCCAACCCCACTATACCTTCAGTCCTCTCTGAGACCTGCACTGAGAGGAATGAAGGTGTAGATTTAGGTGTGTCACAGCCAAGTACTTGTGGGCAATCTGCTTTCGGTACACCGGCGTCAGATTGTACCAGGCAAATTTCCCTGCCCCAGCTGCTGCACCGCCAAAAGAAGTTCGCTCCCAGCCATCCACATGCCCAGCGGTTGAATGCTAGCTTGCAAAATTGCTAGCACTTCAACTGCTGCCTTTTCAGTTGGTAGACTCTGCCCCTTTCCATGAGTTTGTGGAATGTGCTCAGTGGCAGGTACCCAAACGCCACTTTTTCTCATGGAAGGCGATTCTGGCTCTCTACCGGCGTGTGGAAGGCAATGTCCATGCCTCGCTGGACAGGGCGGTCAGCGGTAAGGTGCATGTTACGGCTGACGCATGGTCCAGCAGGCATGGACAGAGACGTTACCTAAGTTTCACCACGTATTGGGTGACTCTGCTGGCAGCTGGGAAGGATGCTGGACAAGGTGCAGTAGTGTTGGAGGTTGTTCCGCCACCACACCTCCAAAATGCCACTACTAATGATTGTGACACACCTCTCTCCTCTACCCCCTCCTCTTCTTCTTCCTCCATAGCCTCTTCCTGTGCTTTGTACTCAGAACCAGCGGTGCTCCATAGCTGTTCAAGGGGATACGCAAGTATGCAGGCCAAAAGATGCCATGCGGTGCTTGAGCTGGTGTGCTTGGGGGACAGGAGCCACACTGGGGCAGAGGTTCTGTCAGCTCTGCAATGGCAGGTTCAGAGGTGGTTGGTGCCACGCCAACTTAAGGCAGGAATGGTGGTTTGCGACAATGGCACCAATCTCCTCTCTGCCCTCCGACAGGGACAAATGACCCATGTGCCCTGTTTGGCTCATGTCCTTAACTTGGTGGTGCAGCGGTGCTTGGGCAGGTACCCGGGCTTACAGGATGTCCTGAGGCAGGCCAGGAAAGTCTGTGTGCATGTGCACTGGTCATATAATGCCAGTGCTCGGCTGGCAGACCTCCAAAAGGAGTTTAACCTGCCCAAGAACCGCCTAATCTGTGACATGTCCACCAGGTGGAACTCAACGTTGGCCATGCTGCAGCGGCTGCACACGCAGTAGAGGGCCATCAAGAGCCAACTTCCCTAAACTACAAACCTTGCTAAAAGGCATAAATTGGGATAAAATATTAGGAACAAAGAATACAGAGGAGAGATGGGTTTGAGCATATTAAATAAGGGCATTAGCCAATGTATCCCATTGGGTAATAAATTTAAAAGAGCGAACAAAAGTCCTGGATGGCTTAACTCCAATGTAAAAATGCATATAAAAGCAAAGGAGAAGGCCTTCAAAAAATACAAGGTTGAGGGATCATCCTCAGCATTCAGACTTTATAAAGAATGCAACAAGAAATGTAAGGGTGTAATTAGTACAGCTAAGATAGAACATGAATGACACATGTCGGAGGAGAGCAAAAAAAATCGCAAGAAATTCTTTAAGTATGTAAACAGTAAAAAAGGGTGGACAGACCATATTGGCCCCATAAAGAATGAGGAAGGACATCTGGTTACAAAGGATGGGGAGATGGCGAAGGTATTGAATTTATTCTTCTCCTCAGTCTTCACGAGTGAATCGCGGGGCTTCAGTAACCAAAACTGCAGTGTTTATCCTCATGACACAACACAGGAAGCACCTCCATGGTTAACAGAGGACAGAATTAAAATTAGACTTGAGAAACTTAACATTAATAAATCACCGGGACCAGATGGCTTGCATCCGATGGTACTTAGGGAACTCAGTCAAGTGATTGCCAGACCGTTGTTCCTAATTTGTTCCTAATTTTTACAGATACGTCTACTGACTGGAATGGTACCAGCTGATTGGAGAAAAGCCAATGTAGGACCAATATTTAAAAAGGGCCCAAAATACATACTTGGGAATTACAGACCAGTTAGCCTAACATCAATAGTATGTAAACCCTTGGAGGGGACGATAAGGGACTATATACAAGATTTTAGTAATAAGAACGGTATCATTAGCAGTAATCAGCATGGATTCATGAAGAATCGTTCTTGCCAAACCAATCTATTAACCTTCTATGAGGAGGTGGGTTGCCATCTAGATAAAGGAAGGCCCGTAGACATGGTGTATCTGGATTTTGCGAAAGCATTTAAAACTTTTCCCCATAAACTTTTACTGTACAAAATAAGGTCCATTGGCATGGACCATAGGGTGAGTACATGGATTGAAAACTGGCTACAAGGGTGCGTTCAGAGGGTGGTGATAAATGGGGAGTACTCAGAATGGTCAGGGGTGGGTAGTGGGGTTCCCCAGGGTTCTGTGCTGGGACCAATCCTATTTAATTTGTTCATAAACGACCTGGAGGATGGGATAAACAGTTCAATCTTTGTATTTGCAGACGATACTAAGCTAAGCAGGGTAATAACTTCTCCGCAGGATGTGGAAACCTTGCAAAAAGACCTGAACAAATTAATGGGGTGGGCGACTACATGGCAAATAAGGTTCAATGTAGAAAAATGTAAAATAATGCATTTGGGTGGCAAAAATATGAATGCAATCTATACACTGGGGGGAGAACCTCTGGGGGAATCTAGGATGGAAAAGGACCTGGGGGTCCTAGTAGATAATAGGCTCAGCAATGGCATGCAATGCCAAGCTGCTGCTAATAAAGCAAACAGAATATTGGCATGCATTAAAAAGGGGATCAACTCCAGAGATAAAACGATAATTCTCCCACTCTACAAGGCTCTGGTCCGGCCACACCTGGAGTATGCTGTCCAGTTCTGGGCACCAGTCCTCAGGAAGGATGTACTGGAAATGGAGCGAGTACAAAGAAGGGCAACAAAGCTAATAAAGGGTCTGGAGGATCTTAGTTATGAGGAGAGGTCGCAAGCACTGAACTTATTCTCTCTGGAGAAGAGACGCTTGAGAGGGGATATGATTTCAATATACAAATACCGTACTGGTGACCCCACAATAGGGATAAAACTTTTTCGCAGAAGAGAGTTTAACAAGACTCGTGGCCACTCATTAAAATTAGAAAAAAAGCATTGATAGCTTCAAGAAGCTATTAGATAAGCACCTGAATGACCGCAACATACAGGGATATATAATGTAATACTGACACATAATCACACACATAGGTTGGACTTGATGGACTTGTGTCTTTTTTCAACCTCACCTACTATGTAACTATGTATATATGTAATAAGTACCTGTGCGACTATGGCACCAGGACAGGGTCAAAGGAGCTTGTTTTTTTTCCCCACACCAGTGGGCCATGATCAGGGATGCATGCACTGTCCTGTCACCATTTGAGGAGGCCACGAGGATGGTGAGCAGTGACAGTGCATGCATCAGTGACGCTGTCCCCCTTTTCCACCTGTTGGCGCACACGCTGCGTGGAATAATGGACAGGGCACTTGAGGCAGAACAGAGGCAGGAAGAGGAGGACTTCCTTAGCTCTCAAGGCCCCCTTTATCCAGACAGTGTTCCTGCGTGGCCGCCGATCACACAGGAAGAGGAGGAGGAGGAAGAGGAGGAGGATTGTGTCCTTAGTGACCCAGAGGACTCTGGACCGAATGCTTCAGCAAACCTACGCTGCATGGCCTCCCTGATCCTGCAAAGCCTGCGTAAGGATCCTTGTATTCGTGGTATCAAGGAGAAGGACCAATACTGGCTGGCAACCCTCCTTGATCCACGTTACAAGGGTAAGGTTGCAGACCTTATCTTGCCGTCGCAGAGGGAGCAGAGGATTAAACATTTTCAGGAGGCCTTGCAGAAAGGTCTGTGCAACGCGTTCCCAGAGACTGGGAGGTTACAAACTCCTGTTTCTTGACAACGTGTTGCTGAGGCTTCGGTCAGTCAAAGAAGGAGCGGTGGAGAAGGTGGCCGTCTGACCGATGCGTTCAGACAATTTTTTAGTCTGCATCCCCAAGGTATGATCGGTTCCAGCAAACATCGACAGCGTCTGTTTTACATGGTGCAGGAATACCTAGGGGCAAGATCTGACTTGGACACCTTTCCCACCGAAAATCCTCTGGGTTACTGGGTCTTGAGGATGGATCACTGGCCAGAGCTTGCACAGTATGCAATTGAGCTTCTGGCCTGTCCTGCATCCAGCATTCTTTCGGAACGCACATTCAGTGCTGCTGGAGGCTTTGTAACCGATCACAGGGTGTCCACCGACTCGGTCAATCGACTGACCTTCATAAAAATGAATCAGTCTTGGATTACCACCAGCTACCAAGCACCTGATGCTGATGTAAGTGAATAATTTTTTTTGAAATCTCAGATCCCTTCAAAGACTGCCTATGCTGATGCTGAGTGACTATCCTGAGTAATTATCCTCTTCCTCCTCAATGATCACGCTGATAGCTTGTAAGAACATTTTTGGTTCTGGGCGCCGCCACCAGTGCCTAAGGCCCAATTTTTCAGCCCCTGTTTAACAGGGGCTTGTAATTACAATTTTTGATGCAATACTTTGCAGCAGGGCTCGTTCCTGCTTTCCAACTAGAGTATCTGTGAGGGGTTGCAGTGTTGTGGCACCAGCACCAGTGACTAAGGCCTAATTTTTCAGCCCCTGTTTAACAGCGGCATGTTATCCTGCTGGACGTCATATGACACCCAGTCAGGATAACGGAACCACTTCCCGGACGTCAATCTGCTATAGGGCGGGCGGGAAGTGGTTAACAGGGGCGTGTAATTACAATTTTTGATGCAATACTTTGCAGCAGGACTAGTTTCTGTGTTCCAACTAGAGTATCTGTGAGGAGTTACAGTTTTGTGGCACCAGCACCAGTGCCTAAGGCCCAATTTTTCAGCCCCTGTTCAAAAGGGGCATGTAATTACAATTCTTGATCGAATATTTAACAGCAGGGCCTGTTTCTGCACCCACCAAGAGCGAGTGAGGACTTACAGTGTTGTGGCACCAGCACCACCACCACCACCAAAGGCCCAATTTTTCTGCCCCTGTTTAACAGGGGCATGTAATTACAATACTTGATCTAATATTTCACAGCAGGGCCCTGTAAAGGGCTTACAGTGTTGTGGCCACAACAACACCTAGGGCCCAAATTTCTGCTGAGTATATAGGGCAGGCCCCTACTTTCAAACATCCAGCTTACAAACAACTCCTACTTGCAAACGGAAGGAGACAACAGGAAGTGAGATTAAATCTACCCCTAGGAAGGGAAATTCTCTCCTGTAAGAGTTAATATGGGAAAAACATTTCTCCTTTTCACTGATGCTTTATCATCAATCCTTGTTTCACAAAAAAACCCAGATTTTCAAAAAACATTTGTCATTGGGACAAAAAGTGAGGTGAAATCTTCTGATGAGGAGCACAGACAGTAAAACAAATGTCACAGGGGTGATAACCCTTCCCTATGTTTTCCAAAAAGCTTAAAAACAGATTTTTTGGCTGGAGCTAAGTACGTTAAAAATGTACCAGTTCAAAATTACAAACAGATTCTACTTAACAACAAACCTACCTGTCTTGTTTGCACCGCCTGTATACTGCTGTTCAGAGTACAGAGCCTATATACTGCTGTTTCCTTTTTTAATTTGGGTGCAGGGTTCCCTTTAATATCCATACAAGACCCAAAGGGCCTGGTAATGGACTGGGGGGTACCCATGCCGTTTGTCTCACTGATTTTCATCCATATTGCCAGGACCCAACATTACATTAAAGCCGCAAGCAGTTTTAGATTACTTTTTTTCCTTTAAAAATGACATTTTGTGCAGGGACTGTTCTAAGCACGGGAAACACGCGCCACTTTACAGGTATACTATAGACACCCCCTAGGTATGATATTTAAAGGAATATTTCACTTTTTTTTTACTTTAAGCATCATTAAAATCACTGCTTCCGAAAAAACGGCCATTTTTAAGTTTTTTTTGCATTGATACATGTCCCCTGGGGCAGGACCCGGGTCCCCAAACCCTTTTTAGGACAATGCCATGCAAATTAGCCTTTAAAATGAGCACTTTTGATTTTGATCGTTCAAGCCGAACACCCGGGCATTGTTCAGCTCATCCCTAGTGGTGAAGATTGCTAAACACACTCTACAGCTACCTACCTTGAAAGGGGACCTACCACTCCCATGTCTCCAAACGTACTATATTGCCTCATAACTGACACATGCTCATTGGTGTTTTTTTCCTGAGGCCAACAATGCAGCTGCTACCCTGGAGGCAGCCATCCTCACCTCATATGAATCTCTCCAAAATCTAATACACTGCATGTCGCTTAGGGGGAGGGAAGAAGGAAATGTTCTGGCCATGACCCTGCAGATCTTTAGAATTTCTAAATTACTACCACCCAGTACCCAAGCTATTTATTCTCCCAACGCCCCACTATGGGGAAACCCATGTCTACCAGAATTCTATCAGAGAACTGACGGGGGATACTGGTTTAAGAAAGGGGTGAAAACAATATCACACCTATTTGTAGACAATACGTTCCGATCCTTTGCGGAATTCCAGAGAGACTTTGGTCTCCCACACACAGCCTACTTTCAATACCTACAGATAAGACATACCGCTGCTGCACAATTTGGGCTTCGAAATATAGAGATGTGATCTTCCCAACTGGAGCATCTACTAATTGACACCTCCCACACCAAACTAATTTCATCTTACTATAAAAATCTACTCCACTCCAAGACTACTAGGCTCACCACCATTGAACACAGATGGCGCTCAGACATACCGAAGCTGACGGAGGAGATATGAGGGGAGTTTCTTCCCTTGCAGGTCCCCTCCGTCATCTCTTCAAGGGACAAGGTGATCCAGACCAAACTATTATATAGAGCATACTTCACACTGAACTTATTATATAGACTAAAAATATTATCCACTCCTTTATGCACTAGATGCGGAATGGCCAATGGCCCATTCTTCCATCTAATATGGGAATGTGCTCCGATAAGGAAGTTCTGGTCGGAGGTTACAGCCTTCATCAGCTCTGTAGCTAAGATACCAAACATTTGTAATCCACTTAGATGCCTGTTGGGTTACATTGATGATGAAGAGTTATCCAAAAATGCACAGTCCCTTATACGCATAGTGATGCATATAAGGGACCATGCATTGGAAATCTCACTCCATTCCGACTATAAAGTTCTGGCTCACCATTATCAACCAAGCAATACCACTATATAAGTTAACATATGAAGCTAGAGGATGCCCCAAAAAGTTCTCTAAAATATGGAACTCATGGGTAAGCTCAGAAAGTTACATACCACCTGCCCCCTAAGTTATAGCAAATGATAGAGATATTATGGTCTAGAAACTATCAGAAATTAAGCCCTGACTACAGTAAATTGTGCTGAATGATATTTTATATGTATTATTGCATAATGTTCACTTGTATACCTGATCAATGTATTGCACTATGACTGAAGCGATGTTCGCTATGATTATACACCTGTGTAACTATTATTGTTATGTTTATAAAAACAATAAAAACATTAACCTTTGGGGGGCGTGGCCAGACGAGATACAGGGAGGACGTGTGTACGCTGTGCTCTGTCCAGGCAACTCTTATCCATTGCCATCCCTGCCTTATTTCCCCTGGAAGGAAGTTTATCCATAGCTGGGAACAACCTCAACCCTCTTCGCTGCAGATCCGGCTGGATCTTGCTTGAAACCCAGCGAAACCGAGCTCCCTTAGGCCTTCTGCCTGCCCTATACTGCAAGCTACCGCCGTCAATATTGAGGCCTGTGGCCTGTCCGGAGCCTGCCGCTCTCCTACATCGCGGACCGGGGGACGAGCAGAAGCTTTTCTGGAGACTTCTCACCCGGGACATTTGAGTCGCCACCGAGGGGAGACGGATGCCCGTATTGTGAAGGAGAGCCGAGCGGGATCTTCTCCCTTCATCCCAGATCCCCTCACGGCCTGCCGCCATTCCTGGGCCTATCATCCGGCCATCCTGGACTCTGTGAGTACAAGGGCTTTCGCCCAATTCTACTACCACTGCTTCTCCGCAGTTTCTGACCCCCAGAGTCCCTGTTCTTAGGCCCTAGGGATCCGGTCCGGGCCTGTAGAGGAAGGGGGCCCCCCCGACAGCCTCAGCCTTTAGGATAGACCGCGGCTTCGGCCTAGTCCTGGAAGCCGGCGGCCATCTTGGTACTCCAAATACTCCTACAATCTATTCCCTTCAGTTTACCCAGCTATCAATCACCTGCAAACACCAAGTTTTCCATATATCTGCAAACTTCACAACTGTCCCCTCAGCTCTCCCTGATATCTAATGTGACCACCTCCAGTCTGGCGTGCAGGGAAGCAGACATGTAAGAGGAGAATTTTGATCCCCGTCTCTTTAAGAGATGCTCCTACAAAGCTAGCGGTTCCTTATTAATCGCAGGAGCAATATAATAACAAGATATCTGATCCTTCCTAACACTGCATGGGGAAGATTGGCTTCCAGAAGGCAATATATAGAGGTTTTATCCCACCACCAACGTCACAGACCCCTAATACCATGGATCGCTTTTTATATAAACAGAGATCCCCGATCTCCAGTGAACAACTGAGATCCTCGGACACTGCTGACCCACATACTCTGCCTGAAGGCATGACCCAAGATGATAACAGATCCCAATCTTCTCAGCACTCTCTTCCACCCGACCACCCCGTGGATGTAGTGACAGTAGCTGTTCTAGACACAAAGTTGAACTCATTACTACACGATCTAACCCGCAGCATCGCTAAAGAAGTGGGCAAAATAGCACATGAGTTGCGGGGTGAAATTGACCAACTAGGTGAACGCACCAACACATTGTAGAACAAATTTGATGAACTGACCCAATATGTACATGTTCTCGAAGAGGACAACTCCAACCTGAAACATACAGTCTCCCTACTCCAGCTTCAACAGGAAGACCTGGAAAATCGTGAAAGAAGCCAGGAATGTGAGGATCAGGGGAATCCCTGAAGCAGTGAGCGACAAGGAACTACGTCCCTACCTTTTAGGCCTATTCGTTACTTTAGCCCCACATATCCCGGACATAGACTGGTGTATGGACAGGGCGCACAGATCTCTGGCTCCAAAACCTCCTCCTACTGCCAATCCCAGAGATATTATTGTCCGCTTCCACTTCTACGAGAGCAAGGAAGCCCTCACACTTGCAACGCGTAACAAGTCACGTATTGACTATAAACAACACAAGATCCAGATATTCAACGATCTCTCCCCAATTACTTTGGCCAAAAGGCGCAGTTTCCGTCCTGTCACTACTCATCTACAAAACCATCAAGTTCCTTACCGCTGGGGATTCCCCTTCCGTCTAACCGTTTCCAAAGATGGTGTTCAACATTCCCTGAGAGACCTTTACGAAAGTGAAGCTTTTATCCGCAATCTAGGTCTTCCGCCTCTGCCTGAAGAAGATTCTATACCCCAAGCTCCGAACCCCAAACCACTTACCACACCAGCCAAAATCTGGACCCCAGTTCAACGAAGATCCCAGAAGAACTTCTCCACCCCACAACGAGCCAGTAATCACAGGTATCCAACCTGATGTGACTTATTATTTTTTATTTTCTTTTTTCTCAACTTTATGCTCTTTTTTTCCATGGCCGGATAATACTTACCATGGATATCCCAGTGACCTCACTGTGATCGGGTCACTTTGTTGAGAGGTCACACCTCTTACTGATGTTTCTGTTAGATGCCTTCTTGGGGGCCTTTTTCACCCCTTTAACATTTTTTTTTATATTTTTCTTTTTTGTACCAGCTTGTCTTAAGATTTATCTACTTGTTCATAATAACATGCCAAACACCTTTGCTCCTCCTGTCTGTTTGTTTTTCTTTTTATAAAAAACAGAGACGAGGATCTACCCACCTCCCCCCCTCCTCCATTAATCCCTGCAGGCTAACATGCCCCCCCCATGACCCAAGGCTTTTGCCTGGGCAGCCTGAAATTTTTTCTCAGGCTTTTCAAAAAAAAAAATTTTCTTTTTTCCTTTTTTAATATTTTTTCTCTTCCCATTCAATTTATTTCCTGTTTTTTTTTACCTCCTTTGGAGTTTTCGTATACAGGTCTTTTTTCTTTTTTTCCCTTTTTGACCTATATATGTTTTTTCAGTATTGTACTTATATTAATATACCAACTGCAAGAAATGTTTGTTTTCAAATGTTCTTTTTTAAGGATGCTCATTTTTATGCTCTCAGTTTTTATACTATATTAGCACTTTTCTGTATGACCAAATATGGCCCTCAAGGTTTATTCTTGTAATGTTAAAGGATTAAATTCCATAGGCAAAAGGTGGCAGGCTTTAAAAGAATTTAAATCATCCAAAGCAGAGGTGATTATGGTTCAGGAAACCCATTTTAAATCCAGGGGCTCCTTTAAATTTGCTTCTAGACACTTTCCCGTAGCATATACTGCCTCTGACCCCTCTGGAAAAGCGGGAGTGGCAATTCTTATTAAACGCTCAAGCCAAATAAAAGTTCTCTCCTCCTACCTAGACCCTCATGGTAGGTTCATATTCCTGAAATGTAGTCACCTATCTACCTCCTTTTCCTTGGTTAACATATATGCACCAAATGTAGGACAAATCGGTTTCCTTGAAAAAGTTTTTGAGAAACTACAACCCTTCACCCAGCCTTTATGATCATGGGAGGCGACTTCAACATGTGCATGTCCCCGACCAGGGACAGGAAAACTCTATTCCAAACCACCCCGCAATCTTCCTCTAAGAAATTATCAATATCCTTTCGCAAACTAGTTAGATCTCATAATCTATTTGACTCCTGGAGGATAAAACACCCAATCCAAAAGCACTATACATTTTATTCTCACCCTCACAAGTCTTATTCTAGACTAGATTATTTCCTTATTACAGGTCCTCTACTTCCCTATGTAGTATCTTCTGAAAAAAATCCTATTACCTGGTCGAATCATGCACCTATTGAACTCAATGTACTATTGAGGAAGTCTTTTACAAAAACCTGCCACTGGTGCCTCAATGAATCCTTGCTTAAAAGTCCTTTATCTCAAACCCAACTACAGCAGAAACTAACTGAGTTTTTCCAGATTAATGATGGCTCTGTTTCGGAGATTTCCACCCTGTGGGAGGCCCATAAAGCCTTTTTTAGGGGTGAATGCATAGCTATGGGCTCTCGCCTAAAGAAAGATACAACTCAAAAATGATCTTATTACCCAACTACAGATAGCTGAAAGAACTCTGTTGGCCTCCCCCACGGTGGAAAAATTGAGAAATGTCATCTCAATCCGGGATCGGATTAAGTCTTTTGATATGAATCAAATTTCCAAATCCATGCTGTGGGCTAAGCAAACATTTTACGATTACGCAAACAAACCACATAGAATGCTAGTAAACAAATTAAAACCACGGCCCTCTCTATCTGTACCCGATCATTTGATACAATCTGATGGCACCCCCACATACTGTCCGAAAGCTATGTCAAAAGTGACTTTTATAGTCGGCTTTATAACTGTTTAGGTCCTGATTCACATCCTCAATTCTCACAATCTGAGTTTGATAAATTTATAGATTCCCTCCCGCTACCAAAAATCTCTGCTGATCATTTATCCTCTCTTAACTCTCCGATTACTGGGGAGGAAATAGGAGAGGTGATTAAAAATCTTCCAACTCACAAATCTCCGGGCCCTGACGGTCTCCCTTACATTTATTATAAAACTTTTACACATACTTTAACCCCCTATCTACAATCCCTATTCTCCTCTTTCTTTAGGGGATCCATCCCGCATTCACAATTCTTACATGCCAATATAACAGTAATTCCTAAGCCAGGTTAGGATCCTGCACTACCCGACAACTACCGCCCAATTGCTTTATTAAACTCAGATTATAAAATTTACAAAAAGATATTAGCCAATAGACTATCCCCACTATTACCGTTCCTGATCCACAGAGACCAGGTAGAATTCGTTCCCTCGAGACATGCTGGAGATGATACAAGAAGAACCATAGATCTGATAGACCTAATAACTAGAACCAAACGTCCCACCATAGTCTTGAGCTTAGACGCTCAAAAAGCTTTTGATCGATTAAGCTGGCCCTTCATGTTCGCAGTCTTAACCCTGATTTGGATTCTCAGGCCCCTTTATACAAGCCCTACATACCCTATACTCCCTCCCTATGTCTCAAGTCCAGCTGTCCTCCTATATTTCACAACGATTTACTCTCAGTAATGGTACGAGACAAGGCTGCCCTTTGTCGCCCCTATTATTTATACTAAGTCTAGAACCTTTAGCAACAGCTATTAGATCCCATCCTAATATCAGGGGAATTCCATTACGACATCAGGACTACAAACTCTCTCTTTTTGCAGACGACATTCTATTAACCATCACACATCCCGAGATTTCATTACCCTCCTTACACGAAACTCTCTCCACAATTGGGTCCTTATCAGGTTTTCGTATTAATCAGACTAAAACAGAAGCTCTCCCCATCAATATACCCTCAGATATACTCAGCTCCTTACAAAACAGATTTAAGTATAGATGGTGCCAGACTTCACTAAAATATTTAGGAATTCATCTTACCCCTTCATATCACTCTCTTTACCAAGCTAATTTCCCTCCTTTGTTCGCAGAAATTGCTAAACTTCTACAACATTGGTCTTCCATCCCAATTTCCCTTCTTGGTAGGATTAACGTTCTTAAAATGTCGGTATTGCCCAAATTATTGTATCTTTTTGAAACACTCCCGGTTCCAGTCCCTATGTAGCAGTTGAAAAATCTCCAGAGAAAGTGCCTTAACTTTGTTTGGAACAATGCATCTCATAGAATTGCTCAATCAGTAGTCCTTTCTCCTAGAGCTAAAGGCGGATTAGCCGCCCCCGATTTTATTAAATATTACTATGCCTCTCATCTTAGAGTACTGACTGCATGGACCTCAAGGAAAGCTGCAAATAGATGGGCCGAAATCGAAATGGGGATTACTGCCCCTGTACATATATTCCTTCCTCAAAGAAATTCATACCCCAACTAATGTCTCTGTGTCTTTCCCTGATGCTTTTTACGCTATCAATCTGGAAAAGGTGTAGGGACAAATTTCATCTCTCCTTACCATGCTCCCCTCTCCAGAATATCCTTTTCAACCCAGACCTTCCGGACGGACTATCTTACCTGCGAACAATTTCGTGGACACATGCAGGTATATTTCAACTGCGACATTTAGTTCACCCAGTAACTCATAAGCTTTTACCTTTCTCAGTCCTCAAAAAAAAACACGCTCTACCAAAATCTACAGAATACTTCTACTTACAAATTAAACATTTTTTCCAATCCAACTTCCCCTCATTATCTTTAGAAAAACCCACTGCATTTGAATTACTGTGTACAATTGGCCCATACGAACCAAAACTAATCTCATCCATATATAAAATACTCCAGACAATACAGTACCCCCTTTAAATGATTCCATACATAGATACATGACAAAATGGTCCAAAATGCTAAATAGATCAATTTCATTAATAGATTGGGGTAAAATCTGGGAATCGACTTTTAAAGTTTCCAGATGTGTGGCACAAAAGGAGACCGCTATTAAGATAATATTTCTTTGGTACAAAACTCCTGAGTTGCTACATGCCCAAAATGCATCTCTCTCTGGAGATGTGGACGGTCCGTAGGTACGCACCTTCACATTTTTTGGGATTGTCATATCTTAGGTACATATTGGACTGAGATACAAAATTTATTGCAATCACTCTTCGCCACATCTATTCCATTAAATCCCATACATTTTCTGTTAGGCCTACCTTTCCCGGGTATTCCTAAATCACTACAGAGACTAGGATCTTTTGAACTTCTAGCAGCAAAAAGAGCCATCCCTAGACTTTGGCTCTCTACCAATGCTCCCACTTTACACCACGCTCTTTCCATTATTACAGATATGCGTAAAATGGAACATTTAACAGCAAAAATTGAAGGTAAAATTCCCCAATTTGAAAAAATCTGGAAACCTTGGGATGATTCAAAATTTTCTTCTTAACCTCCCATTTTTGCTCCTTTTTGATTCCAATTTGCATGTTTTCTTGAGCATCCTTGTGTTTGAACATTTTGAGATAGAAGCATGGATACTGTATGGAACTTTTTTTTGGATGTATGACCCAATTCGGGAAGAAGCTGACATCTATCTGTACAGATACCCTCACCAAGCTTATTTATAATGTTTGCACTAAACTTTTGATTGCTTCTATGTTAAATTGTCATAACTTTTCTTATACCTTTTGTTTTGCTGATTTATATTTGTTGAAAAATAAATTGAAAAATTAAAAATAAAAAAAATAAAAAACGTTAACCTTTAAAAAAAAAAATTGTAATTACGCGCCCTTGTTGAACACGAAAATTGAGGATAATAGGATAGTCACTCAGCATATGCAGTCTTCAAGGGATCCCACATCCATAGAAAAATCATTCGGTTACATCAGCATCAGGTGCTTGGTAGCTGGTTATCCAAGACTGATTCATTTTTATGAATGTGAGCCGATCAACAGAATCTGTGGACAGGCGCACTCTGTGATTGGTTACAAAGCCTCCAGCAGCACTGAATGTGCGTTCAGAAAGAACGCTGGATGCAGGACAGGCCAGTAGCTCAATTGCATATTGAGCAAGCTCTGGCCAGTGGTCCATCCTCAAGACCCAGTAACCCAGTGAATGTTCTGGTGGAAAGGTCTCCAAGTCTGATCTTACCCCTAGATATTCCTGCACCATGTAATTCAGATGCTGGCGATGGTTGCTGGGACTGATCAGACCTGGGCACTGAGGACTGAAGAGGGGGTGGAGGAGAGAGCTGTGGCAGAATCACCACTAGCATTTTGGAGGTGTGGTGGCAGAACAAGCTCCAACAATACTGAACCCTGTCCTGCATCCTTCCCAGCTGCCAGCAGAGTTACCCAGTATGCCGTGAAAGAAAGGCAACATCCCTATCCATGCCTGCTGGACCATGAGTTAGCAGTAATATGCACCTTACTGCTGACCACCCTGTTCAACGAGGCCAAGACATTGCCTTCAACATGTTGGTAGAGAGCCGGAATGGCCTTCCGTGAAAAGAAATGGCTTTTGGGAACCTGCCACTGAGGTACCGCACATTCCACAAATTCACGAAAGGGTGCAGAGTCTACCAGCTGAAAAGGCAGCAGTTGCAGTGCTAGCAATTTGGCCAAGCTAGCATTCAGACACTGAGCATGTGGATGGCTGGGTCCAAATTTCTTTTGACGTTTTAGCTACTGGGGTAGGGAAATTTGCCTGCTAAAATCTGATGTTGGTGTACCGCTAGCAGATTGGCCGCAAGTACTTGGGACACCTATTTCTATACCTTCATTCCTCTCAGTGCAGGCTTCTGAGAGGACTGAAGGTATAGTGGGGTTGGAGATCCCAGCTGATGAGGAGCAAGGAAAGTTCTGCCTTGTTTTTTGATGTGGGTCTTTTAAGTGCTGTTGCCAATGGACTGCATGGGAGGTCATCATATGCCTGGTCAAGGATGTGGTGCCTAAGCGGCTGCTGTTTTGGCCACGCTTGATACACTTCAGACATGTTGCAAACAGCAATGGTGCGATCTGCTGCACACGTGTAAAAAAAGGCCCACACCACAGAACTTTTCAAAATATGTAGGGAGTCAGCAGCTCCCAGCACCTGCTTAGCTCTGCAGTGTGATGCAATAGGGTGGCTGCCCTTAAGCTGCCCCCTGGAGGGCATCCTACCTCATTGGAGGTGTGCCTCCTCCTCCTCCTCTCTTCTATCAGGCACCCAAGTTGAGTCAGTGACCTCATCATCCCCTCCCTCCTCGTCACTGGCGCATACTTGGCAGTATGCTGCAGCTGGGGGAACATGACTGCCAGTTTCTTGTCCTTCTTGGGCACCCCCTCTCTCTAGGCTGACGTTACTCCCTTCCTCAACCTGGGTACCATCATCGGAGCCTTCAAATCGCTGCACATCCTCCTGCAGCATGTACCCGACACTGTGGTCGAATAGCTCGGGGGACTCCTCCGTGCATGATGGTGGGGCTAGGGAAGGAGTGACTGTTGACATGGAGCTGATGGAATAGGCCACTTTGGCAGCTGCATTGGCAGGCAAACTACTCTGAGCCTGGGTGACAGAGGATGAGGAGGATGAGGACGGCTTTGTTATCCATTCCATCAACTGTTCTGCATGTTGTGGCTCAATAACACGGCCAGCTGCAGGAAAAAAGGACAAGCATGCCCCACGGCCACGTGCTGAGGATCCACCGTGTCCACGACCAGCACTGTCGACTGTAGACACAGAGCCTGCTTGCCCTCTTTTAGTGGCCTGTGAGCGTCTGCCTCTCCTTGGTGGCCTTCCGGACATGCTGTATATTTTATTTAGCAAAAAAAACTACACTGTATTGTGTACTGTGTACACCACCAGGAAAGTAGTAGCAACTGCACTAGGGGTGCACTGTACTGTGTACACCAACAGAAGTGTAATAACAACTATGGGAGCACTGTATTTATTGTGTACACCACCAGGAAAGTAGTAGCAACTGCACTAGGTGTGCACGGTACTGTGTACACCAACAGAAGTGTAATAAATACTATGGGTGCACTGTATGTATTGTGTACACCACCAGGAAAGTAGTAGCAACTGCACTAGGGGTGCAGGGTACTGTGTACACCAACAGAAGTTTAATAACAACTATGGGTGCACTGTATGTATTGTGTACAGCACCAGAAAAGTAGTATCAACTGCACTAGGGTTGCACGGTACTGTGTACACCAACAGAAGTGTAATAACAACTATGGGTGCACTGTATGTAATGTGTACACCACCAGGAAAGTAGTAGCAACTGCACTAGGGGTGCACGGTACTGTGTACACCAACAGAAGTGTAATAACAACTATGGGTGCACTGTATGTATTGTGTACAGCACCAGGAAAGTAGTAGCAACTGCACTAGTGGTGCACGGTACTGTGTACACCAACAGACGTGTAATAACAACTATGGGTGCATTGTATGTATTGTGTACACCACCAGGAAAGTAGTAGCAACTGCACTAGGGGTGCACAGTACTGTGTACACCAACAGAAGTATAATAACAACTAGCGATGAGCCGAACACCCCCCCCCCCCGGTTCGGTTCGCACCAGAACCTGTCAACGGACCGAAAATTCGCACAAACGTTAGAACCCCATTGACGTCTATGGGACTCGAATGTTCGAAATCAAAAGTGCTCATTTTAAAGGCTAATTTTCAAGGTATTGTCCTAAAAAGGGTTTGGGGACCCAGGTCCTGCCCCAGGGGACATGTATCAATGCAAAAAAAACTTTTAAAAACGGCAGTATTTTCGGGAGCAGTGATTTTAATGATGCTTAAAGTAAAAAAAAGTGAAATATTCCTTTAAATATCGTACCTGGGGGGTGTCTATAGTATGCCTGTAAAGTGGCGCGTGTTTCCCATGCTTAGAACAGTCCCTGCACAAAATGACATTTTTAAAGGAAAAAAAGTAATTTAAAACTGCTTGCGGCTTAAATGTTTCGGGTCCTGGCAATATGGATGAAAATCAGTGAAACAAATGGCATGGGTACCCTCCAGTCCATTACCAGGCCCTTTTGGTCCTGTATGGATATTAAGGGGAACCCTGGACCCAAATTAAAAAAAGGAAAGGCGTGGGGCCCCCAGGCCCTATATACTCTGAACAGCAGTATACAGGTGGTGCAAACAAGACAGGGACTGTAGGTTTGTTGTTAAGTAGAATCTGTTTGTAATTTTGAACTGGTACATTTTTAAAGTGTAGCTCCAGCCAAAAAATCTGTTTTTAAGCTTTTTGGAAAACATAGGGAAGGGTTATCACCCCTGTGACATTTGTTTTGCTGTCTGTGCTCCTCATCAGAAGATTTCACCTCACTTTTTGTCCCAATGACAAATGTTTTTTGAAAATGTGGGGTTTTTAGTGAAACAAGGATTGGTGATAAAGCATCAGTGGAAAGGAGAAAAGTTCTTCCCATATTAACTCTTACAGGAGAGAATTTCCCTTCCTATGGGGTAGATTTCATCTCACTTCCTGTTGACTCCTTCCGTTTGCAAGTAGGAGTTGTTTGTAAGTTGAATGTTTGAAAGTAGGGGCCTGCCCTATATACTCAGCAGAAATTCGGGCCTTAGGTGTTGTTGTGGCCTCAACACTGTAAGCCCTCACAGGGCCCTGCTGTGAAATATTAGATCAAGAATTGTAATTACATGCCCCTGTTGAACAGGGCCAGAAAAATTGGGCCTTTGGTGGTGGTGGTGCTGGTGGCACAACACTGTATGTCCTCACAGTTAATCTTGGTGGGTGCAGAAACGGGCCCTGCTGTGAAATATTTGATCAAGAATTGTAATTACATGCCCCTGTTGAACAGGGGCTGAAAAATTGGGCCTTTGGTGGTGGTGGTGGTGGTGGTGTTGGTGCCACAACACTGTAAGTCCTCACAGTTAATCTTGGTGGGCACAGAAACAGGCCCTGCTGTGAAATATTAGATCAAGAATTCTAATTACATGTCCCTGTTGAACAGGGGCTGAAAAATTGGGCCTTAGGCACTGGTGCTGGTGCCACAACACTGCAACCCCTCACGGATGCTATATTTGGAGTGCAGGAACTAGCCCTGCTGCAAACAATTGCATCAAAAATTGTAATTACATGTCCTTGTTAAACAGGGGCTTAAAAATTGGGCCTTAGGCACTGGTGGCGGCGCCCAGAACCAAAAATGTTCTTACAAGTCATCAGCATGATCATTGAGGAGGAAGAGGATAATTACTCAGCATAACAGGATAGTCACTCAGCATCAGCATAGGCAGTCTTTGAAGGGATCTGAGATTTCAAAAAAAATTATTTGGTTACATCAGCATCAGGTGCTTGGTAGCTGGTGGTGATCCAAGACTGATTCATTTTTATGAAGGTCAGTCGATCGACCGAGTCGGTGGACAGACGCACCCTGTGATCGGTTACAAAGCCTCCAGCAGCACTAAAAGTGCGTTCAGAAAGAACGCTGCATGCAGGACAGGCCAGTAGCTCAATTGCATACTGTTCAAGCTCTGGCCAGTGATCCATCCTCAAGACCCAGTAACCCAGAGGATTTTCGGTGGGAAAGGTGTCCAAGTCAGATCTTGCCCCTAGGTATTCCTGCACCATGTAAAACAGACGCTGGTGATGGTTGCTAGAACCGATCATACCTTGGGGCTGCGGACTAAAAAATTGTCTGAACGCATCGGTCAGACGGCCACTTTCTCCACCACTCCTTCTTTGACTGACCGAAGCCTCAGCAACACGTTGTCCCGAAACAGGAGTTTGTAACCTCCAAAGTCTCTGGGAACGCGTTGCACAGACCTTTCTGCAAGGCCTCCCGAAGATGTTTCATCCTCTGCTCCCTCTGCGATGGCAAGATAAGGTCCACAACCTTACCCTTGTAATGTGGATCAAGGAAGGTTGCCAGCCAGTATTGGTCCTTCTCCTTGATACCACGAATACGAGTATCCTTACGCAGGCTTTGCAGGATCAGGGAGGCCATGCAGCGTAGGTTTGCTGAGGCATTCGGTCCGGAGTCCTCTGGGTCACTAAGGACATGGTCCGCAGCCACCTCCTCCCAGCCACGTACAAGTCCATGTGTTTCTTGGGACTGATCCCTTAAAGACTGTTGCTGATGCTGAGTGCCAGGCTCCACCTCCATACTGACACAATCCTCCTCCTCTTCCTCCTCCTCCTCCTCCTAGTCCTCTTCCTGTGTGATCGGCGGGCATGCAGGAACACTGTCTGGATAAAAGGGGCCTTGAGAGCTAAGGAAGTCCTCCTCTTCCTGTCTCTGTTCTGCCTCAAGTGCCCTGTCCATTATTCCATGCAGCGTGTGCTCCAACAGGTGGACAAGGGGGACAGTGTCACTCATGCATGCACTGTCACTGCTCACCATCCTCATGGCCTCCTCAAATGGTGACAGGACAGTGCATGCATCCCTGATCATGGCCCACTGGCGTGGGGAAAAAAAAACAAGCTCTCCTGACCCTGTCCTGGTGCCATAGTCGCACAGGTGCTCATTGATGGCCCTCTGCTGCATGTGCAGCCACTGCAGCATGGCCAATGTTGAGTTCCACCTGGTGGGCATGTCATAGATTAGGCGGTTCTTGGGCAGGTTAAACTCCTTTTGGAGGTCTGCCAGCCGAGCACTGGCATTATATGACCGGCAAAAATGCACACAGACCTTCCTGGCCTGCCTCAGGACATCCTGTAAGCCCGGGTACCTGCCCAAGAACTGCTGCACCACCAAGTTAAGGACGTGAGCCAAACATGGCACATGGGTCAGTTGTCCCTGTCGGAGGGCAGAGAGCGAGTTGGTGCCATTGTCGCAAACCACCATTCCTACCTTAAGTTGGCGTGGCGTCAACCACCTTTGAACCTGCCCCTGCAGAGCTGACAGAACCTCTGCCCCAGTGTGGCTCCTGTCCCCCAAGCACACCAGCTCAAGCACCGCATGGCATCTTTTGGCCAGTGTACTTGCGTAGCCCCTTGAATGCCTATGGAGCACCGCTGGTTCGAGGACAAAGCACAGGAAGAGGCCATGGAGGAAGAAGAAGAGGAGGGGGTGGAGGAGAGAGTTGTGTCACAATCATTAGTAGTGGCATTTTGGAGGCATGGTGGCGGAACAACCTCCAACACTACTGCACCTTGTCCTGCATCCTTTCCAGATGCCAGCAGAGTGACCCAATGCGCAGTGAAACTTAGGTAACGTCCCTGTCCATGCCTGCTGGACCATGAGTCAGCGGTAATATGCACCTTACCGCTGACCGCCTTGTCCAGTGAGGCCAAGACATTGCCTTCCACATGCCGGTACAGAGCCGGAATCACCTTCCGTGAGAAAAAGTGGCGTTTGTGTACCTGCCACTGAGGAACCGCACATTCTACAAACTCGTGGAAGGGGGCAGAGTCTACCAACTGAAAAGGTAGCAGTTGAAGTGCTAGCAATTTTGCCAAGCTAGCATTCAACCGCTGGGCATGTGGATGGCTGGGAGCGAACTTCTTTCGGCAGTTCAGCAGCTGGGGCAGGGAAATTTGCCTGGTACAATCTGACGTTGGTGTACCGAAAGCAGATTGAAATGCTAAATGTAAGCTTTGTCAGACTTTCTTCCCTATCACTTGAGGCTGTAGATGTTGCAGAGGATGCAGATGGAAACTCTTGGAATGGAATGGTGGAAGAGGTGGAAAGTGAGAAATGAGGAGAATGAGTGTGGGTCCCTTGTTGCCAACCAGTGCTATTGATGTCCTATATAAATAAATTTAAAAAAGTGCTGTGCTACCTTGACCAAACACTAATGAATAAATATAAAAGAACAAGTGAGTAAAGGTAACTTGTCTATATGTGTATAACCACCAATATTGATATCCACAAATCCTAAAATGTCAAAGCTGCAGTAGATGAACCTAATTGCATACACCAATAGTGATATAGTATATTACAGTACGGTAATTGAAATAACCATCAACATTATTACAACAATGTATAGTGAATTTACAATAATGTGTAACCAACTGCAAGCTGTAGATATTAGCAACACCTCTAAAACGACTATAAAAAACTCAAATACAAAAAATTAATGAAAAATAGATTAAGAATTTCCATATATCAACATGATTTTAGTTTCAGTTGCAGCTTATAAATATTGGAAAACCTCCAATACATGACTGGTGATGAAACACATCACCTTCTGACTTCACTTTTTATGTAACAATAGTAGGGATGAGTGAAGGGGGACATAGAGTGTCACCTAAATGACAGCTTTGGAGCTACTGAGGCTGCTGACATCACACCCAAGATGGTGGCACTGAGCAGCAGACTCAGGGATTTTGAATGTCCACACAAACAAGGATTTTACAAGGGAAAACATGTATAAAATACATTAAATGTACATAAAATGGCATGGGAAGATTATTAAAATGAGGGTAGTAAGGGTGACTGAAACATATTTTTATAAACATTAAAAAAAAATGTAAAAAGAGTACTAAGTTTTTCCCAGTCTTGTAGCTGTAATAATCTTATTTATACAAAGTTTGTAAATGTTTCAACTGAACAAAAAATCGGTGTTTAGGTCTAGACACTAGGGAGGAGCCGAACACCCCCGGTTCGGTTCGTAGCAGAACATGCGAACAGGCAAAAAATTTGTTCGAACACACAAACACCGTTAAAGTCCATGGGACGCGGATGTGAAAAATCAAATTGCTAATTTTAAAGGCTTATATGCAAGTTATTGCCATAAAAAGTGTTTGGGGACCCGGGGCCTGCCCCAGGGGACATGTATCAATGCAAAAAAACGTTTTAAAAATGCAGTTATTTTAATAATGCTTAAAGTGAAACAATAAAAATTAAATATTCCTTTTAATATTGTGCCTGGGGGTGTCCTTAGTATGCCTGTAAAGTAGCGCATCTTTCCCATGTTTATAACAGTGCCACAGCAAAATGCCATTTCTAAAGGAAAAAATGTAATTTAAAACTGCTCGCGGCTGTAATGTATTGTCGAATCCCAGCAATATAGATAAAAATACTAAAAATACCAAAAAACAGGCCCCTCAAAAACTATTATATTAAGGGAACCCTGCACCAAAAATGTTAAAAACAATGGCGTGAGGGTCCCCCAGGACCCCAGGCAATATATACTCTGAACAGCAACCTATATACTATAAGGCCTGCCCTATATACACTACAGAAAATTGTGCCTTAGGTGTTGATGGTACCAGAACACTGTAAGCCCTCACAGTTACTCTTGTTGGGCGCAGGAACGGGCCATGCTGTGAAATATTATATCAAGAATTGTAATTACATGCCCCTCTTAAACAGGGGCAGAAAAATTTGGCCTTGGGTGGTGGAGGTGCCACAACACTGTAACCCCTCACAGATACTTGTGTTGGGCGCAGGAACGGGCCCTGCTGTGAAATATTGTATCAAAAGTTGTAATTACATGGCCCTGTTAAATAGGGGCAGAAAAATTGGGCCTTAGGTGGTGGTGGTGCCACAACACTGTAAACCCTCACAGATACTCTTGTTGGGCGCAGGAATGGGCCCTGCTGTGAAAAATGACTGCCAGGTTCTTGTCTTTCTGTGGCATCCCCTCTCTCTAGGCTGATGTTACTCCATTTCTCAACCTGGGAAACAACATCGGAGCCTTCAAATCGCTGCTCATCCTCCAGCAGCATATAACCAACACTGTGGTCTAACAATTCTGGGGACTCTTCCGTGCATGATGGTGGGGCTACGGAAGGATTGACTGTGGACAAGGAGCCGGTGGAATAGGCTGCTTTGGCAGCTGCGTTGGAAGGCAAACTACTCTGAGCCTGGGTGACAGAGGATGAGGAGGATGAGGACAGCTTTGTTATCCACTCCACCAACTCTTCTGCATGTTGTGGCTCAATAACACGACAAGCAGCAGCAAAAAAGGACAAGCATGCCCCACGGCCACCTGCAGAGGATGCACCATGTCCACGACCACCATTGTTGACACAGAAGCTGCTTGTCCTCTTTTAGTGGCCTGTGAGCTTCTGCCTCTCTTTGGTGACCTTCTGGACATGATGTATTTTTTGTTTTGCAACACCACACTACACTGTATTAGATACTGTTTACACCGCGTGAAGTGTATTAGAAAGTGTACAATGGCTGCACTGTATTGTATACTGTGTACACCACCAGAAGTGTAGTAGAAACTGTACACACTGTATTAGATACTGTGTACACCGCCTGAAGTGTATTAGAAACAGTACATCACGGAATGCACTGTAGATATAGGCTACACTGAATGCAGAGTACATATATATATATACTATCCTGTAAATATACAGTTGTGTTCTTAAGTTTACATACCCTAGCAGAATTTTATGATTTCTTGGCCATTTTTCAGAGAATATGAATGATAACACAAAAACATTTCTTTCACTAATGGTTAGTCTTTGGCTGAAGCCATTTATTATCAATCAACTGTGTTTACTCTTTTTAAATCATAATCACAACAGAAACTACCCAAATGACCCTGATCAAAAATGTACATACCCTGGTGATTTTGGACTGAAACATGCACACAAGTTGACACAAAGAGGTTTGAATGGCTATTAAAGGTAACCATCCTCACCTGTGATCTGTTTGCTTGTAATTAGTGTGTGTGTATAAAAGGTCAATGTGTTTCTGGACTCCTGACAGACCCTTGCATCTTTCATCCAGTGCTGCACTGACGTTTCTGGATTCTGAGCCATGGGGAAAGCAAAAGAATTGTCAAGGGATCTGCGGGAAAAGGTAGTTGAACTGTATAAAACAGGAAAGGGATATAAAAAGACATCCAAGGAATTGAGATTGCCAATCAGCAGTGTTCAAACTCTAAACATATATGTGTCACCGGCGCAAAAAACTGTGTACCAAACAATAATATTTCCCTTAAATTTTGAGTTGCTGCATTCAAAAAAGACCATTCGATGAAAAAAATTATTAGTATGTGTGTTGAGTAGGTTCGGATAGCTCCGCTCGGGACTACGAGTGGAGCCGAAAATGAACGAGAGCCGCCGGAAAGAGCCGAGGACCGGCTCTGTGTATTTCGGCGCCGGCGGCGCCATTTTCAAATCGCGGTCGGCGATTTTGCAAATCTGACAGGTCGGGATCGCAGGGGACCGGCGTATAACACGCACCTGCGATTTTCCCCTGGTTTTAAGGGGAAAGGTGGCCACGTGTCTTGTTAAACTCCCTTCCGCACTCCTTCCCGTCCTCCACACAGCGGAGGACGGGAAGCTTGAACCCGGTCACCTAGAGCGGTGGAAGGAGTGGATACACTGTGCATTCAAGACCTGCTGGAGGAGGAGTGAGATCTGATGCCCTAGCAGGAGGAGAGCGAATGAGACTCTGTAGTGGAGTCTAAAGCAGAGGCTCCTTGTTTTTTCTTCATACATGGTCCATGCATGCTGACAAAGACGGTGACCGTGCAGACCTTTTGGGCAGATTCTTGGCCCCCCATCTGAGGAGGAACCCTTCCGGTGTACAAGCCATCCTGACACTGTCATCCATCATAAGACAGTACAAGCCCAATTGACTCACCGCCAACGGCCTGTGAGTCCATCAAAGTCGGTAAGAGTATTCCATCTTTTACTCAGATTTGGATTTTTTTCTGTGATGCCACCCGCCTTTGGGCCAACCACGTCATACACCATATGGACTAATATATTATGTTTATATTGTTTACTTGGGAGTTATACCTCTCCACTTGCATTATGGACACTTTTGACACTATATATATTTTTTTCACTACTGACAAGTTTGGATGTTTTAATTAATAATAATTTTTTTATATATTCATTTTTTTCTTGTGATGTTTTGTTGCTCTTCCTAGAAAGATAGAGCATCTCACTTGTTTATACGAGTGGTGATATTGGATGTTACACCCATATTCACTGCACTATTTAGTATACATATTTTTCAGGTTTGGGATTAGATGAGGTCACTCGTTTTTTCAAATGTAAACAGACTTCCTTCTGTCCTATACCTTTATACTTGCTTCTTCACCATAGCGCTACACTTGTATCATTTAGTTAATGTGCACAAATTTAGTCGTTTTGTAGTGTTGGCTGCTGTTCTGACTTGTTCTGACTTGTTGGATTGGCGCGGTATTCCATCTATCCATTATGTGTATGTGTGTATATATATATATATATATATATATATATATATATATATATATATATATATATATATATATATAAAATCATTTACGTTCATTTTTTTCCTCATTAATGTACACACAGCACCCCATATTGACAGAAAAACAGAGAATTGTTGACATTTTTTGCAGATTTATTTAAAAAGAAACACTGAAATATCACATGGTCCTAAGTATTCAGACCCTTTTTGGACTTAATTCTAAGCAGTGTGTGTGGAGAAAACCAGGCACTGCTCATCACCTGTCCAATACAGTCCCAACAGTGAAGCATGGTGGTGGCAGCATCATGCTGTGGGGGTGTTTTTCAGCTGCAGGGACAGGACGACTGGTTGCAATCGAGGGAAAGATGAATGTGGCCAAGTACAGGGATATCCTGGACGAAAACCTTCTCCAGAGTGCTCAGGACCTCAGACTGGGCCGAAGGTTTACTTTGCAACAAGACAATGACCCTAAGCACACAGCTAAAATAACGAAGGAGTGGCTTCACAACAACTCCGTGACTGTTCTTAAATGGCCCAGCCAGAGCCCTGACTTAAACCCAATTGAGCATCTCTGGAGAGACCTAAAAATGGTTGTCCACCAATGTTTACCATCCAACCTGACAGAACTGGATAGGATCTGCAAGGAGGAATGGCAGAGGATCCCCAAAACCAGGTGTTGCATCTTTCCCAAAAAGACTCATTGCTGTATTAGATCAAAAGGGTGCTTCTACTAAATACTGAGCAAAGGGTCTGAATACTTAGGACCATGTGATATTTCAGTTTTTTTTTTTTTATAAATCTGCAAAAATGTCAACAATTCTGTGTTTTTCTGTCAATATGGGGTGCTGTGTGTACATTAATGAGAAAAAAAAATGAACCTAAATGAGTTTAGCAAATAAATATATATTTTATAAAATATGAAACTTTATATGACTCAGTGACATAAATATTTGATTTTAAGCAATTAAGCAAAGAATTTTATGAATTGTACCAACAGAACCAAATTTCCCATATTGCTTAGAAATACATTAAAAGTGACCCAGACAAACAATTAGTTATGTTCTAGTGGTCACTTTCCAATTCTCCAACTCGTATTTGTCAAACTATCAACATGGTTAGGCAAGCCCTTTTAACAGCAACAGATTTTTCAAATTGATTTGTTATTGATGCTAAAAAACAGCAATGAAAGTTGCACTGTATGAATAATGTCAGTAAAAAAAACACTAGTGTTTCATTTAGTTGAAAAGCCATGGGAAAGAGAACAATGGCAAAACTTAGAATAATGGACCACATAGAATTAAAAAGCCTGTTTTACTAAAGTTGTAGGTTCTCCAGGCTGCAATGCTTGAGCATGGATATCCTATTCAGATTAAAAGCAAAATTGCATGAACAACAAAAACACCCCAGTATTTGCACTACTGATTGTAATCTAATTTGTTTATAGTTTAACTATTTCAGCTCTTGAAGTTGTTTACCTCCTTAACCACTTTAGCCACGGAAGGATTTACCCCCTTCCTGACCAGAGCACTTTTTGCGATTCGGTACTGCGTTGTTTTAAATGACAATTGTGCGATCAAGCGACGTTACACCAAAACAAAATTGACGTCCTTTTTTTCCCACAAATATAGCTTTCTTTTGGTGATATTTGATCACCTCTGTGGTTTTTATTTTTTGCGCTATAAACAAAAAAAGAGCGACAATCTTGAAAAAAAAGCAATATTTTTTACTTTTTGCTAAAATAAATATCCCCAAAAAATATAAAAAAAACCACATTTTTTCCTCAGTTTAGGCCGATATGTATTCTTCTACATATTTTTGGGAAGAAAAATCTCAATAAGTGTATATTTATTAGTTTGTGCAAAAGTTATAGCGTCTACAAAATAGGGGATAGATTTATGGAATTTTTACTATTATTTTTTTTATTTATTAGTAATGGCGGCGATCTGCGATTTTTATCGTGACTGCGACATTGTGGCGGACACATCGGACACTTTTAACACTATTTTGGGACCATTGTCATTTATACAGCGATCAATGCTATAAAAATGCACTGATTACTGTGTAAATGTCACTGGCAGGGAGGTGTTAAACACTGGGGGGCGATCAAGGGGTTACGTGTGTCCTAAGGAATGATTCTAACTGTAGGGGGGGTGGGCTTACTGCAAATGATGACAGGGAGCATTAGATCTCTGTCATGTTGCTAGGCAGAACAGGGAAATGCCTTGTGTACATCTTCCCGTTCTGAGGCTCTGTGACATGATCGCGGGACACCCGCAGACATCGAGTCCGTGGGACCCGCAGGCATGGTCGCGCAGTACGTGGTGGCCTATGTAACCAATGGCTGGAGCTCTGCTCTTTACTCCAAAAGCTATCCTTTGTTTATACCGGAAAGCACAGCTCTCACTACTTCTGGATCACTATGGATATGAGAGCTTTCATACACAGAAGCCCCAGTGTCATTTATCCACCTCCCTCTCCCACTGGCTATTCAACAGTTTACCTTGTCTTCTGTGAGTCATTTAATGCAAATGTCCAGTGGGAGAAGAGGGGCAGATAAACAACATTAACATTTTTGAAAATGTGCAGATGGTGGCAAATAGCTGCAAGTGTGATCACTTGCATAAAGCAGTATTAAACCAAAAAGCAAACATTTATTATTTTGCAGCTTACCAATACTTACAGTACATGTGGTGGCTGCATTAGTTCTCTATTTTTAGGCTTTCTTTGCCTAATTTTTACCTGGTGATCTGTCCAGTAAGTCTTTTTTTTAAACAGAATAAGCTCTCCTGCAAATGTAGCGGTGAGAGGGTTGAGGCAAACCATTTAACACTGATAGCAGTGCTTACAGTGTTCAGTTTTTATTTATTTATGTCAAAACTTTAACCCAAAAGGAAAAAAAACTGTTGTAATTGTTTATAAAGTGTGAGCTGGAGTTTGGCTTCAATTTGTTAGTGCATCTAAATCTGCTAGAACATCTAATACTATCCTCCCCCCAGACTGACAATGCTGCTTAATATAGGTGTGTTACTGGCCATATCTTCATGTGAAAACAGAGGGAGAAATGCCTAAAAAAGAAAAGGAATGTAACCACCACACCTAATGATTGGTAAGTTGTAATCTTTTACATTTTTGGTTTTGGGTTTATTAATGTTTTAACACTATAAATTAAATGTGATCCAGGTATAATTTTCAGTGCCACTCTAATCAATCTGAGACAAAGGTTTCCCTGCCAGTTGCAGTGAAGGGAGCAGGCACCTATGCACCTTTAAAGAAGCATCATCAGAAAAAGAAAGGAACATCACTCGTCAACCCAGTGCATAAATATGTGAATGAGTGTGGCCTCAGCCAGTGCCGCTTCAGTCACGCCCTCTGACATGTTTCGCTCCGCACATCAGGAGTCATTGAGAAATGTACCTTTATTACTAACAACCAAACCTTAAAGTGATGTGCACGAGAGCAGCGGATCTCCTGGGTCTCGTCCTCCTCATTGGCTGAGCCATTGCCTCCCGCTACTGTCAATAACAGCCAGTAAGCTACTGAGGAGAGAGCAGGGGTGGGGCCAAGCTCTGCTCCATGTGTTCTGTAGCGGGCCTGCTCGGGTGCCCCCATAGCAAGCTAAATGCTGTGGGGGCACTCGGCAGGAGGGAGAGGCCAGGAGAACCGGCAGTGGACCCCGAGAAGAGGAGGATCGGGGCTGCTCTGTGCAAAACCACTGCACAGAGCAGGTAAGTATAACATGTTTGTTATTTAAAAAATTTTAATCTCTGCCTTTAAAGAGGAAGTAAACCCATCCATTAAACAGTTCTATTTCCGGGACGTGCCGGAAATGTAACAATCCCATTGGTTGTGCTCTCAACCAAACTGTCAAACCATCCAATGGCTGAAAACGATAGGGGGGTTTAATTACACTTTAATATCATTTTAACTGTACAGCAATTCATATCAAAGGTATTGAAGTCAAATACATGTACCTATAAAAATGCTAATTAGGACAAAGTTAATTTTTTTTTATAAACAACCACAAGGTTTTCTATCCTTCATAGACAGCAGCAAAGTCATTGTATTTCAACTGTTCAGTGTTTTTACCTCCCATTTAAAATCTTATTATGTAGAACAAGGTAATCACAGACCTAAAAATGTGAAATCGTGGCATTCTATCATACAAATTCTACCAACAATAACTGCAGTAAGTTTCATTCCCCAACAAAAATTTCTCTGATCATACTAGAAGAAAAGTAGACAATCATTTTGCGAGCTATTTCCCTTGACAAAATGAGAAATTTTCTCACAGGCATCCGGTGCAGTCTATGATAGGAGTGGGCTGCAAACTGACAGAGCCTGAGCAGGAGCAAGAGCACGCAAAAAAAATTGTGAGATGAACACAAGCTTTCCAATCCCCTACATGAAGCTGATAATTAATAAATGAACCACCCTGGGATGCCTCTAAAGCTTTCTCAGATGACATATCTGTCGTGAGCTCGGCAAAGCATTAAATGGCCATTTTCTGACAGAATGACTTCACTGCCTTAGAGCCTCCCGACTTTGTGTGTAATAATTTTTTTCTCTGTTTTATTTTTTATTTTATTATTTTATTTTTTCCCTCTGCTTTCTCTTTCCCTGGTTGATAGCTCTAGTTCATTTCAGCCTGTTTAATTGGGCCCCGGATGAATTTAGTCGACAGGGCCATTCATCATGTGGCAGCCGTTGGCGGACAAGCCCAAAGGGAGCTGGGCTGACAGCTCCACAAGCCTTGGATGCTGCCTGGCTCTGGAAGTTCACATATTTGAGCATTAGTGCAGCTATTAGTATAACAAGCTTCGTTTATCCTTGTCACTACCACTTCAGTATCTCATGTAATCATCTGAAATGTAGATTACTGGTAGACAAATGGGACTGAGCATGAGAATCCTGCAGGAAAAAATGTGACAAGAATTGCTTGTTAAAAGATGTTTTTTTTCCTACTATTTCAATCGTTTTAAACAGAGTGCTTTGATTAACTTTATATTTACATCATTTTAACAGTAACATTTCAGATAGATTGTTTTACGTACCTTCTGATGCACACACTGTGGGCAATAGTTAAAAAAAAACTACAAGGCAGCTTCCCAACTTTATTCAGTTATAGCAGAGGAAAGTATTTTTTTTATCGTCCATTGAGATATACATGAATAGTAGAAAATCATAGACAACAGGTTCAACTGCTGTGATTAGGAGGTCTGGACACTGACTGGCAAAAAAATAAATCTTTAAGCCATTCCACTGTGTAACCCCACATCCAACCATCATGCCCCATTTTTTTGCTAGTGTCCTGGGAGGTAGGATGTTTTTATTTCAGTTCTGCCGAGGAAAACCTTGCATGTATTTATTCTTTTTTCTGCTCCTATATCAACATTCTCAACACTCCGTGAATGATTTTTTCTATTCAACCACACCTTCGGACACATTGTTTGAACCTTTCTTACACAGCAACTATCCGACCCCAGCATAGGAACAAAACGTTTCAGTCTCAGGGAGTGTAAGAGGACACAGGCCACACAATGAGATTGGAACAGACGCAGTTTAACCTTAAGCTGCATAGGGGTTTTTCACTGTCAGGGCGATAAGGATGTGGAACTCTCTTCCACAATTGGTGGTGTCAGTATTGATATTTTTAAAACACTCTTAGATGTGCATCTTAGTGAAAACAACATACAGGGATATGGGAACTGATTATCGACACTGACACACATACACCTACACAGGTTGAACTGGATGGACTATTGTCTTTATTCAACTTTACCTACTATGAAACTATGAATCAGCTAATCCTCATGGTCCGTTGGAGGCCATACCATGGCCCTGCTGGACTGAAGATTGAGGGGCCTACTTGTAAAGTGACCCTTGGCACAAGGCTCTAATGTACTGGTTTGTTAGCTGCAGGGTGCTTTACAGGTCCAGGGCTATAGCACAGCCTTTGGTGGGACCCAGTCCCTGAAGACGTGCTTGTGAATAATGCCTCTTCAAGTGGAAAATATCTCTAGTATGTGTATGATGGGTATTAGACTCTGCATTATCGTGCATACTGAACCTATGTTCTATATTTACTAGCTGCAGAATAACATACTAATTTGGAGCAGTGGTACTACCTCTGAGGTGACCCAGTTCTTATTCACTAATTTGTGGTGAATCATATTACAATGGTCATAAATACACTCCAGGTTCAGAGCAATGGCACAGACTCTGGTATGACCCAGTCTCATATTTTTTGTGGCATTGTGATATTGTGGTATATCCCTGTACTTGCGATCTTTCCAAATTAAGAGCTGCATCACAGCTTATACTGTGTCCCAGTCTCAGTTTTCTCACTCTATAACTAAGCTATAGTTGTTATGTAGACATTATGTTATGATACCTACAGGCTCTTACCTCCATATAATGCTTCCCTTTTTCTGGTTATGGGATACTATTTTCATGACTATTTCTAATATCTATGTGGCCCTTACTCCCTGTGGAGAAAAATGCTTTTTGGGTAGTTGTGGATCCCACACCTGATTTATTTAGCCAGCCATAATAAACATTAATTGGCTGGTGGCAGTAGCAGCAAGCCACAACATATCTAAAAGCTATATGCAATTTTACAATAAATCTTAAGCCCTCAACTTCATACTGTACACATGGCCAGTGGCACAACAGTTTGATTGTGTAGATAGTGTTCTTCTTTTTTTTGCAGTACCACACTGCATTTTCTACTAAGTTTAATAAAATGTCAACAGAATGCACCAAAACACACAAAAGCACAATCCCACATTCTGCCCTATTTCTCAATTAATATATTAAAATAATCAAATCTTAGACTTCAAATTTATTTGGTAGAAATTGGCTAGGATCAGGACAGCGCACAAGCATTTGAGTAAGCAGAAAACTGAACGAGCTCCACGGTGTGTGCCTTTTTTTTAACACATCTGCTGACATTCTTGTGGTCTGCAGCCTCAGCTGTTTGATTATGTGTATATATATGTATATATATATATATATATATATATATATATATATATATATATACACGCACTTTTTTCACCCTAAATCGGGTGCAAATAGCGTGTGCGTGTTATACATCTATACTTCAATTTTAGCTGCTTCAGAGGGGACAGGAAGGGGGGTGGGACGAGCGGCGCCAGATTACATACAGTAAGAATCTCCTGTTTACTTGGCGGCCTCTGTAATAGGAAGTCCCGTCTCCTGGGCTGACATTGGACCACTCTTCTGTCTATCATAGGATATTCTCACTGTATGTAATCTGTCGCTGCTCGTCCCACCCCCCTCCCTGTCCCCTCTAGGCTGTAGATGGGCATCGATCATGCTGCACTGATGCCAATGTTGAGGCTGCTGCATTGAAGGCAATGGTGAGGCTGCTGCATTGGTGGCAATGGTGAGGCTGCTGCATTGATGGCAATGGTGAGGCTGCTGAATTGTTGGCACTTGTGAGGCTGCCTTGATGTGGACTGATGAGGCTGCATTGATGGCAATGGTGAAGCTGCAGTTGGGCACTGACCCTTATTTTGCTTCAAAGTTCCTTATTTAAAATTTAAGGTTTTTTTCCAGAAACTGCATTGATAGCAATGGTGAAGCTGCAGTTGGGCACTGACCCTTATTTTGCTTCAAAGTTCCTTTTTTAAAATTTAAGGTTTTTTTCCAGAAACAAAACTCTCTTAAAAATGTATGCACGTGTTATACGCCAGTGGGTGTTACACGCCCATAAATACTGATAAATATATATATATATATATATATATATACACTGTATATATATAGATATATATAGCTATCTATATATACAGTGGGGATGGAAAGTATTCAGACCCCCTTCAATTTTTCACTCTTTGTTATATTGCAGCCATTTGCTAAAATCATTAAAGCTTTTTTTTTTGTCCTCATTAATGTACACACAACACCCCATATAGACAGAGAGACACATAACTGTTGACATTTTTGCTAATTTATTAAAAAAGGAAAAACTGAAATATCACATGGTCCTAAGTATTCAGACCCTTTGCTGTGACACTCATATATTTAACTCAGGTGCTTTCCATTTCTTCTGATCATCCTTGAGATGGTTCTACACCTTCATTTGAGTCCAGCTGTGTTTGATTATACTGATTGGACTTGATTAGGAAAGCCACACACCTGTCTATATAGGACCTTACAGCTCACAGTGCATGTCAGAGCAAATGAGAAACATGAGGTCAAAGGAACTGCCTGAAGAGCTCAGAGACAGAATTGTGGCAAGGCACAGATCTGGCCAAGGTTACAAAAAAATTCTGTTGCACTTAAGGTTCCTAAGAGCACAGTGGCCTCCATAATCCTTAAATGGAAGACATTTGGGACGACCAGAACCCTTCCTAGAGCTGGCTATTCAGCCAAACTGAGCTATCTGAGCTATTGGGGGAGAAGAGCCTTGGTGAGAGAGCTAAAGAAGAACCCAAAGATCACTGTGGCTGAGCTCCAGAGATGCAGTCGGGAGATGGGAGAAAGTTGTAGAAAGTCTACCATCACTGCAGCCCTCCACCAGTCGGAGACGGAAAGTATTCAGACCCCCTTAAAATTTTCACTCTTTGTTATATTGCAGCCATTTGCTAAAATCATTTAGGTTCATTTTTTCCTCATTAATGTACACACAGCACCCCATATTGACAGAAAAACACAGAATTGTTGACATTTTTGCAGATTTATTAAAAAAGAAAAACTGAAATATCACATGGTCCTAAGTATTCAAACCCTTTGCTCAGTATTTAGTAGAAGCACCCTTTTGATCTAATACAGTCATGGGTCTTTTTGGGAAAGATGTAACAAGTTTTTTACACCTGGATTTGGGGATCCTCTGCCATTCCTCCTTGCAGATGCTCTCCAGTTCTGTCAGGTTGGATGGTAAACATTGGTGGACAGCCATTTTTAGGTCTCTCCAGAGATGCTCAATTGGGTTTAAGTCAGGGCTCTGGCTGTGCCATTCAAGAACAGTCACGGAGTCGTTGTGAAGCCACTCCTTCATTATTTTAGCTGTGTGCTTAGGGTCGTTGTCTTGTTGGAAGGTAAACCTTCGGCCCAGTCTGAGGTCCTGAGCACTCTGGAGAAGTTTTTCGTCCAGGATATCCCTGTACTTGGCCGCATTAATCTTTCCCTTGATTGCAACCAGTCGTCCTGTCCCTGCAGCTGAAAAACGCCCCCACAGCATGATGCTGCCACCACCATGGTTCACTGTTGGGACTGTATTGGACAGATGATGAGCAGTGCCTGGTTGTCTCCACACATACCGCTTAGAATTAAGGCCAAAAAGTTCTATCTTTGTCTCATCAGACCAGAGAATCTTATTTCTCACCATCTTGGAGTCCTTCAGGTGTTTTTTTAGCGAACTCCTTGCAGGCTTTCATGTGTCTTGCACTGTGGAGAGGCTTCCGTCGGGCCACTCGGCCATAAAGCCCCGACTGGTGGAGGGCTGCAGTGATGATTGACTTTCTACAACTTTCTCCCATCTCCCGACTGCATCTCTGGAGCTCAGCCACAGTGATCTTTGGGTTGTTTTTTACCTCTCTCACCAAGGCTCTTCTCCCCCGATAGCTCAGTTTGGCCGGGCGGCCAGCTCTAGGAAGGGTTCTGGTCTCCCAAAACATCTTCCATTTAAGGATTATGGTGGCCACTGTGCTCTTGGGAACCTTAAGTGCAGCAGAAATTTTTTTGTAACCTTGGCCAGATCTGTGCCTTGCCACAATTCTGTCTCTTAGCTCTTCAGGCAGTTCCTCATGATCTCAGTTCCTCAGGCAGACCTCATGATTCTCATTTGCTCTGACATGCACTGTGAGCTGTAAGGTCTTATATAGACAGGTGTGTGGCTTTCCTAATCAAGTCCAATCAGTATAATCAAACACAGCTGGACTCAAATGAAGGTGTAGAACCATCTCAAGGATGATCAGAACAAATGGACAGCACCCGAGTTAAATATATGAGTGTCACAGCAAAGGGTCTGAATACTTAGGTCCATGTGATATTTCAGTTTTTCTTTTTTAATAAATCTGCAAAAATGTCAACAATTCTGTATTTTTCTGTCAATATGGGGTGCTGTGTGTACATTAATGAGGAAAAAAAATTAACTTAAATGATTTTAGCACATGGCTGCAATATAACAAAGAGTGAAAAATTTAAGGGGGTCTGAATACTTTCCGTCCCCACTGTATATAGATAGATATCTATCTATATATATATAGATAGATATCTATCTATCTATATATATATAGATAGATAGATATATATCTATATTATCAAAGGATCTGCGGGAAAAGGTAGTTTCACTGTATGAAACAGGAAAGGGATATAAAAAGATATTCAAGGAATTGAGAATGCCAATCAGCAGTGTTCAAAATTTAATCGAGAAGTGGAAAATGGGGGGTTCTGTTGTAACCAAACCACGGTCAGGTAGACCAACTAAAATTTCAGCCACAACTGCCAGGAAAGTTGTTCGGGAGGCAAAGAAAAACACACTAATAACTTCAGGTGAAATACAGGACTCTCTGAAAAGATGTGGTGTGGCTGTTTCAAGATGCACAATAAGGAGGCACTTGAAGAAAGATGGGCTGCATGGTTGAGTCGCCAGAAGAAAGTCATTACTACGCAAATGCCACAAAGTATCCTGCTTACAATACGCCAAACAGCACAGAGACAAGCCTCAAACCTTCTGGCACAAAGTCATTTTTAGTGATGAGACCAAAATTGAGATTTTTGGCCACAACCATAAACGCTACATTTGGAGAGAAGTCAACAAGGCCTATGATGAAAGGTACACCATTCCTACTGTGAAACACGGAGGTGGATCGCTGATGTTTTGGGGATGTGTGAGCTACAAAGGCACAGGAAATTTGGTCAAAATTGTGAGGGCTACAAAGGCACAGGAAATTAGGTCAAAATTGATGGCAAGATGAATGCAGTATGTTATCAAAAAATACTGGAGGAACATTTGCATTCATCAGCCAGGAAGCTGCGCATGGGACATACTTGGACATTCCAACATGACAATTATCCAAAACACAAGGCCAAGTCGACCTGTCATTGGCTACAGCAGAATAAAGTGAAGATTCTGCAGTGGCCATCTCAGTCTCCTGACCTCTATATCATTGAGCCACTCTGGGGAGATCTCAAACGTGCAGTTCATGCAAGACAGCCCAAGAATTTACAGGAACTGGAGGCTTTTTGCCAAGAAGAATGGGCCGCTTTACCATCTGAGAAGATAAAGAGCCTCATCTTCAAATATCACAAAAGACTTCAAGCTGTCATTGATGTTAAAGGGGGCAATACACGGTATTAAAAACTGGGGTATGTAAACTTTTAATCAGGGTAATTTAGCCATACTGGGCCATAGACAATGGAGACTGTTCAGGGACAACAAGCTGAGAGGTGGCTGATTCCAGCCAGCTTGTGTCAGACCAGAGGTGATCAGAATGGTGAGCTATGATAAGATGGGGATTTGTGACACAATCCCTCTGGTGTTCCTGCAGGAGCACACACTGCGTGTTGTAATACACCAGGCAATGGAGACAAAGTAGGAGTAGGAGTAGGAGTAAACCTCATATTGTCTTAGGCCAGAAAGATCCTTTGCCCTACAGCAGGAGGTAGAAGAAGTGTGACTGGAGGAGTAGGTTTGGGGTGCTGAGTTGAGGAGTAGTAGGGTCGTGGTCCTGGTGGTGGAAAGAAGGGTTGGTGAGGAGTATAGGGAAATTTGGGGTGGCTTTAAGGGGGGCATTTTAACCCTTCCTGATCCAAGAGAAAAATATTACAGGGATTTTCTACCACCATCAAAAAGGAAGCACAAGCACCCACAGATAGAATTTTCAGAAAGAAATTCTGATATTTACTGAATCAACAATTTCTAAGGATATTAACTATACATGAAAATACCCAGTTATATTTTGTGCATTTAGGAATGCAGTGTAAGTAAAACTTATAATAAAATTATAGAAATAAAATAATATAAATTATAAATATAAACTATGAGTGTATAATTTCAGAGACAACAGACAGAACAATCATACATACTGTCCTCACTCCACAGAATGTAAGCATGTTTACAAGCCAACAATTTCAAAGGGAGAAGCCAAACAGGATTTCAATTACACATTCAAAATTAAAGTGTATAAATTTGATGCAGACTTTCAAAAACTGTGGGATATGTCCCTAATTCAAGCTGATGTGAGATGTGAAAGTAGAATCTCAACCTTGTCGTTTCCACGAAGGTGGAGTCCAAGGGGCAGCCTGTATTACACCAGGGACCTTTTCAATTAAGTTTGGACTTCCACAAACTACCCCTAGGTCACCAAATAAGAACTCGCAGATTCTAAAACGGTTGGTGCCAGGAAAGCTGAGGAGCAGTATTCTCTTATCTAGATGACTTCCTGTGGGTAAACTTGACACTTCCTGTGCAGTTCTGACCTTTGCTTGATGATGTTAAAAAGTTTTTTCCCTTGGAAACAAATTTTCTTGACAAATGGTCCCTATTTTCTGTGGACCTACCAATCCTTGACTTGAATTTACAGCTTGAAAAACAACTGCATCATGCTGCGCTTTTACTCTTCTGGGTCTTTAAGATGCATCTAAGTTAGCTTCTCTCATGACAATTATACATAAAGCAGGAAACAATGGACTAGGTAATGGGATTATTGCCATGCCAAAAATACAACAGTACAAATACTAAGATTAATTCAATTTATTACAAAAATCATTTAAAAAGAGGGGTACATTTCATACAGAGTATAAATTACAAAATGGAGCATAGGCAGATGTTTACAACCAGTGGATGGAAAGAATCGAACAAATAATCCCTACTAGTTTCGCCAATACATTGGCTTCCACAGGGGATATAACAGGTTGTAATTCTACAAAAAGAAAATTTCATATTAGTATAACAAAGTGTACCAGTTATAGTGAAAGACAGCGTTGTGCAGGCTACTAACACGGATGCAGGGAGACTAGACAAATGCAATATCCCCCAGCCAATAGGTCCCAACAAGGATGGAAATAACATCAATCAAGGATCATCACAACATACCCACTGAACCCCAAGGGGCCAGGTGGGCCACCTCCGAAGTGAGGGTCGTTCTTCACTGCCTTAATGTGACTGCAGGGGGCTTGATAAAAAAACCTTTGAAAGTAGCTGTGGAAATACACATATATATAAGGCTAAAAAGCTAAATTAATTATAATAAAAAGGAAGAAAGGACAAAAGGGTCCTCAATACTCACCAAAAACAAGGTATACTAGTAAGAAACCCGGGATGCTGAAAGGATCAATGATAATTGATCAATCGGCGCAACTAATAAGTTGTTTGGATTGACTGCACTAGATAAAATTGAGAAGGGAGATAGATATAAATTGCTAATAATAAAGAAAAATGTTATGTGTTATGCAGCAAAAGTACTAGAGTAAACTAAAAAATCATACCTGCTGAATAAACTAAGCAGGCTGGGCTGCAAACAAAAAACAGCCTAATCGCTTCAGGTTGAAGCACTGACTGAAGTAGATGCATATAGTTTCCACATCAAGTGTAGTGCATGAGCCTGGTAAATATAAACAAAGGACCTCGATTAAGCAAGATGGTAGTAAGATAAATGCTGTGATATATTATCACTGTATTCAATCAATAGTGTGATCACCCTTGGGGCAGATTTACCTTTACAGTCAATACGGCTTGTGCAGCATCCCGGTATGTCCACAATTACGGACAAGTAACTCACCTATTTAAAGCCCCCCACCTGATTGGCGAATAAATTCAGCCAATCAGGAGCGGACAAGAAGCGGCACGTGCGCCTGCGCACTAGCCACCGCAGGACGCCTACAGTACCCATAGTGCCTAGTATTCCCTCGAGAGCGTGGGCGGACGACAGTCATCCAATGCATGCAATCTGGGGCGCGGCTAAGGATGGAAGGTGGTATTGTGGCAGATGGAGTGGGCGGGGGGTAGGGGGTGATGACAGGCCGAGAGGCGGGCTGGCTGACAAAGAAGGCCAGCCCTTGGGTGTCCATACAGCCACGGGCTGTGATAAGAAGCTAACCCAGCACAAGGGAGGGGCTGAAGGCCGAGCGGAGAAGAGGGGATGCAGGGAACCAAAGAGATGAATGAGTTGGGAAACATTGGGAGGGCGAAATCGAATAGGGAAATACAAGGCATGCTCCAGAGCCAGGCAGTTCAGTCAACTATACAGTCGTGAAGCAGTACAGTGCACAACGCTGCAAAACAATAAGTGAAATTAAACATGAATAATACAAAGTGATATTGAAAAAATAAACAGGCATGTATTTATAACCATATTTCATTTTATTCAACCCAAAGTACTAGAAAGTAGAAAGGGAAAATAATAAAGAAATAGAAGAATAAAATGGAAAGGGATTATAAAGAAAAACCGAAGAATGAATAATTTATAAATAGGAATAAATGTAGGGAAGGGAAGGGCGCTAGCACATGCGTTGGGCCTGTGGAATAGAAAAGGCCAATAAAGCAGTAACAGTCATGGCGGAAAAGTGGAGAGAGATGGAAAAGGGGGAAAAGACCAGATATAAGAGCCAGATCAGGCCAGAGGGCCCATTGGATTATTGAAATAATTTGATGATAAAATGATGCTATATATCTTTACAAAAAGGATTTAAAACTAATATATTCATTCAAGCCAGGATCTTTGGTAGCATCTAAACAATGCACCCACCTGGTTTCTAGTCGCAAACGAGCAATGTCAATACTGCCACCTCGAACATGTGTGGGCACACGCTCAAGCGCCGCAAATCGCACAACATTATGGTGGCAGTTGTGTTGAATAACAATGTGTCTATTTAAGGCCGTGGTGGCCAATCGCTTATGGAGTGGCATAATATGGTCCCTAATGCGTTTGAAAAATGGACGTTTCATCTTACCGACGTAAAAACATTCACAGACGCACAGGGCCAAATAGACCACTCCAATAGTGTTGCAAGTAATGCAGGGTTTTATGGGCTGAATTTGGCCATTAGGAAGAATTACTGTTTTAGAGTTTGTGATAAATGGGCAGATGTCACAACGCCCACAAGAAAAAGTACCAGTGTTGGAAGCCTTACAGATTGTTTAGGTGTATAATGACTCATGACTAATCGGTCCCTCATAGAGGGGGCCCATCGATAGGATAAGCTTTGACATACTTGTTGATGGTGGAATCCGCCACCAACAAGGGCCAACATTTTTTGAGAATGGCTCTAGTTTGCATATGCTGTTTGGAAAATTGAGTTATAACTCAAACTGATTGATTGGATTTGGGAGATTGTTTGGAGTGGATAAGATCCCCCTGTTCAACCTAACCACTCTACTGAAGGCCGTTTGAGTAGGGAATGACTGTAACCTCTTTGACAATAAATAGATAGATAAATCTCTAGATGCCTGATAAAAATCATGATCAAGGGTACAGTTTCTCCTGAGTCAGAGAAATTGACTGTAGGGAATTATGTCTAGGAGAGATTGCGGATGTGCACTGGTAGCATGTAGTAAAGTGTTGCCCGCAGAGGGCTTACGATACAAAGACGTGTGAAGAGTTCCGTCCAGGTCCACATGGATCTGTAAGTCCAAGAAGCTGATCTTTGACTGACTGCATTCCATGGTAAAAGTAAGATTGTAATCATTAATAGCAAGTAAGTCAATCAGCTGTGTGAGTTCATCTCGGGTTCCAGACCAGAATATCAAAATGTCATCAATATACCTGTGCCAGGTGATGACATGTTTCAGTAATTCTGAAAGATGGTCATTTGAAAAAAGGTTTCTCTCCCACCCCCCCAGGTACAGGTTGGGGCTGGTAAGGGCGCGCATTTGGTCCTCATAGCCACTCCCTGCACCTGGAGGTAGTGGGAGGAACCAAACATAAATACATTTCTTGTCAATATAAACTCCAACAGCTGAAGAACAAAGCGACTATATGAACTGAAGGATGGTCTACGTTCGTTTAGTTGTTCGCGAACTACGTCCAGGCCCTTACTATGTGGAATGCAATTGTATAGGCTTTCCACATCCAGGGTTACCAACCAAGTGTGAGGAGGAAGTACTTTACCATCTAAAATTCTAAGTAAGTCAATAGTATCTTGAACATAGGAAAAAAAGGATGTGACATGTGGATTTAGGTATTTGTCTACTAAGGCATTCGCATTTTCGGTTAAACTGGAACAACCGGATACAATTTGTCATCCAGGGGGGTGCTGTAAGGACTTGTGCACTTTGGGGAGAGAGTAAAAAGTGGGTATCTTCGGATCCTTTACCTTTAGATAGCTCCAAGTGTTCGGATCAATAGTGCCTGATTGATAGGCTTTGAAAATTAGACTATAGTACTCAAGAGTGAAGTTCTGAATTAATGTTTTGGAGATAGGCCGGTACCAATGTCGATTGTCAAGGATGTCCAGGCACATACGTTCATATGCCTGGACATCCATTAGAATGACATTGCTACCTTTATCCGCTGGTTTAATAATCAGATCTGGGTTGCATTGAAGGTCCTTAAGAGCTTTATGGTGCTTGGGGGATAAATTATGGCCCTCAGATTTATCCAGATTGAGGAGTTTGATCTCCTGGGTAGTCTGTTGAACAAATGCCCAAATGTTGGGGTTAGACTGGAGTGAAGGAAATGCTTGAGATTTGGGTTTGAACGAAATGGGTGGGGGAAAGGAGACACCTGACACGACAACGCCAGATAGCATGGTGCTGAGTGGCTTATCGTCACCTGTGTGGCCCTCCTCCCATAATGACATAAGATCTTCCACAGTCTGCTGTTCCATTAAGGAAAGTTCAAGTGAGGAGGGGTTGGAAGGTATAGTGGCCATGGATTTATCATAAATGACTTTGAACATCAAACATCAAGCGAATAAATGTATGTCTTTAATTAATTAAAATCTGTCAAGGTCAGTAGACGGACAAAACGTTAACCCCAGTTTGAGTGCAAAAATTTGTTGCTCATTTAAAGGAACTGAGGATAGATTAAGAACTTCTAATCCAGGAGTTCCTGGGTTTGCAGGGGTTGAGCATAATTGTGTGTCTGATTGGGACTCTTCCTTAAAAAAATCGGTGCAATTTTAGGATCCATCAGTTTAGTGCTTAAAGGGAATAATGTGGATAGTGTGGGCTCACTTACCCTGCGGATGATAGTGGAAGGCATTGAAGAGGTGCCAGAGTTAGTGGCACCAGTAGGAGCATGTGGTTATGACTGAGATGTGGAAAGTGTGGAGGTAACTTGGCCAGATGTAGGGAAAGGAGTGGAGGAGTGCATTTTGTTGGAATGAGTACAAACCACCGAAGATAGTCGAGCTGGGGTAGGTCTGAAAGTGCGATGGAGAGAGTCCGTTGAAGCCAAAGTACGATCACCTTTTTTTTTTTAGGCAATCTATCCTGGGATAGTTTGCGGTATGTAGTGGAATTGCTGGGTGAAAAAGAAGAAACAGAAATATTGTTAGGTGCATCAGGTGCAACATTGTCAGCTTTGGGATCAACAGGATTAGTGGATTTCGGATTTGGTTTGTTAAAGGATGTTTGGTTCCATTTATATGCATAGCCATTGTCATGGGCTGATTTGTCACGAAGAAATTTATTTTCCTTAAAGTTAATAACACCATGGGTATATTCCTCCAGATGTACCTGCAGTTCCGATTCCGGCTTGGTAAATCTGGTGGAAGTAGTGAGAAGAACAAACTCTTGATACCAATTATTAATCTGGAGGTCTAACTGTGCAAGTTCTACCTCATATTGTTTACAAATAAGCAAAATCGTTTGAAATGAACACATTTGGAGGTTTTGTTCCCAGGATTGTTTTAGGGAATCATTGATCTTATTGATGTTAGGAAAAATTTGGATTCTCAAACCCCATGGGACGATCGAATTTTCCGAATATTTTTCGAAAAACGATTTGTGCCAATAAATGCGTACCTTCTTTTCAAGGAGGCATTATAGCTTCATGAAGGCACGATCCAAGTCTACATCAGAGATATTGGCCTCAGTCTGGGATGACTGAATCTGTTGCATAAGGCCATCCCAGGCCTCACCACAAAAAACAGCCATGACAGCGGCTGCCTAGATTAAACACAGGCGTGGGAGCCCAAAATTCCCTTAAAATTCAAGGAAGAGATTGCCGGTTTCATGGATTGGCCGTATGAGCACATTAAAAATGGATATACTTCCAAAATTACTATATTTATTTCAAGCGCTCCCTATTGCTATCCCATCTGCTTTCTTCTGTGCCCTTCGCTCTATGGAAATTCGGTTTGTATGGAGGGGGAGCCACCCAAGACTACAACATAAGCTTTTATGCGCCCCCACTTCCAAAGGGGGAGTGGGCCTACCTGATTTTGAGTTGTACCATAACTCAGCTGTAATCTCCCGAATACTGGAGTGGTTCCCCCGCCCCCTGATCAAAGCCTCAACCTTAGTGGAACAAGATCTGTCCTCGAACGACTTTAGAGCACTCCTTTGGGGCTTCGATAAGACTCATAAATCTATTCCACTGCTATCTCCCCTCACCAGAGATGCCTTGGCGATTTGGTACCGAAGAAGGGAGACATACTGTCCACTGAACTGAGCCCCCTCACATCACTATTTGACAACCCGGCCCTCCCAGAAGGTAGATTAGCACACACTTTAGACAGCTACACTAGAGACTCCTGGCCCACAGCGCAACAATTTGTTGACGCTGAAAGTGGTACTTTTGCGACTAACCCCAGCACTGTGTCTTCCAAGATTACATGGCTTACCCGTCTACACTTGACCTCCTATTGCAAGAAACTTCATGACTCCAAACTAATTCACAGACCCTTGACTGGGTTTGAGCAGTTAAGCACTTCTACGGAAATCCCACGTCATACACTCTCACTGATCTATAAGTTGATCCTAGACCGCACTTATGACACTCTACCTAAATACACTACTGCATGGTCGGAGGAGCTCGGGAAGAATACAACAGAGGCGGAATGGGGTAGGGCTTTCCTCTTTACCCATAAATCATACATCTTGAGTTATACTCATGAAAAAAATTATAAACTGGTGTCAAGGTGGTACCGGGTCCCAACCACTCTCAGGAGTATGTTCCCTTCAGCCACTGATGTCTGCTGGAGATGTAACTCTGGGAATGCGATGTGATCTGTCCATTTTGGACACAAATTTTTCAAATCTACACTGAAATTTATGACAAACCACTCATGCCTTCCCCTGTTATAGCACTTCTCTCCATACTGCCCGAATCCATTAAATCCCAAAAACATAGCCTCCTCAAATTTTTCCTCAGCGCGAGGAGACACTTAATCCCAAGACACTGGAAAACTACCTCCCCTCCATCCCTCAATGAGTGGGTGGCCGAGATAAATGACATTATGTTGATGGAGGAGATGCAGGCTAAAGCTATAGAAAAAGAAGCAAAGTTTTCATTCATCTGGAGTATTTGGAGGCATTTCTCTACTTTGGACAAACTGAAGGACAGACTCTCTTTAGTGAGTCCTTCTTGAGTGCCTGAAATTCCTCTAATTCACTATTACCTACCTGTATCTGTTCTGCCCGCAGGGTTTGAGGCCCGCTGCCTTGAATTCCCTCTCCCTCCCCCCCCATCCCCTACTCTGTCTCTTTCTTGGGGTTCTCCCCTTTACCATCTTTCTTTCTCTCTCTCTTCTCCCCTACTCCTAGTTTGAGATAGCCATTCCATGTGTTAACCAAGACTTTAGACTACCGGTATGTGTACTACGGATAGTCAAAACACTTGAAAGTATTCTAAACTTAGGTTCTGAAGTCTTACATAGATACTCCTGCCCCCTCGGTTTTTGGATGCAGCAGGGTCCCATAGGGGCATCCAAGCCGGTAGGGTGGGCGGCCACTCAATTATTAACACTATGTAAGGTTCATAATGTCTTAGACACCCTTTCAAGTTATTTCTATGTATGTAATGGAATGCATTATATTGATGTTCACACATTTCAATTCTTATTGGATCAGTTTGTCTATTGTCTGGCGTCTGGTCCAGTTTTTGCTCTTTATGTTTAAACTGTATTAAAACAATAAAAACTTATTGAATGTAATTCAAGGAGGAGATTAAACCTCAACACATAAAGGGATTTCTCAACATATATCAACACAAAACTAATATTAAAAAACTAATATCTGAATAAATTCAGATCCAAAGCACAAATGTAAAAATATATCTAAAAAGACACACACAACCAACCACCTGGTATGGTGTGATCACACACCTGGATATCAAGAAAAAAAGGGGGGTGTGGTGGTATGTGTGTCTCAGATTAGATAGGGCACCTCATCCCAACAAAGTATAGATAGAAACAATGGACTAGGTAATGGGATTATTGCGGTGCCAAAAATACAACAGTACAAATACTAAAATTAATTTAATTTATTACAAAAATCATTTAAAAAGAGGGGTACATTTCATACAGAGTATAAATTACAAAATGGAGCATAGGCAGATCTATACCTCGATACCTAGTATCCCCTCGAGAGCGTGGGAGGACGACAGTCGTCCAACGCACGCAATCCAGGGCGTGGCTAAGGATGACAAAGAGGGCCAGCCCTGTATGGACACCCAAGGGCTGGCCTTCTTTTTACCTGCACAAATTATTAGTAAGACCTCATCTGAAATATTCATTTTAGTTTTGGGCATCTGTTAACAAAAAGGAGAACTGGAGAAAGCGCAGACAAGGGCAACCAAACTGATAAGAGGCATGGATGAGCTCAGCTATGAGGAAAGATTAGCTGAACTGAATTGATTCTCTGTTGAGAAGAGGTAGTTAAGAGGGGATATGCTCACCATGTGTAAATACATAGGTAGTCCATAGAGTGAACTAAGTGTATACTTATTCGCTTTTGGGTCATTACAGAGAACGAGGGAGCTCTCTTTATGTCTGAAGGAAAAAGAGATATAACTTCCCCATACAGAAAGGCTTCTTCATAATAGGAGCTGTGAAAATGTGGAACAGATTCCTCAATAACTAGTTCTGGTCAGTTCAGTAGATTGTTTTAAAAAATGGCTGAATGCATTTTCAAATGCACAAAATATAACTGAATATAAGCATTTATAGGTAGTAACATCAGGGATAGTTGATCCAGGGAATATCTGATTGCTTTCTGGTGGAATAAGGAAGGAATTTTCTCTTGCTGGCCCAATTTGGATTATGCGCTATTATTTTTTGTTTTTTTCCTTCCCCTGGAACAACTGTGGGTATAGGATTGTATATATGGAGGTTTTCTATTTGTTTGTTTTTTCCATTGGTTGAACTAGCTGTACTTGTATGTAACTATATAACTTGCATTATGTAGGCTGGCAACTTTTTGATCAATTTTTTGACAGTGGCATCCCCAAGCCTCCCAATTTTGGCTCTGTGGGTTCACATCAATGTAAGAGATTCTTTGATAAGATGGAACTTTCTCACTCTTTCTCATATATTGTTTCTGTTTCTCCAAGATGTTCTGAGTCTGCCCTCCACTCTAGTCACATAACTCATAGCATCTACAGTGCTTGAATAATATGCACTTTTGTTAGTGAGATTTTGCTTTTGCATTCTGTGGAGTCTGTTGAATTCTCATCACTTTGCACTCCCAGATTCTCCCTGTGGCTCCAATCCTTGACATTTTTTAGACACCCTAATTGGTTGCCTTTTTCCTACTCTAGTAGCCTTTCTCCTGCCTCAGAGTTTTTAGTTTGGAGAGATTTGAGTCCTCCAACTGAGCCCCTCTTCTTTCTATGATTACAGGTGAAAAGCCTTAGGGCTAATGCTGCGCTAACACTATGTGGTAAAAAATATATTAAGAAAGCTGCTGGCATCAAAAAAGTCCAGTACAAAAACTTCAAATACAGTGCAAATATTCAACAGAAGATGCAGCGCTAATTAAACATATATGAATGTGAATATAATTTAAAAATAAATAAAAAAATACCAAAGTGAAAAAAACAAAAAAGTGAAAAAAAGAAAAACTAAAGCAAGGTCCCAACGAAAAACAAGTCCATAACCAGTGTCCATCAAAATGAGCAAGTTGAATTGCAGAAAAACGGTCCTGAAAAAATCTTATAAAACAAACGAAAGTGCTTCCAATCACCACCCAAAGAGTGTAGATAATCTGCTTACCAGAAAGCGATGACCGCTGTAGCAGTCTCACCCAGCTTTAGGGAAATCTGGTCTCCCTGAACCCTTTATGGAATATCCAAGACTTCTGCTGCTGCTGTAGGTACTCAAAGACACAACGCAAAAAGGACTTCCATGGTGTAGCATGTTCGGTATTAAAATTTAATAAAACACACGTATTGCATTTACAAGACAGAAGTCATCTATCGGCAAAAGAGCAGCATGGATACAATAAGCCGAAGTTTGCAATGTAACCATCGGTCTCACTCTACTTCCTATGTCATAAGCCCATCCACCATCTTGGAAGAAACGAATTTGATGACATTACAGTCTGAGGCTCCACCCTACGCATTTCGTCAGCAAAAGGACGTCATCTGGGGATTGGCCAAGAATTGTTTAAAGCCTGCCTCCAGGTTTACATTTACTTTAAATAATTTGTTTGGGCCAAGCTGGCTCAAGATGAATGACTCCTTCACTAATTGATGTAGCCACTGTATACAGTACAGAGTACAGCCTTCTGGCAGCAATATGGGGACTACCCATCTGCTACCAGAACAAAATTCCAGAGAAAGTTCTGCAGGGCTAGCTTGCCTCCATATCACACACACATATATATATATATATATATATATATATATATATATATATATATATATATATATACAGTGGGGACGGAAAGTATTCAGACCCCCTTAAATTTTTCACTCTTTGTTATATTGTAGCCATTTGCTAAAATCATTTAAGTTCATTTTTTTCCTCATTAATGTACACACAGCACCCCATATGGACAGAAAAACACAGAATTGTTGACATTTTTGCAGATTTATTAAAAAAGACAAACTGAAATATCACACGGTCCTAAGTATTCAGACCCTTTGCTCAGTATTTAGTAGAAGCAACCTTTTGATCTAATACAGCCATGAGTCTTTTTGGGAAAGATGCAACAAAATTTTCACACCTGGATTTGGAGATCCTCTGCCCTTCCTCCTTGCAGATCCTCTCCAGATCAGTCAGGTTGGATGGTAAACGTTGGTGGACAGCCATTTTAGGTCTCTCCAGAGATGCTCAATTGGGTTTAAGTCAGGGCTCTGGCTGGGCCATTCAAGAACAGTCATGGAGTTGTTGTGAAGCCACTCCTTCGTTACTTTAGCTGTGTGCTTAGGGTCATTGTCTTGTTGGAAGGTAAACCTTCGGCCCAGTCTGAGGTCCTGAGCACTCTGAAGAAGGTTTTCATCCAGGATATCCCTGTACTTGGCCGCATTAATCTTTCCCTTGATTGCAACCAGTCGTCCTGTCCCTGCAGCTGAAAAACACCCCCACAGCATGATGCTGCCACCACCATGCTTCACTGTTGGGATTGTATTGGACAGGTGATGAGCAGTGCCTGGTTTTCTCCACACACACCGCTTAGAATTTAGGCCAAAAAAGTTCTATCTTGGTCTCTTCAGACTAGAGAATCTTATTTATCACCATCTTGGAGTCCTTTAGGTGTTTTTTAGCAAACTCTATGCAGGCTTTCACGTGTCTTGCACTGAGGAGAGGCTTCCACCGGGCCACTCTGCCATAAAGCCCCGACTAGTGGAGGGCTGCAGTGATGGTTGACTTTCTACAACTTTCTCCCATCTCCAGACTGCATCTCTGGAGCTCAGCCACAGTGATCCTTGGGTTCTTCTTTAGATCTCTCACCAAGGCTCTTCTCCCCCGATAGCTCAGGTTGGCCAGACGGCCAGCTCTAGGAGGGGTTCTGGTCGTCCCAAACGTCTTCCATTTAAGGATTATGGTGGCCACTGTGCTCTTGGGAACCTTAAGTGCAGCAGAAATTCTTTTGTAACCTTGGCCAGATCTGTGCCTTGCCACAATTCTGTCTCTTAGCTCTTCAGGCAGTTCCTTTGACCTCATGATTCTCATTTGCTCTGACATGCACTGTGAGCTGTAAGGTCTTATATAGACAGGTGTGTGGCTTTCCTAATCAAGTCCAATCAGTATAATCAAACAGAGCTGGACTCAAATGAAGGTGTAGAACCATCTCAAGGATGATCAGAAGAAATGGACAACACCTGAGTTAAATATATGAGTATCACAGCAAAGGGTCTGAATACTTAGGACCATGTGATATTTCAGTCTTTCTCTTTTAATAAATCTGCAAAAATGTCAACAATTCTGTGTTTTTCTGTCAATATGGGGTGCTGTGTGTACAATAATGAGGAAAAAAAATGAAAAAAAAATGAACTGAGTGAAAAATGTAAGGGGGTCTGAATACTTTCCGTCCCCATATATATATATGTGACACGGAGGCAAGCTAGCCCTGCAGAACTTTCTCTAGAATTTTGTTCTGGTAGCAGATGGGTAGTCCCAATATTGCTGCCAGAAGACTGTACTCTATACTGTATACAGTGGCTACATCAAAATGGTGTTAAAGTCAATTCACTGAAGGAAATAAATGAGTTAAAGTGACACTAAATGTTCATTTAAAAAAAAAATAACAAACATATCATACTTACCTCCACTGTGCAGCTCATTTTGCACAGAGTGGCCCCAAACCTGCTCTTCTGGGGTCCCTCGGCAGGTCTCTCAGCTCCTCCCCACATCAGATAACCCCCTGGGAGAAGCACTCTGCCAGGGGGGTTACTTTGCGGGCGCACTCCCCGAGTCCTGCATTCTGTGTCCATAGACCACAAATGCAGGACTCAGCCCTGCCCCCCGGCGGCCTTGTCATTGGATTTGATTGACAGCAGCGGGAGCCAATGGCTGCGCTGCTATCAATCTATCTAATCAACAGCCGAGAGGGGGGCTGGGGGGGGCAGTCACTGGCAGGTGTTTTTTCAGCTTAATGCATAGGATGCATTAAGCTGAAAAAACACAAACCTTTACAACCCCTTTAAATAAATAATGGCCCAGGCATGCGATATTTAGGAATGCATAATAGCCCATTTATAGTAGTCTCTACCTTTTGGATCAGTTCTCTTGACAGTAATGCATAGAAACCTAAATATGGAAATACACAGAAACACTAGGGTTAATTTGCCCAGGTAAGGCATATATTTACTGTATAAATATACTGTGTGTGTATATATATATATATATATATATATATATATCAGTATGGCAATGGATAGTGTCACTAGAGCAGTGGATGATGTCAGTAGGGCAGAGGATGGGGTCAGTAGGGCAGATATTGGTGCCAGTAGTTTATTTTATTTTATTTTTATTATTATTCTTTTTGTTATTTTTTACAATTTTTTTTTTTAGAATAATTTTTTTTCATTAACTGAGCTCTGGCTCTGGAGCAACTGCATTTGCAAAGTACACTGTCTATTTGCCTTTAATAAATCAACCCCATTGCATTTAGTAAAATATATATATTTTCTCCTGTCATTTTGCCACATTTTTAGAGATTTTTTTTGTGTGTATACATGCATATACATAATTTGCTGCATAAACCTCCCAATCACTCCAAACATAATACAATGTACATGCATATCATAATGGTCTAAACCCTTGGCAGAGCTATGTCATATGTAGTGAGAATACTTTACTTTTTCACAATTATTTTTAGAGATATCTTTAGCACAAATATTCGGAAGCCAGAATCAGATTAGGAATAGACAAGTATTCTTACAATGGTGTGGAACTCGAGCTGTTAGGAGAGGGGTGTCATCAACTGGAAGGTTTGACAGATGGATACACTTTCAAGAACATCAGAGAATGATGGCAAAACAGACATGTCCAAAGATATAGCAATTCATTTGCCAAATATCACAGCAAAAATTACTTAAAATTGTAACAAAGACAAAACTATCTTTTTCATTTTGGATAGAGTAATGGAGGGTTAGAACCCCTTTCAGTTTTTGTTTTTTTTTCAATGATAAGGAGAAACAGTAACAATGGAGAGAGTGAATCTCCCTAATGGGGGCACAGACAGCAATAAAAACTGACAGGGATTCTAATCCTTCTCCTTAAAGACTGTACCAAGCATGTAATTTAAATGATTGGTGTTTTTCTTATGTCACCCTTGAAATCCAATTAAAAAGAACATCTCCCCATTGTATAGTATTTTATTTTATTTTTTGCTTGTGAAATGCCCCCCGATGTTAGCAATAGCTTGCCAATAGACGTAAAATTAATCAAAATTTTGTATCAAGCACCTACCCCCCATACACTTAACTGGGATTTGATGCTAAGTTCAGAGTTCATGGATTTCAAGAAGGATTCAACAAACTCCCTGCAAATCTAACCCAAGCAGATTTGCTCATCCCTACTGAGAATGCAACAGGAGGTGCAACATCAAACACTCTGAAGACATATAAAAAAACAGGAACTGACTGAGGCCACCAGTTCCTACCTGAACTAAAACATTACATGGAATGTCTATTTCAATTCTTTAGGTATATGGTTAGGCAACACTTTTCATTGTTGTTGTTTTGGATGCACAGGGGTGTCCAAACTTTTTTCAAAGAGGGCCAGATTTGATGAAGTGAACATGGGTGTGGGCCAACCATTTTGCCTGACATTCTTTGAACCATTAAAATTCGGTCTAACGCCGCGTACACACGGTCGTATTTTCCGACGGGAAATGTTTGATAGGAGCTTGTTGTCTGAAATTCAAACAAAATTTGAGATCTGGACCTCAAATTTTCCAACAACAAAATCCATTCTCATAAATTCCGATCCTGTGTACACAATTCCGACACACAAAGTTCCACGCATGCTCTGATCAATTATGAGACGAAAGCAATCGGTCTGGTAAAACTAGCGTTCGTAATGGAGATAGCACATTCGTCACGCTGTAAATTTTTAAATCTTTTAATGTAGCGCATTCTCTTCTTCTTCATAATGCTAGAATAATTAAGTTGTTTTGCCACCGATATTCACACAGAGTTCTGAAAAAATGATTTCTTTATTATTTCTTGTGATCTCCTGAATATTTTTTTTTTCCGTCAGATCTCCATAATAATGTTTTTAATTTTTGTTTATAGTGTTTTTTTTTGTTTTTTTTTTTAGCAAGGTCTCCTGCTTCTTTTCTTTTTCTAGTGCTCTCCATAATATTGTTTTTCGTTTTGTGTGTCAAGTTACCACAACACCATTATTATCTTGTATTTTTTTAACCTCAAGGAGGTTGGTTGGTGTTGGTGTCCCTTGTTAATTTGATTAAGAAGTAAAACAGGCACAATGCAACAATAACTCTACAGAATGTTCCTTGATAGTCCAGAGGGGCAAAGATAAATATATATGAAAATATATATGTAGACGGGTCTGTCAGGGCTGCCACCGATGGGACCAGAAGCAAGGTCCAAAAAAAGGCTGAGAAGAAACAAGGAAAGGGGCACCTCTGAATATGTATAAGTATAGTATTTATTATAGAAAACAATATCCACTCACATGGAAGACTGCACATCTGTGTTCAAGCATGTCTCTGTATGGGAAGAGAGAAGGGGGACTGCAAGCCTCAGCAAGTCCATAACGGCTGGCAACACATCAGAACCAATTAGGATGGTGTGGGGTGGTGGGGCACAGAGGTTTCTCCTTAACCTCATAAAGGTGACACACAGAGCAGAGATGAGGTGACTGATGCGATCATCTGGCCAGGTGTGGGTTCCGGGAGAAGGGGAAAAAGGACGCCGGGTCCTGTCACAGGCTGTGCTGTGATATACGTTTGTCCCGTCTGGTATCCAAGATGTGGAGATGACACGGCCGTTAGAGGGGAGCCAGAACGAGGCTTGGCAAGCACAGCAAAGCGTGGCGTGGAGCCGTGACGTCACAAATGTGTGACGCTTTTCCAAATATTTACGCTATGGATGGTAAACATAGCAGCATTCCTTTGTCAAGCATGGGGTGTATGGATCCAAGGCACAATCTTTATAGTCTCAGCAGGGGGAGGGGCCAGATAAATACATATATACTTTAAAACATTTATATAAAAACCACAAGATGCTAGAGCATGAACAGCATATTAAGGGGCAATAAAATGAACATAGCAGAAAAATTGGTAAAAACAATAGGAAAAAAGCATAATGTTTAAAGCAATACATAGAAAAAAATGGAAATAAATAATAGATAACATTATGTGATAAATAAATAGACCACCAAAGGAATAGGTGAGTATGGGGAATAGGATATAGATGTAAACGGTACGGGGTGCAAATGTCTAATAAAAATGAAGGAAGCAACCCGTATGTATATGAAAATAGGGTTCATGGATAAAAAAAACATATATTACCCGTTAAAAATTTAAAAAAGGACATCAGATTAAAATGAGGAAATGGATAAATATATACTATATTATATACTATACATGAAAAATGTAGAAAATGTAAAACATGTAAAAATAATTGTCACTATGTAATACGAGAAATAGGGGGAAAAAAGGGGGGGCAGGGGGGAGGGGGAGAGGGGGAAAAAAGGGGGGTGGGGGGTGGGAAAAGGAACAAGAGGGAGGGGGGGGCAAAAAGTGGGGGTTATAGGGCAAGCTGATACTTACTGGAAGAGACCGAACCAACCACCCCCATATATTAAAGAGAAAGACACAATGTGTGAAAAAAGATAGCTGTAGTAAAAAATGACAAAAAATGAGTGAATAAAAACTCAATACTGACATCAAAGATAATCATGACAACTAGAGCACAGTAAATGGTTATAAAACTGTGGCAATCTCAATAGCCTCGTTTAAACCACCAGGCGAGAGGACAACAAGAGTATAGATCCAGAATGTCTCCCTCGCACACAGTTTTTTAAAACGTTCTGCTGCAGTAAGTGATTTGGAAATTCGCTCAATGACCCAGACTTTTAGGCCAATAGTGGATTTTTTATGGTGCTCAGCAAAATGCTGTGGGACGCTGTCCATATTCTTACCTCCCTCGATTAGCCTACGGTGTTGGCCGAAACGTTGCCTAAGGGGGCATATCGTTTGACCAACATAAATTAAACCACGGGGCATGTGAGGCCATATACCACAAAATCAGAGAAGCAATTATAAAGTTGATCTAGCATGTAGGTTTTGCTTTTGGAAAGAAATGATTTTTGACCATGTTTAATGAAAGAGCAGGTTTTGCAACAGGTTTTTTTACACTGGTATATACCAACTAGAGGTATGAGAACAGTGGGATTGGTACATGTATGGGTGGTTTTAAGTTTGCAATTTTATTTTTAAGGTTAGGGGCTTTGCGGTATGTGACTCTCGGTACTGGGGGAAGGGTAGTTTAGCCCCAATGTTTACTCAGAATATTCCCCATTTTTTTATATTGGAAGTGGAAAGTAGTAATGAATCTAGTGGAGTGATCTATTTTATCTTTTTCTTTTTGGTGGGTTTTCCTTTTGCATACAAAGCACATGCTTCATCTACCAACTCCTTTGGGTATGTTAATTTGACATTGTATTTAGGAAATGTACCGGCCTACTCACAAACAAACTGTCCTTTTTGAAGTAAAACACATAGGCAAGTATTTGTGAATCCAAAATAGCCATTTATTATGGGTCATAATAAAATAAAGAGGAAGGCAACGCTGGAGAAAATTGTGAAATTGGCGAAGCCTTTGTACCCCAGGGCACACATCAACTATTTTACAGCCAAAATTGGTATCATAAGGAGTCCATTTAATAGTGAGCACAATCCGGTCCCGGACTACAAGAGATCAGGAACAGCAGCAGATAACACATATGTCCCCAGGCTGTGGTCTTACAACAGCCTGCGTCTTTTGTCAGACCAGACTGAACCCAGGTCATCACACTCTTGTCTTCCTTCCACTCTCCCTTCCATGCTTGCTTCCAGACTGTGGTTTTGGAGTTGTGGCAGGAGGTGGAGGAGGAGGAGGATGGTCAAACTCACACAGGTGTATTTTGTTTGTGAGTTGGCCCCTCAACCCCTTATTTAGGGACATTGGCCCTCCTCCATTTCCTGCATTTTGCATGCAGCCATGGAGGCAAAGGCCTCTTGAAGAGTGGGGGTGGTTCTGAGGGCAGCATTGGACTCCCGAATCAGCCCAAGCGCTGCCTCCTCCACGTTACTCCCCTTCCTGGGCCTTTTGGTTGGAAGGCGGAGGGTAGGGACCTGGGATTCGGTCAGGCTACTGGGCCGGGCCACCTTCTGGCTGCCACTTACCTCCGCCACCTCCTGGCTGCCACTAACCCCCGCCACCTCCTGGCTGCCACTTTCCACAGCCTCCTCTTGGCTGCCATATTCCATGCCCTCCTCCTGGCTGAGGCTTTCCTGTGTATGAAAAAGGGACATGATCTCATGGAATCCTGGACCTTATTGCGCTCCCTATTATAAGTGCTCCCCAGACCACCAATTTTTGCCTTCAAACACAGTGGCAGACAGTACAGGCAATCAGCTAACGCATTTCGCACCTATGCCAGGTGCTTACTCATGAGTAAGCACCTGGCATAGGTGCGAAACGCGTTAGCTGATTGCCTGTACTGTCTGCCACTGTGTTTTGTATGCTCTATGTCCTTGAATTTATAATAAATCAACTTTGAACCACATTTTCCTGGAGTGCGGCTATCCGGATTTTCTTATCTACCTTCAACTTGTGAAAAGTCTGCTCAGAAATTTTGGGGTACGACGATCCAAGGAACAATTGAGGAAACGCTGGTCAGACCTGAAATTGAGGGAGCAGGATCAGTACAGAAAGATCAAGAGAGTTCTTCAAAAAAGTAAGTAGTTGTCGTGTGTTCCATATTATTATTATTACTTGCATGCTGCTCCATGTGCTTTTCTTTACTTTTGTACAGTTTAAATTGAGTACTGTCCGTGATACTTTTTTTATTTGCACTAACATACAATTTTTCAGGACAAGCTTTCGGGGAATGTCCCTTTCTTCAAGGTCCAAGAAGTACTGCTTGGAAATTGAAGAAGGGGACATTCCCCGAAAGCTTGTCCTGAAAAATTGTATGTTATTGCAAATAAAAAAAGTATCACGGTCAGTACTCTATTTTCTCTGTCACAATTGCACTAATACGGCTACAATCACAACAAGTATGTTGTACAGTTTAAAATGGCAAGTTTCATGTTCATGGACACAGTAATCATTCGTAGTAAACATTGTTTGTTCGCCCACTAATTCGATGTTTTTGACAGATACAGGTTAACTACATTTGTTCAGGCCTATTTGTATTAAAAGATGTTAATGACATTGTTGTCTAGATGGGTTTGTACTAGAATGAAATGCAAACTTGATTAAGTGTAAGGAGAGGACACTCAGCAGCTGTTTACACAACAAACTTTTTATGGTGTCCCACACAGGTGCTCTAGTGGATACTAGGGGTGTCTTCATGTGTGAAAATTGTACAAAAAAGGTAAGTATTCCAGCTTTATAAAGGGGAAAAAATAATGTCTTCAGCTTAGAACGCTGCCAAAAAAGGCAGTTGTACGACACTTCCAAGCAATGTTTCATATTACTATTTCTGGCCTCAAATATCTGTGTGCTAAGTATACCTTTTTTTTATTCACATAGGGGAGAAAAGACTCAGGACATCTGAGGACACCAGGGAACCCCCACCTCCTAAAGAAAAGCAAATCCCCACACCACAACCACAAGATGTGGAGGAAGGAGAGGTTTATGAAGTGGGCGAAATAGTGACCACAACAGGTGAGTGTCTGAGATCACAGCTTCAGGTAATAGATGGATGCCTGCATATTTATAATACATGGTGTGTTTTTTTTATTTTAGGTGATGTGGATGTTGTGGAAGAAGAATCTCATTTCACAAGTGCAAGTGCACACGTCCTCATCGGGGAGACCATGGTGTGCAATCGTGATTTACAGAAGATCAAGGAAGACTTCAATGATGTGGAAAAAGACTCAAAAACGTCACTGATGTTTTAGGCAGGATCTAAAAAAAAACAAATTGTTCTAGTTTGTTTGTATTTTTATTATTTTCACACATTTAAAATATTTTTTAGAAAGCCAAATTCTGAAGATGCACACAGTGTGTCAACATGTGCTATCTGCCATCATGGGATATCAAGGTGCGTGTTTTGGGGGTGCAACCCTTTCCTCGCAACTAAAGTAGATGAGAGGAAGGGGTTGCACCTTCAAAACATGTCCATTGATCCCCCATGATGGGAGCTAGCACATGTTGACATTAGGCATGGGATCATGAGGGAAATCCCCATTTTGACTCTCAATTTGTGTACATCTTCAAAATTTGGCTTTTACAGGGGTGACATCACCCCATCTGATGAAGGCAATATCAACACAGTTTGGACATACTTTTGTCTGATATTGCCTTCACTTTGTCAAAGTTGAACTTGGTAAGTTCCTGAGTTGTGTATTGTTTTATAGTTTTAAGCATGCCTGTTTTAACACAAAATAGGCTATTTGTACTGTCAAAACTAAAAATGTTTTTACTAAGATATGTTGGTTTGTTCAAAAAACATTTTCTAGCACACATGTGAATGTGCACAGAGTAAAAAGTTTTCTACTCAACAATGTGTGGCTTCTTCTTTCAATGCTTAATATCATTTTTGGGACTAAGTTAGTGTTTACACTGAAATGGGGGTTATTTGCTAAAGGCAAATCCACTTTGCACTACAAGTTATCAGGTACCATGAAATCAGACTGAGACAGAAGTATAGTTAAATCACACTTGTTTAATAATAATAATAAAGTAAACAGAGGAAGCGTAGTCAAAACAAGCCAGAGTTCAGTAACCGGATCGGGTAGTCAGCCAAGCAAATGTCAGAGAGCCAGAGATAAACGTAGTAGTACAGCAAGCAGGATCAAGAGCAGAAGGAACGTCAGCCGAGCAAGTCTTCAAAAGGAACGCAGGAGAAAGTCTCTGTTATGTTGACAAAGGCGAAGGCAAAGATCAAGTGAGCTGGACAGCTTTAAGTAGGCAGGACTGACAAGCAGAATCAACAAAGCTGGGTAGCTGTGGAGAGAGATGGGAGCTGGCAATTAGCCGACAGCTGAGGGGCCAGCTCAGAGAAGGAAGGGCTGAGGCCAGCCCTAACAGTACCCCCTCCTCAACGACCCCTCCCCCTTGAAGGACCACCAAGCTTAAGGGGAAAACGTCTATGGAAATCATGGGGGAGTACAGGGCCACGTACGTCTGAGGATGAGACCCAAGAGTGTTCCTCCGGACCGTACCCCTTCCAATGCACCAGGTACTGTATGCGCCCACGGAACCTACGGGAGTCAACAATGGATTGAATTTCATACTCCTCATGGTTCTCAACCTGTATAGGGTGAGGACATGGCAACGAGGTGGTAAAGTGGTTGCAGACCAAAGGTTTCAATAAGGAGACATGAAACACATTTGAGATGCGCATACTAGGAGGAAGGTCCAAGGCGTAGGCTTAATCCTGCGAAGGGTACGGAAAGGCCCAATAAACCGAGGTGCGAACTTCAAAGAAGGAACATGAGGTTGCGAGATGACAGTCAGACTGTACCTATCGTTAGCATGTTGCAAAGCCTCCTGAACTTGTGCCTAAGTGGAACGAAGACCATGGAAATGCTCCTCTAACGCAGGAATACTCTGCGGAACAAACGAGTCAGGCAACATGGAAGGTTGGAAACCATAATTCACCATAAACGGGGACAATCGGGAAGCAGAATTCAAGGCACTGTTGTGAGCAAACTCTGCCCATGGTAATAGGTCTGACCAGTTGTTATGATGGTCAGAAATATAGCAACTTAGGAATTGCTCCAAGGGCTGATTGGCTCATTCTGCGGCCCCATTAGACTGTGGGTGATACGCAGAAGAGAAGGCAAGCTGAATTCCCAACTGTGCACAAAAGGCTCACCAGAACCGGGAGACAAACTGACCACCCCTGTCCGAGACAATCACCTTGGGTAGCCCATGTAAGCGAAAGATCTCCTGAGCAAAATGGAAGCCACTACCTTAGAAGTGGGTAACTTCTTAAGTGGAATACAATGACACATCTTTGAGAACCGGTCAACCACCATAAGGATAACAGTGTTGCCTTGGGAGTTGGGTAACTCCACAATGAAATCCATAGACAGGTGGGTCCAGGGCCTCTCTCCATTGGGTATGGGTTGTAGGAGGCCCACAGGAAGATGTCGTGGAGTCTTACTCTGAGCACACAGGGAACAGGCAGCTACGAAGGCAGTTACATCAGCCCATAGACTAGGCCAACGGAATTGTTGGAAAATGGCCCAAATGAGTTTATTCTTCCCAGGGTGGCCAGCTGCCTTGGGAGAATGGTAAGTCTGGAGCACAGCAGTACGGAGACTCTCTGGGACAAAGCAGCGGTCACAAGGTTTCTCAGGAGGAGCATGGACCTGAGCAGCAAGAATTTTGTCACCCAAAGGAGAAGTAAGACTGGTGCGAACCGTAGCCAGAATATGATCAGGAGGAATCACAGGTACCGAAACCGACTCCAACTTGGAAGTGGAGGAAAATTGTTGTGACGAGGCGTCAGCCCTTACATTCTTAGTACTGGGTAAGAATGAGACAATGTAATTAAAACTCGACAAGAAAAGAGCCACACAGTGGTACCTTCAAGGAGATGTCTCCATTCTTTCAGGGCTAAAATGATCGCCAATAGCTCTCTGTCACCAATCTCATAATTGCACTCTGCAGGTGAAAATTTCTTGGAAAAGTAGCCACACAGATGCATAGTGCTCTCAGAGTTAGGACGTTGAGACAGAAGGGCGCCAACTCCAGTCTCAGAAGCATCAACTTCTAGAATAAAAGGCAACGTAGGATCAGGATGTGCCAACCGTCCTTTCTGGTCATATCAGACAGGGTCCTGACCAGAGACGAGAAGTTACGAATAAACTTCCGATAATTGTTGGCAAAGCCCAGGAAATTCTGCAGAGAATGTAAACCCACGGGTCGGGGCCACTGTAGGACTGCCGAAAATTCCTCTGGGTCCATCGAAAAACCAACAGTGGAAATGACATAGCCCAGGAATTTAACCTGTTCACAATGGAACTCGCACGTCTCCAGTTTACAGTAGAGATTGTTTTCTCTGAAGCACATGACAGACATCTGTGTGGTGGCTCTCCAGGGACTTGGAAAATATGAGGATATCATCGAGATAAACCACCACACATAACTGCAACAAATCTCGGAGGACATTGTTAATAAATTCCTGGAAAACTGCCGGGGCGTTACAAAGGCCAAAAGGCATTAAGAGGTACTCACAATGGCATGTTCTGGTATTAAACGCAGTTTTCCACTCGTCGCCCTCCTTAATCTGCATGAGATTGTATGCCCCTCTCAAATCAAGCTTTGTGAAAACCGTTGCTCACTTGAGGCGGTCAAATAACTCTGTAGTCAACGGAATCAGGTAGGCATTCTTTATCGTGAAACGATTGAGACCCCTATAATCAATACAAGGTCTCAGTTCACCGCTCTTTTTCTTCACAAAGAAGAAACCAGCACCAGCAGGAGACGAAGATTTGCGGATAAAAACCTCAAGAAAGTGCGTCTGCAACATACTCCTCCATGGCCTTATCCTCCAAGACCGACAAAGGGTAAACCCGGCCACAAGGGGGTATGGCACCAGGTTGAAGGTCAATTGCGCAATCATAAGGCTGGTGTGGAGGCAAACTACCGCCTTGACCTTTGTCAAAGACATCACTAAAATTGTGGAACTCCTCCAGCAGGGAGGAGAGTGAAGAGGTGCACAGGACCTTGGCTACCTTCTGGAAGCATGTCTCACTGCATTGTGGTGACCAGGAGAGAACCTCAGCACGGAGCCAATCAAAAGAGGGGTTGTGCCTCTGTAACCAAGGATAACCAATAACCAGCGGAAACCTAGGTGAGGAAATAACTTGAAATTCGATTATCTCATGGTGAAGATCCCCTACAGCCGTGGACAATGGAACCATCTCATGAGTCACATGGGCAGGCTGTAGAGGTCTCCCGTCAAGAGCCTCAATGGCAAGCGGAATCGAGTGCTGCGATACAAAGGCAGCATCAATGAAGAGGCCTGCAGCCCCAGAGTCAATTAGAGCCTGTATCTCGATGGACGACTCAGCCCAAGAAAGGGTGACCGAAACCAGGGACTTATCCTTCTGGATAACTGGGGACGAAACAACGCCACCTAAGGTCTGTCCATGACAGGACCTCAAGGTTCGGGCGTTCCCTGGACGGGTAGGACAAGACTTAAAAAAGTGACCTGCCTGGCCACAGTAAAGGCACAATCTCTCCCTCCTCCTTAAGGCTCTCTAATCCGCAGAGAGATGCGTGAAGCCCAAGTGCATGGGTTCATCTTCACTGACCGACTCAGTACCAGGAGGCATGGGAAGTGAGGGAGGCACGGGTGGGACTGCAATGCTCAGAGGCAAACATACAGGAGGCTTCCACAAGCGCTCCTTAAAAGAGAGTCTTTCTCTGAGTCTTGAGTCAATGAGGATGGCAAATGTGATCAACTTCTCCAGCTCAGTGGGTATATCTCAGGCTGCCATCTCATCCTTGATGGAATCTGAGGGACCATGAGAAAAAGCAGCCATGAGGGCCTCATTGTTACAAGAAACCTCTGCTGCCAGAGTACGGAATTCAATGGTGTAGTGGATACAAACTAAAATATTTCACGCTTAGGACAATATTTAAAAGAGAACTGCAGCCCCCCCAGAAAATGGAAAAACACCGAGGTGAAATCCCAAAATTTTTTAAAAAACTCTAGTGGGGAATGTGGCGCTGTTCAAAAGTGTATATTAATAAGGAATGTGTGGTGGCAATATGTGGGAATTTTTTTTTTTTTGTGAAAAATTTTTAAAGGACCAGTGACAACCCAACCAGGAAGGAGATCGCGGAATCGTAGAGGGGGACACCGATCTATTCCTATCAGTGGAGTTATTTTCACTTGCCCATTACCCCTGCAGGGTTTGGGTCTTCCGGTGAGTGGGGACACAAGTGGGAGTTCCAGAAGAAAAGTTTACACAACGATCACATTAATTTTCATGGAATTTCTTTTTGGATTGCCAAGACACTTTTCACAGTTTTTCTTTTCTTTTTTATGTAGAACTTTAATTTTGCTTGGACACTTACACCATTTGGACTTGATTTTTGAAAATTTTGGTGCACTATCACATTAATTATTTATTACACTATTGATGATACTTGTGCCTTTTTTTAGACATCTTTGTGCGTTTCTCTTGAGATTTTGTTAATTCACACCAATATTACGCACATTTTGGTTATATTTTACTTCTTTGAGTGCATGTATTTTTTATGATTATTTACCACACATTTGCACTTTTGTTCTTTATACTATGTGATGTTTTATATTAATGGTGTAGTCGGCAACAGTTCTCGTACTCTGTTTGATGGACATGAGGAACTTGGCAGCAGAAGCGGCACGTGCGGGAACGTCAAATACCCTTTTAAAGGAGGGCACAAAGTCAGGGTAACTCAAGACAACAGGTTTTTGCATCTCCCATAGAGGGTTTGCCCAGGCCAAGGCTCTCTCAGAAAGCAAAGATATCACAAAACCTACTTTGCTTCTGTCCGTGGGAAACGCCTGGGGCAGCATCTCAAAGTATATCTCAAACTGGTTGAGATACCCTCTGCATTGAACCAGACTTACCTCTTATAGAGGTAATACTCGAGGCGGGTGCCTGCACAGAGACTGGCGCAGCAGCAGGGACGGCCTGCAACTCAGGTTGTACTGGAGCAGCCACAGTGTGAGTTTCCGTGTGACTCAGGAGCGTTTGAAACGCTCATTAAATCTGGAAAAAATATTACCAACAAGTGGATTGACTGTATCTTCTGAATTCATGGCCTTCGCCTACTATCAGGCACCATGAAATCAGACTGAGACAGAAGTATAGTAGAGCCAGAAGGAATGACAGCCAAGCAAATTAACAGGCACGCAGGAGAAAGTCTCTGTGATGTTGACAAAGGCAAAGGAAGAGATGAAGTGAGCTGGATGGCTTTAAGTAGGCAGGACTGATGAGCAGAATCAACAACAGCTGGGTAACTATGGAGAGAGATGGGAGCTGGCAATTAGCCGACAGCTGAGCAGCCAACTCAGAGAAAGAAGGGCTGAGGCCAGCCCTGACAAAAGTGCACTTTCAGTGCAGTTTCAAGTGCACTTTTGCAGTGCATTTGGAGTGCAAAGTGGATTTTCCTTTAGTAAATAACTCCCACAGTGCTTTATAATTTGCCACAATTATGCCATTCTCGTGACTCACCAAAATTCATTCATGGTGCTGAAAATGAGGTATATTTTTAACAGTAATGTATTGCATACATTAACAATAAAAACAAGGTGTGTGTGTAGCAGACCCACAACATAATAATAGTTTGCTGAAGAAGAGATTGTCACCTCATGTAACAAATAAAATACATTTACACTATTGAAGAAAATGGCCAAAAAAAGCCCATTGGAGAACCTAGGAGACAGCTAAAAGAAACACAAGCAGTAAATCAAAGGAAATATTATTTCAGTTTAACTAAAAAAAATATTTTTAAAATGTTTATGAAAGAATTTCTGTCATATCAACGCCCCTCCTACTCGCAAAGTACTTCATATATTTGATACGGACCTTGCAGGCGCTTTGGGGGGGCAAGCCAGGATGGCCAGCTTCAAGCACCGTCAGGGTTTGTTTGTTAAGTCTGGCCTAAGGCCCAACTGAGGCAACATAGTTCATTGAATTTCTCCTTAAATAGTTGTGGAGAATGCAGCATGCAAGGATTATATGGTTAAGTTCATATTCCACCATGTTGATTGCCGTAAGGAATAGGCGGATCCGGCTGGCCATTATCCTGAAAGCATTCTCAACCACTCTTCTGGCTCTTAAAAACCCTCTGGTCTGGGAAGAGGGTCCTCATCGGGAATGGCCGAATCAGGTGATCACCCAGCCCAAACACTTCATCAGCGACAAAGACAAATGGGAGTCCTTCCACATTCTCTTCAGCAGATGGCAATCCCAAACCACCATTCTGGAGCCGTGTGTAAAACTCTGTCTGGACGATGACTCCACCATCTGACATCCGGCCATTCTTCCCCACGTCCTCATAGAGAAACTCATATGTCGCCCACACCACCGCCAACATCACAATACTATTAAACCCCTTGTAATTATAATTGTATGACCCCGAGTTGGGGGGTGGCACGATTTGGACGTGTTTCCCATCAATTGCCCCTCCGAAGTTTTGGAAGTCCCACCGCTGGGCAAATTGGGAAGCCACAGTCTGCCATTCCTGAGTCGTTAAAACTGTGGAGTCAAAAAAGAAAAAAGAACATAGGAATTTTGCACATAACCATTGCAAGCAGATTATACACAAACATTATTGGCCAGCATCAATATAACATTTATTTTAAGGAGTATTTAAAGAAAAAATCTAAGGTCCACTTATCAGATTCCTCACCCTCTCTGATAGCCCATTGTAAAAAATTGAGGGGAGGGGGACAGGTAAGAAGTGTCATAATACAAAAATATAAATACATACTGTACAAATTAAGGCACTTTTTTTACATTCTGCAATTACCTATCAAGATAATAGGAGAACAAAACTTTAAACAGTACAATTTGAAAGTATTCAGGCAGGCCCTTGCACTACATGCTTTGGTGAATTCATACAGAAATCTGACCACAAAAGAGGTAGGTATAGTGTGTATGGCAAAGTCAGCAGATAGAGGATTGGTATCGATTGACTTAGCGGTTGGTGGGAGGGAGGGTTCCAAATGATTTTGGGACCCAAAAAAAAGCCTCTGGCACTCTTCATGAATTTAAGGACAAAAAAAACATTTGTACACATTTTGTGGGGTGTTTAGGGTAAAGCACTACTATGGAGCTGACAAAATACATTGTTAAGTGGCTAGGCTAGGTGGGTGTGTATGGGCCAAGGATAGCATGCTGGGGAGGTTAGTGAAGGCAAATATGCATGAAGGACAAAAAAGGAAGTTTAAAAAATTCAAGCATGCATGAGAACAAAGGGGACATTCACAAAATATTACAATCATGGTAATTAGGGAATGGTGAAAGAAATACAATACATTAGCAAATATTAAAATCATAGAATGTGATGTTAAAGAAGAAAACTTACCCTAATATAGTCCTTCTGCAGGACCTAAATGATGGCAGAACAGGTCTCTGGAATAATGATCTCCAGAGCCTGGGGGGAGATGCCTGTCGAGAACTTGATGTCCTGCAGACTTCTCCCTGTCGCCAAGTACCGCAGCGTGACGACTAGCCTCTGCTCTGGAGTGATGGCTTGCCACATGCAGGAGTCCTGCCTGCTAATATAAGGGTACAGCAAAGCCAACAAACGGTGAAAAACGGGGTTTGTCATCCAGAGATAATTCCTGAAATCATCAGGATTATTCTCACGGATCTCCCGCAACAAAGGCATATGAGAGAATTGGTCACACTGGAGTAACCAATTCTTCGTCCATGAACTCCTCCCCACCCTCTACGTACCCGCAACATGGCTTCAAAGCGGTCAACTGGTCAGAACGAACTAACAGAATGCACTGAAAATCAGAAAGGCTTGAGAAGAGAGAGCTGAAAATCAGAAACAAGCGGACAAGAACGCACTGTATATCAAATACGTACTATAATAATACGCACTGAAAAACAAATGCGAACTGATAACACACACTGAAAACCAGATACAAACCCACAAGCACAAACTGAAGAGCAGTAATGATCGGAAAAGCACGAGGCTGAAAAGCGCGAATCATCTCTCACCAACAGTGGCGTTGCTAGGGGGTGGCTTTTGGGGCTATAGCCCTGAATCTGGGGCCTATAGCCCCGAGTCTCTGCAGGGGTCCCCAAGGGGAGGGGAAGCTCTCTGGGGACTCTGATGTAAGTGGGGGGCTCTCTGGGGACCCTAAAGCAAGGGGTAGGCTCTCTGGGGTACCTGATGCAAGAGGGAGGCTCTCTGGGGACCCTAATGTAAGGGGGGCTCTCGGGGGACCCTGATGCAAGGGGAAGGCTCTCTGGGGGACCCTAATGTAAGGGGGGGCTCTCTGGGGACCCTGATGTAAGTAGGGGGCTCTCTGGAGATATATACACACACACACTGATGTAAGGGGGGCTCTCTGGGGACCCTGATGCAAAGGGGAGGCTCTCTGGGGACTCGGATGTAAGGAGGAGGCTCTCTGGGGACCCTGATGTAAGGGGGGCTCTCCGGGGACCCTGATGTAAGGGGGGGCTCTCTGGGGACCCAGATGTAAGGGGGGCTCTCTGGGGACCCTGATGTAAGTAGGGGGCTCTCTGGAGATATATATACACACACACACACACATATATTACTGTATATACATGTGTATGCCCAACCAAGCGTATGACTTTCTTTACTATGCTGTTATGGGCTCTAGCCTCAGATCTTTTGTAGACCTAGCAACACCCCTGCTCACCAAACTTCTACTAACACGAGATTAGCAGAAGAAGCCCAAAGGGTGGCGCAATGGCTATTGAACTTCCCTTTTCTAGTGCCGTCGTACGTGTTGTACGTCACCGTGTTCTTGACTTTCTGAATTTCCGACAAGATTTGTGTCACTGTGTGTATGCAAGACAAGTTTGAGCCAACATCCGTCGAAAAAAACATGGATTTTGTTGTCGGAATGTGCGCTCGTGTGTACGCGGCATAAGTGTGTTCGTCTGAGCACTAATACACTGCCCAACAAGAATTCTCTTGTCTTTGTCGCTGTGTGTGGTGAAGAGATGAGCTCAGGCATGTTATTTGGATATATATATATATCTTTTGTGGCCCCCAATGAATCCCAGAGTGCCACTCAGGACTAAGAATGAGCTTGGACGTGTTATTTGGATATACCGTATTTATCAACGTATAACACGCACAGGCATATAACACGCACCTTCACTTTAAGAGGGAAGTTTCAGGAAAAAAATTTAATTTTAAATAAAGAACTGTGAAGCAAAATAAGGGTCAGTGCCCACCAATGCAGCCTAATCAGTGCCCATCTGCAGCCTCATCATTGCCTTGAATGCAGCCTCACCAGTGCCATGAATGCAGCTTCACAAGTGTCATGAATTCAACCTCACCATTGCCATAAATGCAGCCTCACCATTGCCATGAATGCAGCCTCACAAGTGCCATGAATTCAACCTCACCATTGCCATGAATGCAGCCTCACCATTGCCATGAATGCAGCCTCACCAGTGCAATGAATGCAGCCTCACCATTACCATAAATGCAGCCTCACCATTGCCATGAATAGAGCCTCACCAGTGCCATGAATGCATGAATGCAGCCTCACCTTTGTCATGAATGCAGCCTCACCATTGCCATGAATGCAGCCTCACCAGTGCCATGAATGCAGCCTCACCAGTGCCATAAATGCAGCCTCTGAATGCAGCATCACCATTGCCAGGAATGCAGCCTCACCATTGCCATGAATGTAGCCTCAACAGTGCCATGAATGTAGCCTCTGAATGCAGCCTCACCATTGCCATGAATGCAGCCTCAACGTTCCCATCAGTGCAGCCTGATCAATGCCGATCTGCAGCCTTGGAGCGAACAGGGAGGGGGGTGGGACTTGCACCAACAGATTACATACAGGAGAATCTTCTGTTTACTCGGCGGTTTCTTTAATACAAAGTCCCACCTCCTATGATAGACAGAAGAGTCGTCCAATGGCAGCCCAGGAGATGGGACTTCCTATTAGAGGCCATTGAGTAAACCGGAGATTATCCTGTATGTAATCTGTCGGCACTTGTCCCGCCCCTCCCTGTCCCCTCCGAGGCACAGATAAATACAGGTATTTGTCTTTTGTGGCCCCCACGGACCTCGGGGATTCGTTGGGGGTCACAAAAGATATATATATATATGTATATATATATATATATATATACAGTATATATATATATATATATACCGTATTTATCGGTGAATAACACGCGCCAGCGTATAACACACACCCCAAGTTTAGGAGGGAATTTCGAGGAAAAAAACTATTAGGAGGGAGGTTTAAAAAAACTTACATTTAAATGACCATTAATGCAGCCTTATCAGTGTCCATCTGCAGCCTTGTCCATCATTGCAGCCTTGCCCAGTGTCCATCTGCAGCCTTGCCCAGTGCCTCTGCAGCCTTGCCCAGTGATTCTGCAGCCTTGCCCAATGCCTCTGCAGCCTTGCCAGTCTCTTTGCAGCATTGCCCAGCCGCTGATTATTTAAAATTGGCGCCGATCTCCGCTGATTGTGAACAGAGAAAAGCGAGCGCCGGCGAGATACACAAAGCCGAGTGTACTCGGCTAGTTTCGGCGCCTCTCATCACAGTCCCACCCATCTCCAATGATTGCGAGAGGAGAGGAACGAGCAGCGCAGACAAACACATAGCTGAGTGTACTCGGATAGTTTTGGCTCCTCTCGCAGTCCCGCCCCTGACTGTGAGTAGAGCCGAGAATAGCCGAGTACACTCGGCTATGTGTATATCGCTGGTGCTCGATCCGCTGACAATCAGCGGAGATCGGCGGGGAACGGCGTATAACACGCACCCACGATTTTCCCCTGATTTTAAGGGGAAAAAAGTGCGTGTTATACGCCGATAAATACGGTATATATATATACAAATTACCAGTTAGGCCATTTGAAACTGAAATGCAGGCCGCAATTGACACGCATGCCGGTCTTTGAACATGCCTGCTGTAGAGAATAGCTAAAATACCTATCAGGTTATTGGTCTGAGATCCCTACCAAGTGAGGAGCATTACCCTCTTAGACAGCTGTCACTGAAACAAGTGGGCTCATTGGAATATTTACCCTAACCCCTTGTTTTAATGACAACTCAAAAATTCTGGATTTCCCATACATTTTTGTCCTTGGATGCTAGGACAAATAGAGAGAGTGAACCTACCTAGAAGGCACATTTAAAAAAGCCTTTTCATTGTTTTATGTACTGGAAAATACCAAGACTCCAAAAAATATGTTAGTATGAGTTACAGGAAAAATAACCAGAACCTAATCATTCAAAGATCACAAAAATACTTTATTAGACAAATATTTATTTTACTGATGCAGTGATTTTCTCTAGGCCACATTGTCCCTGAGTTGTCTTGTCTGACCTTGATTATTCCGTATCATCACTTCTTGATTTTCCAACTTGATTCCAGCCTATATACGTATATCTGTTAATTTACCTCATTGTGGTGTTCTCAGCAGCTCTCTTGTTAGGAGTGGGTAAAGCACCTCTACATAGCCTGATCTATAACAATTACCCTTTCTGAGAGCAGTGGATACTGTTGTCTCTGTTATATTCCTTTCTCATATTTTGAGAGCCAACGTTTAATTTGTTTAAGACTCCTTATTTTTTTTAATGCATTACTTTGATGTATCCTGAGATGGCTGTTTTTTACAGCATTATAAGCACCCACCTTGCATGAGGAACTCAGTGAGTCTCTGATTATTATTCACATGAACTCAAGGTCATAGACCAAGAAAATACTGTTGATCCGTGATATCACATGTCAGATACATATATACTGGCATCACTGATTTAAAACTTGTCTGCCTTTCTAAGCTATGACAGATCAGTTATTGAGCTGTTGTTCACATGTTTGCAATCCAGAGACAGAGGGGATCATTTGTTCAAGGCAAATATGTTGTTCGCTCTGTAAAGGAATTTGCACAACAGCATGGTGAATAAGGCTAATCTCTGCTGACTTCCATCATTCAATCACTTGCAAGCAAACATGATGTTTCTTTTTATTTTCTTGCACGTGAGTGAGTATCAAAACATTGATTGGCTTGGCTGCTCCTAAAGGCCCAATTACAAACATTGCTACTACATAAAGAAGCTTTTTTCCTATTTTTATGTATCCTCTACCCCAACCCTTTTTCCAAAGTGTATTGAGTGAAATAAAAGAAAAGACTAAAAGGATTTGAACACAACTTTATTTTTACCCTACAATACATTAAGAAGTCCAATCTGAGAAGTGAAATACTAGCCTGCCACACCATTAGGCTATTAGCAGGAATAAAATACAACAAAGCTGCGACTGTCTCCCACATGAAGATATTGGCAGTCACTTGTTAAGTGGGAAGTATACACAGGAACCTTTCCATGTTGTTCTGCCTTGGAATATTTCACATAAACTTAATTTGCCAAGAAGCCAGAGCTATGTAAGAGTCTAGCTAACATAGTCTGTGTTATGAAAGTGCATGATCAACTTTAAGTAAGAAGTGGAAGAGAATAAGGTCTAGTCTGAAGTATGAGATCAACTTCATTTTGGGAATATCCTGATCTCTATCCTTACTACTACTGATGTTGAATGTGCCCGGGATCTTGCACAGAAGACTTCATCTGTCACTTTGGCTGGCTGTGATAGAGTTAATGGGGGGGGGGTGAACGTATGCCACTTCTCTGAGAAGGAAATTTTTGATGCAAACCCACTGCATTCTGAGATGAGACCAGTATGTCTAGGAGGTGGAAGGAGTCCCCATTCTGTTACTCATAATCAGATCACTTGGTGCTTCGAAGAGGATGTGTTGTCGAGAGTAAGGGCTGTTTAGCATTTGGAGATATATTATATGCCTTGGGTTTCTTTACACCTAGCCCAGTAGCGAGCTAGGATATTTCCAGGAGTTCCAGAAGCAGCTGCCATTCCGGAAATATAAGATAAGCTAACTGACATGGGACTCATGATGTCTCTGTAACAGTAATGCCCCGTACACACGGTTGGACTTTGTCCGGACATTCCGACAACAAAATCCTAGGATTTTTTCCGACGGATGTTGGCTCAAACTTGTCTTGCATACACACGGTCACACAAAGTTGTCGGAAAATCCGATCATTCTAAACGCGGTGACGTAAAACACGTACGGCAGGACTATAAACGGGGCAGTGGCCAATAGCTTTCATCTCTTTATTTATTCTGAGCATGCGTGGCACTTTGTCCGTCGGATTTGTGTACACACGATCGGAATTTCCGACAACGGATTTTGTTGACGGAAAATTTTATATCCTGCTCTCAAACTTTGTGGGTCGGAAAATCCGATGGAAAATGTGTGATGGAGCCTACACACGGTCGGAATTTCCGACAACAAGGTCCTATCACACATTTTCCATCGGAAAATCCGACCGTGTGTACGGGGCATAATAAGAAATTGGTCCATTTTCTATTTTAAAAAAGAAGTTTTATTTAGAACAGGCAAAGTCTATTGCAGAGAATATAACTGTTGTGTAATGCTAAATACACACTGGCTTTAACCCTTTTGCTGTCAGTGCCATTTTTGAGGTTTTTGTACACCTCATTTTAGGCTTAAAAAACTGTTAAACCACCCAAACCTTATATACTTTTTGAAAATAGAGACCCTCGAGAATAAAATGTTGGTACATTTGGTGGTAAATTGTATATGCCATACAATATTATCACAATGGTTTATCAAGAACAAATTTTCAGTAAAAAATACACTAACATTAATTAAAGTAAATAGATACCGAACATGTCAAGCTTTAAAATGTGTGAACCTGTAAAACAGTGCAAATTGTTCTCCATAAGCTTATTTTCCTACCACAGTGACCAGATAAAGTAACAGCAGAAACTGGAATAAAGAAAATCATTGTTGCTTCTGGATGCTTACTAGCTATGGGAGATAAGTGCATGGATGTTCACTGGTCTCTCTCCACCCTAACCCGAAAAAAACACCATGCAGGTCCCGGGCCATCAGGTAGGATAGCAAGTATATGAAACATAACAAGGGAGTCAAATGTACCAGGGGTCAGTAGAAGCAGTTGGGTGGCTGTACAACCACCCAATCACTTCCACCTGAGAGTTGACAGTCAGATTTAAACAAGCTCTCACCTTCTTGTTGGAGTGTGTGACTATTTCCTTCACAAGTGCAGATGCAAAAATATATATATATATTTTTTTTTTATGCCAATATGGGCTTTGAGTATTTTTATTTCTCTTGTTAAATATATTTATTGAGTTTTCACAGAAGAAGTAATAAAATGATACAATACATGGATACATATCAGTCGTCAGTAGATCTTTGCAGTATGATAAAAAAGATAAATACCGTATATACTCGAGTATAAGTCGAATTTTTCAGCACTTTTTTTGTGCTGAAAGTGCACCCCTCGACTTATACTCGAGTCAAGCACTTTTCTAGGAACCCCAAATTTTGTGTGCAAACCCAGTGGAACTGGTTCCATGACATATCCAAAGCTGAAGTTCCTAGCTCTAAGTGGCCCCGAGATACGGGGCCCCAAAATCGGTTCGGAAAATGTCATTCTCTGCTGCAGAAAAGTGCTTGACATTTTCTGAACTGATTTTGGGGCCCCATATCTCAGGGCCACTTGGTGCTAGGAACACCAAATTTGGTGTGCAAACCCAGTGGAAATGTTACCATGACATATCCAAAGCTGGGGTTCCTAGCACCAAGTGGCCCTGAGATACGGGGCCCCAAAACCGGTTCGGAAAATGTCATTCTCTGCTGCAGAAAAGTGCTTGACATTTTCTGAACTGATTTTTGGGGCCCTGTATCTCGGGGCCACTTGGTGCTAGAAACCCCAGCTTTGGAAATTTTATGGTGCTAGTTCCACTGGGTTTGCACACCGAATTTGGGGTTCCTAGCACTAAGTGGCCCCAAGATACGGGGCCCCAAATTCGGTCAACTGTGTCCATCTGCAGCAATGTCATTTCGGGACCCTTTGGGTTCAGAGACCCCAAATTTTGGCTGCAGCTAGGGGGCATCTAGGAACCCTTAACTACCGAGTTTGAAGTTCAGGGGACCTATGGCTGCAAATGGGCACAGTGAGGCATGCAAATGGGCACAGTGATGCTGCAAATGGGCATTGTTGACCCTCTTTTCCACTTACAGTAGCTGTGCATTTCTCACCCTCGTCTTATACTCGGGTCAATAAGTTTTTCCCATTTTTTTTGTGGTAAATTAGGGCCTCGACTTATACTCGGAACGACTTATACTCGAGTATATACGGTAAATAAGTTAATAAAATAAAGTAATTTTAGAGATATCTTACAACCATATTTACTACAGTTGGGATTCTAGATGTAAGATTAGAGAAATAAATCAAGTTATTAGACTAAGTATCCACAGGAATATTTTAGGAAATAATAAAAGAAAAGGAGAGGGAGGAGAGATAAAGATGGAAAGAAGGAAAGAAGAGAAAAAAAAAAAAAGAGAGTTTCCCGGGATGATGATCCAGCTCTCATTAGGTATACAAATATAATATATATTTCAGTAATAATATGATATATATCTTAGTGTGGTAACAACAGAGATTGGTCAAAATCTGTAGGGAGGTAGTTTTTAACCCATGGTTGCCAAATTTTGCGAAATTTATTTATTTTTTTTTCTTCAATAGCTGTCATCTTGGCGTATAAAAGTGCTCTGTTCATTCTGTGTTTAGCTTCAGCAAGAATTAGATTTTGGGACTTCCACGCCTTGGCAATTGTTTGTTTAGCTGCAGTGCTAAGTTGGATAAACAATTGGAATTGAGTATGGGTGAGTATTGTGGGTTTAAGGTTTAGGAGTGCCGTTGCAGGATCTGGTGGAATCGTGATTTCCAGGGCTTTAGAAGCCATAAGAAATATATTCTTCCAGAATTCTTCAACTACGGGGCATTGCCACCATATGTGAAAATGTGTTCCTGCTGTGTCACATCCTCTAAAGCAATTAGGTGAATATGTGGGGACAAATTTAGCTATTCTAGCTGGTACAAGGTACCAGCGTGCTAGAACCTTGTAATTAGTTTCTGCAGCAAAACAATTTAGAGAGAGGAAGTTTTGGTGGCTGACCATATATTCGACCAATCTTGTTTATTAAACACTCGATTCATATCTTGTGCCCATTTAGTTGTGTATGAGGGTACAAACTCACTAGATATCATATTAAGTTGGAAATATAATAATGAGATAAGTCCTCTAATGTGTGGATAACTTATACAAATCCGCTCAAATTGAGTCATTTGATTAAGAGTTGAGCCTGTACTAAGAAGTGGTTCATAAAAATTTTTAATTTGTAAATATCAAAATATTTCAGTTTTAGGTAACCCAAAGGTTTCACATAGTACAGGAAATGTATAAATAGCTTTAGTCGAGGAAAGATTGTATAAACGAGTCAGGTTCGTAGAGGTCCATGCAGAGAATGATTTGGGGAATTTCCAGGCAGGATAAAAGGCTGGATTATTAAGAAATGAAAGCAAGGGATTATGTGTTGATTGAAGATTATGTGCAAATTTACATTTATCCCATACTGCTAGGGTCTGTTTCGTGATAGGATTAGAAAGATGTATTCTATCAGCAGGACAGAGCCAAAACATATTTGCCACTGAGATAGGGTCACTTTCCACTGATTCAATAGCTACCCATAGGGGAGCTTCTACAGAAGTATGATACTTGGGTATAAGTGCTAGCTGTGCAGCGTAGAAATAGGAGGAAAAGTTGGGCAATCCCAAACCACCACTCAATTTATTAAGGTAAAGAGTAGATTTAGGTATACTAGGTTTGGTGGTACCCCAAATGAAGGACATAACTCTACGTTGAGTAAGTCTAAGAAAGTAAGATGGTAAAGAAATAGGGAGTACCCTAAATAAATATAAGAATTTTGGCAGGATTGACATCTTAACCGCATTAATCCTTCCCAACCATGACAATGATAGAAGAGCCCATTGTTTCAGGAAGCCGGAAGCTTGTTTAAGGAGGGGTAAGTAATTTGCCGCAAAAAGGTCTTTAAGAGAGATTGTGAGTTTTATTCCTAGGTATGGAAGCTGCTTTGGAACCCAAGTAAAGGGTAAGGAAGTTTGTGCCTGCCGAAGTTCTAATTGAGATAAGGAAATATTTAATGCATTTGATTTTGTTGGATTAACATGTAGTCCTGATATTTGGGCAAAATTATCTAGTGTTTTTAGTAGATTAGGGGTGGATATATGGGGATGAGACAAAAATATGAGAATGTCATCCGCAAAGAGACATAGTTTATGGTGATAACCACCTAGTTCGATACCTTTAATGTCAGGATTGGTTCTAATAAGGTGTGCCAGGGGTTCTATTATTAGGGCAAAAAGTAGAGGGGAAAGAGGGCATCCTTGTCTAGTGCCTCTTTTGATATCAATCATTGTTGACTTATAGCCTGCATATTTGATATATGCTCTAGGATTATTGTATAAGGATGAGACCCAGGTTAAAAAATTGTTTCCAAATCCCCATTTACCAAGGACATATTCCATATAAGGCCACGTAACCAAATCGAATGCTTTCCTTATGTCTAAGGATACAAGGCAAGCTGGGATTCGTCTAGTTTTAGCCGCATTAATAAGTAAGAGTGCTCTCCTGATATTATCTCCAGCTTGGCGTTTAGGCATAAAGCCTGTTTGGTCTTTATGGATTAGTAGGCCAATAATATTATTCAGTCTAGTGGCCAAAATTTTAGCAATTAATTTTATATCGAGATTTAGGAGGGATATAGGACGATAATTAGTCCAGGAGGTGGAGTCAGAATGTGGTTTTGGGGATCATTGCTATTATAGAGGTGAGAGTCTCTGTTCTAAATGAGTTACCTCTAAAGCCGCGTACACACGGTCGGACTTTTCGTCTACAAAAGTCCAACGGACGCTGACGGACTAAAGCTGGCTGGTAATCCGATCGTGTGTGGGCTTCTCCGGACTTTCAACGTACTTTTTTAGCCTCAAATCCGACGTACTTTAGATTTGAAACATGCTTCAAATCTTTACGTCGTAACTACGACGGACCCCGAAATCCGCTCGTCTGTGTGCTAGTCCGACGGACAAAAACCCACGCTAGGGCAGCTATTGGCTACTGGCTATGAACTTCCTTATTTTAGTCTGGTGTACGTCATCACGTACGAATCCATCGGACTTTTGTGTGGTCGTGTGTAGGCAAGTCCGTTCGTTAGAAAGTCTGCCACAAGTCCGCCGCAAGTCTGCCGAAAGTCCTCCGGAAGTCTGTTGGACAGGCTGTCGGACTTTTGTAGCTGAAAAGTCCGACCGTGTGTATGCGGCATAAGGATCGAATTGAAGGCTTTAGTTACGACAGGTGTTAAGATTGATGCAAATTGTCTATAATATGTTGCCGAAAATCCATCTGGGCCTGGTCTTTTACGTAATTTTAAAGATTTTATTGCGTTAAGGACTTCAGTATCTGTAATTGGACATTCAAGAAGATCTTTCTGTTGTTGATCAAGGTTAGGAAGCGTGATATTGGAGAAGAGTGTGTCTTGTGCGCCTCCCATAATGTAATAGCAGAGACATTGTCTGTATCATTGGATTTTAGGTAATCAGAAACTGCTTTTTCAATCTCAACATGATGAGAAGGGTGGCTCAGAATGTAATCGTTTATACACCAAGTGGTATAGTGTGATCTAGGAATTGTGGAAGCAATGGTAATGAATACTGCGCAGTGGTCTGTCCATGGAAAAGGAATGATTTTGGATGATATGATTTCTGGTAGCATACTTGACGGGATTAGAATATGATCTATTCGTGAAAAAGAGTTATGCGGATAAGAATAATGAGTGAAGTGCCTACTAATAGGGTTCATCTCTCGCCAAGTATCTACCAGGCTATGAGTGGTGAGTAGATGTTGAAAAGTTATGTTTATTGAGTTTGTGGTAGGTCCAGGGGGAGATTTATCTAAGAACGGGAAAATAGTAGCATTAGAATCCCCACAAATAACAACAGTACCAAACTTATGTACTTCTATAAGTTAAAAAGGTGGGATAAGAAAGCAGTTGGGCGTTTGTTAGGGGCATAATAAGACACAATAGTAATAGGATTATCAGAAATAAATCCTGTTAGGAGAACATATCGTCCTTCAGGGTCTGTTATTTTGGATACAAGGTTAAACGGAGTGGAACGGTGAAAACCAATGAGAGTTCCGCGCTGTTTAACCGTAGCTGAAGCAGTATAGAATTGTGGATATGATAATGAAAGAAACTTGGGATAAACTTTTTCAGTAAAATGCGTTTCCTGCAAACATATAATATTAGCTTTTTTCATAGCAAAAGAGCGTAAAGCCTTGGTTCGCTTATGTGGGGTATTAAACCCCTGTACATTTAATGACAAGATATTTATAGGAGCCATAAAACAACGAATGCGAATATTATAGCATAACAAGCAGAGTACTCACCGAGAGCCAGGATCACCAACCCGAGAGGCAGGAGGGAATAGCAAAGATTAAAGAAAGAAGCAATAGAATAGAAAAAGAAAAAAGGAGAGGAGAATCGAACAAACCCAACAAACACAATTTAGCAGTATATAAAGGCTAAATAATAGGGTGTAGGAGCATCTTAGGAGAGTTTTTAGAACTCTCTGAGAGGGTCCGGGACCACCAATAAAGACCCCCATAACAATGGTAGGAGTCCTTAGGTGGAATAAAGGGCAACAAGAAATTCCTAAGGGATGTATAACATCGGAGGACCACAGGAACTATTCCATTACTATCATGGAAAAATTTCGCTTAAATTGTTACAAAAAAAGAAAAAATAAAGTTCAAAAACTTGAGAGGAAAAAAAAACAGAAAAAAGTTAATATAAAAAAAAAAAAAAAAAAATTTTGTAACATAACAGTAGTATGTAGCCATAACTCATTTTAGTCATGAATATGGCCAGTTAATTAACTCTGTCAGCATACTGTGCTGGAAAAAAGTAGCAAGGACAAGTTTTGGGTCTTTGTTTTGCTGTGTAGAACGAAAAGCTGAGCACCTATGAGACTGGTCATTTGGTAAGATTGCTTCGGCTAGGCCCATATCAAATAGGGCTGACTTCAAGTCCTCTGAAGAGCGACAAACATATTTTGTTTCCAAATGAGTAAATCTGAGACAAAAAGGAAATCCCCATTGATAGGAAATTTGATTTCTCTGGAGTACCTGGAGTTGAGGTTTAAGTGCACATCTTTTTGCAACCGTTAGTGGGGACAAATCCGTGAAGAGTTGATAGGTATTGCCCTGGAAGCTAAGAGATTCTCTCCCTCTGGCAGCTGTTAGTATCTGTTCTTTGGTTCTGTAAAAGTGCAATTTAGCTATAATATCCCTCGGGGGACCATTTATTTTGCATGGGGCTAAAGCTCTATGCACTCTATCCATTTCGAACCTGTCAATAGGGATTCCAGGTAATAATTCTTGAAAGAGCGCCGTGATATTAGCCTGCAGGTCTAGAACAGATTCAGGGATTCCCCTGATTCGCAGATTCGATCGACGATCTCTGTTCTCTTGGTCCTCTAAACGATTTTGTAATGTAAGGTTTTCCTCTTTTAGTAAATTCATCTCAGACATGTAGTTCTGTGTAAAATTATCAATTTCATCAACCCTCAGTTCTAAGTCAGCTGTTCTCTGACCTAGTTCTCTAATTTCTTTAGTCAGTTTGTCAGTTATATGATCAGAAGTCTGTTTGAGGGCTTTCTGAAGCATACATTCAAATTTTTTGAAGATGTCAGACTGTGTAGCAGCTTGTAATTCACAGTATTCATATTCAGACTCAGACTCACCGTTAGCAGCCTGTGTCTTCTGACTGTGAGGTAAAGATTTTTCAGTGTATTCACCGCTGTGCTGACTGTGTGGTAAAGATTTTCCAGTGTATTTACCGCTGTGCTGACTGTGAGGTAAAGATTTTCCAGTGTATTCACCACTGTGCTGACTGTGAGGTAAAGATTTTTCAGTGTATTCACCGTTGTGCTGACTGTGAGGTAAAGATTTTCCAGTGTATTCACCACTGTGCTGACTGTGAGGTAAAGATTTTTTAGTGTATTCACCGCTGTGCTGTGGGGGAGAGGATGCCTCCGCTATTCCAGCCGCCAGCCTGTGTGCCGTTTCCTTCGTTTTTCCTGCTTTAATTTTCGTTTTAGGAGCTCTCAAGACCATTGTCAGTGAAGCTGACAATATTAGGTAGGATTTTCTGCAGTTTTGGGATACTTGCTGGTTCACTGGGACCTATAGTCCTCCAATGAAAACTCCCAAGGAGCGGAGCTCTAAGGTAACATTACCTTCACCTCAGGCTGCCGCACATGTCGCAAAAATATATTTTTATAGAATAATATTAGGGTTGAATTTTTCTTTTTATCTCAACAGGAGAATTTAAAGAGTAATCTCACATTTTTGTTATCTACTTGTTTTCAGAAGAAGAAGAAATACTGTAAAGGTACATCAAAAGTCCTAAAATTCCCTAGGTTTGGGCCACCCCTACAGAAGGATGGTTTAAAGATTCTCATTTCTGCTTATCCACACATTATTTCTTAAACAGAGCTGTCAAGGCCTGTTGATGACCCCTAGGAAACCAGGCTGCACAGTAGAAGCACCTGTGTCACTGATCTTTCATGCCATAACCTCACTACAGACTCAGCTGGTAAAAAAATGCTTTAAAAAGTTTTACAATGCCTTGAAAAAGTATTCACACCCCTTGAAATTTTCCACATTTTGTCATGTTACAACCAAAATGTAAATATATTTTATTGAGTTCTTATGTGATAGACCAACACAAAGTGGCACATAATTATGAAGTGGAAGGAAAATGCTAAATGGTTTTCAATTTCTTTTCAAAATAAATACCTGAAAAATGTGGCATGCATTTGTATTCAGCCCCCCTGAGTCAATTCTTTGTAGAACCACCTTTCGCTGCAATTACAGCTGAAAGTCTTTTTGGGTATGTCTCTACCTGCTTTGCACATCTAGAGAATGAAATTTTAGCCCATTCTTCTTCATAAAATAGCTCAAGCTCTGTCAGATTGGATGGAGAGCATCAGTGAACAGCAATTTTCCAATCTAGCTACAGATTCTCAATTGGATTTAGGTCTGGTCTTTGACTGGACCATTCTAACACATTAATATGTTTTGATCTAAACCATTTCATTGTAGCTCTGGCTGTATGTTTAGGGCCGTTGTCCTGCTGGAAGGTGAACCTCTGCCCTAGTCTCAAGTCTTTTGCAGACTCTAACAGGTTTTCTTCTAAGATTGCTCTGTGTTTGGCTCCATCCATCTTCCCATCGACTCTGACCAGCTTCTCTTCGCTGCTGAAGAAAAACGTCCCCAAAACATGATGCTGCCACCGCCATGTTTCACGGTGGGGATGGTGTGTTCAGGGTGATGTGCAGTGTTAGTTTTCCGCCACACGTAGCATTTTGCTTTTAGGACAAAAAGGTAAATTCCGCATGCCTTCTCTTAAACTGCAAACAGGACTTCTTATGGTTTTCTTTCAACAATGGCTTTCTCTTGCCACTTTTCCATAAAGGCCAGATTTGTGGCGTGCATGACTAATAGATGTCCTGTGAACAGATTCTCCCACCTGAGCTGTAGATCTTTGCAGCTCCTCCAGAGTTACTATGGGCCTCTTGGCTGCTTCTCTGATTAATGCTCTCCTTGCCCGGCCTGTCAGATGAATACTCTTTCAAGGCACTGTAGAAGAAAGGAGTTTCTTTACATCAGCTCAGTGTTACACTTTGTAAGCCTTGAAAATGCTTATTTGTTTAAGAATAATGTTCAGCTGCATCACTTACTGGAGTTTCTCCCACCACACCTCTGTCACCCAGTCAAAAAGACCCGAGATGCTCATGCAGGTGCCTTAAATAGGGTGTATAACATATTATAATAACAAACATTGGGCAATTGCACATTGATTGCCATAGCATTACTCATAGTTTTACGACTATTACTAAACATAATTTTTATCTATTACATTTTCCACCACACCATAATTTGAAGTCCCCTTTAAGATCTATATTTAACACTCTTCAATATAAACAGCAGGGGGTACCCCAATGTTCTTGTGTATAAAAAAAGTTCTAGTTCAGCAGTCTCTGAGGCTATTTTTCACCTTGTCTTTTCTTGCATCTTCTTCCAAATTGCTTTTGCTAGTCTTTGGAGTTATGCACCACCAGTCCACAGGCTCACGTATATCTACCTCTGTGGAGTCTAAAGGCTTCATCTTGTCAGTTCCTTTTTCTACATTTGGGTCAGGTATGCGGTATTTCTTAAGGAGGTTCCTGGTGAAAGCGCCTTGGTGTTCCACATTCATTCATGAGTTTAGGCACATACACTGGGGTATTCCCCTTTGACAATAATCTAACGTTTGGGGGTCCATAGCTCCCGAAACTTTCTTTTTTAGATGACCCCCTTTATTCAAATCAACACTCATTGACCAATAGCCAGATTAGTACTTCTACTGACATGTCTCACTTTCTCAACTTTTTCCTCTTTATTTTGTTGAATTAGACTGCATTTCCTTCATTCATCTTTAAATCCATGGATACAAGTGTGTAGTATTTAGAACTGCTCTGAAAATGACTACTGAATAAAAAAATTCAAAGATTTTCCTAAATGGTGTAATTTTATTTCCATACAAGTTCCTATACATAAATTGACCACCTGTGTTCCTTTACTCTTTCTAGGGTCCTTAAGGGTTGGATGAGGGTTGTGCTGAACCTTTCACAAGCCCCATTATCCTAAGGATCCAGAGTTATACATTAATTATGGACTCCATAGTGTTTTCTAGTAATGAGGGAATCTGCCTGGCTTTGATTTACTGAAATGCCTGGTGAACTTATTGTAAAATGCGCAAATTGTGAAACCCATAACAATGGGACACGGATCCTAAAAATAAGTTCTGTCCATTTTTTAGGCTAATAGTCAAGGGATTGACAATTGGCATATGAAGCTTGACACTGACAGGGGATACATGTACCAATGAAAAAAAATAAATGAATACTCATTTATGCAACTTCTAGGGCAACATGGGGAAATCACCAATTCTTCAAATTACAGGCTTCAGAGATGTAAGTGTAGCACTGCTTTTGTTGATATGTGTACATGGCAAGGATTTTAACAAACCTTTTCCAGATTCCTACCTTTTTCTTTTCTAAAGTATTTTCCAGGCTAATTCCTGGATTGTCAGTTTTACTGATAATCCCCTGGTGCACCTCAGTATTCTGAAGAGGAAAGTTGCAGTGTCTGCTTCCCCTTAGAGAGTTAATAATTGGAGAGTATTTCAGCAAAAATTGCAGGGAATGCCTAAAAGGTGACTTGTATTTTAGTGCAGATTTCTGGGAAAATCAGTGAGCCAAATCACATATGCAGGATATGTCATGTCTGGGGTTTTCTGTTCACCAATAGTGTACAGAATGACTCCAGGTTGTCATATGGTACAGGATTTAGAAAATTGCAGTAGCTACAGACTGAAATGGAAAGGTAACTTATAGAAACATTAAATTAAAAAAAATGGCTTGTATTGCAATTTTACACACTCTAGTTTTGTCATGAAAGTGGATCTGTCCTTTATGCAGGGTTATAGAACAGTACGATTCCCAGGGACGGCATCAGCGAAACCATGTTCTGACATCATATAGTTTGCATGTGCAATACTTTTTTTTAATTGTACAGTGACAGTGCAAAGTCCTGCTACTTTGGAAATAGCTAAAGAAATGACACAGGGTTTGCAAAAGGCAAAGTGTTTTTTCAGCTTTGGCCAGGTTTTGTCATCCCAGATTGGGGCCTGAAACTTGACGGCTCCAAAGTGTCTTGGATGGGACAAAGCCTTCAGGCTGGGTTCACACTAGTGCGACACGACAGCCGTCCTACTTTGGATCCGACTTTGCCCTGCGACATGAAGCCGGCATGTGTCCGACTTTCAATGAACGGGGATCCGACTTGGATCCCCGCCAATGCCCGACACTGTGTTTGGTATGAATCTTTAGGGGGAACTCCGCGCCAAATTTTAAATAAAAATCCGGCATGGGTTCCCCCTCCAAGGGCATACCAGGCCCTTGGGTCTGGTATGGACCTTGAGGGGAACCCCCTACGCCGAAAAAACGGCGTGGGGGGTCCCCCCCAATCCATACCAGACCCTTATCCGAGCACGCAGCCCGGCCGGACAGGAATGGGGGTGGGGACGAGCGAGCGCCCCCCCCCCTCCTGAACCGTACCAGGCCGCATGCCCTCAACATGGGGGGGTTGGTGCCTTGGGGGAGGGGGCGCGCTGCGGCCCCCCCACCCCAAAGCACCTTGTCCCCATGTTGATGAGGACAAGGGCCTCTTCCCGACAACCCTGGCCGTTGGTTGTCGGGGTCTGCGGGCGGGGGGCTTATCGGAATCCGGGAGCCCCCTTTAATATGGGGGCCCCCAGATCCCGGCCCCCCACCCTATGTGAATTGAGTATGGGGTACATAGTACCCCTACCCATTCACCTAGGGAAAAAGTGTCAATTTAAAAAAAAAACACTACACAGATTTTTAAAGTATTTTATTAGACAGCTCCGGGGGTCTTCTTCCGACTTCGGGGGTCTCTCCGGTTCTTCTCCGCGCTCTCCGGGTCTTCTGCCGGGCTCCTCCTCTCTCTTCTGCTCTTTTGCCGCTCTTTTGCTAAAGAGGAGGAGCCCGGTCTGCTGCCTTCTTCTCTTCGGGGGTCTCTCCGGTTCTTCTCCGCGCTCTCCGGATCTTCTGCCGGGCTCCTCCTCTCTCTTCTGCTCTTTTGCCGCTCTTTTGCTAAAGAGGAGGAGCCCGGTCTTCAATCTTCTGCCTTCTGCCCTCTTCTCTTCTCCTGATGTTGACACGACGCTCTCTGGGGCTAGAATGCTCTCTGTGCGCTCTGCTCTGACTTATATAGGCGGTGACCCCGCCCCCTTATGCCGTCACAGTCCCTGGGCATGCTGGGACTGTGACGTTTTAGGGGGCGTGGTCATCACCCGATGACCACGCCCCCTGTATGCCGTCATAGTCCCAGCATGCCCAGGGACTGTGACGGCATAAGAGGGCGGGGTCACCGCCTATATAAGTCAGAGCAGAGCGCACAGAGAGCATTCTAGCCCCAGAGAGCGTCGTGTCAACATCAGGAGAAGAGAAGAGGGCAGAAGGCAGAAGATTGAAGACCGGGCTCCTCCTCTTTAGCAAAAGAGCGGCAAAAGAGCAGAAGAGAGAGGAGGAGCCCGGCAGAAGATCCGGAGAGCGCGGAGAAGAACCGGAGAGACCCCCGAAGAGAAGAAGGCAGCAGACCGGGCTCCTCCTCTTTAGCAAAAGAGCGGCAAAAGAGCAGAAGAGAGAGGAGGAGCCCGGCAGAAGACCCGGAGAGCGCGGAGAAGAACCGGAGAGACCCCCGAAGTCGGAAGAAGACCCCCGGAGCTGTCTAATAAAATACTTTAAAAATCTGTGTAGTGTTTTTTTTTTAAATTGACACTTTTTCCCTAGGTGAATGAGTAGGGGTACCATGTACCCCATACTCAATTCACATAGGGTGGGGGGCCGGGATCTGGGGGCCCCCTTATTAAAGGGGGCTCCCGGATTCCGATAAGCCCCCCGCCCGCAGACCCCGACAACCAACGGCCAGGGTTGTCGGGAAGAGGCCCTTGTCCTCATCAACATGGGGACAAGGTGCTTTGGGGTGGGGGGGCCGCAGCGCGCCCCCTCCCCCAAGGCACCAACCCCCCATGTTGAGGGCATGCGGCCTGGTACGGTTCAGGAGGGGGGGGGGGCGCTCGCTCGTCCCCACCCCCATTCCTGTCCGGCCGGGCTGCGTGCTCGGATAAGGGTCTGGTATGGATTGGGGGGGACCCCCCGCACGCCGCCTTTTCGGCGTAGGGGGTTCCCCTCAAGGTCCATACCAGACCCAAGGGCCTGGTATGCTTTTGGAGGGGGAACCCATGCCGGATTTTTATTTAAAATTTGGCGCGGAGTTCCCCCTCAAGATCATCTGAGCACAAGTCGCGTGCCGAAGTCGGATCATGCGAGACGGCAATCCGACTTTGATCCGACTTCAATGATAGTCAATAGGCTGAAGTAGGATCAAAGTCGGACCAAAGTAGTACAGGGAGCATTTCTAAAGTCGGAACGACTTGTGTCGGACCAGTTAGGACGGCTCCCATAGGGAAACATTACATTTCACACGTCATGCGACATGAGCTCCCAATGTCGGAGCGTTTGTCGGACCAGTGTGAACCCAGCCTCAATCTTGTGAACAGGTCTTATTGGAGACCTGCAGGCTGTGTACGCAGGTGTGCATGCTTGTTATAAGCAAAGCCTGATCATAGCTTAAAGCTCCCATTTGCAGACAGAGCCCTTGTTGGAAGATAGAGGTGTGCTCCAGCCAGGAGAGGTGATCTATTCAGGTTACCAGACTAGGAGAAATGGGATGTCTAAGCAAGTCATCAGAAGACTGAGAGAGCTAGGCAACTACCAAGTCCAGGGGACTGGAGTGGGATATATAAATCTCTGCAAGAGTGAGAGTGCCCAAGGATACTGCAGAACCCTATGTAGAGGCCAGGAGTGAGTCTGTGCAGCAAAGTGCTGTAACAAGAGACTAAAGCCCTGTACACACGATCAGAAAATCATATGAAAAATACCGCTTTCAAAACGATCGTACGATAATCGAATCATTAGTACAGAGCTTTCGAGAGCCGATCATGACAGTTTTTCCTATATTATCCAGACATGCGATGCAAATATATTACAATACATTACATCACTTCTGAATTTTTATTCTGTCGTACGAGAATTTTCGTAACTTTTCGTAACTCCTCAGGTTTGATCTGAAATTAGCATGCAAAAAAAAAATGGACGATCATTCGTCCGATAATCTCATCGTATGTATCAGGCATAAGTGAGCCAAGAGAGTCAGGGAGCTGGCTCTGAAGTTAACCTGACAAGGGCAGCGGTGCTGTTAAAGTGTAGCCAAGTGGCTCTGCATTTTTCAGTTCATGGTTTGCTTTAGGAAGCTGAAACCCCATTATGGGCAACCTTATGTGAACTTTTCTTTTCATTTTAGAATAAACATGGGCCAGAAAGCCCTTAAAATGATTATAAACCTTTTTTTTATTTTTAAATTACTTTAAAAAAATGTTATACTTACCTGCTCTGTGAAATGATATTGCACAGAGCAGCCCCTTACCTCCTCTTCTGGGGTCCCCCGCCAATGCTGTCTACTCCTCCTCTCTTGTGTGTGCCCCCATAGCAAGCCATGTGCTATGGGGACACTCGTGTGAGCACACTCCAGAGCCAGGCCGTATACATCCATAGACACAGACAGTGCGTCTCGGCCATGCACCCTGCTCCCTCCTTTCAGGATTTGATTGACAGCAGCAGGAACCAATGGCTCCCAATACTGTCAGCACAGCCTGTGAGAGAAGTAGTAACACATGACCTAATCACCCCAATATAACAGTACGTTATTGCTTGACTTACATAAAGTATCACCCCTATGTGAATAACTGTAATGTTATAACAAATCTCTTTTAACCACTTGAAGACTGGCTGCACTATTAGGGCACGTTCACATGTGAGGTTGGGGGGAGCAGTAAAACCTCAGTTTTACCACATCCTCCCTTTTAGCTACAGATGCAGCACCTGTGGCAATATACACAGCCAATCCACACATCGTGGCAGTCGTTTAAAGTCGTTTTTTATACTGCTTTTATGGTTCTATGTCAATGTAAGCGTGATTACGTTTTAACTTTATTTTAATAAAACAATATTACACCATGGTGATTTTTCCCATTCTTCCCTACATGATTTAACTGATTTTATTATTTAGTCTGGGGTGACCCAACCCCAAATAAATTTTGTGAACATTCATTGTAATTTCTGGAGGAATAAATATGGAACAGCAATAGGAAGAGTTTGAAACAGGTAAAGGACTGGGGGGGTAAGTTCTTTATTAAATATGTTAATTAAACCCAACCAAGAGAATATCTTCTGATCATAATTCTGGAGACATGTAAAGATTGGTTATTCAGAAAGAATAAATGTAAAAATAAGAGTGCAGCGCCGGATAATAAACCAGTATTGCAAATGTATGTAATATGTATAGTTACAATGGTGTAAATGAAGTGTTAAAATACAATATATAAATAATATCATAAGTGATCGTGATCAAATACAGAAAACCATCCGGTGAGAAGTAGTCCATACGTTGTTATTGTGTTAAAAAAATGTGTGCATATTGAAACACAAAATGTGACAAACAAAAAGTTCATGAAAAAAAGTGTCCAAACAAAAAAATTTCCAGTACAGGACCCTGGGTCTGTATTCTCCATCACTTGTGCTGCCCGTCACCTTTCAATAAACAATGGAGGCTTACCAGAAAGCCAACGACCGCCCTTCTCAAATAGGTTCGTTACGTATACACGCATGGCGCATGCGCAATTTGTTTTTAAAGATACTATCAGAGCTTTTTACTTGTATCCTTGCAAGGAACGCTTTTACTGTATTATGACTTTTGTTAAAATAAACCATCAAAGGAATCTCTGCACTATTGGAGTCTCTTTCTTTCCCCCTTTCTTGGAAAATCCACTGAACATTGTGGAAGTGGTTATTTTTCGGTGTACAGCTCCTGTCTCCTGTGAGTGTGCTATGGAAGGTATTCCTCATTGATGCCAGCTGGTCACCTGTGAGGGAAGTCCATGAGTCCTCAGCAGTGTCCCTGTCGTTTCTACTAAGCCTGATTGGACCCCCCTGAGAAGGGCGGTCGCTGGCTTTCTGGTAAGCCTCCATTGTTTATTGAAAGGTGACGTGCAGCACAAGTGGTGGAGAATACAGACCCAGGGTCCTGTACTGGAAATTTTTTTGTTTGGACACTTTATTTATGAACTTTTTGTTTGTCACATTTTGTGTTTTAATATGCACACATTTTTTTAACACAATAACCACGTATGGACTACTTCTCACCAGATGGTTTTCTGTATTTGATCACGATCACTTATGATATTATTTATATATTGTATTTTAACACTTCATTTACACTATTGTAACTATACATATTACATACATTTGTAATACTGGTTTATTATCCGGCGCTGCACTTATTTTTACATTTAACTCTGTGTGCCCTATATCGGAGTTATAGTGCCTAGCTGTAGGATATCCTTTCACGGTTTTTTCAACTATTTAGTATATGTTTTTTATTTTTCACGCACCTAGCGCAATTCTTTCTTTTTATTCAGGAAGAATAATTTAGGCAGGTTGGAAGGGGAAGGGATCCCAAAGTATTTCAGTTAAGTATGACATACTTTTAAGATGAATTCCAGGTCTGGATAATTTTACATAGTGTAACATTGGAGGATATTAGCTCAGTGGTAAAAGCGTCTGTAGTGAGTCCATGCCAGTTCAAACTGCGGTTTCAGAGCTTGCCAGCTGCCATGTTTCACTATGGGGATGGTGTGTTCAGGGTGATGTGCAGTGTTAGTTTTCCGTCACACATAGCATTTTTCTTTTAAGCCAAAAATTTACATTTTGGTCTCATCTGACCAGAGCACCTTCTTCCACATGTTTGCTGTGTCCCCCACATGGCTGCAAATGGGACTTCTTATGGCTTTCTTTCAACAATGGCTTTCTTCTTGCCACTCTTCCATAAAGGCCAGATTTGTGAAGTGCAGGACTAATAGTTATCCTGTGGATGGATTTTCCCACCTGGGCTGTGGATCTCTGCAGCTCCTCCAGAGTTACCATGGGCCTCTTGGCTGCTTCTCTGATTAATGCTATCCTTGACCAGCCTGTCAGTTTAGGTGGACGGCCATGTCTTGGTAGGTTTGTAGTTGTGCCATAATCTTTCAATTTTTGGATCATGAATTAAACAGTGCTCCGTGAGATGTTCAAAGCTTGGGATAGTTTTTTAAACCTAACGCTGCTTTAAACTTCTCCACACCTTTATCCTTGACCTGTCTGGTGTGTTCCTTGGCCTTCATGATGCTGATTGTTCAATAAGGTTATCTAACAAACCTCTGAGGGTTTCACAGAACAGCTATATTTATACTGAGACTAAATTACACACAGGTGTTCAGGACTTCTGAGGCAATTGGTTCCACTAGATTTTAGTTAGGAGTATCAGAGTAAAGGGGGCTGAATACAAATGCACGCCACACTTTTTAGATATTTTTTTTGTAAAAAAAATTGAAAACCATTTATCATTTTCCTTCCACTTCACAATTATGTGCCACTTTGTGTTGGTCTAGCACATAAAACCCCAATAAAATACATTTCCGTTTTTGGTTTTAACATGACAAAATGTGGAAAATTTCAAAGGGTATGAATACTTTTTCAAGGCACTGTAGTGTCAAGTCCATTCCTATTATTGATATAGGTTTAACGTTAGAGCAAAGTGTATGATGCTTGTTTGGCTTGGAGATAAAAGATCTGTGGGCCCTCAGGGCCTTCATAGGGAAGGTAGACTCCTGGGAAATAGATATAGACTAAAAAGGCAGTCTGAGTGTCTCTGTGATGTAATGCACCTCATCTTAATGAGCTATTTTTTTGGGATATGGAGGAGTGGGATTATAATGGTGCTATCAACAACTGAATCAGAATATATTTTTTTTTTTAATTTGTAATTGCTTTTATTAATACAAATAACATATGACAAACAACAGAAAAAATTATCAATATTGTTAAAATAAATAACTGAGCATAACTAGTACAATGGGTTGCTGGCGGCCCAGAGGAAAACCACCTTTCTCTTTTCCTCTGGGCCGCCAGCAACCCATTGTCCTAGTTATGCTCAGTTATTGATTTTAACAATATTGATCATTTTTTCTGTTGTTTGTCATATGTTATTTGTGTTAATAAATGCAATTATATATTTTTTTTAAATATATATATTCTGATTCAGTTGTTGATAGCACCGTCATAATCCCACTCCTCCATACAAAAAAAAAAAAATTCTGGGAAATAAAGTTAAACACTCTGGTAAAAAAAAGGAGCCAGTGTGTCTCTAGGTTTTTTTTTCAAATTTGGGTGTAAACCCATCTCCAGGACATTACAGCAGGTAAAATCTTCACAAGAATAAGTGCTCCTCTTCTATAAAAAAAAGACCCCCTTAGGTGGCTTTAGCATCAATATTTATAACAAGAAGAGGGATCTATGAAATGTAATTAATTATCTTACATTCCAGCTCCCCCATTGACTTATGCAAGATTGTACAAGGCTGAGTAATAGCCACTAAAATGTTTGAGAATAGCTGAAGAGTGAGCTTGAATAGGTGCAGTAGACTAGATGTGGGAAATGTAAGAATGGCTAGTCCTAGGATGTAAAGCAAGTGCGGCACCTGCCGCATTTGTTTCTAAATTTAAAACTATGCTCTGCAAGTTTATCTCAAATTGTATGCACCAACATGGCATAGAGATCTAGAAATTTAAGATATCAGCCAGGTTAGTTGGAAATAGGGGAGCCCCTGTGGCTGGTCTTTGTAATGGCCTTGTAAGGGCAATAAATTTGTCCAAGATAGATTTACCTAAGGAGTAATGCACCTGGGGCTCCAAGTGAAGTTTAAATCCCCACCAACAATGATATTTAATTTCAAAGAACACATATAAGGAGAAAGAGAGCGCACAGCTGCCCTAGTTTGATAATGATTATTCAATTAAAATCTTGAGTAAAAGCTAAAATTTGCACTCACAAGTGGAGACTTGATATTCGCAATTAGACCAACATGTATGCCTCCTCTCCCGGCCTGTGTAGATGACTAAGCTTCAGGACCAATTAAGCAGGAATGGATGTTTGTATGATCCTTGCTGCAGCGTCCCACTGGACAGTACGAGGAGCCGCGCATGAGCCCGGACCAGCCGGCACTGTGTGACATCAATCACGACCACGATAGGAAGTGGTGACAAGCGAATCGTCTCCCCGGAAAGGAGGTTGCTATGACAACATGTTTCGGAGATGTGGTGACAGGTGACACCCTTCCTCTCATTACCCACGTTATATAAAGAACTCAAAACCCCCTCCTGGGAAAAATTCTTAAAGGAAGAGTTCACATATCATTGATATTAAAAAGTTAATTAGTTAATTAGTTAATTAAAGGACCCAAACTTCCCATTTTAATAAGTAACACTTTTAAATCAGGGTACCTATCTCTAACTCCTCGTTAAGCCCCTTGCTTAACGAGGAACTGTTTGGCATAGAGTCTATAAAAATAAATAGTATAAGGGGCTTAAAGCCCCTGGTCTTTTTCCCACCTAGCAGTGCCCCTGTCTAGTGGGCAAGTAAGGAGCCCGGCTTGAGGGGTCAAGATAAACAATAAGCCTAAATAAGGCAAATACAAAATTCCTGGAAATCCAGATCCTGAAAAAATGGCATTAGTAAACATCTATAAACAGTAAGGAAAACCATAACAATCATCCAACCCCAGAGAAAGATGCTAGTATGAGAGAAATGCATCTAATAGAAAAGCAATAACAGATCCAATACAAACTAAATTTCTTTGAATATTGGGAATCTAGGTCCCTTTCCCAATTGTTGCAGCTGGATATGTTAACAAAAGGATGCTCAAGCCACTCACCCCCAGTCAGGATAAGCCGAAGACAACATCAGAGAGCCTAAAAATTGGAGTATCTGATTTGTACATGGTTACGGATGCAGTGAGGGACCCCCAGAAAGGGTCTCCTTTCCATCCACTGCCCACTCTGTAACAAAATTATAAACATCAACATGTGCCAGAAGACATTATATCAGGACCTAAAAATATAAGGGTAGATATACCCACAATTGAATGTGTACTGGTTAATGCTAGCGTAGGGCAGACAGATAGACCCAGAGAAGACAAATAGAGAAAACAGGGCAACGTTAACTATCACTCATGGGTTGATCCAAAAAAAACTAATAAATGGCAGGTATTGTAGGAGTTTCAGCTGGACATCTATCCCTAAGCCCCATTCATCAAAATAACAGTAAAACACAACTGAAGAAATAATCGCCTTAATAAGGAAAGAAATGAGACTAGCAACATCACATATAACATCGATATAACAAGAATTTAATTCTGTGTCTAAAGCAGTTTGAAGATGGGTCTCTGATCATCTTGAGTTAGGAAGTGATTAGACATGTGCAAGTCGTTTCTTTACAAATTCGTCTTTGGACTAAATTCAGCATATTGGTTCATTCGGAAACATTGGTACGAATTGTCAGAAAAAACGAAAATGCGAACGATGAAAATATGAAAATCTGAAAGAACGAAAAACAATTCAACCTGCGGGTTTAACAAATTGATTACACTCAGATGATTTGTTTTTCATATTTTCGTTCTTTCCGACTATTCATTATTGTGAATATAAAGAAATAATGAATTAATTTTTGTTCTTTAAATATATGTGCTAGTAGTTGTCCGAGGCCTACTAAATTAATCGCAGCTCTCAACACCGACTCATAAATAACGAATAAAACGAAAAAATCCAGACTAACGAAGGTTATGAAATCAACTAATGTCTGAATGAACGAATGGTCCGAGTCGGAAGTAAGGAATGCCACATCTAAATGAATAGAACAAAACTAATACGAATGCATCAGAAGTTATGAATGATCCAAAGTAACGAATGCCAATCATAATGAATGATTTGATAAACTAAAAAAACAAAAACAAATGAAACGAAAAAGAAAAGAAAAACATTTTTTGTCTAGAAATAATGGCCTAACTTTTAAGTACTGTATATGTGTTGTGAACACCTATCTGTGAACCATAGGTGTTCAATCACTGGAAGTGGGAGATCCACCTTCTTAGGCAATGTCCGTTGTTCAAGGAAGAAGGTCAGATCTGCTTATTGACAATGAGCTCAAAGGGAGCTGATGAAAACAAGAAAAAGGAGTGGAGAAAAGAACCTTCACAGCACAGCATCAGATAAATGGTATTGAAGGTCCCTTCTCTGATCAATGTAGATCAAAGTAGATTTTTATCATTCAAATGGAAGGAATGTGATATACACTGCAATTTTTATGCATTTCTGAGAAGCATCATTTGATAAAACAGTTATCTTACGCAGTTTTTGAGGACAAAGTACATAATAAAGTGTTTATGTTTTCACTTTGACAGTATTGAAAAAAACCTCCTTCACTCCACATTTTGCAAATGATAAAACATACATTTTTGCAGCTCAAAATTTACTTTCACATGAATATATTCATAATTAATAATAAAATTTCATATTAATAATAAAATTTATATTCACATGGAAAATAAATAAATAATTCAATAATACCATTGACAGTATTAAAGCTATTTAGTTAGCTTTCATTAACATAACAGTTTGCATCAACAGGAGGGACCACCGTCAGATTTAAATCTTTAGAGTTTTTTTTTTTTTACCAGAAAACATGAAGGAAGACCTGAAACCTCGCTTAGGCAGCCACTGCTGCTCCTTACTTTTACTGCCCTGAGTATCTGACGTACGTTGACCACTAATGGGGATCCATCAGGGAAAGCCATTATGAGGTTCCTCTGCAGAGCCTTTTACAGATAGCAATTTTTTAGCTCATTCTGTGATAGCAGATGAGCTCTACCATTTCCCCTTTAAAACGTAAGTCCAAAAGGATTACTGACAAGAAATGGTCCCTCTCCTTGATGGCTGGAATAATTTTTCCTTTTGCAGGCACTGCAGCATAAATGAGCTATGTGCACATGTGTGCTGGCCCATTCTCCAAGCTGGTGGAATGTGTTACAAATATTCAAGTGGACTATATTGTCAGGAGTATTAATATTATTGTTTTTAATTGTGGATGATCCACTGAGAGCAGGTAAGTGGGGGTTAATTGTACTCTATTGTGAGTCCAGTTCCAGCTGCAACTATGCCCATCAGTATTTTAAAATTAAAGGCAGTAGCAGATTGGCTATTTAAAAACAGCAAGGGAGGCCCATGCACGAAGCCCGCTAAGCAGGACATGTCTGTTTAGAGCTCCGCACTGACCGGAACCCGACAGCCTTTTAAGCAGATTCACACCAGACCATAACCTCCCCACATCACCACATTAATCCCTGAAACTTGTTGGCACATTTGGGTGACATGTACAGCGGGAGAAAAGCAAAGCTGAAAACAACAAAGCACCATCACATCTCTCCTCACAGACTGTTACACTGCAGCATCACAGGTCTCCCTCTTCAGTGCACTGTGGTTAGACTGAATATGTCTTGAATTTGTCTCCTATTACTCTACATAATAATCAAATAGGTTCAGACCTGCTTTCCCAATTTGAACGGGTATTACATAAAGCATTACAGAATACCTCAGATGCCATTACTGATAAACGAATGCGGGAGATCCGTGAGGTAGGCAGACGCACATCTATACTTGAGCAGAGAGTAGATGAGATTGACATCTCTACCACAGCTCATTCAGAGGAATTAGAATCCCTTAAAGAGGATTATTCTACACTTCAAACCCAACTGGAAGATTTTGAGAACAGGTCTAGACGATCAAACCTGGCATCCGTGGCATTCCTGAAAAAATAGAGGACCTACGATCAACTGTTACAAAACTTTTTGAAGAACCTGTTTCATCCATCCCATTAGAAAGATTGGAAACAGATAGAATACACAGAGCTTTATCTGCACGTAAAGAAAATGGCCCCCCTAGAGATATAATTATAAAAAAGCATTATTTTCGCACAAAAGAACAAATAATGGCAGCTGCAAGAAACAAAGACTCTTTAATTTTTCAAGGCCATAAATACCAAGTCTTTCAAGACTTGTCTCAACTAACCCTTTTTAGATGCAAAGAAATGAAACCACATTTGCAAGTCCTTAAATATCATTGAATAAATTATCACTGGAGATTTCCTTTCTCGCTTCGCTTTACTTATAAAGGAACTTCATATATATGTAAATCAGCAAATGATCTTCTTTCTACACTTAGAGATCTCCGTCTGTCAGTATCTTCCACAACAACGGATGGTCCCAAACGACGAATGAATTCAACATCCCTCTCACAGATCCAAGATATTCAAGACTCCCAAGCACCTCAAATAACTCAAGCCCCACTTAGTTCTCATAAAAGGGGTCGCTTTGCTTCACCGCCGCCTGAAGAAGATGACATTGCAGACTGATATATTTATACCATATGGCTGATACAGTGGGGCAAAAAAGTATTTAGTCAGTCACCAATTGTGCAAGTTCTCCCACTTAAAAAGATGAGAGAAGTCTGTAATTGTCATCATAGGTATACCTCAACTATGAGAGACAAAATGTGGAAACAAATCCAGACAATCACATTGTCTGATTTTTGAAAAAAATGATTTGCAAATTATGGTGGGAAATAAGTATTTGTTCAATATCAAAAGTTCATCTCAATACTTTGTTATATATCCTTTGTTGGCAATGACACAGGACAAACGTTTTCTGTAAGTCTTCACAAGGTTGTCACACACTGTTGCTGGTATGTTGGCCCATTCCTCCATGCAGATCTCCTCTAGAGCAGTGATGTTTTGGGGCTGTCGCTGGGCAACACGGACTTTCAATTCCCTCCAAAGGTTTTCTATGGGGTTGAGATCTGGAGACTGGCTAGGCCACTCCAGGACCTTGAAATGCTTCTTACGAAGCCACTCCTTTGTTGCCCGGGCAGTGTGTTTGGGATCATTGTCATGCTGAAAGACCCAGCCACGTTTCATCTTCAATGCCCTTGCTTATGGGAGGAGGTTTGCACTCAAAATCTCACAATACATGGCCCCATTCATTCTTTCAGTACACGGATCAGTCGTCCTGTTCCCTTTGAAGAGAAACAGCCCCAAAGCATGATGTTGCCACCCCCATGCTTCACAGTAGGCATGGTGTTTTGGTTGCAACTCAGCATTCTCTCTCCTCCAAACACGACAAGTTGTGTCTCTACCAAACAGTTCTACTTTGGTTTCATCTGACCATATGACATTCTCCCAATCCTCTTCTGGATCATCCAAATGCTCTCTAGCAAACCTCAGACAGGCCTGGACATATACTGGCTTAAGCAGGGGGACACGTCTGGTACTGCAGGATCTGAGTCCCTGGCGGCGTAGTGTGTTACTGATGGTAGCCTTTGTTACGTTGGTCCCAGCTCTCTGCAGGTCATTCACTCTGCAGGTCATTCACTGCATTCACTGAACCCCGTGTGGTTCTGGGAATTTTGCTCACCGTTCTTGTGATCATTTTGACCCCACGGGGTGAGATCTTGCGTGGAGCCCCAGATCGAGGGAGGTTATCAGTGGTCTTGTATGTCTTCCATTTTCTAATTATTGCTCCCACAGTTGATTTCTTTACACCAAGCTGCTTGCCTATTGCAGATTCAGTCTTCCCAGCCTGGTGCAGGTCTACAATTTTGTTTCCGGTGTCCTTCGACAGCTCTTTGGTCTTCACCATAGTGGAGTTTGGAGTGTGACTGTTTGAGGTTGTGGACAGGTGTCTTTTATACTGATAACAAGTTCAAACAGGTGCCATTAATACAGGAAATGAGTGGAGGACAAAGGAGCCTCTTAAAGAAGAAGATACAGGTCTGTGAGAACCAAAAATCTTGCTTCTTTGTAGGTGACCAAATACTTATTTTCCACCATAATTTGCAAATAAATTCATTCAAAAATCAGACAATGTGATTGTCAGGATTTGTTTCCACATTTTGTCTCTCATAGTTGAGGTATACCTATGATGACAATTGCAGGCCTCTCTCATCTTTTTAAGTGGGAGAATTTGCACAATTGGTGGCTTAATAAATACTTTTTTGCCCCACTGTATTTAAGAATTCAATCTTATATCCCCCCCCCCCTTTTTTTGACTGACTGACACGGTTTTACATATTATACATATTCTACCTTTTTTACCTCACATGTTCTAATTATTACTCCTTTCTGTGTGGATTTATTGGTATATTTTCTATACTAGCGTTATTATAAGTTTTATATGATTTTTATTCTAACATTAGAATTATCTTGAGTTTTTTTTTTTTTTATCGCTTTCAATTATCCTTAACTTCAATATATTTTGAGCTTAACCTGAATTCTACTATCTTACATTATAGTATGCATTATTTTTACAGTTATGTTAAATTAACATCATACTTATGACTCGTTTTGTTCAATAATTTTACTTAACAACACGCAGGCTGTTTTCGTCCCGGAGACAGCTCACTGCACCTCCACTCATTCCTCGAGTGCCCAACTTAGATTTGGACACTCCTTGGACCACTTCATATCCACTGGTTGGTGTTTATTCACCACTTACTGGATACTTCGCTCCAATAGGGAGCCCTTTCCTTTTCACAACTTATTTCCTTTTTTGAAGTTTCACTTGAATATACAATTTTCCTCTGTGATAATATAAGGTATACAATCCACATTGATACGCTTCTACTGCTTCTACCTTGCTGAATTTCCCATTTCTCATTAGTATTCTTTTCTCCAGTGAAGTAACTTTTGAATTATATTAAGCAGCCCTTTATTGATCCTTATCAATAATCTATAATGTCTTCCTTAAATGTATTAACACTAAATGTACAAGATCTCAACTCTCCTTTGAAAAGAACTAAAGCCTTTACCTTCTTTTCCAAACTATTAGCTCATGTAGTTTGTTTGCAAGAGACCCACTTTGTTCAGCAATCCACACCAAAATATTTCAGCCGCAGATATCCCCATTACTAGATATCCCCATTACTAGATAATGATTTTACAATTGTTTCTTACTATGTACCTAACAAGAACCCATTGGTATTTTTCTCACACTTGCTCTTGGTGGTTGAAACACATAAACAAGGTACCCTTATTATTGGTGATGATTCCAGCCAAATAATATATCCATTCCTTGACAAATCCCTGTTCCCAACCAATATCCCTAAACCTTCACATCAACGACTCCTGCATAAATATTCTCTTTTGGACACTTGGCGAGAACATAATCCTACAAAACAACAATACACTCACTATTCCCATCCCCACAAGCAATTCTCCCGTATGGACCGCCTTTTTGTTATGGTTTCAACTTCAGCACACATTATAAACTAAATACCATGTGCATGGTCAGATCACAATGCTGTAATAACAACTTTCTAATCTCTGGTTCCGCGATCCAATCATCGTACTTGGTATATTAATGATAGTTTACTTGCAAATTCCTCATTCCAGCAGAGATTGGAAACAGTCATAAAAGATTATCTCATCACCAACAATTCCACTGACACAGATTCCCTGACATGTTGGGAAGCTCTCAAACCTTATATTAGAGGGGTTTGTATTAGCCACACCTCTTTCTACCGTAAAGAACAAAAACAACTTCATAAAAGACTTGAAGACACATTTTACAAAGCTTCGGTAGACTTTCAGACCAAACCCACACAGCCGAATAAACTTATATATGACAAAGCATGCCTAGAATTGGACCTCTTTCTGATAGAATCAGCAGAAAAAACACTTCAAAAAATCCAAGCACACCTTTTATATGAAAGCCAATAAACCACATTTCTAGCCCTGGCAGACCAGCTATACCCCTAAACCTATTCGTCTAAAAATTAAAAAAGATACGTACACCAGTAATCCACTAAAAATTTTAAAAGAATTTTTAAAAGAATTTGATAAAATAACTGAATTATACAAAGACCCTAACACCTTAGACCATTCTCAACTGACCTCACTCCTATCTTCAATTCATCTCCCTTTCCTCATCTCATCAAGAAACTCTTGATAAACCTATTACTGAATTTGAAATACAAGTTATAAAATCACTCAAATCACATAAACGTCCAGGCATAGATGGCCTTTCAGCAACTTACTACAAAAGATTTGCTTCTTTATGATCATCCCCTATGGTAGATGCCTTTAACTCCCTTCTCAAAGAATGTCATTTTCGTACGGAATCACTTACAGCTTCTATATCCATGATCCCTAAACCAATACAGATGACACATCTTGGTCTAATTATATACCAATATCTATCCTCAATATCGATATTAAAATATTGGCCAAAATATTATCCTCCAGACTTAATCTAATTATTGGCACTCTTATTCATAGAGATCAAACAGGATTTATTCCCTCAAGACAAGCTGGCGATAATATTCATCGAGCTACACTTCTGGCCCACGCAGCTCGTTCACGCCATATCCCTGCCTGTTTCCTCTCGTTGGATTTACGAAAGGCATTCAATTCATTATCATGGCCTTATCTACACTTAATTCTTTATTACTGGGGTTTTGGACCACATTTCTTGAAATGGATAGCTGCCTTATATCAACACCCGAAAGCATATATCTCCTATTTGGGTTTTAAATCTGATGCTATTAATGTTGAGAGAGGAACCAGGCAGGGATATCCCCTATCCCCTCTCCTTTTTGCATTGGCAATTGAACCCCTGGCCCAACTCATTCGATCCAACCCAAACATAAAAGGACTCAAACCTGGTGGTTATCAACATTAATTATGTCTGTTTGCAGACAATGTCTTAATATTCAATACTTCACCCATAATCTCAGTACCAACTCTTCTAAAAGTCCTTTCTTAATTTGAACAAGTATCAGGCCTTTCTATAAACTGCTACAAATCTAAGGCTCTAAACATATCGTTGACACCTTCCATCCAAACCCAACTTCTTCACTCTCTACCATTCACCTGGTCTACAACGTTTATCTTCTACTTGGGTATTAACTTTACAGCCGACCCTCTGGAGCTCTATGCAACAAATTACCCACCTATGCTTTCACAACTTAATAAACTTCTCAAAAATTGGTCAACCATACCATTGGCCTGGTTAGGAAGAACTACAGTGATAAAAATGTCCATCCTCCCAAAACTCTTATATCTTTTTCGAGTACTCCCTATATCTATGCCATCACACTTCTTATGCATCATACAACGTAAAACCTTACATTTTATCTGGGGTAAGACAAAACATACCCTATATGCTCCTAAAATTCAGGGTGGTCTGGGTGTGCCAGATTTTACAAAATATTATTATGCAGCCCAATTATCACAACTTTCTAAATACCATGCTATGACGGAAATCCCACTTTGAGTAGCGGTAGAATCAGTTGATTGTGACCCTCTATCCTTTCTCAAATCTTGTTTGCTAAACCCAACGCAACACCGAACAGTAATGAATCCCATTACCAAACACAACTTATCCATTTGAGATAGATTAAAAACCCAATTTGCCCTACAATCTAGACATAATCCTCTTCTCTCCTTCCTCCATAATCCCTCATTCTACCCTGCTTGGTCCTCCCCAAGCTCATTCTCGGCATGGTCAAGAGTTGGTTTGACCTGCGCTCATCATTTCTATAAATCTTCTCTAATCACACCATTTCCTACTCTTAATTAAAACTATGATCTCCCACGTACGGAAACTTTCAGATATCTTCAAATAAAAAACTTTTTTCACAACAATGCACCCTCTGATACAAAATCACCAAGCTTCACTATGTTCGAACAAGCCTGTAAATCAGATCCACATAAACGTGGTCTCATTTCCAACCTATACACCCGTTTACTATCACACATTACCTCTATGACCCCAACCTATACTACCAAATGGGAAAAAGATCTGCAATTAAAACCTGCAGACATAAATTGGTCTCAAATCCGGCAAACAACAAAGTTTGCCTCCCCGAATGTAGAGGCTCTCGAAACCAATTACAAGATGGTACTTAGTCCCAGCCAGAATTTCTAAATTTTCTCCACAATATCCTTCCCATTGCTTTTGTGGCTGCTCTACTCCGGGTACTCAGGTACATATCTGGTGGGAATGTAATATTGTCAGATCCTTTTGGTCAGAAGTATTTAATATTCTTTCCACAATGTTCAAAGTTATATTACTGCCTGACGCACCTATTGCACTCCTGAATAGTAAACCACATGCCTTGTCAAACCGCTAATTTAAACCGCCAATTTAAAAGTAACAAAGAGTTACTCAATCCTTAATCCATGCTAAAACAGAAGCTATCTATCTTGATAATATATCTAAATTTGAAGCCCTGTGGACACCATGGATTGAACATTTCCTACCACCGGACTTTGACACCTCTTTACTACTCCCTTAAGGACTTAAGATCTATAATCTTTCATGTAATTTAATTCATTCATTAATTTTTTACCTCCCGAGTCTACTGACCCCCTCTGGTGACATACCCTATTTCACATCCCAATGTCTCTTCATCATAACATTATCTATGCTTCCCCTTCTCTTTACACTAGTTATTTTTACTCTAATAGGAGTCTTGCGGAATAATCTGAAATATTACTCATATTTCCAGATAATGCCAAGCCAGTTTGCAGAAACTTGGCCCTGGAAAACTTACCTATTTCTCTTGATTGCCCTGTAACACTCCTAATGTACCATCTCACATATTTTAACTACCTGGCTCTGCACTCAAAACCATAGGTACAATATTCTATTGAATTATTTCTATTCTCCATACTCATTCCTGAAATAAGAAGTATCCTAATTTCAGTCATATATGTTACAAGTAACTTTGTATCATCTACTAATTTTTACCTTATAGCTTATTTTAATCTTGATTACTAATGAAACTTCATTTCTATTATTTTCTATTCTGTCAAATACTGTATTTCCACATATGATATTACTGTATATCTGTTGTTTAAACTTATGAAAACATAATAAAAAAACTTTTAAAATGAGAAAAACAGCAAGCATGTGAGCAAACTAGCTCTGATAAAGATGGTCTGCCCTTGAAACCAGTCAGGGGTTATGCATGCTAGAGACAGCGGTTGCATGTACTCTAACAGAGTCCACAGTGGAGGATTTCCGCTGAGCAGTAAGGGTTGAGCAGGTCTTGTCCTGGATGCTATTTTTTGTGATATAGCAAGTCTATAACAAACATTTGTGAGTTCCACGGTTTATGAAGATGTCACACAATGCTTGTGTGCTTTCCTGTTTTTGACACATGATTATCGTAGCTGATCCCAAAAGCCTTCTTGATCTTGCAGAAGAATGGTATATGCATTAATTTGGAAAATACTACAACTGAAAGCCCATTATCTAAAACAGGTCTGTCCAGCTCCAGTCTTTGAAGGCTGGGCACAAGTCAAGGTTTGGACAGAGTCATCTTGCTTACTGAATACCGAATTGCAAAGTCAATGGAATAAAGCTCAGCTAACCTGATCCTCACTAAATCTAAATAATCTTTTTTGGACACAGCACATAAAATCACAGACTGTAATTGTGTCCAATGAATTTAGGATCCCACTGGTCCTTCGTTGAAGTGTTTTTTTTTTACATGTGTGGAGTGTGCTGCTTATGTTCACTGGTTGGTCTATGGGTGAGCTGCTATTTTCTGTTAACCTCCCTGGCGGTATGATTATTTCTGATTTTAGGTGCTGAAAGCGGTACAATTATTTTGCACAGAAATTTGGCGTTTTATATTGTAGGCCTGTAATTCTTAGGAATAGTTCACTTAAATCTGTCCAAACAAGAGTCTAGTAGACATCCCGGGTATGATAAAGTTTGAAAAACGAAATAAAAAATTATAATATAATAAATAACTATAAATAATTATAACAAATAATAATATAATAATAATAAAAATTATATAATAATGTAATCAAATCAAAAACACTGAAATTTGCTCAGTTGCAGAATTTTAGCTTTTGTTACTTTTAGTGTTTGATGACGGATCTCCCCACAAATCACTATCGCTCAATTCTGCGAGTGATTCTAATTTATTATCGCTTTTTTCTAGCTGCTCTAAAACCACTTTTGATGTAAAGGGACAGTTTTGGTTGCTATGGACAATCTCCAGTTTCCTGGCAGAAAGAACAGTTTTATATATATAAAACTGCATGCAGGACACTGGGCAAACCACTAGGGACAAAGGGCATGTGTAGTTATTTGATACAGTACTGTAATCTGTAAGATTACAGTATGCTGTATCTATACTGTGTGTTTTACTTTTGAATTTACCGCCGAACTCCGTCCCCGTGCGTCGCAACGCTCGCAGGGAACGGAGCTCGGCACTGTGAATCGAGCGAGACACGGCGGCTCGCCGATCACAGCGGGGAGACATCGCAGGATCCAGGGGACAAGGTAAGTATGCTCTTCCTGGATCCTGCGATGCAAGCCCGAGTCTGGCTCGGGGATACCGCTTTTGGTATAAAAAATCCAACCCGAGCCAGACTCGGGAATACCGCCAGGGGGGTTAATCTGATTTACTAAACTATACAATATAGTATTCCCTATGCTCCTCCCTTTTTCCTAGCTGTTAATTGCACTATTGATTAATAAACTGCAGTGAGCAGAATGCTTCAAGCCAAGTATATCCCAGACAGGAAGGAGTGTGACAACACTATTTTCTGTTAATCTGATTTACTAAACTATACAATATAGTATTCCCTATGCTCCTCCCTTTTTCCTAGCTGTTAATTGCACTATTGATTAATAAACTGCAGTGAGCAGAATGCTTCAAGCCAAGTATATCCCAGACAGGAAGGAGTGTGACCACACTCACAGAGTACACACTGCATCCTGTCAGCACTCCCTGGAGAAAAAAAGTAGGGGATACTCAAATGGTCTCCGGCCCACTTCTCTGACATATATTACTCAGGTTCTTACAGCCTAAGAAAAATTCAGGCCCTGGTATTAGGGCATATTTAAGACTAATAAAGAATGCCATTATTCATATACTAGAAATAAAACCTGAAAAGTTTTGCCAATGTCACAATACAGTAAATTGCATTTGCTAACTATCGTGGGACTCTTCTGGTGTCTGGTTCTGTTAATGAAAAAGGTAGTGACCATAGCCACAGTACCCTGCACATGTGGCATGAAATGTCATGTGATGAATGAGAACAAGAGAGAGATTTGAGGTAACCAGCCCAGCTCATCACACCAAAGAGGAAGGGTCATTTGCATGGGGAATGCATCTCTTTGAGAACATTGCATCTCTTCTTCAGAACAGCAATTAATAGTTTATGAGGTTACTAACCTTATCCCGACTCCAGTAGGAAAAACAACTTTATTTTTTATTTTCTGTGTGCCTGTTGCAGAATTCTCCTCACTTCATGTCTGATGAAACTATTGTTACTTGGACAGTAAGTGAGGAAAAATGTCTTGTAGCAGATAGCAATAAAAACTTAAAAAAATGTCTTGTAGCAGATAGCAATAAAAACTTAACAAGGGTTCTAATTCTTTCCTACGTTATCTAAAACAAAAACAGGTTTTGTGCTGGTTGGCGTACAGTTTAATTTCTATGCACGGAGTGTTATGCCCTTTTCAATTGTCAACCTCTAGTCACTGAGGTGCTGCCTCATGCCCCAAATTTACTCTCACTGTTGTCCTATCAAGGTTCCTTCTTACATACTTCACCAAACTTGTGACACAACCCTGCTTCACTTTTGTGCACTGTGATAAAACAGTGGGATTGATTTACTAAAACTGAAAAAAAACTAAGAATCTGGTGCAGCTGTGCATGTTAGCCAATCAGCTTCTAACTTCAGCGTGTTCAATTAAGCTTTGACAATAAAAACTGGAAGCTGATTGCTTTCTATGCAGAGCTGCACCCAATTTTGCATTCTCCAGTTTTAGTAAATCAACCCTCTGTGTTTTAAGTATGGAGTAGCAGCACTTGTGCCTCAAATCAGACCCAAAGGCAAATGGCTCCTTTGCTGGACACCTCTAATTTTACATGCTTATTTTTTAATTAGGATCTTCTCCATAGAAATAGCACAAAAATGCCAAGATCATGGCATCTCCACTGATATAAACATCTTCAGTGAGATTTTCCAACAGCTAGAATTTTCTCCATGATTGGAAATTTTTACAGGAGTGGAACCAAAGATCTGGTTTCTTCTAAGTCTATAAGCCAATAGGATATGGAGTAGGTGGGTTAAATAAAAAGAAATCCCTGTTTCAGCAATGTACCAGCATGAATAAGGATATAGTTTAGGTGGCACCCATGGTCAAATGTAATAGTTTGATGCCTGTAACCTAAAATTATGTATAATGGCTACAAACTGAATTCAGTTGTTTGAATTCTTCAGTGTTTCAGGTCTCCTCATTTATCTTCAATATTTTCCCTACATCTAAAAAAGTAAAGTAAAAATGTAGTGAATGTCTAACTTTATCTGCAAAAAAGGTCAGAAGAAGTCAACTATTTTACGTGACTGGTTGAAAGTAATGAGACAGCATGCAAAGACCCTTGAATTAGTAAGCTGTGCAGCCCCTATCACTTTATGTAAAAAACCCATAAAGATCATTTTATCTTTACTAATAGATTAATGCATATGAGAAATCAATGTGACATTTCTCACATAACATCAAACACCTCCAACACTTCCTTTCATGCATAACTGAGCAGCACAGAGCAGAGTTCAAACATCAAATTCCATTTAATAAAGGAGTAAATTCTGTACTAAAAATAAAATACAATGAAAAATCTGGTGGTACAATCTACATCTAGGATTAGTGAATGTAATAAACAAAAGATGACACTGAAATGGCAATATGTAAAAAAATGGACAATATCATATGGACTACAGAGTATTTACATGGCTGCTGTAATTGTGTTGTGTGCTAGTGGCTTTTATGTGTTTTAACCCTTATGGCCAATAGTGCCACAACATTTTCCGGTAACAACACAGAGGTAATGAAGACTGAAATGCGTATTACCCTTTTGCACAACACCGATATTCAATATCTTTAAGGACTTTACCAATGCCTTTGTATAATTTGTGCCATTTTAAACTTACGAGCAACAAAATATTTTTTATGCAGCAAAACAAGTTCATCAAAGTGCAGGTTAATATAATGACAGGTTTTATAAAAATCTCTGTAACTCCAATGTCAAATATAATTGGCGGTGACTGTATCCATTGAAAGGCTTTGGGACTATGTATTATTTTAGAATATCTCCATGACCAATATTTAACCTTTTGAATTGGATAGGAAATGATCAGACTTGTTGAAAATTTGCCATATGACCAAGTATTAGCTTGTGTGTTCTGTCATCGTATGACCCTACCTGACACATAACTATGGAAGAGTAAAGCTTCATTCAACAGGCTACACATTTGGGTGGTTAAGTGGAACCTTTACATTGTCTTTTGGCACTTAAGGAAGCCATTGTTGACCTGTTTGTCAAGCATTAGAATAGGTGAAATAAAAGTATCTTAACAAGCTATGTAATTATTAATAATTCAGTTTCTATGTTTTCTCTAATATTTACTAACCAAAATCAAAGTATGCTGCTAAATAAAAATAATACAAATAACTACTTGTTAACATAGATAGACATATTTACCCATGCAGTGACCTAAGTGTTAGATTATACTTGAAAAAGTGACAACAATGAAAATACAGGATATCTATGCAATGTAGCAATCTGTAAACAGTTAAGAAGCCCTCAATAAATCCATATAAACTGTGTGTATTCTTAATTAGTTCAAATCCACATGCTTGCACCTCCACCCAAAACTGAAAGTTCATTTAATATTTATTTTACCTTCCTATACTATTCATGGCCAAAATATGTTTTCTTTATCCAGATGTCTAGCAACTAAAAAATAAATAGTGTATGCTTCAAATATCACCTCTTTGTGTCCCAGAATGAGTCTGGAAAAAAGTATAAGCTATGTGTTAGGTAGATTTAGGCCTTTGTGCATTCTTCTTTGAATGTTAGTCTTCTAAACGCAAATCAATGAATGGATGCAATGGATACATAATAACAACAGATTTGTCACATGAATTTCAGTTTGTGACAAGTCTGTTATGTAGTGTTCTAGATTTTGTGGTATATATTCATGCATATCTAGACATGATATTTCATTGTGATAATATTTTTACCTATTCTTGTAGCACTAATGAATCTAGAGTGGTTTTACCTCTGACACGTGTTGAATGCCTTTATATGACTTTTTTTTATCAATAATTAAAATTATCTTGGATTCTTTTATCTGATATTTGTCTGGCACTCTTTTCAGTATTTTTTTTCAAAAAATTTTTATAATATATTGCAAAAAAAGTACAAGACTTAAACATTTGCATAACACAATCAGAATTCGAAAAATTCAGTAAATATACTGTTTCCTTGATGTGTAGATGTTTAACACAACTGTATTTCAAACAGTAACTAATTTGCACTCCAGCCCACTCAAGACTATGCAAAAGGGGAATTAAACTGGTTAGATATAGTCCAATTACTAGAAACACTCCCTTGCCACATCCGTAAATATACTTTGAAACAAATAAAAAGAAAAAAAAAACACTAGGTCAAACTTTATAGCCAAGTTGGACTACAGAATTTATATAAAATCACGCTTTTATTTGCAAACAATAGTATAAAACCCAGAAATATACATAGAAAATATCAGCTAAAAACAAGTGTTCATAAATATCACAAAATCAGGCCATTTAGGACCCAGTGCTTTACATAGGTCGTGGTTGTTACATGATTTGAGGTAAGTGAGCCCCTGTGCGGCAACGCATTTCTCTTTAGGACAAACAATGGGAAATCAACACTGTATAAATAGAGAAATTTTGCGTATATAAAAATCATGTTACATTACAAATATTTTACAAACTGTGACCCATAACACTTGAAATGCATTGAATGTAATATACACCATAAACAAATACATATATTCGCCTTGCCTAGAATATGAACATGCATGCATCGGAGTTTCCCTGGGTGGGCACTGGAGCACATGAGAACACAAGAATGGAAAACATGGCACACTGGGAAGACAAACCCTTACATGTAGCTAATGCAGTACATAGCACAGGGGGCCAAGTGCCCACACAGGAAAAACAGCACATGCATGTCCAAAGAACTAGATGGACAAGGCAAACAGTCTTATAAATAAGTGTATATTGACAGATCGAGAATAAGGGAAGAGGTCAGCACCAAAAAAGAAACACAACATACAAAAGTACCAACATCCCTAATAATAGTGGTGTGAGGAAAGTAAGAGAATGGGACTTTAAAGGTACATCATATACAAGGCAAGACAAATATAATAGTATAAAAAATATAAATCATTTAATTAGAAAAGACAAGATAAAAATAAGGACTGCAGTTACAATCATAGTCCTGGGTAAGCACACATATCCTAACCCTGACAAATGAGAGAACTGAAATCACATGAAAAATGTTTCCACGTCCTAGAATTTCAACATGTTTCGCCGTGACAGCTTCATCAGGAAAAGGACAAGGATATTCAATAAAAAAATATATATGTATGAGACAGCAAAGTATGCACAACCTTAAATGTGTAAACAAAAGAAGGAAATAAGAAAACACAAAAATTAATACAATGCAGTACAATAGAATGAACACAATATAACATTGCACATGCATGACCACATACCGTCCACAAAACATGGAAAATACCACCCACCCCTCAAAAAGAAAAAAAAAAAAACCTACACCCACCCACACAAACCCAAAAGAAGCCCAAGCTCCATACCTCAAATATGAGTCTTGGAGTGAGCGCAGTTGGGAGGATCCCAAACGGCCCCAAAACCTGCTTCCAAAACCAGTCCAAAAAATTGTCAGATCTCCTGTAGGGAGGGATGTGATTTGTGTGGTTAGGACAATCTGTTGAAAGTGCAGCAATGCCTGCAATGTATTAAAATAAACTTGCATCATATTAGGGATGAAGGGAGCACAAGTCCATATAGAACTCATAAATGAACTGTATTCACCACAAACCTATATCTTTATTGATATAGTAATATCTCTATTGGGAGCTCAGATGGACGAGAGAGCAACATGGGGCAAAGGCGTATCCTTTATGCATGAACCAGATACACCCATCTAAGGAAACTAACAAAGTCACATAACCACCTTTCAAGTATTCTATAATATGAAAAATTCTCAAATCTATCCTTATAATTTCAGAATGTGCCTCTCACCTCGGTATGTCTTACTATTAGACTGCTCCAGTCTTCCTTAGACGCCAAGGCTGAGAAGACACATAGGGGTAGCAGAGGACCAAAGAACCAAACCCAAAAAAGGGCAATGATGGCTAGGATCAATCTACACAACAAAAGAATTCATATGCAGGGCATCATCATTCACAAGTCCACCAGGATCCCAAACAAAAATGTGTCCAGGCCTGCTTCAAATAAAGTAAATACCTTAAATCTCGCCCGTTTCTCTCATGAGCTCCCAGCTTGTTCAAATGCCTCTGCACCATGTGGGGTTTAAATATCTCTCCCCGTGGTGCCAAAACCCGCGTGTGATGTCACGCCGCAATGACGCCCCGTGGACACAAAGGGGAGATACCACGCAGTACAGACTGATGCCCGGAAGCCGGAAATGATGACAACATCCTCAATTACATGGAATGTCATAAAAGTGTTATACATAAAGTAGCATAAAATATGAATGCCCAGGTGCCCGTCCATGGAAACATAGGTCATCACGTAGCCACCCCCCTTCCTTCGGCGTCGTCGGAGCTAAGCCGCGGCATCAGTGGGGGTTGTGAGATAAGCCCTGCTGCGGGAAAAGAAAAGAAACAAGGGCTAGGGGACAAGAACATAGGAGACCAATATAAATATCACTGGGGAAGAAAGGAAAGACAAACGAATAAAACAAAATAAGTATATATAAATAAATAAATATTTGGTTTATTCGTTTGTCTTTCCTTTCTTCCTTTCTTCCCCAGTGATATTTATATTGGTCTCCTACGTTCTTGTCCCCTAGCCCTTGTTTCCTTTCTTTTCCCGCAGCAGGGCTTATCTCACAACCCCCACTGACGCCGCGGCTTAGCTCCGACGGCGCCGAAGGAAGGGTGGTGGCTATGCGATGTTGTATGTTTCCATGGAAACATAGTGGAAGCGATGCAGGTGCGCACTGGCGGTGATTTCCTTATTATAATCACCGCTGGTTCACTTTGCGCGCATGCGCCGGCGTCACACACCGGCGCTATATATACAGCCAGTCTGCCTGCCATTTCTTGTTCAGCCACTGATCCAGGTACCACATGGCACACGGCGCACAGCTATAGCCACAGGTAGGTTTGATCTTCTGGGGGTACACACCCAACCCTGTTGGTTTTCATTAGACTGACTGCTCGTGTGTCTGTATATACATAGGACCAGTCTGCGGTGGGACAGTCAGGCATTCACTCCGGGGCTATTCAGCCCATACTACTGGTCTCAGCAAACTGGGCGCCTCACTTTTTCAGATAAGAAGTCTATGGGCAGACATCACACAATAGGTATCCATCTGTTTTTTACTCTTTCCCACCAGTGAACACTAAGAATCACTCTTCACTTTCCACTTGTGGGCTCTTTCTTTAGACCTTTTCCATATCCATAGCTTAAAGGGGATCCTGGTCTAGGTTTAGTTCCGTCCCCCTTTCTCCACCATGTAGTTCCTTTTCTTTCACATACTAGACTTGAGGATCACTTGGGGATCCCTAGCATTTTTAATGCACTTGTTTCTAGCTTCCTGTGCACCAGTCTTTTTCTACTTAGTGGTTGCCGGCCACAGTAACACACCTGCTCAGCTCTGCTTTATTTTTTACATATATTTTTTATATTTATTGGGTTTGATAGAAGTTTGGAAATTCCTAATTTTATTTTATTATCATGCAGATGTGGCTGACACTATGCACCTTATGACTGTGCCCTACACACATATATAATATTTTGAACCTGTGTATGATAGAATACCAATATGGACTATTTGGTCCTCAATGCCTGCTCACATGGAACCATCATATTGGGTATGTTCATGGGCCATTCTTTGCACTGTTGGTTGATTTCTTTGTTGATCAGCACCCTTTATGTATAGGTCTATGCACATTTTTCTTTGTTTATTGTTTATTGATTGTTCGTTTTTGATCCAATTATATGCCCTCCCTTTCTTTCTGTATCAATCCTCTTGCTCTGCTCGTATGCATTGTTTGACATGTTTACTCTCTGCTTATATGTGGTATCTGACTCATCTCTTTGTAATTTTAGAATATATCTGAATGCTATATATTGTTTGAACCCCTGTTTCCTGATGAAGGTATTTGAACATCTCATACCGGAAACGCTTCGGGCACCTGGGCATTCATATTTTATGCTACTTTATGTATAGCACTTTTATGATATTCCATGTAATCGATGTTGTGCATATTTGTTATTTGTGGATTTTATAAATTTTTTCATTTTTATGGATCTTCTGAGTGGGTGGTCTATTTAAAGTCCCAATTAAGGGGGTTACCACTTCTTTGTTCCTATGTATGGGGATGAGACCACCTCGCTCTGTGGGGCATGATGGGAGCCTCTCATTCTTTTTGATGACAACATCCGGTACACAGTCTGACATGGCCGAAACCGGCCGTGCAGACAGTGGCAGAGAGCAAACCTAAGCTGCACTCTGGTGAAGATTAAATAAATTGCCGGAATGCCGTAAGTGACTGGGTACCTCAAGGCGGGCCTGCAACGAGACAACATCCCCCCTAGAGGCAGATTGCTAGTCCTGTTGCACACCCTTGGGCGTCTGTACGGGAATCTATTGACAAGGACCAGGGTGGATGCAGTTGAAGCAGATATAAAAATAGGAAAATGTATGGATAAATGAAATAAAAAATAATAATAATAATAATAATAATAATAAATGATGAAAAAGGAAAAATAAAAATAAATTTAAATAGAAAAAATATAGAAATTAAAAAACAAAAAACAAAAAAAAGGGGGAAGGGTGAGCTTGGTGAACGTAAATGTGATCAGACACGTACATTACATTTAGCAAATTTTGATTAGCATTGATAATGAATTATCTCAAATAACAGATGTGAATCGAATATTGTACTTACTATATAGTTTCTTTCCTTCTTGAGAGGTCAAGCAGCTGGAAATACCCACCCAAAAGCACAACTACCAGGCACAAACCAAGATGCACACATGCATAAACGCTGGATAACTCCAAGAGACAAAGAGAGTGATATAAAAAATGACGGTATTGAAGAGACTAATATATCAAAGCAATTACCCACAATCAAAGTGAACACTCCAAAACGAGGGGTACCAATCACAAGAAAGGCTTGTAGCTGATACCCTCATTAAGGTCCTGGAACCGGGTCGCCTGTAGCATATAGATCCATCTTGTTTTTAACTGGAGAAGCTTCTTGTCAATGCCCCCCCCACGTTTGTGTTGGGGTAGGTGTTCAAGGCTAAAAAAGCCAATGGACTTTAGATTAAAGTTGTGATACAACCCCACGTGTCGACTTATGGGTGTTTCCATCTTGTGTTTAGAAATCAGAGATACATGGTCCTTGATTCTACAAAACAGTGGGCGCTTCGTCTTCCCCACATAAAACGCTCCACAGCAACATTTCATTAGATACACAGAACCAACTGATTGACAGTTGGTCCTGTGCTTAGGAGTCCAGGTGTTATTGTTGGAGAGCTCAATGCTTTTTCCCGCAATAATAAAAGAACAAAAGCTGCACTTGCCACACGGATAGGTGCCCGGTGACCTGGTTTTGGTTATGTCCATGCTCATGTGATGACTAGTGACCAGGGTGTCTCTGAGTGAGCGGGATCTTTTGTAAGTAATCTCTGGATAGTTTGATAAATTTACAAACTCTTTGGTCGGCTGTCAGTAAATACCAGAATTTATTGTAGATGTTCCATACTTTGGCATGTTGTCGGCTGTATTTGGTAATGATGCGTGTCGATGTAGATGATTTGTCCCGCCTAGGCTTATATAATAAGTTGTGTCTGTTAAGATTTTGTACTCTATTGAATGCTTTTTTTAGACATGTTCTACTATAGCCTCTGGCTAAAAGACGATCACGCAGTAAATTTACCTCATTTTGAAAGTCCACATCCTGTGTACAGTTGCTTTTTAATCTTAAAAACTGACTGTAAGGAATATTTCTAATCAGTTTTTCAGGATGCAAACTGCTTGCATGTAGCAAGCTATTACCTGGCGAGGGTTTTCTGTATAAGGTAGAGCAGATCATCCCTGTTTCATTGGTAAAGATTTCTACGTCCAAAAAAGTTATCTTTGATTGGTCAAAGGTATATGTAAATTTAAGATTGTATGCATTCACCTGTAATCCATCAAAGAACTTTATCAAGTTTTCTTTTGATCCTGCCCACACCATAAAAACATCATCTATATAACGATGCCATGATACGATCTGACCAATATCCATTGAAATAGACTCATCGGAAAAAAGATCTCGTTCCCACCCCCCCAGGAACAGGCTTGCATAAGAGGGGGCACATTTGGCCCCCATAGCAACACCCTGCACATGGAGGTAGTGGGAACCTTTGAAAACAAAGATATTGTGTGTTAATATGAAGTCTAACATTTCAATGACAAACGCGTTATATTTCCATGAGTCAAGATCGCGTTCATTCAAGAAATCCCGCACAACACCAACACCCCTGGCATGTGGTATGGAGTTGTACAGGGCCTCCAAGACCCGTGGGGCCATTGCAGCCCATCCAGGATATATTGACAGTATACCATTAGCAAATCTATCCATAATCAACAGAGTATGACATTTTCTACATACCCAGACATCTTTATTAACAAATGTGTTCTGAAATTACATTAAATAAATAAGTGAGAAAAAATATATATACGCCAGTATTGTTGAACCCTAAGGGCATAAACATGGCTAAGATGGCTATTAGGTTATTGCCTCAGTAAGTAGCCTTAAGAGACAAAGGAAAAAAGAGAAGGGTAACTCCTCTTAAATACAGATATTGTTCAATGATTAAACGGGCAGGAACATCTAGAGAATTTTTAATGACAGATCTTATAAAAAGGGTTTAAAACTTAGAAAATCATTTAACCCTGGGAATGCCGTATCTTTCAGGTCATACACCCATACACTCTCTACAAAGGACCCTTTGGTCAAAGTTGCTTCCCTGTGGGTCTTCATGTCCATGCATTTTCCCATTCTAGGCAAGGTGAATATACATGTATTTGTTTATGGTGTATGTTACATTAAATGCATTTTGAGTGTTATGGGTCACTGTTTGTAAAATATATGTAACATGATTTTTATATATACAAAATGTCTCTATTTGTACAGTGAGACCTATTCTTTGTTGATTCCCCATTGTGTGTCCTGAAGAAGAAAACCAGAGAAATGCATTGGCGCACAGGGGCCAACTTACCTCAAATCATGTAACAACCGCAAACTAAAGCACTGGGTCTTGAATGTCCCAATCTTGTGATATACTGTATATGTACACTTGTTTTTAGCTGATATTTTTCTATGTATATTTCTGGGTTTTATACTTCTGTTTACAAATAAAGTATGGATTTTATATGAATTCTGTAGTCCAACTTGCCTTTAAAGTCCAACCTCGTGTTTTTTTCTTTTTCTTTGTTTCTTGGTTAGATACAGTATTGTTGCCATGACTGTTTGTCCCCAGCTCCATGAAAGTAGTGGGTAAAGGATGGAGTGCAAAGACATGGCTAATGTGGTTGCATAGGCCAGACTTTATCCAGGTATGGGTCTATAGCCTTTAGATATGGTACAACACTTCAAAAATAATGGCCTAGTGGACATATATAACGGAAACAGTTGGAAAAAGAAACAAAGGAGAAAGGAAACTTAGGAGAGAAAGAGATATAGAAAAGAGTGCACCCTATTTGATCTGACTCTAGAGTAACATGTACATCTCATAAAGCATCCGACAGGTATTTGATCCAGGGCTCCCATATTTTATTGAATAGGGCCTGTTTATCGAGTGTTATTGCTGAGACGTTCGTTGACCATGATCCATAACAACCTAGTCTTCACCAAGTCAAGTGGAATTGTGGGGGACTTCCAAGACCTAGCAATGGACATTCTGGCTGCTGCAAACATAAATGCTATGAGTCTCCTCATGTGTTCCAGAGCTCCCTCCACCGGGCCACCCAGTAGTGCCTGTTGTGGCGATTTAGTGCGGTTCACTTGGGTGATGGAGTAGAAAAAGGTTTGAAAATGCAAATCTAGAACTGCTTCACTCTTGCGCACAGCCACTATATATGGAATGCTGTGCTATCCATGCCACACCCTCTAAAGCACAATAGGGAAGCACCCAGAACACACAAGGCCATCCTCATTGGCACCATGTACCACCGCAAAAAGACTTTATAATTTGCTTTAATCAAAGAAGTATGTCAGGTCTCTCACTTACCAGACCAGAGAGTCCACTTGGGCAGAGGGTAGGCTCCCTTACGTATCCGACTCGCGGCCCCTGGTAGAGCAGACAGGAGGCGCACGAGTGCGGAGTGGTATGAGAGCCTGTGCAGGAGTCCTTGTTCCGGAGGTTAGCAGTCTTCAAACAGCAGATGATAGTCAGTGGCACAGACAACAGATGCTGAGCAGGAGCTGGAGACAGGTTAGTGCACAAGCTGGGTTTGGCAACAGGCGGGCAGGAGAGGTACAGAAGGAGCAGGCAGAAGCGAAGTCAAAACAGGCCGGGGTCAAATGCAGGCGGAGGTCAGGAGAATCCAAAAGGCAAGCCGGGTCATCAACAGATCAGGAACACAGGAATCACAGAAACTAGGAACAGGAAACAGGAAACAGGAACTAGGCACGGAGCTGTTGATCAGGCAGCACTGATCAGAGGGAGAAGCAAGCCTAAATAGGCTGATTGGCGGCAAACGCCGCAGTCGTGTGCGCACCGTTACGCACAGGCGCCCGCGCACCCGCACGCACCCGAGCGAGCCCCCGGACAGCGGCATGCACACCAGCGCCACCAGGTGAACGCATAGCAGCGCCCATAGAAGCAGGCGCCCGAGCACCCGCAGGAAATCGCGCACCAACGCGCCCCGGCGCGCGATGACGCCCAATCAGGTAGGCTCTCTGACAAAGTATTAATATACAATTTAGATGCAAGTTGTGCCATCTTAAGCCATCAGCCATTTCCAAGGTCACACCTAAATATTGAAAGAAATTGAGATATGTCATTTCTGGTCAGCTGGAACGCAGCTGGAGCGCTAACTGGCGATTCCTTTACAATACATGCTGATCCCTGTATTCTTTGATGTAATTGCAATACAGTCTTTTTTTAAACAAATGATTCAAAATACTGTACCATAAGAGCATCCTTCCTTTCTCTGTCTATATGGCAACACTGGAGCTTTGAATACGCTACCTACAGTGGGGCAAAAAAGTATTTAGTCAGCAACCAATTGTGCAAGTTCTCCCACTTAAAAAGATGAGAGAGGCCTGTAATTGTCATCATAGGTATACCTCAACTATGAGAGACAAAATGTGGAAACAAATCCAGACAATCACATTGACTGATTTTTGAAAGAATTTATTTGCAAATTATGGTGGAAAATAAGTATTTGGTCACCTACAAATAAGCAAGATTTCTGGCTCTCACAGACCTGTATCTTCTTCTTTAGGAGGCTCCTCTGTCCTCCATTCATTACCTGTATTAATGGCACCTGTTTGAACTTGTTATCAGTATAAAAGACACCTGTCCACAACCTCAAACAGTCACACTTCACCACTATGGTGAAGACCAAAGAGCTGTCGAAGGACACCAGAAACAAAATTGTAGACCTGCACCAGGCTGGGAAGACTGAATCTGCAATAGGCAAGCAGCTTGGTGTAAAGAAATCAACTGTGGGAGCAATAATTAGAAAATGGAAGACATACAAGACCACTGATAATCTCCCTCGATCTGGGGCTCCACGCAAGATCTCACCCCGTGGGGTCAAAATGATCACAAGAACGTGAGCAAAAATCCCAGAACCACACGGGCGGACCTAGTGAATGACCTGCAGAGAGCTGGGACCAACGTAGCAAAGGCTACCATCAGTAACACACTACGCCGCCAGGGACTCAGATCCTGCAGTGCAGACGGGTCCCCCTGCTTAAGCCAGTACATGTCCGGGCCTGTCTCAGGTTTGCTAGAGAGCATATGGATGATCCAGAAGAGGATTGGGAGAATGTCATATGGTCAGATGAAACCAAAGTAGAACTGTTTGGTAGAAACATAACGCGTCGTGTTTGGAGGAGAGAGAATGCTGAGTTGCAACCAAAGAACACCATACCTACTGTGAAGCATGGGGGTGGCAACATCATACTTTGGGGGTGTTTCTCTGCAAAGAGAACAGGACGACTGATCCGTGTACATGAAAGAATGAATGGGGCCATGTATCGTGAGATTTTGAGTGCAAACCTCCTCCCTTCAGCAAGGGCATTGAAGATGAAACGTGGCTGGGTCTTTTAGCATGACAATGATCCCAAACACACCGCCCGGACAACAAAGGAGTGGCTTCGTAAGAAGCATTTCAGGGTCCTGGAGTGGCCTAGCCAGTCTCCAGATCTCAACCCCATAGAAAATCTTTGGAGGGAGTTGAAAGTCCGTGTTGCCCAGCAACAGCCCCAAAACATCATTGCTCTAGAGGAGATCTGCATGGAGGAATGGGCCAACATATCAGCAACAGTGTGTGACAACCTTGTGAAGACTTACAGAAAACGTTTGACCTCTGTCATTGCCAACATAGGATATATAACAATGTAGTGAGATGCACTTTTGATATTGACCAAATACTTATTTTCCACCATAATTTGCAAATAAATTATTTCAAAAATTAGAAAATGTGATTATCTGTATTTGTTTCCACATTTTGTCTCTCAAAGTTGAGGTATACCTATGATGACAATTACAGGCCTCTCTCATCTTTTTAAGTGGGAGAACTTGCACAATTGGTGGCTGACTTAATACTTTTTTGCCCCACTATATATATATATATATATATATATATATATATATATATATATATATATATATATATATATATATATATATATATATATATATATATATATATATATATATATATATATATATATATATATATATATATACTGAATGGATGACAGCAGCGGTCTGGATTCATTCCTGTGACCTCATGTAGGACATCATGGATTTTCACATATGTGCAATTTGACTCCCTGTAATAGGGGTCAATTAAGTCTGGTGAGTACATTGTGTGTCCGCATGCGGGTGGAGAGGAACCTTTCCTCTATTCACTGAGGATGTTTATTCACATGTGGGATCTATACAAGGACTTCACAATTTTTATGTATTTTTATCATTTAAATGAAGATGTATTTGTTTATTCACTATGGTGATTTATGATATGTCATTTATGATGTAAGAGCGCGGTTCCTTTGTTTCTTTTTCACGCCTAAATATTGTTCCCATTTTTCCATGTAGAACAACTTATCTGAATTAGATGTCAATGTGGCATAAACTTTAGATATATGGCCGGTATGCTTATCAAAAGTTCCACAAAGGTGCCCTTTCTGTATTTTTATGGTTTGAGCTATTGTTTTGTGCCCATCGAGGGAAGCCTTGCTGTCCAGGAGCCACCTTGCAAGAACTATTGTGCTTTTAAAATTATTCCATATTAAGTCTATAGGTTTTCAGCGCCTCTTTGAGTATGGTGTACTGAAGACATTATGGTGGGTATTAGTTCTTCACATTATCCAAACTGTAGATTAAGTCATCATAGTGGACCTTAGTTCAGCTTACTTCTAATTCATGTATTTTCAGGATGTAGGTTAAACTAAGTCAACCTGTATTGATATGGCCAATCTTTGTCTTCAGTGGAGGTAGGCGATGGCAGAATTTTACATCCAATCCTTTATTTTTTGTGCTTATCTCTATATCCTGTATGGCGCAACACATCTTTTCTGTGTTCGATAGCAGAACACATGTGCTTTATGACCACAAATTAGAGATGAGAAGAAGTCAGAGAATGAATAGATCAGCAGAGCATGTGCAGCTCTACAGAGGAAAAAAAAAAGAAATACCGTATTTATCGGCGTATAACACGCACCGGCGTATAACACGCACCCCAATTTAGGAGGGAATTTTAAGGAAAAAAAATGGCTTCTTAGTGCAGCCATGTCAGTGCAGCCATGTCAGTGCAGCCTTGTCAGTGCAGCCATGTCAGTGCAGCCTTGTCAGTGCAGCCATGTCAGTGCAGCCATGTCAGTGCAGTCTTGTCAGTGCAGCCTTCCCCAGTGTCCAGTGCAGCCTTGTCAGTGCAGCCTTCCCCAGTGTCCAGTGCAGCCTTGTCAGTGCAGCCTTCCCCAGTGTCCAGTGCAGCCTTGTCAGTGCAGCCTTCCCCAGTGTCCAGTGCAGCCTTGTCAGTGCAGCCTTCCCCAGTGTCCAGTGCAGCCTTGCCCCAGTGCAGCCTTGCAGGATCCCATCTCCATCTGCTGAGCTTAAAAATCGCCGACCGCGATTTGAAAATGGTGCCGCCGGCGCCAAAATATACAGAGCCGGTCCTCGGCTCTTCTCAGCGGCTCTCGTGCACTTTGGGCTCCACTCGTAGTCCCGCCCGGGATGGGCGTGACAGTGAGCGGAGCTATCCGAACCTAGCCGAGTACACTCGGCTAGGTTCGGGCGGCGACGAGTGAAGCCGAAAAAGGCCGAGAAGAGCCGAGGACCGGAACTGTGTATTTCGGCGCCGGCGGCGCCATTTTCAAATCGCGGTCGCCGATTTTTAACATCTGTGAGCTCAGGATCGCAGGGGATCGGCGTATAACACGCACCCACGATTTTCCCCTGATTTTAAGGGGAAAAAAGTGCGTGTTATACGCCGATAAATACGGTACATAAGTCTGCTTGGCAGAACAGATCATTTTGGTGAATATTTAAAATATAAATGAATGTATCTAGGTTGGGCGAATCTCTTTCATACAGATTGATTCATTTATCTCTACAGTAAATTAATCTCTGATGTAATTGAATTAATGAGGTATCAACAAATAGTGGTAATGTGGATACATAGATAGTACTAAGTGCCACGTCCTAAGATAGTACATATAAAGAAAGAAAGATTGGGCTTTGGACTTTATTGGCACAATAATCACTGTAGTTGATATAATTAAAAATCCAATTTATTAAAGATTGTTTAAAAATATAAAAAGACAAAGACAGAATTCAGTTCATGGTCATACATTTACAGTATATACACTCCATACAAAGCTCTGTATTGTAGACGTCAGTTATACAATTGTTGTAATAACCAATTTACATACAGTTGTATTGTAATTGAGAGGGAGCTATGCGCAACATGCAACACGCAACATGTTGAGCAAGTCCTTGTCACTGATTACTATCCCTGCATAGCTCCCTCTCAATTACAATACAACTGTATGTAAATTGGTTATTACAACGATTGTATAACTGACGTCTACAATACAGAGCTTTGTATGGAGTGTATATACTGTAAATGTATGGCCATGAACTGAATTCTGTCTTTGTCTTTTTATATTTTTAAACAATCTTTTATAAATTGGATTTTTAATTATATCAACTACAGTGATTATTGTGCCAATAAAGTCCAAAGCCCAATCTTTCTTTCTTTATAATCTCTGATGTAAGTTATAAATACTGTATATAGGTTGTATTTATGAATCATGCTGGAAGGCCATGGCCATGGTCAAAAATAATTCAACACCACAATTCTTTTTGCAGTTTTTAGCAGATGACTTTTTTAAAAGGAATGCATAGGGTATTATCAGGTGTGCATGAGTAGGTTCGATGAATTATTATTTAAATGTGTGTAATATGTCTGAGCAGCCATAACTGTTCTTTATATACCCAATTTCTTCTTTACAGTGCCACATAATGGTGGCTCTTCACTACTACTACCACCTTACAATGCAAGTCAATGAGTTGGTTTGCTCCCTCTAATGACTAATGTACAAATCACTCCATGCTATACAGTAAAATATACAGTGCCTTGCAAAAGTATTCACCCCCCCTTGGCATTTTTAGTGTTTTGTTGCCTCACAACCTGGAATTAACATGGATTGTTTGAGGATTTGCATCATTTAATTTACAGAACATGCCCACAACTTTGAACATGTTTTTTTTTTTTGTATTGTGAAGCAAACAACAAATAAGACAAAATAACAGAAAAAGTCAATGTGCGTAACTATTCACCCCCTAAAGTCAATACTTTGTAGAGCCACCTTTTGCGGCTATCACAGCTCCAAGTGGCTTTGGATAAGTCTCTATGAGATTGCCACATCTTACCACTGGGATTTTTCCCCATTCCTCCTTGCAAACTGCTCCAGCTCCTTCAAGTTGGATGGTTTGCGCTGGTGAACAGCAATCTTTAAGTCTGACCACAGATTTACTATTTGATTGAGGTCTGGGCTTTGACTAGGCCATTCCAACACATTTACATGTTTCCCCTTAAACCACTCAAGTGTTGCTTTAGCACTGGTTTTGGGGTCATTGTCCTGCTGGAAGGTGAACCTCCATCTTAGCCTCAAATCACACACAGAGTGCTACAGGTTTTGCTCAAGAATATCCCTGTATTTAGCACCATCCATCTTTCCCTCAACTCTGACCCAGTTCCAAAAAACATCCCCACAGCATGATGCTGCCACCCCCATGTTTCACTGTGGGGATGATGTTCTTTGGGTGATGTGATGTGTTGGGTTTGCGTCAGACATTGCGTTTTCTTTGATGGCCAAAATGTTACATTTTATTATCATCAGACCAGAGCACCTTCCTCAATACATTTTGGGAGTCTCCCACATGCCTTTTCGCAAACGTGCCATTTTGTTTTTTGCTGAAAGTAATGGCTTTCTTCTGGCCACTCTGCCATAAAGCCTAACTCTATGGAGCGTACGGCTTATTGTCGTCCTGTGTACAGATACTCCAGTCTCTGCTGTGGAACTCTGCAGCTCCTCCAGGGTTAGCTTAGGTCTCTGTGCTGCCTCTATGATTAATGCCCTCCTTGCCCGGTCCATGAGTTTTGGTGTGCAGCCATCTCTTGGCAAGTTTGCTGTTGTGCCATGTTCTTTCCATTTAGTTATGATAGATTTGATGGTGCTCCTAGCGATCATCAAAGATTTGGATTTTTTTTATAACTTAACCCTGACCTGTACTTCTCAACAACATTGTCCCTTACTTGTTTGGAGAGTTCCTTGGTCTTCATGGCAGTGTTTGGTTAGTGATGCCTCTTGCTTAGGTGTTGTAGCCTCTAGGGCCTTTCAAAACAGTGTTTTGTTTATATGTAATGACACATCATGTGACACTTAGATTGCACACAGGTGGACATCATTTCACTAATTATGTGACTTCTGAAGGTAATTGGTTGCACCAGAGCTTTTTATGGGCTTCATAACAAAGGGGGTGAATACATACGCACATGCCAATTATCAGTTTTTTATTTCTGAAAAATAGTTTTATGTATATATTTTTCTAATTTTACTTCACCAACTTAGACTATTGTGTTCTGATCCATCACATATAATTCATATTAAAAAAAACATTGAACTAAAGGCTGTAATGTAACAAATAGGTAAAAAGTCAAGGGGGTGAATACTTTTGCACGGTACTGTATAAGATCAAAAAAATACAAATATAGGGGCCACAGAAAATGTATTTAATACTTCGTACAAATTCCTTTGTTGGTAATGATACAAGATGCCTCATGTATGGAGAAACTAGTCGGATGCCTTGCTCAGGTGTGATTGTTGCCCAATACTTCCGCACAAACAGTCTTCAAATCTTGAAGGTTTCCGTGAGCCTCTTCTATGAACTCTGATCTTTAGTTCTTTCCATAGATTTTCTATTGTATTCAAGTCAGGTGATTGTCTGGGCCATTCTAGCAGTTTTATTTTATTTCTTTGAAACCAATTAAAGGTTTCCTTGGCTTTGTGTTTGGGATCGTCTTGCTGAAATGTTCAACCTTGTTTTATCTTCATCATACTGGTAGATGGTGGCAGATTTTTATCAAGAATGTCTTGGTTTTTCCATTCATCCTTCCTTCAATCACATGAAATTTGTCAGTACTAAAAAACAGCCCCACACCATGATGTTCCCACCTCCAAACGTCACTGTTGGTATGGTGTTTTTGGGGTAATGTGCAGTGCCATTTGACCTCCAATCACAGTATGTATTATGGCCTCCAAAGAGTTCAATTTTGGTCTCATCTGACCAGACTATATTCCCCCAGAATTTCACAGGCTTGTCTGAATGTTGTCCAGCAAACTTTAAACAAGCTTCAACATGCTTTTTCTTCAGCAATGGTGTCTGTGAATGGTGAACATGCATACAGGCCATGGCGGTTGAGCACATTACTTATTGTTTTCTTTGAAACAATTGTACCTGCTAATTCCAGGTCTTTCTGAAACTCTCCACAAGTGGTCCTTGGCTCCTGGACAACTCTTCTGATAATTCGTTTCACTCCTCTGTCAGAAATCTTGCGAGGAGCAACAGTTTATGTTGAAATGATGTTCTTTCCACTTCCGAATTATGGCCCTAACAGTGCTCACTGTAATATTCAGAAGTTTAGAAATCCTTCTGTAACCAATGGTATTAGTATGTTTTGCAACAATAAGGTTGCCAATGTCTTGAGAGAGCTCTTTGCTTTTGACCATCATGAGATTTTTTGTGACACATTGGTAATGGAACACCTTTTTATAGGCCATCAGTTGAGACTGAACCAGCTGATATTAATTTGCACTGACAAGGGGCAGGATTTCTTTCTAATTACTGATAATTTCATCTAGTGTCTTGGCTTTCCATTCCTTTTTGCTCCTCCCTTTCTTCATGTGTTCAATACTTTTTCCCTGTGTCATTCCATTTTATTACACATTACACATAACTTAATTTCTGAACTTCTTTGCTTTGGTTTCTTTGTATGTATAGATTGCATGGATTGTTACCGATATGTTGAAATTTTCATGTCAATGGCACCTTTAGAAATATGTTTACCTGGAAAAATGGTGACGTGTTCAATACTTATTTTACCTGCTGTATGTAGCAGACCAAAAGGGACCAAATAAGATCATCTATTTTTTGTAGGAGTTAACCTCCCTGGCGGTATGATTATTTCAGATTTTTGATGCTCAAAGCGGTACAATGTTTTGCATGGAAATTTGGCTTTTTATATTGTAGGCCTATAATTCTTAGGAATAACATGCTTAAATCTGTCCAAACAAGAGTCTAGTAGATATCCCGGGTATGATAACGTTTGAAACACGAAATCATAAATTATAATATAATAAATAACTATGAATAATTATAACAAATAATAATATAAAAATAATAAAAATTATTCAATAATGTAATCACATCAAAAACATTGAAATTTGCTCAGTTGCAGAATTGTGGCTGTCATTACTTTAAGTGTTTGATGATGGATTTCTACACAAATCACTATCGCTCAATTATACAAGTGTTCTAATTTATTATCGCTGTTCTCCAGCTGGTCTAAAACCGCTTTTGATGTAAAAGGACGGTTTTGGTTGCTATGGACAATCTCCATAATATAAAACTGCATACAGGGCACTGGACAAACCACTAGGGACAAAAGGGATGTGAAATAAATTGATACAGTAATGTAATCTGTAAGATTACAGTTTACTGTATGTGTTCTGTGTTTTTTACTTTTTGAATTTGGCGCCGTTCTCCGTCCCCGTGCTTCGCAACTCTCTCAGGGAACGGAGCTCGGCACTGTGATAGACCCGGCAGAGGACATGACTCGCACACACAGCGGGGGGGACAGCGCAGGATCCTGGGGACAAAGTAAGTAACTTTGCCTGGATCCTGCGATCCCGAGTGTGGCTCAGGGTTACTGCTTTTGGTACTGAAAATCCATCCCGAGCCACACTCGGGATTACCGCCAGGGAGGTTAAACAAAGGGAACCAAATTGATCTATATATTCCTAAATACAAATAGCAGTTCCATTTACAGTATTTATCTAGTGGTAAAAAATGTTCTCTATATTAAATTACTTCTTATTAATTAAATTCATATTAATCCAAAAAAGCATTTTTAAGCACAGATCCAAAAGACCTGAGTATTGTTGCTGACTATTGTCCATCCCTTTATGATTACAGTGTACCCATCTTCTGATGTATACTTCTAGCAGGATAATGCACCATGTCATAAAGCTCAAATCATCTCATTTTTTTTAAATGGGATATTTATTATAGCAAAACGTAAAAGATTGTGTTTTTTTTTTTTTCAAAATTGTCGCTCTTCTTTTGTTTATAGCGCAAAAAATAAAAACCGCAGAGGTGATCAAATACCACCAAAAGAAAGCTCTTTTTGTGGGAAAAAAGGAATGTGAATTTTGTTTGGGTACAGCATTAAACGACCGCTCAATTGTCAGTTAAAGTGACGCAGTCATTGAGCAGCCAAAACTTCCGGGGCTGAAGTGGTTAAATTCAACTATTCTGATGGCCCAATGTTTGATATCTAACTAATCATCTCAGTTAGACATTGATGATGTACAGTGGGGCAAAAAAGTATTTAGTCAGCCACCAATTGTGCAAGTTCTCCCACTTAAAAAGATGAGAGAGGCCTGTAATTGTCATCATAGGTATACCTCAACTTTGAGAGACAAAAGGTGGAAACAAATACAGATAATCACATTGTCTAATTTTTGAAAGAATTTATTTGCAAATTATGGTGGAAAATAAGTATTTGGTCAATATCAAAAGTGCATCTCACTACATTGTTATATATCCTATGTTGGCAATGACAGAGGTCAAACGTTTTCTGTAAGTCTTCACAAGGTTGTCACACACTGTTGCTGATATGTTGGCCCATTCCTCCATGCAGATCTCCTCTAGAGCAATGATGTTTTGGGGCTGTTGCTGGGCAACACAGACTTTCAACTCCCTCCAAAGATTTTCTATGGGGTTGAGATCTGGAGACTGGCTAGGCCACTCCAGGACCCTGAAATGCTTCTTACGAAGCCACTCCTTTGTTGTCCGGGCGGTGTGTTTGGGATCATTGTCATGCTAAAAGACCCAGCCACGTTTCATCTTCAATGCCCTTGCTGAAGGGAGGAGGTTTGCACTCAAAATCTCACGATACATGGCCCCATTCATTCTTTCATGTACACGGATCAGTCGTCCTGTTCCCTTTGCAGAGAAACAGCCCCAAAGCATGATGTTGCCACCCCCTCTTCCCAGCCTGGTGCAGGTCTACAATTTTGTTTCTAGTGTCCTTCGACAGCTCTTTGGTCTTCACCATAGTGGAGTTTGGAGTGTGACTGTTTGAGGTTGTGGACATGTGTCTTTTACACTGATAACAAGTTCAAACAGGTGCCATTAATACAGGTAATGAGTGGAGGACAGAGGAGCCTCTTAAAGAAGATACAGGTCTGTGAGAGCCAGAAATCTTGCTTGTTTGTAGGTGACCAAATACTTATTTTTCACCATAATTTGCAAATAAATTCTTTCAAAAATCAGACAATGTGATTGTCTGGATTTGTTTCCACATTTTGTCTCTCATAGTTGAGGTATACCTATGATGACAACTACAGGCCTCTATCATCTTTTTAAGTGGGAGAACTTGCACAATTGGTGGCTGTCTAAATACTTTTTTGCCCCACTGTATATTAGAAGGAAACCCATTATTTCCCTGCACTCACTTTCTGAGGAGCTGTGAAATGGGACAGGATCAGGTGACACCTCTTCTGCCCCATTAAGGGGTAGCTAAACATAGAGGGTAAGTTAACAGCATGTGTTACCATTGGGCCAGCTTTTGATGTTATTTGATGGAGATGGAAGACAGTAAAATGTGAATAAAGAATTCTGATTCTTCACAAATAAAGTCTGTACTACTCAAATCTGGCCACAAAGAGAAAATTGCCTGTACATTGCACTGAAACTTGTCAATGTTATAATAAGATAAAAAAAATAGATTTTGAAGAATATGCAAAAATGTTGCATCAAAAACACACCACCATTTTCATGCTGAGCAAATTAAAACTCTAACCCTTACTCATATTTACATATTTAGGAACTTGAAAAAGTGAGACTGCATTCACATCCGAGCATAATGTTTTTGCACGTTTTTTCTGGAGTCTCATTGTGCGTTTTTCAGCATTATTATGTACAGCATTTTCCAAGTGTTTTGAGCTTTGCCATGTTTGTATTAGCCAATAGAGCTATCATTTATCACTCTATCATCTGTTTTTTTTTCCAAAGATAAGTTTTTATTAAATACACACAAAGGGATAAATCCCATCACTACAACAAAGATGTAGATGTAAATGAATATTAAGTACAGTGTGTTTGAGAACATTAAACATGTCGCATCAATATCCTTCTTAACGGTCTCAATCATGAGATTGGGTTGCATCAATGCGTGTACCAAAACTCATTTAAATCAGCTTACATGGAGTTTCAGTAAGTGACAGGAACCTCCCCATGTCTTTTACCTTAAGAACACTAAATAAGTAAATAACAGAACAATGAAAGAAGTGGGAAGGGGGCAGGAAGGAGGGAAAGAAGAAGGAGAGAAGAAACAGAGACAGGGCGAGGGCGAGGGAGGACATTACCAGTCCAGGGCACCAAAACACTATGTCCCTAGCAGGGTTGTCCCCTCGTCGGAGTAAATAAAGATATTCCATAGACTCCAGGTCTTTGTGTATTTCTCATGGTTGTGTTGCGCAGTAAGAATCAAGTCCTCCATTTTCTTTATATCCTCCACCTTTCTCAGCCAACACCCAGTAGTCGGTGGACACTGCTGTTTCCAGTATAGGGGTATACACGCCTTGGCTGCATTTAATAGATGTCGTACTAGTGATTTTTTGTAGGTTTTGGCCAGGATCTTTGACAGATGTAGCAGGAAGAAAAACGCGTCCTCCGGGATTTTATATTCAGTGAACGTTTGTGTTATATGACGTGTGTCTTCCCAGAAATTTTCCAATCTTGGACAGGACCAAAAAATGTGTAACAGTGAGCCCCCGTCCTCCCCGCATCGCCAGCAGCAGTCCGAGGTAGTCGGGAAGCACTTGTGTAGCCTAGTGGGTATTAGATACCATCTAGAGAATATTTTAAAATTTGTTTCCTGAATTTTAGTGCACAGGGATGATTTGATGGCAAAAGTGATGATGTGTTGTTTTTGTGTCTCTGAGAATGTCAAGGTCAGCCTCCCATCTTTCCAAGCATAGGAGATGTGGTTGTTTAAGGGGTGAATTTAATAGGAAGTATATTTCGGAGAGTGTTTGAGATATCGGCTCAGACTCCGAGCAGTAGTCCTCAAAAGTCACTAGAGGGCGAGAGAAGGTGTGCAGGTCAGGGATGGAATGAAGGAAATGGTGCAATTGTGCTGCCTTCCAAAAAGGAAGGCGGTAGCTGCCCGTCGTATCAGTCAATTCAGCAAGGAATATCCAACAACCCAACGTCACAAACTTGGAGGCTTGCTCCCATCCCAGGTACAGTATCTCAGGTTTACATATTCCGCATATTGCAGGCCTGGTATAAAGTTCAAGTGTCCGAGAATCGGGTAGAGCGGTAAATTCCCAGACGTCAGCAGTGTTTGCATGGCTATATGAGTGCTGTGTGTTAACGTGGTCCCTATCTATGGGTGGAATTTCAGTCTCGGAGGTAAGGAGTTATAGCACCATAACGCACTTTTCAGAGGAATAATAGTCTGGGATTGTTCTATTGGTGTCCATAGTTTGTATGTTACGTTCCGTCTCCAGTCCAACACCCTGCCCAAGTGAGTGGCCCGATAATAGCGTCGGATGTCTGGTACCGCGAGGCCTCTGTTTTGCTTTGGAAGCAACATTTGAGTTTGGCTTAACCTAGCCTTTTTTAGAGCCCAGATAAAGCGGGTAAAGGGGGCTTGCACTTGTTTGAGAAAAGAGGTAGGTATCTGTATGGGGAGGGCTTGAAACAAGTAAAGGAATTTGGGGAGGATACACATTTTTACCAGGTTACATTTGCCAAACCAGGAATGTAGTCCTTTATGCCAATTTTCCAATAGGGAGCGGGTCTTGGTTAGCAGTGGTGGGAACTTGAGAGCATATGTGCGCATTATGTCGGATGGGATATATGTTCCTAAATATTTAAGAGCCTAACTCGTCCATTTAAAATGAAAGTTTGACTGAATTGGTTAGTATGGAGTGAGTGGGGACAGTGACACCCATAGCTTAAGAAGTTTATTTTTAAATTTGAGATGGCTCCATATGTGTCAAATTCCTTCATAAGGTTAGGTAAAGAGATTGTGGGGTTCATCAGAGAAAAGAGTAAATCATCCGCATATGCAGAGACTTTACACTGGGAATCTCCAACTAAGTCCTACTAGTCCATACTAGTCCCTGTATGTTGGGGTTCAATCTTATTTTGCATAAGAGTGGTTCCAGGGAAAGGGAAAAAAGGAGGGGCGACAATTGGCACCCCTGTCTAGTGCCGTTTCCAATAGGGAAAGCTTCTGATAGCAGGCCATTTACTTTCACCTGTGCCGTTGGATTAGAATAAATCCTGCTTATCCAGCTAAGCATCTGTTCTCCTACACCAATGTGACGGAGAACTGAGAACATAAAGTTCCAGTTCAAATGCTTTTTCGGTATCTGTACTAAAAAATACGCACGGGGTATTTTTAGTATTTGCTATGTAGACAAAGTTTAATCCCTAATGGTGTTGTCTCTTGCCTCTCTAGTAGGAATAAAGCCCACCAGGACTAGATGTATCAAGGACTGGAGATGTTGTGCTAAACGGGTAGCTAGAATTTTTGTGAACAGCTTCAGGTCTGTATTTAAAAGGAAGATAATTCTATAACTCCCACAGGAACCTGGATCTTTCCCTTCTTTGTGGATCAGCGTGATATGGGCTTTTAAAGTGTCTCTGGGAAATAAAGCCCCCGTACCCACTACGTTAAAGAATGTCACCATATGTGGGCCAATAATCGGGGGGAGGGTTTTGTAGTATTGGATGGTATAGCCATCTGGCCCTGGGGCCTTGCTTGGTTTCATGGCTCCAATAGCAAGCTGGAGCTCCTCTAAAGTAATCGGGGGAATCCAGGTCCCCTTGGACTTCTATGGGCAGGGATGGCATTTGGGAGGACGTTATGTATTCGTCAATGTCTGTTTGGGGTGCGTCTCTGCTCGGCAGATTGTATAATGAGTGATAGAAATCCCTGAACTCATGTGATATTTGCTTCGGTAATGTAGCTCCAGGCGTATAATTTGGGGGGTGTAGGCTGCTAATTTTTGTTCCTTGACTGATCTGGTTAACAACTTCCCACATTTATTTCCAGACTCATAATTCATCTTTCAGCATTATTGCAGCACTGCCTTAGCTTTGTAGTGTAGTAGGTCTGTGATTTGTTTACGCAGAGATCCCAGTTCTCTCTCTAATTCCGGTGTGGGGATGTGTTTATGTCGGGATTCTACTGAGGTAAGTGTGGCAAGTAGTTTGGATAGTTGTGCGTTACGTTCTCTCTTGATGCGCGCACCGTGTTTAATAAGTATCCCTCTGAGGACTGTTTTATGGGCCTCCCAAAAGCATCCGGGGTCGCAGTCATTTTTCTGGAAGTATAGGGTTAGTCCTTTCATGACATCTTCCAAAACCTGAGGAGTCTGTAAGAGACTCTCATTTAGTCGCCAGAATCTGGGCCTAGTCGAGTTTCCCCCATCAAGTGTATACGAAAGGGAAATGGGGGCATGGTCCGACCAAGTAATATGGCCAATCATAGAGTCGAATACAGCGTGTAATTGGCTATGCGGGATCAAAAAGAAGTCTATCCTGGTGTATATTTTGTGTGGTGAGGAATAGAAACGTATAATCCCACTCTCCGGAGTGTTGCAGTCACCATATATCGATCAATTGGGTCTTGTGTAAGGAGTTAGCTATCCATTTCCTCTAAAATGGGGAGATCACAGATTGTCCGGACGAAGTATCCGCTGATGGGAGCAGGGCGACATTAAAATCTCCCCCAAGGAATTACTGGCCCTCCGTGAACTCTGTCAATTTGTCCAAAGTGTGTGAAATAAATTTCTCTTGGTGGTCATTTGGGGAGTATAGCGTCGCCAAGGTAAGTTGTGTTTCACCTACGAGACCTTTCAGGAACACAAAATGTCCCCCTGGGTCTTTTACTTCTGCTTGACATTTCCATGGTAGTTTGCTGGACAACAGTATGAAAACCCCTTTGAATTTGGCTGCAGGATTAGTGAAGTGGTATGTCAAGGGGAAAATCTGCTTTTAAGAATAGGTAGTTTGTCATGTTTAAAGTGAGTTTCCTGAATAAAGGCCACATCAGCAGAAGAGCCCTTTAAATCATTTAAGAGCATGCGTTTCTTTTTAGGAATATTTAGGCCTCTTGCTTTCAATGACACTATTTTTATAGATTATAAGTAATAGGTATTATAAATGGTATACCGCCCTTCACCAAAAACTAATACCTCCACCGCGCCACTATGTTTCACAAACTGAATGTGAATTTGCTCAAAATCAATCTACACAATAACCCACATGGGGAATTGAATTCCCACACCCACTATGAAGCAGCCCCTTTAAATTATAATGCATATACTAAGTATTTAATCGGAGATGTCTGTAAACTGCCCAAATCCTCCCACAGACATCTAGGAAAAAATAAGAGGCGCTTTCAAACAAAAAATCAAGTGTATTAAACACAGTGATGGTGTGACCCTCTACACATGTGTATGTGAACACTAATGCAAAGGTGAAATCTATAAACAAATCTACACAAAATGTATATAGGTGTAAATGTACCAGCCAGACCAGTGGTCAAATAAAAAATAAGAGGCGCTTTCAAACAAAAATCAAGTGTATTAAACACATGATGGTGTGACCCTCTACACATGTGCATGTGAACACTAATGCAAAGGTAAAATCTATAAACAAATCTACACAAAATGTATATAGGTGTAAATGTACCAGCCAGATCAGTGGTCAAATAAAAAATTAAAAATAAGAGGCGCTTTTAAACAAAAATCAAGTGTGTTAATCACAGTGATGGTGTGACCCTCTACACATGTGTATGTGAACACTAATGCAAAGATGAAATCTATAAACAAATCTACACAAAATGTATATAGGTGTAAATGTACCAGCCAGATCAGTGGTCAAATAAAAAATAAGAGGCGCTTTCAAACAAAAATCAAGTGTGTTAATCACAGTGATGGTGTGACCCTCTACACATGTGTATGTGAACACTAATGCAAAGGTGAAATCTATAAACAAATCTACACAAAATGTATATAGGTGTAAATGTACCAGCCACATCAGTGGTCAAATATCGATCAACACAGTGATGGTGCGACCCTCTTAATGTGTATAAACCTTAGATGCAGTGTAATCTTAGGAAATACATATCTCAATACATTTCCAGTGATAAAACCTATCCTGCCACTTCATATCATGCTGTACATTCAGAAAATATATTACCAAATATATCCAAAAATAAAAAATACAAAATACAAATTAACTTCAAAAATATAAATCAGTCCACAATAAAACGTGACCACACACGTGAGAAAAATGTGTCCGAATAAAGTGGTAATAAATCTTGATAAAGCACAGGTGATGTTGTGTCTCCTCCACCTCTCCTCTTGTGTGCAGTGATTCCACTCCCTCAAGACCTACACTCACCGACTTAATTTGCCAGCACTCTCATGCAAGGCAATAATCGCTTATCTACCATACACCAAGGTAGTAGGATCAATCGTTGTTCCACAGTGAATGTTTCCAACCCGGTCCACATGAAAAAAAAATATGTGCTCCAATAGTGTAAACCAGTATCACACATTTATTAAAATCACTGCAATCTTCAATCAGTACACTCACATATAAAATGATAAAATACAGCTCAAATAAAGTGCAAATCACATCAAACGTAATTCTAGTGGATCCAAATAAAACAAGTGGTCACGGCGGACCCGAGGTGTGCTGGTGCAGGGTTATCAATCTCACCCCTCCCTTGGATGTCCTCCGTCCCTCCGTGTAAACAATGCTCCTCTCCTTCAGTGTGGCTCACAGTGCTGCACGTCACGTCTCACAGCCACACCCCTGACGTTTCGTCATAGGTTGACTTATTCATGGGATAGCATCACCATCACTGTGTTGATTGATATTTGACCACTGATCTGGCTGGTACATTTACACCTATATACATTTTGTGTAGATTTGTTTATAGATTTCACCTTTGCATTAGTGTTCACATACACATGTGTAGAGGGTCACACCATCACTGTGATTAACACACTTGATTTTTGTTTGAAAGCGCCTCTTATTTTTTATTTGACCACTGATCTGGCTGGTACATTTACACCTATATACATTTTGTGTAGATTTGTTTATAAATTTCATCTTTGCATTAGTGTTCACATACACATGTGTAGAGGGTCACACCATCACTGTGATTAACACACTTGATTTTTGTTTAAAAGCGCCTCTTATTTTTTATTTTTTATTTGACCACTAATCTGTCTGGTACATTTACACCTATATACATTTTGTGTAGATTTGTTTATAGATTTTACCTTTGCATTAGTGTTCACATACACATGTGTAGAGGGTCACACCATCACTGTGTTTAATACACTTGATTTTTGTTTGAAAGCGCCTCTTATTTTTTATTTGACCACTGATCTGGCTGGTACATTTACACCTATATACATTTTGTGTAGATTTTTTTATAGATTTCACCTTTGCATTAGTGTTCACATACACATGTGTAGAGAGTCACACCATCACTGTGTTTAATACACTTGATTTTTTGTTTGAAAGCGCCTCTTATTTTTTCCTAGATGTCTGTGGGAGGATTTGGGCAGTTTACAGACATCTCCGATTAAATACTTAGTATATTTTTATAGATTCCATCGCCCTGTCTTAAGAAGGGGGTAGAGATTAAAGATTGGAGGGAAGAAAAAGGGGGGGTGGGGGGTTAAGAAAGGGGGGAGAGGGAGAGAGAAAGGAGACAGTAGTTTAAGAAAAAGCAAAAAAGAGAGGGTACCCCTTAACTCTGGTGTACCTCTCAGAAGTAAAGCAATAGAATAGGCAACCCTTCACAGGGTGCAGCAGAGAAAACGAAAGAATAAGGCACTAAAGTGCTGGTACGCTCACCAGTTAAAAGCTGGTAATCGAGCGCCAAGCCTATGTCGGAGAATGGGAAGGAACAGCCAGTGAAGGGCCCACTGGCCGCCCCGACCACCCCAACTGTGAGGTAAAATTAAACAACATATATACTAACGACTTGTAACAACAACATGCATTCATATGCTCAAGTTTAAAACAGACATGAAATTCAGGAAACAGCTGGACAGTTGCTGTGTATAGAGTATACTTGTTTAAACAGGAATGAAAAGTAATAATTGGGCAAACCCCTCACCTCAACTTCTGGCAATGTGTGAGTATAAGTGTCAGTTTTACCCCGTGTCTGGATTCTGGGTAGGTAATGTTATGTTATCTCCCCCCGGGTAATGATAGGTATCGAGGGCATCGGAGCCCCCATTTATAGGGGGGTCCATCTGTCCCCGAGAACACTCCCGTGCCTCTGGTTTAATGTGAGTATGTATTACATCCCTCGCTCTCTTCGGGGACGCCAGTATTAGATTATGCTACAGGGAAGGGAAAGGCAGTCCCTGAAAGACACCGGTAGCAGCCGGTGTTCAGGTGTCAGAATGTCCTCCCCTAGTTAAATCTGCATCCATGTGGGGGTACCATCAAAACCCCCCGTCCTGGAGGCAACAAAACCAGGACTCACTGAGGGAACTAATATAAACCACCCCAAAGTACCCAAGAGATGATAAACTACTTATTCCCCCCACACATTTTTTAAAGGTGTCCCCAACGTGTCCTGCGCTAGACCCGCTGTCACGTGAGTTTCAGAGGCAATCAATATGAGTGCGGCCTTAAAGTTCCCACCTCCCCCACAAGTATTAACGGTGCCATATAAAGACATATCCCTGAATGTACATATCATTTATAATGTCCATCACTAATATAGAGATCAATCCCTGTACAGAGAAAGTGACGGGGGATGCTGACATGCAGCTTCCCTGCTGGTATATGATGAGGGGGGCCGCGTACAGCCTCCATTACCGCGCCAAAGGATCGTCCATTCACATTATGTCTGGCTCCAGGATTATCTCAGAAGTCAAGTCCTTGGTGGTTTAATGGAATCATCTTTTCTTGACCCCTGGCCACAAGCAGGGGAGGACAGCATGCATGGTGTCCGTGCACAAATTGGGCAGTCTTAGTGAGCTTCTCGGTCATCAAGGAGTGTTCTGGCTGCATCCTGTGTGAGCATGGGGTAGGCAAGGATAAACAGTATGCCCGGGGGTGCTCAGCCTTATGCGGGGAAGGAGATTGTCACAAATGCTGGTAACACGGGGAGCAACTAAAACTAAAAACTGGGGTAAACCAGTAATCTGTGTGATCCAGTAAGGTGGGTCAGGATGATAACCTGTCGGTTAAGACTCACGTGTCCTGTCTGTGGATGGCGCCCGCGATCTCCTGCTGGGTCTCTGCGGCAGGGAAGCTGATTGCTCCAGTGGATCGTGGTTCCTGGTCGACCCGTCTGGCGAGGGATGATGGCAAGCCAGTCCTGAACCCAAACCGGGTCCGACTCCAAAAAAGCGGAGAGGGCTGGTAGGTCTGTCGAGGTGTGCAAAGTAAAACAGGTCATTGCTTTGTGGAATGTGACCACTAGAGGGTATCCCCAGCAACAGGTACATCCTTTTCATCTGGCCAGGTCCAGCACTAGTCTCAACAGGGCCCTCCGCTGCAAAGTAGCTCTAGAGAGGTCCAGGAGTATCTTAATTGTAGCTCTGTCAAAACTAACATCTCTGTACTCCCATGGCTTGCGGAGGATAAGCTCTTAATGAGTGTATCGGTGTAGCCAGCAAAGCACATTGTGGGGACGATCTGGGTCTGAGGGTTTGGGACTGAGGGTTCTGTGAACCCGTTCCAGCTCTAGAGAGGGGGATGCAGCCCCTAGTATGTCCCGAAAAATGGCCACCACTGTTCCTGCCAAATCCTCTGTGCCAGTGGCCTCCGGGAGTCCCTGCAGCCGCAGATTATTGCAGCAGCTATGGTCCTCCATGTCCTCTAAATGGAGCTGTATGTCCACAGCCGTGGTTGCCTGAGCTGTCTGGGTACACTCCAGAGCCGTCACTCGGTGCTCAAGGGAGGTAACTGAGGTTTCACCAGCTACCATTCGCTCGGTGAGTGAGTGCACATTTGCCCTTACTTCCTGCATGTGCCATCCATGGGCCTCCTTAATGCGGCAAACAAGGGCCTCGATGTCTGCTTTTGTAGGGAGGGCCTGCAGTATGAAGCGGAGGTCCTCGGGAAAGCTGCCATCTGTTGGGATGGCCCGGCCATGTCCGAACGGAAGGCGGCCGGAGTCCCCAGAGGTAGGTCCAGATCAGCGGATGGTGAGAGGAAGGTGAGTAGAGTGGGTGCGTTGCCTTCCTCCATACAGGGGACATGTGGAGTCTCTGCAATGGCACCTGGTGAGGCGCGCTGTGGGTCATGCCGTTATAGCCGTGCTTAGTAGTCGTCTAGTTGCCGAGGTAAGCCGGGGGAAGCCAGGAGCACACCAGAAAGACGTCCTCGCTCGGCCATTGCTAAGCCACGCCCACCACTCTATCATCTGTTCTGTCATTTGTTGCTATGTGTTTCTGCTTTCAGCTGCTTCAAAAACACACCAATCTACTTGAATTGAGCTACAAAAGTAGCTACAAAACTTTTTTGAGCTTCAGGCTTTTGGCTTCAGGTATTTTGTAATGGAGATTGTTCTCGCGCAGTTGAAAAGTTGGCCTACCGCTGGCCATGTATTGAAGTGGTGTCTGAGCAGTCACTGCCTTTTATCAGGGACAAAGAAGTGAGAGGGTTGGCAGTGCAATTGTTGAATTGGTCCTCCACAGTGCAACATTTACAGAATCTGCTAGAGTGCTTTCCATCTCCAAGTGACCGAGTTGCTTTAAGTCCATACGTCCACTCCACAGATATAACCATACCAGGACATAATAAAAGAAATAAGAAAAATACAAATTATAATGTCTATTAATCATTTTCATTAAATGATCTTACTTTTAATTATTTAATGTGCACTTACTAGTAACATTAATTATTAAACTACGAAGTCATGAAAATGTCTTGCTCTTTGGGAATTGCAATTCTCAGTTCATTGACTAAAAGAATCCGTTTGATTAGCTGACTTAAAAGGTGTTAAGCTAATACATTTAGTATCCTTGCTTGAAGGATTAAGCCATGTAAGAAGCTGAATTTGATCAGAGGTGAAAGGAAGTATGACAGAATTTGAATACTGATATTTAATCTACCTATTTCTGCACACATGTATATACAATAAAGTCATGATTTGCAGTAAAGTCTTGCAATGATCAAAATGGGAAATTGACTATCACAAGCACAGATGACCACTCAGTATACATGACTTATAAAATAATTTAATGCAATTAACTGTGTAAACAATCATCAATGTTATTAACACTGCATCAGTCTGTACCACATGTTGATACATAGGTTGTATGTCTTATAGCCTCTAGTACCTTTATGCCCCTTATGAACCAAAACAATTTTTACATTTTCACCATGGGTCTGTTTATTTGGTGATAACTTTGTCATTACTTATGATAACAAAGTAATATATACTGTACCTTGGCTTTATTGGGATAGCAATGCAATTTTGTAGTGCAAACATTATTTTATTTTATTTGGAATCTATACACAAAATATGTAAAAAAAATTAAAATATTTTTTTTCTGTTTTAACCAATGTTGGTTAAAAAAAGCAGATTTTTTTTTAAATAACATGTCATACTTACCTGCTCTGTGCAGTGGGTTTGTTATAGTTATTTTACCACTGATACCTTTTTTCTTTAGGTTCTTTAGCTTTTAATATCACTTTGAGGGCCCAAGACTGAACTCTTAGGCATGCTCTTATTAGAGCTGGGTTATGGTGGTTTTAGTTTTCAACTACTTTCTTGGTCCGATCTTTATAAAGTGTAAAATAACTTCCTTTATGTAGCTTCAGGAAAGGAAATCAAATGCCCCTACCTCGTAGCAGAGTCAGTTCTTCAGTCTTCTGGATACCACAATCAGTTACGTTTAGACCCAAATAAAAATAATATTTTTTTATTAAACCACTTAGCTGACGTACCTTCAGATGTTGGAGTATACATTCTATAACAAATCACCAACATTAGTGAATTACGTGTATATACAGTGCATTGTAGTCTGTGCATGCACATAATAAAAAACATTTAATAGGAGAGAGAGGGTGTGGTTGAAAGAAGGTGGGCCAACATCCCTGGATAGGCAGAAATGAGAAAATAACCCCCCAAAAAGTAATGGGATTATGTGAGCCCAAAGTATGCAAAACAAGTAACAGAAAAGCATACATATAATAAGCAGTAATACAAATTTGATTGTTACAATGATAATAAAAACAATGGGTGGCTGGTGTGATGGCTAAAATACCAACAAGGTACCAAATACAGATACAGATGATTGCATATGTATTTTGGTTTCATAGGAGACCTGGCCGCTACATACACCAAAGCCCATTCTGAGCATATTAGGAGTATTGACAACTCCTGGCTATCCCAATTTCCCAGAAGTAAAGGGATGTTCCCCTGTGGACATTGTCAGGTTTGTCCATATGTACACAGGACTACAAACTTCAGTGATTCTCAGAACGAAAAGAATTTTGAAATAAAAAGCCTTATCAATTGTGCAACCACCAGGGTCATCTACATGCTGACCTGTCCATGTAAAAAGATATACATTGGTAAGACTAAACGCCAATTTAGGATTCGTTTAGGAGAACACATGAGAGAAATCCTGGAAAAAAACCCTGAGAAACCAGTGGCCAGACACTTTGCCCAATACCATCAGGGCAAGCTGTCTGGCATGCTGGTGAAAGGAATTTATGCTCTGAACCTCTCCTCTACAAGAGGGGATTTTGATCAAATTTTACAGCAGAAAGAAAAAAGATGGATCTTTCGCCTGGGCTCTCTGGCCCCTCGGGGCCTGAATACGGAACTGAATTTACAACCCTTTTTGACAGCATAAATAGATACTAGACATGGACCCTATGGGGTATTGGCCCTGCAGTTGCTGTTCAGCTTGTTATCATGCTCTTTTCAGAAACATCAAGGTTGTTTCTGAGCATCAGCAATATTATTTACCCTACCGTTATGGCATTTATGACGTATTACATGAACAGCATACTGCAGTAGACCTCTTACCCCACTCCATGTCAGCTCTATATGTCATTGTTTTTCCTTTTCCCTTTCTCTCCCCCCTTTTCCCCCCTCCTCTTCTCTCCCCTCCTTTCTCTCTCTCTACTCTTAAAAACTCCCATTCCCACCATAAAATTCCCTTTCTGTCTCTGATCCAACTTGGTCGACTATCCTATATGGAACCCCAGTATTATTAGCATTTGGTTATTGGCTATGTGTGATTGATGGAATAAGTTTGACCTGCATGTACTTTAGGCTTACCTAATGGCTGCTTCAGTGTAGGAAATATGGATAGCAACTGTATTGTTTATCCCTTTCACCATCCCTATTATTTTCATTAATGCTCTTTATGTTTGGCCATTCACTATAATGATCATATATCAGGATCACGAAACGACAAACAATTAACGTCAACAAACGGGACACACACAGCATGGATGTTTCTCCTCAACTTAAATCTAAGAGGTGGGCGTGTACGAGGAACGGACGGAATAAGAAGGAGCCCTCGCACGCCACCTACACGTCCAGACGAAGCTACACATCTTGGTTTGTGAAACGCGTTGACGTCACTGCGCCCGGACGTCACGCCTGCTGTCATCCCCCGTTGGGGCTAGCCGGCTCACCGATTGAGGGAATGTTCCGCTCGTTTGCGGGGAACAACCGCTGAAGTGATTACAGGCGCACCTAGATGGCCGGCCATCCGCACACCTGAGCATATACCCGTGGGGTTGTCAGGATCACCCAGGAAATACCCAGTATTGTGCACGGTGAACAGTGGTGCAGTCCACAGCACAGGGGACATCACACTGCGGAAGTACCTGTGAATCTTTGAACGGGACCCGTCAGTGGTAAAGTACTTAGCCGCCTGCGCTGAATGTTGCTGCCTACATTTAACCACTGTTTGATTCACCTCCACAGCACGTTTGTTTACATCTCACATACCAGCCTGCTCATTATACCAATTGTCTCATACTATCCTGGACTTCCGCCACCCTAGCTCCTATTTTACATACCATGGCCCCATCATTCATCTCCGTCTCATGGTTACCGATATCTGATCTCTGATCTTGTATCAGCGCCCCACTCCACGGCTTATACCTCTCTCCTCTGCCCCTTTCCTATCCTTTATCCCACCTTTCCCTCACCTCACTCCCTTCCACATCCTTTTTCCCCATCCCCTTCCCCATCTTTTCCCATTTTTGAGCCGCCCCCCCGGGGGGATTGATGTTCGCTGCACAACCCCATTCAGTCATACTGAACACTCCTCATTGTAGCAGGTTGTGCAGACATCAATAGCCCAGACGTCTGGACGCATTCGTTTGTTTTTATATGTTGTTTTGTCTGTGTACTAGTATTGATCGATCAGCTACCACCGATCAATCTATTTTATTTAGGCAATGTTAACTTGTGAAGCATGCTATCTTATCTCCACGTGTATGTTCTTGTACCCTATTAAACACATAATTGACTTTCACACGTCTATTCATATTGTCTTTCTTTTTGGTCCCCTCCTGTTTGGGACAATTGTTTGTATAGTTGTTTAAGGGGCTGAAGGGCAATTAGAGATTAAGGGTACAGACCATTAACGTGGTTGAAACAAGCTTCATTAAATTTTACTTGTTTTTATACACCAAACCCCGACACGTTTCAGAATAATGATTCCTTCTTCAGGAATAAGTAGCAGAGAGGTAAGTATCTGTTCTATAAAAAAAGATTTAAATACAGGCAAATATAACCAAGACAACCGCAAATACATAGCAAAGAGCTTATTTTTAACATATACAGTGGGGAAAAAAAGTATTTAGTCAGCCACCAATTGTGCAAATTCTCCCACTTAAAAAGATGAGAGAGGCCTGTAATTGTCATCATAGGTATACTTCAACTATGAGAGATAAAATGTGGAAACAAATCCAGACAATCACATTGTCTGATTTTTGAAAGAATTTATTTGCAAATTAAGGTGGAAAATAAGTATTTGGTCAATATCAAAAGTTCATCTCAATACTTTGTTATATATCCTTTGTTGGCAATGACAGAGGTCAAACATTTTCTGTAAGTCTTCACAAGGTTGTCACACACTGTTGCTGGTATGTTGGCCCATTCCTCCATGCAGATCTCCTCTAGAGCAGTGATGTTTTGGGGCTATCACTGGGCAACACTGACTTTCAACTCCCTCCAAAGGTTTTCTATGGGGCTGAGATCTGGAGACTGGCTAGGCCACTCCAGGACCTTAAAATGCTTCTTACGAAGCCACTCCTTCGTTGCCCGGTCGGTGTGTTTGGGATCATTGTCATTGTCACTGACCTTACAACGGAGCCCAAAAAGATGAGGGTGGACTCTTGTATGGTTCCGGTCCAAGCACCCCTGGTGGTGGGTACAGGGAGTGCGAGGGCAAGGAAAGGGTGCAGGTGCTTGCAGGCAGGAGGCTGGAACTTGGAGATATAGGAACCTCTGCTGAGGAGATGTGGAAACTGATCACCAAACTTGTTCAGCGGGAGCCAGATCAGGATCAACTGCAGAATCAGGAACAGGCAGGGGTCGGCAACAGGCTGGCAGCGGGGTCCCAATTCAGAAGGAAAAACTGTAGTCAGGAACAGGCAGGGGTTGGCAACAGATGGGCAGCAGGGTACAGAATCAGGAGGCAGAGCTGTAATCATAAGTTCAAGCCAAGGTCAGTATTGCAGGTAGAGGCAGGTTCAGCAGGCAGGGGAGATCCAAGAGAATGGTCAGAAGATAGCTAGGTTTTCAGGAACAAGGTCAATCAGGCAGAGTAACAACAGGAACACAGGAACAAGCAGAAGACAATCCAGCACTGATGCTAGGCAGACTCTCTGTTTATATAAGGTGCTGTGTGCCAGGATTGGCGCATGCGCGTTAGCACATTAGCGCTTTGGCACTCGCGGGCGCGCGATAGCACGCATGCGCGGTTGCATAGAGCCATTGTGCATGCTCACCCTGGATCTCATTTGTCTCTGGTTATGGTTCCGTGCATGCACATTGGCATTAGCAGAACGAGGATTGGTAGCTGCTTTATGGAGATGGGTGCTTGCTGTGTGAGTTCTCTGACAGTCATGCTGAAAGACCCAGCCACGTTTCATCTTCAATGCCCTTGCTTAGGAGAGGAGGTTTGCACTCAAAATCTCACGATATATGGCCCCATTCATTCTTTCATGTACACGGATCAGTCATCCTGTTCCCTTTGCAGAGAAACAGCCCCAAAGCATGATGTTGCCACCCCCATGCTTCACAGTAGGTATGATGTTCTTTGGTTGCAACTCAGCATTCTCTCTCCTCCAGACACGAGTTGGGTTTCTATCAAACAGTTCTACTTTGGTTTCATCTGACCATATGACATTCTCCAAATCCTCTTCTGGATCATCCAAATGCTCTCTAGCAAACCTCATGTACTGACTTAAGCAGGAGGACACGTCTGGCACTGCAGCATCTGAGTCCCTGGTGGCTTGGTGTGTTACTGAAGGTAGCCTTTGTTACATTTGTCCCAGCTCTCTGCAGGTCATTCACTAGGTCCCCCCCCCCGTGTGGTTCTGGGATTTTTGCTCACCGGTCTTGTGATCATTTTGACCCCACAATGTGAGATCTTGCGTGGAGTCCCAGATCGAGGGAGATTATGAGTGGTCTTGTGTGTCTTCCATTTTCTAATTATTGCTCCCACAGTTGATTTCTTCACACCAAGCTGCTTGCCTATTGCAGATTCAGTCTTCCCAGCCTGGTGCAGGTCTACAACTTTGTTTCTAGTGTCCTTCGACAGCTCTTTGGTCTTCCCCATAGTGGAGTTTGGAGTGTGACTGTTTGAGGTTGTGGACAGGTGTCTTTTATACTGATAACAAGTTCAAATAGGTGCACCATAGTGGAGTTTGGAGTGTGACTGTTTGAGATTCTGAACAGGTGTCTTTTATACTGATAACAAGTTCAAATAGGTGCCATTAATACAGGTAATGAGTGAAGGACAGAGGAGCCTCTTAGGCCCCTTTCACACGAGGCGGACTCCGTTTCCACGGAGCCCGCCTTGGTCCGCCGGCTCAGCGGGAGATCAGTCCGTTGATCTCCGCTGAGCCGGCGGATGATAGGTCCCTCTCTGCTCACTGAGCGGGGAGGGGCTTGTCAAGCGCCGCTGCCGCCTATGGAGGGATCGGATGACAGCATGTCCGTTTTCATCAGATCTCACCCCATCCGATCCGCCAGCGACGGACCTGGACGTAGGGCCATCCGTCTGCTTTTAGCGGATCGGACCGGGTCGGATGTCAGCGGACATGTCTCTGCTGACATCCGACGCTCCATAGACTAACATGGAGCGCCCGTTCAGGTCCGCTGTCAATACTGACATGTGAAACTGACATCCGATCATGTGAAAGGGGCCTTAAAGAAGAAGATACGGGTCTGTGAGAGCCAGAAATCTTGCTTGTTTGTAGGTGACCAAATACTTATTTTTCACCATAATTTGCAAATAAATTCTTTCAAAAATCAGACAAGGTGATTGTCTGGATTTGTTTCCACATTTTGTCTCTCATAGTTGAGGTATACCTATGATGACAATTACAGGCCTCTCTCATCTTTTTAAGTGGAAGAACTTGCACAATTGGTGGCTGACTAAATACTTTTTTGCCCCACTGTATGTTAAAAATATGTTTTTTTGGCCTCTTGTGAGTATATACTTGTGCATGATAGACAGCGAAGTCTTGTCTGTCTTTAGGCCATATGTAACTTTTCACTGTGTCCAATGTATTATTATTATACAGGATTTATATAGCGCCAACAGTTTGCGCAGCGCTTATGTAGGTATAATTTCAGCACAATTTTGATACTCCTTTGCCACTTTCATATATTCTTACATATAATTGTTTTGGCACCTTGCAGCTACAGTGCCTTGCAAAAGTATTCACCCCCTTGGCATCTTTCGTGTTTTGTTGCCTCACAACCTGGAATTAACATGGATTGTTTGAGGATTTGCATCATTTAATTTACAAAACATGCCCACAACTTTGAAGATTTTTTTTAATATTGTAATTTATTGTTTATTATTCATTTGGTCCTCGCTGTGAGCTTCCCTTGGTGCATTTTGGGACTAATGCCTCGTTTCCGCCGAATGAATCGGTTCGGGTCAGATCGGTTTGGACGGCCTAGAATGGTCCGGCCTATTCAGGAGAGCGTTTCCACTGCAAGTCGGACCGACAGGGGCCATACGTGGGTTTAGAAAAATTGCCATCATGGCGTCACACGTCAACCAATCAGTGTAATGTATCGTAGCTCCACCCTAACCGAACCGTTCCATTTTCTATGGCCCCACATCTGAAGCAGGACCCTGAATGGAACGGTTCGGTTCGGTTGTATGGGTCGCTTTCATAATGGAAACACCCAAAATACCGCACCGTACCGAACCGAACGAACCGATCCGCTCAGTGGAAACGAGGCATATTTGCCTGCCTGCTGCTGGGAGGGATACTGCTGTTGGTTTTTAATCTTTTTGGCTGCTGTACAGATGACTTTTGCCTTATGTAAGTGTGAATATCATGCACAAATTTGTTAAAAATAAACTCTTTGCTATGTATTTGTGGTTGTTTTGGTTATATTTGCCTGTATTTACATATTTTTTCGTTTATAGAACAGATACATACCTCTATGCTACTGACTCCCTGAAGAAGGAATCATTATTCTGAAATGCGTTGATGGTCTTGTGTATGTAGCGGCCAGGTCTTATCTTCTATGAGGCCAACAATTCATATGCAATTATCTGGATCTGTATTTGATACCTTGTTGGTATTTTAGCAATCACACCAGCTACCCATTGTTTTTATTTTCATTGTAACAATAACATTTGTATTACTGCTTTATACATACAGTATCTCACAAAAGTGAGTACACCCCTCATATTTTTGTAAATATTGTATTATATATTTTCATGTGACAACACTGAAGAAATTACATTTTGCTACAATGTAATGTAGTGAGTGTACAGCTCGAATAACAGTGTAAATCTGCTGTTCCCTCAAAATAACTCAACACACAGCCATTAATGTCTAAACTGCTGTCGACTAAAGTGAGTACACGCCTAAGTGAAAATGTCCAAATTGGGCCCAATTAGCCATTTTCCCTCCCATGTCATGTGACTTGTTAGTGTTACAAGGTTTCATGTGTGAATATGGAGCAGGTGTGTTAAATTTGGTGTTATCACTCTCACTCTCTCATACTGATCAGTCGAAGTTCAACATGGCACCTCATGGCAAATAACTCTCTAAGGATCTGAAAAAAAGAATGGTTGCTCTACATAAAGATGGCCTAGGCTATAACAAGATTGCCAAGAAACTGAGCTGCAGCACAGTGGCCAAGACCATACAGCGGTTTAACAGGACAGGTTCCACTTAGAACAGGCCTCACCATGGTCGACCAAAGAAGTCGAGTGCATGTGCTCAGCATCATATCCAGAGGTTGTCTTTGCGAAATAGACGTGTGAGTGCTGCCTACATTGCTGCAGAGGTGGAAGGGGTAGGGGGGGTCAGCCTGTCAGTGCTCAGACCATACACCACACACAGCATCACATTGGTCTGCATGGCTTTCATCCCAGAAGGAAGCTTCTTCTAAAGATGATGCACAAGAAAGCCCCTAAACAGTTTGCTGAAGACAAGCAGACTAAGGACTTGGATTACTGGAACCATGTCCTGTGGTCTGATGAGACCAAGATAAACTCATTTGGTTCAGATGATATCAAGCGTGTGTGGCAGCAACTAGGTGAGGAGTACAAAGACAAGTGTGTCTTGCCTACAGTCAAGCATGGTGGTGGGAGTGTTATGGTCTGGGGCTGCATGAGTGCTGCCGGCACTGGGGAGCTACAATTCATTGAGGGAACCATGAATGCCAACATGTACTGTGACATACTGAACCAGAGCATGACACCCTCCCTTTGGGGACTGGGCCGCAGGGCAGTATTCCAACATGATAATGACCCCAAACACACCTCCAAGACGACTAAAGAAGCTGAGGGTAAAGGTGATGGACTGGCCAAGCATGTCTCTAGACCTAAACCCTATTGAGCATCTGTGGGACATCCTCAAATGGAAGATGGAGGAGAACAAGGTCTCTAAAATCCACCAGCTCCATGATATCATCATGGAGGAGTGGAAGAGGTCTCCAATGGCAACCGAAGCTCTACTGAACTCTGTTGAACTTGATATATGTATACAGTCAGTCTAGTATATATATATATATATATATATATATATATATATATATACTCTGCAGCATCCAGCCAATGTAACCTAGATCTACATTCTACAGTGCATTCCGTGGTGTACTATTTCTAATCTACTTCAGGCGGTGAATTTGATATATATATTTTTATATATATATATATATATATATATATATATATATATACAGAAAGTCTAATATATGGTGGGAGTGTCATGGTCTGGGGCTGCATGAGTGCTGCCGGCACTGGGGAGCTACAGTTCATTTAAGGAATCAATCATGAATGTCAACATGTACTGTGACATACTGAGGCAGAGGATGATCCCCTCCCTTCGGAGACTGGGCCACAGGTCAGTATTCTGAAATGATAACAACCCCAAACACACCTCCAAGATGACCACTTCCTTGTTAAAGAAGCTGAGGGTAAAGGAGATGGACTGGCCAAGCATGTCTCCAGAGCTACACCCTATTAAGCATTTGTGGGCATCCTCAAACGAAAGGTGGAGGAGCGCAAGGTCTCTAAAATCTACCAGCTCAGTGATGTCATCATGGAGGAGTGGAAGAAGACTCCAGTGGCAACCTGGGAAGCTCTGGTGAACGCCATGCTCAAGAGGGTTAAGGCAGTGCTGGAAAATAATGGTGGTTACGCAAAATATTGACACTTTGTGCACAATTTGGACATTTTCACTTAGGGGTGTACTCACTTTTTTTGCCAGCGGTTTAGACATTAATGGCTGTGTGGCTGTGTGTTGAGTTATACAAGCTGTACACTCACTACGTTACATTGTAGCAAAGTGTCATTTTTTCAGTGTTGTCACATTTACCATCCAACCTGACAAAACTGGAGAGGATCTGCAAGGAGGAATGGCAGAGGATCCCCAAATCCAGGTGTGAAAAACTTGTTGCATCTTTCCCAAAAAGACTCATGGCTGTATTAGATCAAAAGGGTGTTTCTACTAAATACTGAGCAAAGGGTCTAAATACTTAGGACCATGTGATATTTCAGTTTTTCTTTTTTAATAAATCTGCAAAAATGTCAACAATTCTGTGTTTTTCTGTCAATATGGGGTGCTGTGTGTACATTAATGAGGAAAAAAGTGAACTTAAATGTTTTTAGCAAATGGCTGCAATATAACAAAGAGTGAAAAATTTAAGGGGGTCTTAATACTTTCAGTCCCCACTGTATAATAAAATATTTACAAAAATGTGAGGGATGTACTCACTTGTGTGAGATACTGTGTATATGCTTTTCTGTTACGTTTTTTGCATACTTTGGGCCAACATAATCCCATTAATTTTTGGGGAGTTCTTTTCTCATTTCATAATAAATGGCACGAGCATACGATTTTGAAGTTAATCAATTGTCAAACAGAAACTGTGCCTGATGAAGTGTCAGGTTTGGGCACAACAAGTGATGCTAAATAAGAATGAGGCTAGGTTCACACTGGTGTGATTGTGTACATCACATGCAATGTGATTCTGGCAATCACACTGCATTTTGCAATCTGTTTTGGGGTGTCGTTAAAATAACATGACACCCACAGTAGATTGTAGGGACGCCGTGCGATTGCTTAGAGTGCGATGCAGGTAAACAAAGTGAATCTTGTGCATTTCCCACATCGCATTAGTGTGAATTGGGACTGAAAATATACATTATTCATAAGTTATCCTTCACAGTTGTAACAAATCAAAAACAAAAAAATTACATTTATGCATCCACCCAATCATGACAGGTTGTCTTTAAGCCACAATGCCCATGTATTCATATATAATATGATTTGGCAGTTACGTTTCAGAGCCCTTTTAACATTTCAACTATGGGTCTATTCATTTTTCAAAGCAGTATTAAACCCCAAAGCATGCATTTATTATAGTGCAGCTTACCAATACTTAGATGTAATGGATGCATTAGTTTCCTTTTTATAGGCTTTCTTTCTTCTATTTTCATCTGGATATCTAGCCAGAAAGTCTGCTGTTTTTCACCAGCTCAAGTTTTCCAGCAAAATATATCCATTTAAATAGATGAGACAGACCACTTAACAGTGGCATGGGTGATTAAAATGATCAGCGTTTATTTATTCATGAAAAACCTTATCCCAAAAAGAAAAAAACTGTTTTCAGTAACTGCTTAAAAAAGTGTGAGGCAGAGTTGGGCTTCAATTTGTTAGTGCATCCAAACACTACCCTCCCCCCAGACTGACAATGCTGCTGTCTGCTGTGCCTTCTGTGCACATTCCTCCAGAGTTGTGACTCGCTAATACGGAAAGTGTGTTACTGGCCAGATCACTAGAGTTACTGGTGAAAACTGGGAAAAATAGCCAAGGAAAAATCTAGGAAAACCATCCAATGATTGGTAAGCTGCAATACATTTTTGTTTTTTTGGATTTAATACTTTAATATTTATTTGAAATAAGTAAGACCAGTAGTACCAGTAATCCATGTGCCCCCTAATCTACATGCAGCATGCCGGACGCATGGATTTCAATGTTTTTTTGGTTTTTTTTTAAGCACATGGCTAGAACCTGAGCCTCTCATTGTCTTCAAAAAAGGGTGGGCTCGAGGCACAGAGCACTGCACCCTGAGCTCACCCAGTCGTGTGACAATAGCAAATTAATATTTGTTATTTTCTTCCTGCCTCTCCTCCCGGCCAATCAGGAAGCGGGTCTTAAGACCCGATTGGCAGAGAGGAGAAGCGGCCGGGAGCAGGGGAGCAGGGGGTGCTGAGGAGGAGATACAGGTGGAAGCCACCAAAGCTGCCCATGACCTGGATGGGGTAAGTGCGGGGCTGATGGGTGGATGGGCAAGCGAGGGGGGGATTGGTCTGCAGATCGACCGAGCGACAGGGAGGGTGGGGGGGTTTGACTGACCGACCAAACGGGGGGGAGAAGATGGATGGTGAGAGAGTGTTTGTAACATTTGGAGAACATAGGAGCCAGATGTAACAGGTAGGCTACCAGGTCGTCACCTAGTTATGCATCGGTCAATTTGTAAACAAAATTTCAAACTTGTGTCCAAAATGGTTACAGAAAGGGACAGGCCCAAAATATGACTTAAGATGTTTTCTAGTGGCCAGAAGGCTGTTTGTTTTAATTGATGTCAAAGAAAAGGATAATTTATTGCTAATTTTGGGATTTCTTTTCACTGGCTCATGAAATTTCCCCATTTTAAGTTATTGCTAAGTCTGAGTGTTAATTAGATATATTAATTTTGATAAATAAACATAGTTTGGAGTTTTATATTCTAGCGTAAGTCCCTCAGTATGCATTGTAATTTTGAGTTAACCAGTGATTACAACCTAGGTTAAGAAAAGTCATCCGAAGTGACAAAGTGTTAGGAAGGTTTTGTAGATACTCTAGGGATATATATATCTGCTACCAGCACACAATGGATAGCTCATGTTTATTCATCTTACACAGTGGTCCAAAGCCACACGAAAGAGATAAACTAGTGGGGGTAATCAATGCTCTCTGCTGGCCGAAGCAAACAAGTCCAAGAGTGTGACATTTGCAAACCTATTGCGAAACCAGACTGGTATAAAATCAGAACAGGCATTACAGTACTTAGTCACCTATAAATCTCAAATGAAGTTAGAGGCTTGTACCAAGAAAACATAAAGTTTGCAAACATCTGCGGGCTCCCTAAATGAACATGTGTAAATAGAGAAATTTGAAATTAGTCATAATCACATTCAGTGCCATGTGACTTTTGCTGCTTTTTTTAATATATATTACACAGGCGTCTATGTGTGGATGGGGTAAGTGTGGGGGGGGTCAGGTGGTTTGTTTGCCCCCCCCAAAAAAAAATATAGCACCAGCTGCCACTGAGTAAGACATATATTATTCTGGGGGGAGGGGGGAAAACATGGCTTTATTTTTGTGGTTTTGGCTTACACGAATATAAAACTGTCTCTATATTATAACAGAACAAAGTAGAAGAAATATTAAAATGTGTATTTTTTCCAGTTTGATCAATATAAAAATATAAAAAAAGTGTCACTGTAGATATGCAGTGCTAATTTAATTTTGAAATTTGCCTTGTTCATTAAAACTCCAAAATGATGTTTCTAGTACACAGCATGCCAAATGTACAAATAAACTCAGTTTTTTTTTTAATCCAATACATTTTAGTTTTTGTACAAACAGTATAATCAAACAAAAAAAATAAATAAATGATTAAAACAGCAAAGGATCATAAAAGAGAGAAAGGAGTTAAAGATACATTATATTGCCAAAAGTATTGGGACACCTGCCTTTACATGCACATGAACTTAAATGACATCCCAGTCTTAGTCCGTAGGGTTCAGTATTGAGTTGGCCCACCCTTTGCAGCTATAACAGCTTTAACTCTTCTGGGAAGGCTGTCCACAAGGTTTAGGAGTGTGTATATGGGAATGTTTGACCATTTTTCCAGAAGCACATTTGTGAGGTCAGGCACTGATGTTGGAGAAAAGGCCTGGCTCGCAGTCTCCACTCTAACTCATCCCAAAGGTGTTCTATCAGGTTGAGGTCAGGACTTTGTGCAGGCCAGTCAAATTCCTCCACCCCAGACTCGCTTATCCATGTCTTTATGGAGCTTGCTTTGTGCACTGGTCCAAATCATTTGGTGGAGGGGAGGTTATGGTGTGGGGTTGTTTTTCAGGAGTTGGGCTTGGCCCCTTAGTTCCAGTGAAGGGAACATTTAAGGTGTCAGCAGACCAAGACATTTTGGACAATTTCATGCGCCCAATTTTGTGGGAACAGTTTAGGAATGGCCCCGTCCTGTTCCAACATGGCTGTGCACCAGTGCATAAAGCAAGGCCCATAAAGACATGGATGAGTGAGTTTGGGGTAGAGAAACTTGACTGGCTGGCACAGAGCTCTAACCCTATAGAACACCTTAGGGATGAAATAGAGCGGAGACTTCCCAGAAGAGTTGAAGCTGTTATAGCTGCAAAGGGTGGGCCAACTCAATATTGAACCCTACAGACTAAGACTGGGATGCCATTAAAGTTAATGTGTGTGTAAAGGCAGGTGTCTCAATACTGTTGGTATTATAGTGTAGCTAGTTAGGGATAACAAGGGGTAATTTAGAGTTTTATTAAATCTGAACTCTAGGCAGATAAAAAAAGATGCAAAATATTAAACACTGTATTGATTAATACATGATTGATTGCATTTTTTTTAAATGCAAGCAGTGCAAGTATTATATTTTGCAGTCTCTATAAAGCAGAGCTCCGACGGGGAATAGACAGTAGAAGGAGTTTGGGGATAGGAGGAGAAAGCAGAATAAAATAAAGATGTGCTTATCTGTTGGCTGCATCTTTTTCACTGTCCATTCACAGACTGGGGTGGGTTCATAACAGCCTAGGTTATGAGGAACCTGAGGAAATGGTTTGAATGACCATGGCTGTCATTCAACCAGGAAGACTGAGGACATCTAGTGGTGAAAAAGAAGTTCTATGGGTGAGAGTTCGGTAAATAAAAAAGTGAGAATAGCAAAAAAGGCTGCTTTTATATATGTCTTTTATAGGGATGGGCCGAACACCCCCCCCCCCCCGTTTGGTTCGCACCAGAACATGCGAACAGGCAAAAAATTTGTCTGAACACGCGAACACCATTAAAGTCTATGGGATACGAACATGAAAAATCAAAAGTGCTAATTTTAAAGGCTTATATGCATGGTATTGTCTTAAAAAGTGTTTGGGGACCTGGGTCCTGCCCCAGGGGACATGTATCAGTTCAAAAAAAAGTTTTCAAAACGGCCGTTTTTTCGGGAGCAGTGATTTTAATCATGCCTAAAGTGAAACAATAAAAGTGTAATATTCCTTTAAATTTTGTACCCCACGCCAAAATAAAAAAAATGGCATGGGGTCCCTCTCAAAATCCATACCAGACCCTTTAGGTCTGGTATGGATTTTAAGGGGAACCCCGCGTCAAAATAAAAAAAATGGCGTGGGGTCTCCCCAAAAATCCATACCAGACCCTTATCCGAGAATGCAACCTGGCAGGCCACAGGAAAAGAGGGGGGATGAGAGAGTGCCCCCCTCCTGTACCGTACCAGGCCACATGCCCTCAACATTGGGAGGGTGCTTTGGGGTAGTCCCCCAAAGCAAATTGTCCCCATGTTGATGGGGAGAAGGGCCTCATGCCCACAACCCTTGCCCGGTGGTTGTGGGGGTCTGCGGGCGGGGGGCTTATCGGAATCTGGAAGCCTCCTTTAACATGGGGACCCCCAGATCCCGGCCCCCCCTGTGTGAATTGGTAATGGGGTACAAATGTACCCCTACCATTTCACCAAAAAAGTGTCAAAAATGTCAAAAAAAGACAATAGAAGGTTTTTGGCAATTCCTTTATTAATATCTCCTTCTTTCCCCGCTTCTTCCATCTTCTTCTGGTCTTCCTTCAGTGTTCTTCTTCTTCCTCCATCTTGTTCTTCCCCACTTCTTCCTCTATCTTCCTCCGCTTCTTCCTCCGGTCTTCTCGTCCTGCATCTTGCTCTGGCTTCTTCTTCTCCGCTTCATCCTCCGATCTGCCTCAATGGGAGTCTTCCGCTCTGTGATGCTTCTGTTCAGGTGACAGCTCATATATAACGGAGGGCAGGGCCACCCGGTGACCATGCCCCCCTCTGACGAACGGGGACTTCCTTATGGCTTTCCCCGTGGTGTCAGAGGGGGCGGGGTCACGCATTTACGTAAATGGGTGACCCCGCCCCCCTATGACAACACAATGCTGTTTTTATCAATGAACTTTTATGTGTATTGCCAGGACCGACAAATCATTATAGCCGCGAGTAATTTTAAATGACTTTTTTTCCTTTAGAAATGTAATTTTGCTGTCAGACTGTTCTAAACATGGGAAACATGTACCACTTTACAGGCATACTATAGACACCCCCAGGTACGAAATTTAAAGGAATATTACACTTTTATTGTTTTACTTTAAACATTATTAAAATCACTGCTCCCGAAAAAACGGTCGTTTTTAAAACTTTTTTTTGCATTGATACATGTCCCCTGAGGCACGACCCAGGTCTCCAAACACATTTTATGACAATAACTTGCATATTAACCTTTAAAAATAGCACTTTTGATTTCTCCCATAGACTTTTAAAGGGTGTTCCACGGCTTTCGAATTTGCAGAGAACACTCCAAATTGTTCGCTATTCGGCGAATGGGCGAACAGCCAATGTTTGAGTCAAACTCATGTTCGACCCAAACATAAAGCCCATCCCTAGTCTTTTAATCAGTTATTGATTCTTTTAAAAACATTGGGGTGGTGCTTGCAATTTATAAATTCTTATTTGAAAAAGGATACATTGTAAATAGTTGCTGCCCCACAGCTAGCCACAATTTTTTTTTTTTACATTGCTTACCAAACAATGAGTAGGGACACCCGCTTCTGCATAACAATGCTGAAAGGCTTTTAGCTAGACTAAACTGATTGTAGGTTCCTGCAGCTATAATGCCCCGTACACACGGTCGGATTTTCTGACGGAAAATGTGCGATCAGAGTGTGTTGTCGGAAAATCCGACCGAGTGTGGGCTCCATCGGACATTTTCCATTGGATTTTCCGACACACAAAGTTTGAGAGCAGGCTATAAAATTTTCCAACAACAAAATCCGATCGCATCAATTCTGACCGTGTGTGGACAATTCCGACGCACAAAGTGTCACGCATGCTCAGAAGAAATTCTGAGACGGAACAGCTCGGTCTGGTAAAATTAGCGCTTGGAATGAATAGAGCACTTTCGTCATGCTGCAATGTAAAAAATGGTTTATTCCAGCACACTCTCTTCTTCTTTATAATGCAGGAAGAACAAAGTAGTTTTGCTGCTGATATTCACACAGACTTCTCTCAAACGTCTTTCCTTATTATTTATCATGATTCCCTCAATATATTATGATTTGTCACATCTGACCAAAAAAAGTATCATTTTTGTTTGTGTTTTTTTTTTCAAGCCTGATGTGTTTTTTTTGTTTGTTTTTTTTGGTTTGTATTTTTTTCAAGGCTGATCTTGTTTTTTGTTTTGTTTTTAGTTATTTAACATCCAGAATATTTTTGTGTGTGTTTTGTGTGTCAAGTTACCACAACACCATTATTATCTTGTATTATTTAATCTCAAGGAGGTTGCTTGATGTTGGTGTCTCTTGTTAATTTCACATTGTATTTTTGAAATGTACCTGCTTCCTCACAAACAAACTGTCCTTTTTGAAGGAAAACACACATAGGTGAGTATAATTGAAATCAAAAAACCTTTATTAAGGGCTCAAAAACAAAGAGGGAGGTAACGCTGGAGAAACAGCAGAAATTGGCGAAGCCTTGGACCCCCAGGGCAGACATCAATTATTTTCCAGCAAAATTGGTGGCCTGAGGAGTCCTTATCTAAGGGAGTGCAATCTGGTCCAGAAGTCCCAGAGATCCGGAAAGCAGCAGATGACATCTGTGTCCCCAGGCTGTAGTCATACAAGAGCCTGCATCTTTTGCCAGACCAGACTGAACCCAGAGTCATCACTCGCTGGTCTTCCTTCCACGCTTCCTTCCACGCTGTGGCTGTGGTGTTGGAGATGTGGCAGGAGGAGGAGTAGGACCTGGAGGAGGAGGAGGAGTAGGACCTGGAGGAGGAGGAGGAGGAGGAGGAGGAGGACTATGTGTGAGGTTACAAATGTGGGTTGCACATGTTATTTGGCCCCTCAACCCCTTATTGAGAGCTTCCAAAATTAAGAACTCACACAGGAGTCATTGGCCCTCCTCCATCTGCATCATTTTGCAGGCAGTTATGGCAGCAAAGTCCTCCTCCACACTGTGGGGTGTTCTGAGGGCCTCAATAGCCTTCCAAAAGAGGCCTATGGCAGCCTCCTCCAGGTTACTCCTCTTCCTGCCACTTTTTCTTTGAAGGTGTAGGGTAGGGACCTGGGTATCGGGCAGCCTGCTTGGCCCGGCCACCTCCTGGCTGAGACTTCCCTGTGTAGGAAAAAGGGATATGGTTTTAGTTTTTGCATCATCAATCACAATCATAACTTAGCAATCCAAACTAACATCTATTTAACATCATTGATTGGACAACCAGAAATATTTAGAAGAATGCTATACCTGGCTCAAGCTGGGGTCCTCCACATGTTGCTGCCTGGAAGGCCCAGGTTGGGCATCAGAAGCCTCAGCTGGGGGGGAAGGAAGCGTGGAAGGAAGAGTGGAGAGTGCTGGCCTGGGTTCAGTCTGACCTGCCAGAAAATGCAGCCTGTCATAGTACCACAGCCTGGGGACATAAATGTCATCTGCAGCTCCTAATCTCTGGGAATCCTAGACCTTCTTGTGCTCCCTTAGATAAGTGCTCCTCAGGCCACCAATTAGGATCTTCAAATAGGTGATGTCTGCCGTGGGGATCAACGTCTTCACAAATTCCAACAAATTATCCAGCGCTGGGCACAAAAAAGAATAATATAAAAGAACCGTAACACTCTGTGTTTATAAGATATTAGATGTTACAGATAGCAGGCTGGAAATTGATCAATACAGGTCTGCATATAATTAGAGACAACTGCTGACACCAATAAAGTAGTGGGTGTGTTCCTCAGAATTCATACAGCATATATGAAAAAATGGGGGGGGAGGAAAAAGTGAATTCATAGGAAGGGAACAGGCAGGAGTCAATATGGATATAATAAATTTTAATGAAACAAAACTCACAATATACACCAATCCAGAAGATATCCTGATTAATCAGGTACCATCACCATTAAAAAGGACTAACTGTCATGTGCAGACACAGGTGGCCACCTGACACAACCAAACACTCATGAAAGATAAAAGACTTCATATACTGAAAGCAGATGAGCAACCACGGTATCCAGACATGTTATAAATATGCAAAATATAGGTAGGAAGTCCGGAGAGCATGGAGGAGGACAACAAGTGTGGAATAAATGCTGTGTGGTTGTGACAGCAGGGTTAGATCAGCGCTGAGTAATGTGATGAACTGTAGGACTGGCCGTAGTAGGGGGGGACAATGATGTCAGAGAATGGTGATGGAGCGGACAAGCAGGGGGAAATGAGATGAATGACACCGCCGTTGCTGCAGGACAGATATATCTGTGGGCTGGTTGGTCGGAGCCTATCTAGGCCGGGAATGGCTCACAAGGCTGCAGACCAAGAGATGTGGATGGAGCATGCATGCAGCTGGGATGGGGGAGGCAGGATGAGTGGTGGGTTGACACTGTAGGACGGAAGCCAACTAACACATGCGGTGAATAACTAAGTATGACAGTCCCGAATCAGGGATGCAAAAAGGGAAGATCTCACCCTGTGTTGTTTGCCGTCTCAGTCAGGAAGTAAGAGTAGTGGCTGCAGCCATCTCCTGTTTGCGGAACTCCTGCGGTTGGATGATCCAGTCCGGTGGAGGGTCATCAAAGGTATGCCTCAGACATCAGTAACAGATGAGCGGTAAAGATGGATGGACTCACAAGGGCATTGCGTGTGAGATCCAGGTAGCGGTCTCCCCTTCGGCCAGTTGCTGTAGTGGGGTTCGGGCATCCGCTGGTCTCGCGGATCAGTGTGATCAGGCCTGATAGGTGGGTCTGTGGTCAGCAGGTACGTTAGGAGCTGCATGACGCCATCACGCAGCTCCTAACGTACCTGCTGACCACAGACCCACCTATCAGGCCTGATCACACTGATCCGCGAGACCAGCGGATGCCCAAACCCCACTACAGCAACTGGCCGAAGGGGAGACCGCTACCTGGATCTCACACGCAATGCCCTTGTGAGTCCATCCATCTTTACCGCTCATCTGTTACTGATGTCTGAGGCATACCTTTGATGACCCTCCACCGGACTGGATCATCCAACCGCAGGAGTTCCGCAAACAGGAGATGGCTGCAGCCACTACTCTTACTTCCTGACTGAGACGGCAAACAACACAGGGTGAGATCTTCCCTTTTTGCATCCCTGATTCGGGACTGTCATACTTAGTTATTCACCGCATGTGTTAGTTGGCTTCCGTCCTACAGTGTCAACCCACCACTCATCCTGCCTCCCCCATCCCAGCTGCATGCATGCTCCATCCACATCTCTTGGTCTGCAGCCTTGTGAGCCATTCCCGGCCTAGATAGGCTCCGACCAACCAGCCCACAGATATATCTGTCCTGCAGCAACGGCGGTGTCATTCATCTCATTTCCCCCTGCTTGTCCGCTCCATCACCATTCTCTGACATCATTGTCCCCCCCTACTACGGCCAGTCCTACAGTTCATCACATTATTCAGCGCTGATCTAACCCTGCTGTCACAACCACACAGCATTTATTCCACACTTGTTGTCCTCCTCCATGCTCTCCGGACTTCCTACCTATATTTTGCATATTTATAACATGTCTGGATACCGTGGTTGCTCATCTGCTTTCAGTATATGAAGTCTTTTATCTTTCATGAGTGTTTGGTTGTGTCAGGTGGCCACCTGTGTCTGCACATGACAGTTAGTCCTTTTTAATGGTGATGGTACCTGATTAATCAGGATATCTTCTGGATTGGTGTATATTGTGAGTTTTGTTTCATTAAAATTTATTATATCCATATTGACTCCTGCCTGTTCCCTTCCTATGAATTCACTTTTTCCTCCCCCCCCATTTTTTCAAATTATCCAGCGCTGCCTTCCTCTTTGTTTGGTTCTTATATTCAGGGTGGTTTATCTGCCATAGACAGGGCAGCTCCCGGAACATATCAATGAAGATTGGCATAAAGTCCTTATCTTTTAAAATATAAATTTTCACTGCAAGACACAACACAAGACAAACCCTAATGTCAGCCTAAAGTCTTCTGAACTTGTGCCAATACAGGCCTCAATCTAGAAGCAGTATAGGCCCAATGTTAAATTTTACCTTCGCAATCATGATCGGCGCCTCCGTTACTCCTTCCTCCGCTCACAGATCGTACGTACTACGCACGCATGTTACGCTTTATAGACACTGCGCATGCGTGTAACTCCGCCCGCCCCTGACGTTTTTTCTAGTCTATTCCCCACTCCTTCTCGTTCGGCGCAGTGGGGGAAGAGCACATGGTAGAGTCAGAGCAATGACGGGACGTATGGACCTTACCCCATCCCTAATGTCAGAAAAGCCAAGATCATGGCGAAAGTGGTCAAGAGTCTGCACCGGAATTTCGGGGTACGACGATCCAAGGATCAGCTCAGGAAGCGGTGGTCGGACCTGAAATTAAGGGAGCACGAGCAGTACAGAAGGATCTGGAGAGTGCTGCAAAAAAGTAAGTAGTTGTGCTGTGTTCCTATTCTTTATGTTTATTACGTTCGTGCTGCTCCATGTGCTTTTCTTTACTGTTGTACAGTTTAAAATGGCAACTTTCATGTTCATGGGCACATTATTCATTCGTATAAAACATTGTTCGTTCGGCCTAGAAACCACCATTGTTTTGGCCATATGCATTTGCCCACATTTTTTATGGCCTACTTGTCTGCAAATAATTTGGTTGTGTAGATGGGTTTGTAACTAGAATGAAATGCAAACTAGATTCTGTGTAAGGAGAGGACACTCAGTAGCTGTTTAGACATCTGGACACTGGAGCACTAGTGTGGGACACAAGAACACCCTTTTTATTAGGGGGTCCCACACAGGTGCTCCAGTGTATACTATAGGGGTGTCTCCATCTGTGAAGCTTGTACAAAACAGGTAAAGTATTGAAGCTTGACAACGGACACTAAAAAGTCTACATCTTGGAACTCAGCCAAAACAGACAATTGTACCCCACTTCCAAGCAATGTTTCATATTACTATTTCTGCCATCAAATATCTGTGTGCTAAGTATACCTATTTTTTTTTACATAGGGGAGAAAAGACTTGGAGGATACCCCTCATCCGAGGAGACTACAGACCCCCCACCTCTGAAAGAAGGTGAAATCCACCCAAGCCAAGCAGAGCAGGAGGAGGAAGACGTGGTGGAATTTGTCACCACAACAGGTGAGTGTCTGCGACCACAGGCTCAGGTAAGAGATGGATGGTGGCATATTTATAATACATGGTGTGTTTTTGTTTCTATCTTTTTAGGTGATCGTGATGTTGTGGATCCAGGGCATTTCACCTCTGAAAGTGCACAAATCCTGATCGGGGAGATCATGGGGTGTAATAGGGACTTGGAAAATATCCAGAAAAGCATCAATGATGTTAAAAAAAAATGAAGAACATCATTGATGTTTTAGGGAGAGTTTAAAACCCCTCAAAATCCCTATGTTTTTTTTGCGCTTTTTGTGAGCTAAAAATGTTTAGCATTTTTTGACATATTTGCGAAAAGCCAAATTTTGAAGAGGCACACAGTGTGTCAACATGTGCTATCTGCCATCGCAGAAGATCAATGGACGCGTTTTGGGGGGGCAACCCCTTCCTCAATAGGGATGAGCCGAACACCCCCCTGTTCGGTTCGCACCAGAACATGCGAACAGGAAAAAAATTCGTTCGAACACGCGAACGCCGTTAAAGTCTATGGGACACGAACATGAATAATCAAAAGTGCTAATTTTAAAGGCTAATATGCAAGTTATTGTCATATAAAGTGTTTGGGGACCCGGGTCCTCCCCCAGGGGACATGAATCAATGCAAAAAAAAGTTTTAAAAACGGCCGTTTTTTCAGGAGCAGTGATTTTAATAATGCTTAAAGTCAAACAATAAAAGTGTAATATCCCTTTAAATTTCATACCTGGGGGGTGTCTATAGTATGCCTGTAAAGGGGCGCATGTTTCCCGTGTTTAGAACAGTCTGACAGCAAAGTGACATTTTGAAGGAAAAAACACATTTAAAACTACCGCGGCTATTGCATTGCCGACAATACACATAGAAGTTCATTGATAAAAACGGCATGGGAATTCCCCACAGGGCAACCCCGAACCAAAATTAAAAAAAAAAAATGATGTGGGAGTCCCCCTAAATTCCATACAAGGCCCTTCAGGTCTGGTATGGATATTAAGGGGAACCCCAGCCAAAATTAAAAAAAAAAAATTGACGTGGGGTTCCCCCTAAATTCCATACCAGACCCTTCAGGTCTGGTATGGATTTTAAGGGGAACCCCGCGCCAAAAAAAAAAAAAAAAAACGGCGTGGGGTCCCCCTAAAAATCCATACCAGACCCTTATCCGAGCACGCAACCTGGCAGGCCGCAGGAAAAGAGGGGGGGACGAGAGTGCGGCCCCCCCCCCCTCCTGAACCGTACCAGGCCACATGCCCTCAACATTGGGAGGGTGCTTTGGGGTAGCCCCCCAAAACACCTTGTCCCCATGTTGATGAGGACAAGGGCCTCATCCTCACAACCCTGGCCGGTGGTTGTGAGGGTCTGCGGGCGGGGGGCTTATCGGAATCTGGAAGCCCCCTTTAACAAGGGGACCCCCAGATCCCGCCCCCCCCCCTGTGTGAAATGGTAAGGGGGTACTTACCCCTACCATTTCACTAAAAAACTGTCAAAAATGTTAAAAATGACAAGAGACAGTTTTTGACAATTCCTTTATTTAAATGCTTCTTCTTTCTTCTTTCTTCCTTCATCTTCTTCTGGTTCTTCTGGCTCTTCTGGTTCTTCCTCCGGCGTTCTCGTCCAGCATCTTCTCCGCGGCGTCTTCTATCTTCTTCTCCTCGGGCCGCTCCGCACCCATGAGGGGGGAGGCTCCCGCTCTTCTCTTCATCTTCTTCTCTTCTTCATCTTCTTCTTCATCTTCTTCTTCTTCTTCTTCTTCCTTCTTCTCTTCTTCCTGTCTTCTCCGGGCCGCTCCGCAGCCATGCTGGCATGGTGGGAGGCTCCCGCTGTGTGACGGCGTCTCTTCGTCTGACGGTTCTTAAATAACGGGGGGCGGGGCCATCCGGTGACCCCGCCCCCCTCTGACGCACGGTGACTTGAGGGACTTCCCTGTGACGTCACGGGGAATGCCACAGGGAAGTCCCGTCATGTCACCGTGCGTCAGAGGGGGGCGGGGTCACCGGATGGCCCCGCCCCCCGTTATTTAAGAACCGTCAGACGAAGAGACGCCGTCACACAGCGGGAGCCTCCCTCCATGCCACAGCATGGATTGCGGAGCGGCCCGCAGAAGACAGGAAGAAGAGAAGAAGAGAAGAAGAGAAGAAGGAAGAAGAAGAAGAAGATGAAGAAGAAGATGAAGAAGAGAAGAAGATGAAGAGAAGAGCGGGAGCCTCCCCCCCTCATGCCATGGGTGCGGAGCGGCCCGAGGAGAAGAAGATAGAAGACGCCGCGGAGAAGATGCTGGACGAGAACGCCGGAGGAAGAACCAGAAGAGCCAGAAGAACCAGAAGAAGATGAAGGAAGAAAGAAGAAAGAAGAAGCATTTAAATAAAGGAATTGTCAAAAACTGTCTCTTGTCATTTTTAACATTTTTGACAGTTTTTTAGTGAAATGGTAGGGGTAAGTACCCCCTTACCATTTCACACAGGGGGGGGGCCGGGATCTGGGGGTCCCCTTGTTAAAGGGGGCTTCCAGATTCCGATAAGCCCCCCGCCCGCAGACCCTCACAACCACCGGCCAGGGTTGTGAGGATGAGGCCCTTGTCCTCATCAACATGGGGACAAGGTGTTTTGGGGGGCTACCCCAAAGCACCCTCCCAATGTTGAGGGCATGTGGCCTGGTACGGTTCAGGAGGGGGGGGGGGGCCGCACTCTCGTCCCCCCCTCTTTTCCTGCGGCCTGCCAGGTTGCGTGCTCGGATAAGGGTCTGGTATGGATTTTTAGGGGGACCCCACGCCGTTTTTTTTTTTTTTTTTTGGCGCGGGGTTCCCCTTAAAATCCATACCAGACCTGAAGGGTCTGGTATGGAATTTAGGGGGAACCCCACGTCAATTTTTTTTTTCAATTTTGGCTGGGGTTCCCCTTAATATCCATACCAGACCTGAAGGGCCTTGTATGGAATTTAGGGGGACCCCCACATCATTTTTTTTTTTTTTTTTTGGTTCGGGGTTCCCCTGTGGGGAATTCCCATGCCGTTTTTATCAATGAACTTCTATGTGTATTGTCGGCAATGCAATAGCCGCGGCTAGTTTTAAATGAGTTTTTTCCTTCCAAATGTCATTTTGCTGTCAGACTGTTCTAAACACAGGAAACATGCGCCCCTTTACAGGCATACTATAGACACCCCCCAGGTACGAAATTTAAAGGGATATTACACTTTTATTGTTTGACTTTAAGCATTAATAAAATCACTGCTCCTGAAAAAACGTCCGTTTTTAAAACTTTTTTTTGCATTGATCCATGTCCCCTGGGGCAGGACCCGGGTCCCCAAACACTTTTTATGACAATAACTTGCATATAAGCCTTTAAAATTAGCACTTTTGATTTCTCCCATAGACTTTTAAAGGGTGTTCCGCGGCATTCGAATTTGCCGCGAACACCCCAAATTGTTCGCTGTTCGGCGAACTTGCGAACAGCCAATGTTCGAGTAGAACATGAGTTCGACTCGAACTCGAAGCTCATCCCTATTCCTCAATAATAAAGTAGCTGTGAGGAAGGGGTTGCACCCACAAAACACGTCCCTTGATCCCCCATGATGGCAGCTAGCACATGTTGACATTCGGCAATTGGTGTGCATCTTCAAAATTTGGCTTTTCTAGGGGTGACTTCACCCCATCTGAACGCAATATCAAACACAGTTTGTAAATACTCAGGTCTGATATTACCTTCAAGTTCTACCAAATGTGAACTTTGTAAGTTCAAGATTTGTGTCTTTCTTGTTGGTTTTAAACATACCTGTTTTATCTTAAATGGACATTTCTACTTTTTGTGTGTGTGATTGTGCTGGTATTAAAAAGATTGTTAATCAAGAATGTGTGGATTATTGTCTCAACGCTCCAAAACTTTTGTTGTGCTCTAATTGGTGTTTTCTGTGACAAGGTGTTATTTCCTAAGGGAAAATCCACTTTGCACTACAAGTGCAGTTTCAAGTGGACTTGCAGTGCAAAGTGTCTTTGCCTTTAGTAAATAACACCCAACAGTGCTTTGTAAGGTTACACAATCACGCCATTTTCAGAACTCACCACATTTCTGTCAGGGTCAGCTAAAAGAAACACAAGCAGTAAATGTCACCAAAGATTTTAGTAGTTAAATTCTTTTTTTATTTTCAAAAAGGTTTCAGACATTGTCTGGCATATTGATAGCCCCCCTACCCGCAAAGTATTCAAGGTATCTTAGACAGACATGACGGGCACTCAGGGGGGGGCAAGCCAGGACGGCCACTTTCACGCGCTGTCAGGGTTGGTTCATTTTGAATTCCAGCCTCAGGCCCAACTGAGCCAGCATAGTTGGCAGAATGTTGCCGTAAAAAGTTGTGTAGAACACAGCACGCCAGGATTATATGATTCAGTTTGTACTCCGCCATGTGTATGGGTGTAAGAAATAGGCAGAACCAGCTGGCCATGATTCCAAACATGTTCTCCACCACTCTTCTGGCTCTGGCCAGCCGGTAATTAAAAACCCTCTGGTCCGGGGTGAGGGTCCTCATCTGCAACGAAAACGAATGGGAGTCCTTCCACATTGTCTTCTGGAGGTAGCAAGTCCAAGCTGCCATTCTGGAGACGCCTGTAGAACTCCGTGTGGGTGATGACTCCACCATCGGACATCCGGCCATTCTTCCCCTACGTCCACATACAGGAACTCGTAAGTAGCCGACACCACCGCCAACATCACAATACTATTGAACCCCTTATAGTTGAAATAGTATGACCCCGAGTTGGGTGGTGGGACGATGTGGACGTGTTTCCCATCAATTGCCCCTCCGCAGTTAGGAAAGTCCCACCACTGGGCAAAGTGGGAGGCCACAGTCTGCCATTCCTGTGGCATGGAAGGAAACTGTGGAGTCAAACAACAAAAACAAATTAGTCATTTTGACCTTAAACAGGGGAAGCAGATTAGACACAAACATTCTTGGCCAACAACAAGATAACATTTATTTGAGGGAGTTTTAAAAGACCAAAGTATAAGGTACACCTATCAGATTTCCCCTCCCCCACCCCATCTCATGGGCCATTTCTAACATTATAGGGGGGGGACTCTTGGACAGATAACCCTCTCCACTTCATTGAGAGATGAATGCCTAAATAATGGGTATTACTTTGGCCAGCCCCTCCTTAGTTACACTATTGGCAGCCCACTGGACAGGTAAGAAGTGTCATAATACAAAGATATAAATACACATTGTACACATTTTAGCACATTTGGACATCCGCTATTACCTATCAAGATAATAACAGTATACAAAAACTTTAAACAGTACCATTTGAAAGTATACAGGCAGGCCCTTGCACTACATGCTTTGGGGAATTTATCCATACATCTGACCACAAAAGAGATGGCTATAGTGTGTATGGGTTTGGCAAAGTCAGCAGATAGATGATTGAGGATAGATAGAAATTGTTATCAGCTGACTTAGCAGTTGGGGGGAGGGAGGGTTCCAAATGATTTGGGGACCCCTCAAAAAAGCCTCTGGCACTCTGCCTAAATTTAAAGCACAAATCACAATTTTACACATTCTAGGGGGTGTTTGGGGTAAAGCACTACTATGGAGCTGATAACATACATTGTTAAGTGACTATATGAGGTGAATATAGGGCCAGGAGACCGTGCTGGGGAGGTAAGTGAAGGCAAATATGCATGAAGGAGAAAAAAAATAATTACATAAAAATCCAGCATGCATAAAGACAAAGGGGACATTTACAGCATATTACAATCATGGTAATTATGGAATGAGGAAAGAAATACAATATATTATCAAACATTAAATACAATAACATGTGAGATTAAAGGATAAAAATTTTACCTTAATATAGTCCTTCTGCAGGACCTGGATGATGGCAGAACAGGTCTCTGGGATAATGATACCCAGAGCCTGGGGGGAGATGATTGTTGAGAACTTGAGGTCCTGCAGGCTTCTTCCCGTCGCTAAGTACAGCAGGGTGGTGACTAGCCTCTGCTCCAGAGTGATGGCTTGCCTCATGCAGGTATCCTGCCTGCTAATATAAGGGGTCAGCAAAGCCAACAAACGGTGAAATACAGGGTCCATCATCCAGAGAAAGTTCCTGAAATCATCAGGATTATTCTCACGGATCTCACAGAGCAAAGGCATGTGACAGAACTGGTCACGCTGAAGCAACCAATTCTTAGTCCATGAACTCCTCCCCACCCTGTTCATAGACTGGACTTGTGTCAAGGTCAGGACCCCAACACCAAGCCCCCGCACAGTACGAACTCTACGAGGAGTATGTATACGCAACATGGCTAGAAAACGGTCGGCTGCTCAGAACGAAGTAACAGAACGCACTGAAGAACAGCAAGGCCTGTGAAGAGCGACCTGAAAAACAGTAACGAACGAACAAGAACACAATGATAAATCAATGGTACTCGCTGCACACACTGAAGAGCAGATACAAACCCACAAGCACAAACTGAACAGCAGAAAACGATCTGAAAACCACGAGTCTGAAAAAGCGTGAATCGTCTCTCACCAAATTTTTACTAACACGAGATTAGTAAAAGGAGCCCAAAGGGTGCCGCACTTGGTTCTGAACTGGCCTTTTCTAGTCTCGTCGTACGTGGTGTACATTTCCGCGATTGGAAATTCCGACAACTTTGTGCGACCGTGTGTACGCAAAACAAGTTTGAGCCAACATCCGTCGGAAAAAATCCATGGATTTTGTTGTCGGAATGTCCGATCAATGTCCGATCGTGTGTATGGGGCATAAGAGTAGCTGTGTGCTTGATCATGAAGGACATGAGATACAACTTAGGTCCTCAGCTAGTTCAAGAATAACATTAAATTTTGCCCTTTTTGTTACATCCATTTATTTTCAAAGTGGCACATTACGTCACTGTTTAATTACTTAACCATCTTCTGTATTGGTGTATAGCTAGTGGAACACAATGAGAATGGTTAGGAAGACATTTAAAATGTGTCTACAATGTTTTCATCACCATGAGCAAAAATTCCAATATTTATCATATGGCATAAATAATACCTAAAGAACCTGTATGAGTATAAGCAAGTAATATTCACATAGGTAAGTATTTTGCTAAGCTGCCTAATAGTACCGTTGTTATCAAACAGGTGGAACTTATGACTTATAATCTAATGAGGTAAATCAAAATGAGTGCAGCGCTAAAACTGATTGAGTGAAAAACCGTGAAAAAATAATTAACCCACCACTCATGGTATTGTTAAACCAATAAATCTCTATAGAGAATAGAAGCAAATATCTCTTCATATATCAAATGTGAGAAAGGGTCATATAACTTAAATTGAGTGATCCCCCAAAAAAAGTTAAAAAGTCAGATAAACAAAAAAAGTCCATAAGTGAAGTAAGTGGATGATCGAAATTATGTTCCAACGAAAATAGTGACACAGGTGATTCCAGTATCCCAAGTGACTTGCACCCAAGTGAGGTATGAGGCTCCTTACCAGCTCAAGATGACCACCATAACAGTGGTCCCACCAGGCGTTTGGGTACTTAGCAGGTCACCCACAAACCTATGCCGATCAATCCAGTGTGTAGAAAAGAAACTTGCATCAAGAAGGCAGCATAAAAACAAACACTACGATCGCGGCGTCTCCACGAGTTTCCGCCTGCCTGCTGTGTATGTCCCATCAATCATAGAAGAAAGAACGTGATGACGTCATCACGTTCTTTCTTCTATGATTGATGGGACATACACAGCAGGCAGGCGGAAACTCGTGGAGACGCCGCGATCGTAGTGTTTGTTTTTATGCTGCCTTCTTGATGCAAGTTTCTTTTCTACACACTGGATTGATCGGCATAGGTTTGTGGGTGACCTGCTAAGTACCCAAACGCCTGGTGGGACCACTGTTATGGTGGTCATCTTGAGCTGGTAAGGAGCCTCATACCTCACTTGGGTGCAAGTCACTTGGGATACTGGAATCACCTGTGTCACTATTTTCGTTGGAACATAATTTCGATCATCCACTTACTTCACTTATGGACTTTTTTTGTTTATCTGACTTTTTAACTTTTTTTGGGGGATCACTCAATTTAAGTTATATGACCCTTTCTCACATTTGATATATGAAGAGATATTTGCTTCTATTCTCTATAGAGATTTATTGGTTTAACAATACCATGAGTGGTGGGTTAATTATTTTTTCACGGTTTTTCACTCAATCAGTTTTAGCGCTGCACTCATTTTGATTTACTTGATGGTTTGGAGTTTAGTATTGAACTTTTTAGTGCTGGCAGCTTTTACAATTCACTTATCATTATCATTTTATCATTTTTTTTGTTCTAGCGCAGCGTTTAACCCTTTTTCTGGGTTTTTTATTTTATTATAATCTAATGAGCTAGGAATTAGTAATAAACCATGCAACAAGTAAGTCTTTTGATAATAGTTTATCTTAATCAAAAAAATATACTGTGACTGTTATACAGTATTTAATTCTATTATCCTTTCTTGTGTATCTTAATAATTAAAGTGTTACTAAAGGCAAAACCTTTTTTTTTATTTGTTTCGGATAGAGTAAGGGAGGGTTATAACCCCTGTCAGGTTTTTTTGCCATCTGTGTTTCATTGTCCCATAGACATGTGCACACTGAAATATTTCGTTTCGGAATTTCGTTTTCGTCCGAAAAATAAATTTATTTAGTTACTCCCGAAATTCGTTTTTTATGTATTTCATTTTTCGTTAAAAATTGCATTCATAGTGCGCATGCGCGCGGGCACGGGAGCGGACATGTTCTGACCTGCTCCGCACGCCGCCGACCTTTCCAAGCCACAATAAGCCAGAGGGAAGCCACGCTCATCGCCATTCCTCAAGCGATCCGCACTATGAACCGGAGAGGAGGGGGGACAGCCAAAAAGAAACCCCCGGCTTCTAACTATTCGTTCCGTTCGGGGAACGCTGCAGCAAGGACTCCCCCATCCAAGATGGCGTCGGGACAGAGGACGGAGGCTGATACAACAAAGCAGGTGAACGGGACCCAGGGACATCAGAGCCCCCCTGCACAAAGATTCTCTCCCCACAACACTGTGACTGCAGGCCTAGACAGAGAACAAGACCCCTTCTCCTCCCGGTCACAGGAGGATAATACAGGACTGCAGAAAGATGGACTGCAGAAAGATGGGTTCCCGCGGTTCTCTCTCTCCCCCTCCCAAACTTATCAGGGGGGGGCACTGGATGGCGCAGATTCCCCTGCTTCCTCCATGGAGAGGAACATGGCTGAAATAGCAGAGCTTGCACTAAGCCAAAACAGCATAGGAAGTGAACAACAGCCTCCACCTCCAACAATATATTCTGGGGATTCTGTCCTCCTTGCTCGCTTCTCAGCACTACTACAGCAAGAGCTTACAAAAGCCTGCCAATTAATTACAGCAGAAATGAAGCATGACTTTAATGATATAGGTGATAGATTGGATACCATTGAATCCAAAATGGATGGCACAGTGCGGAGGGTAAATCAGAACTCTAGTATGATAGCCTCATTGCAAGATCAATTAGACCAAGCCAACGTCAAAATTGAAGATCAGGAAAATAGATCCAGACGCTATAATTTTCGAATCCGTGGTCTACCAGAGGCAGTTACTGATCTAGAAGACGCAGTACATACTCTCATGCAAGACCTGATTCCAGATATTTCCCCACAGCATATGGAAATTGACAGGGTACATCGAGCCCTGATGGCACCAAGACAAGATGGCCCTCCTAGAGATGTCATAGTCAATCCACATTTCTACAGAATCAAGGAACAAATAATGTCTACAGCCCGGGCAAAGGGCGATATAAACCTCTTGGGTCACCAGATACAAATTTTCGCGGACATATCGCAGATGACTATCCAAAAAAGACAGGCCCTGAAACCATTATTGGCACAGCTCACCAATCACCAAATCAAATATCGGTGGTCGTTCCCGTTTCGACTATCTTTTTCCTTCAAGGGGAAAACATACTCCTTTGCAAATTTTCCGGATGGAGAAGATATCCTTTTGGGTCTTGGTTTGATATCCAGAGACTCTTCGGCCCCCAAAGCACAACAGGAAATGGATCGCCCAATCTCGCCCCTCTGGGAACAACGCCAGCGATATTCCTCTAGAAGGCGACAACTAGCAACCGGACCGGATGGATGAAGTTGAAGATGAAACCCTCTTTTCTACTCTTCTAACTTTTACCTTTTTAGGAGAAGTATCCACCACATCCTAATATCTGATACCACAGTAAACCCGTATGGGTTTCCCACTTTAGCAGTCTAGATTTTGCTCTGTTAGCTAACATTAGCCATCTTTATTTGTCTTCAGGACACTAAAGAGACTGCCTACATCCTGGAGGGGTAAAACCCCCCTCTCGGTATTGAGAGATTAGACTAGAGCTGTTTTATACATGTTCATTTGCTCTCTTTTAGAATGTTTCCCTAGATATAGTACATCCTGAACCCCCCAATCTAAAGTTAAATTTAGATAAATATTGCTTTGTTTAGTTAGAATAGAGGTATTGTAATAGTTTAAACCTCCTGGATCTAACTGACTCCCCTCTATACCACTACAATGCTTTATACGGAAAGTGCTGAGGCGAAACCACATGCCACTCCCAGACGAGCTTGTCTTCATCGCTTAGATGGAAACAACCTCTCCATACTTAGTAGAGACTATAGTCTCCGGGACCACTACGAATATGTTTATGATGATAACTCAGTTTTTAATGTACTTTATTTCTGAGGTGACAGGTGGACTTTGGTCCAGTCCATCTTATCCCAACATTAACCTCTTTTTTCTCTTTTCTTCTGTTTTCCCCTTATATCTGAGTGCACCCCTAAGCCTGAAAATTGGAGAAGCCCATCAAAACACTTCCTTCTCGAGAATCAGGATGACCATCTACAACAGGCAAGTACAGTCTGCCAGACCACAATGCTAAAGTCCCAGTTGCCTCTTTCACACACTAAAGTATTAACACATAACGTGCAAGGTCTGAATTCCCCTACTAAGCGTGCTAAAGCATTCCTTGACTACCATAAACTAGATGTAGATTTTCTGCTCCTTCAGGAAACGCACTTCTCACGCACTTCAGCTCCTAAATATCTGAATGCTAGGTTCCCCTTGATTTACTTATCTAATGGGGTAGATAAAAAAAGAGGAGTAGCGATTTGCATCGCAAAAAGGGTACCATTTACCCCCTCAACAGTCATTAGAGATAAGGAGGGGAGGTTTGTCATGGTAGCAGGGAAAGTAAATGACAGTGCCGTCACTCTCATCTCATATTACGCCCCCAATACGGGTCAGGTAACTTTTTTCGAAACCATGTTGCGAACACTGATGCCTCATGTACAAGGCCAAGTGATAATGGGGGGAGATAGCAATGTCTCCTTAGATCAAGCCGCAGACAGGACCAATGTACATAAACCTATCCTGAAACATATCCCCAAACAGGGAGTTAAACTGGCCCGGATCCTGCATTCCTATGATCTCATAGATACTTGGCGGGATTCCCATCCCACTACCAGAGACTACACCCATTATTCTCAGGTCCATAAAACGTATTCGCGCATAGACCATTTATTAACACAGTCTTCACTTTTACCCTCAATTGAATCAGTCAAAATATTACCTAGCTCATGGTCAGATCACTCCTTAGTGCTAATGGCACTGACTGGTTTATGGAAAAGACCAAAACCCTCCATATGGCGACTTAACGCATCATTACTCAATGACCCTATCATATACACTGAGATTGAGAAGGCCATACAACAATATTTTACAGTTAACCGAGCCAACGACATGTCCCCAAGTATTAATTGGGCGGCACATAAAGTCACCATTCGTGGCACATTGATTCAAGTGGCCTCTAGGAAAAAAAGGGATGATGCACAAAAAATCCAACAACAGGAAGATGAACTACATAAAATAGTTCAGGAACAAAAATCTAACCCTCACCTTGACCTGCGACATAAAATGTTCCTTTGCTCTCCGATCACGTCCCTTCCTAACTTATACCGAGTCTTGAGGCGCTTCACCGCGTTCTCAGGTCTCACGATAAACCATTCCAAATCTGAAGCCCTAAATTTGACCCTAGAACCACAGACTGTACAACTTCTCCAAAAATCGTTTCAGTTTAAATGGCAACAAAATAAACTCCCATATTTGGGTATTTTTTTAACCAACAATCTACAGACTCTGTATCAGGCCAATTACCCCCCTCTCTATAAGAAGCTATCAGCAGATTTATTGTCATGGGCTAAAAGCCCTCCATCGTGGTTTGGCAGACTGTATTCCATTAAAATGAATCTCTTACCAAGACTGTTGTATTTGTTCAGAACCCTTCCAATAGCAATCAATAGGCCTGATCTTAAGGTTTTTCTGAAAAAAATCATGCAGTTCATTTGGGGAGACACAAGACCTAGGGTGAATCAGTGAACCCTCTACACCCCCAGACTTAAAGGGGGGTTAGGAGTACCAAATTTGGTCAGGTATTTTGAGGCAGCCCAATTGGCCCAACTAATTCGCACCCACTCTGGACTGCCTCAACCTTCTTGGATGAAGCTGGAATCATCCCCATACCCCACAAAACCGATTAGCCATTTGCTGTGGCTCCATATGAAAGACAGACCTACCATTTTGTGCCCCACATTATCATTTTCATTAGGATTGTGGGATAGATTACAAAAACCTTTTACCTTCCGCTCACCTCATGCTCCTTTAGCCCCACTAACGGGCAACCCAGATTTCACCCCGGGTCTTAATCCTCAAAGATTATTATGGTGGACCAATAAGGGCTTGATTCGTATAGCTGACCTATGTGACCAAAGAGGTATACTATCGAAACAATTCCTTATAGAAAAATACCAATTACCTAACACAGAATTCTATCACTACCTCCAGATAGTACATTTCCTGAAAACTCTACAGCACAAATCTGACATTATGACGTTCACTCCAATGGAATATTTATGCAGGTCCTTCGATAAATATAAAGGTCACATATCTAACATTTATGGTATTTTTTCCTCCAAGACAGAAAAATTATTTTACATGCAAAAGTGGGAACAAGATATGGAGGAAACGATGGATACGGACACATGGTTTAATACGGCTCAATTGGCCTCAAAAGGCTATATAAATACCTCCCTAATAGAGGTGAATTATAAAGTCTTATTACGGTGGTATATGGTTCCGGCGAGAATTGCTACATACATCCCCACTATGTTTTAGGGGGTGTGGAGGGGAGGGCACGATATATCATACTTGGTGGTCCTGTCCTAAGGTTGGACGGTTTTGGATACGCATCTATAATTTTATCTACTCACTGACCCAAGTTAACCTAACCAAATCCCCACAACAGGCACTACTGGGAAGTCCAGTGGAAGGTGTGCCTCGGTACACGAAAATACTTATATCCTTTGTCTTCACAGCATCTAGAATTGCGATTGCTAGATCCTGGAGAAAACCTCTGATCCCATTTGAACTGGTAAAAGCTAAACTGACATGGATCATGATTAATGAATGCCTGTTGGTGATCCTTTCGGATAAACAACAGGCTTTCGACAGGATCTGGGAACCATGGTTGACATACCTATCTGTGTGCTTTGATAACTAATGGATCTCAGAGAAGATCCCTAGGGGTGCACTCAACCCCAATTCTTCTCCCCACCTCTTCTTCTCTTCTTCTTCTGCTCCCTTGCTCTTTAACTTTTCCTCTCTCCACATTTATTAGTTTATGTAGGTTCTCCTGTCTGGTGTTATTGCCCTCGCAATATTAGCAAAGAATCAAGAAGCGATAGTAGCATAGCTGCTTGTAAGTGGGGGGGATTGGGGGGTTGGGAGCCTCTCGTCCGCAGAGTAGATCCCATGCGGGGTGGACGGGTGGGCGCCCGGCGCCACAACCTCTCTACAAGGAATACATAAGTGATAAGGTAACGATTCTGGGGCAACTAAAATATAAGGACAGACAGATGTAGAACTGATACACTCAGCAGTAAAAAATGTTACATTTTGCTACATGTACTGTGTGTAGGCCATGTTGGCCGAGTTCTGTTCTCTTAATCTCTTCTACATTGTTGTTTATATTTGAGCAATATGTATTGTATATTTTTTATACACTATATTCAATAAAAATATTGAAAAGAAAATTGCATTTGTCCGAAAATCTAAATTAAGGTTGAATCTTTTATTGAAGGCTTATGGTGTCTGTCGAATGTTCAAAGAAGATTCGACGGAGCAGCTAAACTGTACGACGCCGTATAGTTTACCTGCTCCATCGAATCGTCTTAGAACTTTCAACAGACACCATAAGCCAAAATACGTGTGTACTTAGTTCTAGCTATTTTACTGCTCCTCCTCTTTGGTTACAATCAGCCAATAACATTCATCATTATCATTATTTTTATGTATCTTTTCTCCCCTATGTCGAATCTTTTCTCCCCTACGTCGAATCTTTCTCCCCTACGTTGAATCTCTTCTCTCTATGTTGAATCTTTTCTCTCTATGTTGAATCTTTTCTCTCTATGTTGATTCTTTTCTCTCTATGTAGAATAATCTTCGACTAATAGAGTTAAGGTTAGGCACATTCGACCACAGGTTTGATTGACACAGATTGTTATTGTCATCATCATGTCGAATCTCCTATCTATATCGAACTGTTGTAGCAACGAAAATGAAAATAAAGCATTTGTTTATGTCGGATCTTTCATTTTTCAGATTCTGTACTTTCGTTATCGTTTGTTAAAACGATAACGAAAATACCTGAAATTCGGACGAAAATGCATTCGGACGAAAATGAATGCACATGTCTATTGTCCCATAGCTAAAACAGGAAGTGAAAGAAAATCCCTCCAAAGTGAGGAAATCCCAGGGTGTCACCAGGGTCACCATTGGAAGATTTCCCTTCTTTTAGTGTTCTGATGTCAACCCAAATTTCGGGATTTACTTTTACTTTCACTTTTTTCGATGATAATGGTAAACAGGACTAATAAAGAGGGGGACTCTCCCTAAAGGGGATGCAGACAGCAAAAAAAGTGACAGGTATTCTATTTCCTCTCCAAAAAAAAAGTTTTGCCTTTAGTTACACTTTCATTACATTTTAGTTAGGCAGACAGTGTTGTTGCCTTGCAAATATGAACCTTACTGCTCTAAATCAAACTTGTGTAAAAGTCTTATTTCAAAAAGTATTAAATCAAATGCAGGTATTTTGGCTATGCCAACATTTTACATTATACACAAAATACTAAATAGAATATATAATAAAGATCTTAAACAGAGCACAATCAAATTTAATGTAGCGAGTAAACAAAATCTTTATTTTGTTGGCTTCAGTTTGATTTTCTGCATGACTGTTTTTCTTTAAGGCCTCTGTAAGGATGCCAGTCCATCAGCTTTTATTGTTAATCACAAACATAATTTTATAAATCCAAATCATACAATTCTTTTTTTGCTGAATATGATAAGCAAGTTAATGAAAATTTTGCATTTAGTAGCACTCCCTTTTGTCAAGATGAAGTTTAAGACTTTTCTGTAAATGACTCCTAAAAAGAAGTGAAGCTCATTGTCCATATACTGTAAAGTGCACTTTTGTAACATAGTTGTCCCACAAAACTTATCATCTGGTTTTGCACTTCACATAGCCAGGTAAGCCTTTACCAAAAATACTTTTCACCAAATATCCTACATTCTGTTTATATAGTGTAAAAAATCAGATTCCTGGTGTATCAATGGTCTCTCTATAGAATCTCAGGCTTCAGTTGGGACACAGACAGGAGAGATAGCGAATGGCGGGATCAACCAGATTTTTTGCAGTATACAGAGAACTAAGGTGCTAGTGGCTAAGTAAGTATGCACACATTGCAATACTGCATGTATTACCAGTTTATTTTCATTTGGATTTAATGGAACTTAATAAACATTTCTCTTTAGGCCTGTGTCAATGGGCTTTGGGCTTGTTTCAGTTTGCATTTGGGATCAGTTTGAGACACTTCTGAGCAGTGCCCAGGGAGAAGATGGGAAATTGTGCATCCCCCTCCCCCCTCTCCGGTTTTCACCCCACTTCTCATTGGATGGAGAAGAGGTGCCAGAGTGTGCAGTGAACATTCATGCCTGCAGCCTGCTTGTCAGACCTGTCAGCATTGACTATAGCTTGAGTTACACTTACAGATCAGCAGAGTATGCAGTGAAAGTTCTGTTATCAGAGGAGATTTACGCTTTATCTCAGTGTTTGGTTACTTGTTTGGTTGGCTATTCTTCCTAGCCCTGCTCCTGAGACACTTCTGAGTCTACCTTCTTCTGACTTGCTTGTGACCTTTTACCCCCTGCATTAGCCTGCTTCCCTCAGTTTTTTGCATTCCCATTGACGGGCAGAGAAACGCTAACTCTGTTATGAACACTGACCTTGATTTACTAATACAGAGGTTAATATGCAGCTGCATAAGCATGCAAATTATTTCTGAATTAAGTAAATTTACTTTTACAGCATTCTTTATTTTTTCCAATTTAATAATTTACCATTTAAGTTATGTTTTGTCTTTTAATTAAAATATAGTGTAAGTCAATAAAAATATAACTTAAAATTAGCACTGTGCAGACCAATTTAACTTCCTCAAAAACCAAACTTATTAAATCATTGGGCTGATTTAATAAAGATGTTGAAAATATTCACACCATAAAGAATGAGAATATTGACTTAAATTGAGCAATCACTTGTTTCACCAGATGAAACAAGTAAACAATATTTTATTTTTCACATGTTTGGCTGTTTGAAGTGAATATGGGCACAATTTATTGTACTTCAGTCTCCATATCTTTACTGACCTGGCTTTGTGCATCTTAACGCAATGCTTTTCTTTCAAAATAATTTTCTGTTTTTTGTAAAACGGTGAAGCAGAATGATTACGGGGGAAAAATAACATGAATGACAAGCAACATAGATATCAAGAATAAACACACAACAGGGCAGAAGCACCCTGTGAAGATGGTATGGTTTATTTATATTACACTTCTGATACATAAAGAAAACCACGTGGGGAGTTGGTTTGCACCTATTGCAAGTAGCTGGAGAGAGAAGCCTTTCCCCTCTCTCCTCTGCACACAAGACTTGTGGTTTCATCAAGGACACTACTACAAGACCTGAACAGGATCCTAAGGCCTTTTGAGCAGGTATGAGATATCCAGAGTAACCAGATATTGGGAAATTTACTGTGGGAAACCTTATAGAATGGCATTTATTGTCCTGTCATTGTTGTGGGGCCCAAAGCAGCTGCCTCATACTTGCCAACTATCCTGGTTTAAATTCCCTTGTCCCTTGAGGTTTTAGTCCCGTGCTGTGTCCCAATATCTCAGTGTGAAGTGCTGCTACTAATGCTGCCCAGCTCTGCCCTATTGTTGTGTACAGATGACTCTGATGAATCATATGTAAATAGCGGTGGCATTCTAATTTAAATAGCGGCGGCCAGCGGCATTGATATGTATATTATGCCCCCCTGAGGTCAACAGATATCCACAGTAATCTCTAGCAACCAATCAACAAACAGAAATCATGTGCTGTAACCTCTAGCAACTAATCAGTGAGCCGTAACCTCTAGCAACCAGTCAGTGAGTGGTAATGATACACTGTAACCTCTAGCAACCAATCGCAATAGCTGCCTGATCTGATTCAGTAAACTGATTTTGAGTCTAGCTGCTATTTATTGTATGTCTCAGAGCAGGTGGAGAGCGAAACAGCATGGGGGGGGCCAAGAAAAGTTTTGCCCAGGGTCCAATCAATATTAAAGATGGCCCTGGCTATGAAGAAAAACAAATTTGTGTTCAGGTTTAGTAAAAATGTTGATAGGTTTATGCAGCAAGGCTTCCCGGAGGGTTTTTAATGTAGGTTTTGATTCAGAGTTGTTCAAATTAGGTGGTAGACTCATATCCATAATCTTTGTACTTTAGGGCAGGTCTGATATCCCAGATAGTATGCAGTGAGCTGCAAGTTTGAAAATGACTTGCTAAGCTATTGCTAGACTTGGCAGGCTATACAAGTGTGTTGCACAATTGCAGCAAGTCCCCATTGCATGACTCCAGATCAACTTTTTTTTGTAAACATTCTGCAAGTCTGCTGCAAGTTCTGGTTCAGTTATGTTGTGCAATAGTCATCCCACCACAGGGGTCCTTGTGGCTGGATTTTCATGCTGTAGACTTGCAGAGCTCTTGCTGTAGACTTACCACTGCAACTTTGTTCTTGCCAGAGACTTGCCATGCAAATTTGCCACAAATTGGAAAAGTGTCAAGTAGAACTTATGCTCCAAGTGCTCTGCAAGTGTACGACTTGCCAGTAAAAATGTACAGCAAGTTAACAAGACTTACAATGCCACAAATTTGTGACAACATATCCTTGCTATCTGGGATATGACACATTTTACCCTGGTGTCCACAATCATAAAAACATAAAGGACCAGGGGGTGGGACATATTTAGCAATCTGCAGAGACATAAATTACCATCAGCACATAACATTATAAGAATTTTCAAGTGCCATGATGTTGATGGAATTCTTCAATGGTAGAGTTTCTATTATTTCCTCTTCCCATTGTAGCATATAAAATAGTTAGATAGAGTGAGCACTGGAAGTCAAAGATAGGTACAGTATACTTGTGTAAAAACTGAAAGCAACAGTGAAATGAAGCCAATGTGTGTGTATCTGGGTCTTACACAGACATGGAATGTGCAGCACTTAAACCTGTCACCTGAATGTGGTAATGTGGTTGCAAGGTGGAAGGTGTCAAAAGACACAAGCAAAGATTCTGCGTTGAATAAATCGAAAAGGCATGGGTAACTGTAACAACACCAAAGATATGGAGTGCAGGAAAGACTGATGAAGAGGCTTGGATCCTTGAAACGTGTCCCTGCATATTCCCAAGGAGTGACGTCAGATGGAGGAGGGTTACAAAACTGAGTGTAAGAGCCACGCTTCCTGGATACAGGCTTTGTTCCACTCTGACTCCATAGCATTCCTGAAGACCCCAGAGCTATCTATATCCAGTTCCCTTGACCAGGGCTTGAAAGCAGCCACTGGAAAAGATCAGTTACAGCCCCCACTCTGTCACTAGAGTGAGAGACAGCCACAAATTTCCTGACCGTTTGGCTTCTACCACTACCTTTGTGCATGCAATTTATTCTCTTATTAAATTAGTATTATTTGGTTTAATATACTACGCTATATGCAGTTTTTTTACCTTATGTTCCCCTCTATACTTGTGAAAAAAGTCCATGCCCACCGGAATCCTGGCAACAGAAACTTTCAAAATTAGTGAAAATGTGCAAGTTAGCTTTTTGATTAAAGAATTTTTGTAGCGTTTTAAAAGCAGAATATATCTAAAGAGTTTATTTACCAGGGGTCATTGCACTCCTAGATTAAAAGCATTCTGCTGTGCTTCCAGCGCTCGGTCTAACATGTCAAGAAGTGTGTGCTCCAGAATGAACATGAGAGGGATTTCGTCACTAATCCCTTCCTATTCATTGCTCACCAAAAGTTGGCTCCACAGATAGACATTATTGGCACACTGATGCTGGTGCAGCTTCTTCAGTGAGGCCAGTGTTGAATTCCAGTGTGTGGGAATGTCACAGATAAGACATTAGGCAGGCACTTTGTGCTGGTGCTTCAGTTCTGCAAAGTGAACACTCGCTGGATAGGACCACCTAAGGTGAAAAAGAACCTTCTGGAAGCCAGTGTACTTCATGATTACCCACCACACAACCAGGTTGAAGAGATGCGCCAGGCAAGACACCTGAATTAATTTTCCCTTGCAAAGTGTTGTAAGCAGATTAGTGCTATTACCACAAATTACCTTGCCTCGCTGAAAATGGCATGGGGTCAGCCATCTCTCACTAGCCCAGAATGGCTTCTTTCTCACTGGTATACAAACCGCAAAACAGTATGGCAGTGTTGAGCCTGGGATGTTGCATATGCATTGAGGCACTTGAGGAGACTTCAGGTTCCAAGGAGTCAGAGCAAGAGGTCAGCGATGAGGAAGGGAAACAGGTCTCTGCGCTGTCACCAACATACACGATACATGGCAGCATCACCAGCTCCAGTGATGTTCTTCATCCTGCATCTTTCCCAACCACTGTCAGATTTACCCAGTATGCCATAAAGTATACTGGGTAAGCAGTATTGCCTTTGCCAAGCTGGCATTCAAATGCTGGGCATGAGGATTCTATAAAGACACTTTTTCCTTCATTCCCGCAGTGGTGGAGGAGACCTTTGGAAAGATGCAAGAGATAGCGTCATGGGTGTAGGAGAATTTTACCAAGGTTCAAGCCTTCTCTTGACCCTCCTCAGTGTGTTTTTAATCACCTTCTTCTCCATTATGTGGCATATCCCAAGTCTCTGAAACCCCGTGTGAGACTTCCCTCCCTGTCACTAGTGGCAGCAGCTGTTGCAGCAAATGCAGCAGGGAAATCTTGTGAAGAGGGAGATGTGAGAAATGAAGAAGGAGGAGGTGTGTCGGCCCTTTGCTCCTATATTGAGGTGCTGCTCCCACCAGGCTATGTAGTTCCTCATGCATGTGGTACATGGCTGCTATGCTGCAGGCATGGGCTGCATACCACAATGGTGTTGTCATCAGAAAATACTTTGTAAACATATACTCTTTATATTATGTATACTGTAGAGCTCTGTGGACTGGCTCTGAGTATAGCAGTGGTCTATACTTGTGGGACAGTGCCACCAAATGGATTACTGCTCACTCTAGTCCTCTGCAAGCTGCTCTGGGACAAAATCCCCCCTTGCCTCTGTTTTGCCTCTCCTTCAGAACTTTCCTCCTTTCCAAATAGTGGCACCCATGGACTGTCTGACACCTCAACATCCACCTGCTCCTTATGGCTGGAGTCCACCTGGCAGCAATCTCCAGCTGTGTGAACATCACTGCCTCTTGCTGCTCCCTGCCTGATGTCCCCTTTTTCTATCTATCCTGGCACTATCTTGCTTATCCCCAATATCTGAAACAAGGAATACTTTTGCTTTACCAATATCATCCTCCTGCAGCCAGTCAGTGATCATGTGATCAAATAATTCTGCTGACTCCTCTTTGCCAGTTCATGGGGGTGTGGCGTGTTTATCAAAAAAGGAGGAGGAAGAAGAGGGTACATTGGCAGCAGATGCATACAACTGGTTGCTTTGCTCCTGGAAGAAGGAATAAGAGAAAGGCTTTGTCGGCTATTCAACCACCTCCTGCATGTGCTGTGGTTGTATATAGTAACTCTGAGAAAAAGAAGGCAGACATGCTCAACCACCATTTTATCCTGCAGAACCTGACACACACACACACACACACACACACACACACACACACACACACACTACCTCTGCCATGTCCTTTAGGTCATCCAAACATTTTTAATAAAGAAGATTGCTCTCCTCCAAAAAATAATCATTGAAACACTAAACTTAAAATTATTATTTACCTAAAGAAAATTGAAATATATGTATATGCTTTAGGAAGGAAAAATAAAATATTTTATACAGTATATTGTGATTTTGGTGGGTGATTATGCTCAATGGTAGATTGGTTTTCGTGAAGACTATGCCAGTCCAAGCTGTGTTTTAAAGGCTTTCTGGCCCACATTTATTGAAAATGGAAAGAAAAGTTCACAAAACTTGCCCACACAGGGGATTCAGTTAACATAGTAAGAGCTATGTGCAGACGTTGTGGTATATCAGCTCGGCTGACACGCGGTGAGCGTCTCTGGCGTCTACCGAGATGTCTTTCCATCTCTGTCATGCCTGTGTGATGCTGAAGGGGAGCTGACGTTCTGTGCTGGACCTGCATCTCACTCCCCACTTACTGGTCACCAGTGATCATGGCGACACTATTCATGTACACCTTGACTTCCCCCTACAAGTGTGGTTTTCAATACTTATGTATACTTACCAAGGTAAACTTTTGGTGTTTCAATTCACCATCATGTTTTGATGACTAGTTTACAATACTCCCCGTTTTTTCTTTTATTTGCATCATCATAGATATCTTTTACATATATCTCCCACAGTATAGAAGTCTGTCCCAGTTGCGAGGTCTTGGAATGTGTGGTCCCGTGTTCCTTGTTGGGTCCCCTTCTCAGATCTTGGGTTGGGCTTAATGGCTGACCCCTGGCTTTCCTTGTCGCACGGTCCCATTTTTGGCTACTATGTGAGTAATTTCTTGGAATGACCCGTTATGCCCAATAATTTCCCTTTTGGTTTTCTTTTTTTCCCCTCCCCCCATTTTTTGTTGACTTGGTTAGTTACATGCAACCATATTGTTTTTTATACATCTCTATAGAACTCAGACGCATCTGGCTCCTGAAGAGTGGACCAAAGTCCATGAAACGCGTCGGTCCTACCTTGATGCATCTAATACACATTGATCTATTTCTTAATGTTTTTTATTCTACCTGATATTGTTTTGGGGGACTATGATGCATAATTTTACTTGCCTATGCCATGTTTTATATATACACATCGATTGTTTTGTATATTATTACTAGTTATGTCATATGTCTGCAGTGCGATTTTCATGCCATGTTGATCATTGGTCCCTAATAAACATACATATGTTTGTACCTCTGTGAATGTGATTGGGTTCCATCATGTGCACCTCATTTAAACTTCCAACCTCCCCCCTTGTTCTCAGTTAACATAGCAAAAACAATAACAAACATACCGAGCCACCTGGCTCTCTTATCAGCAGCACTGGTCCCTCACACCTGGTTTTCTGGGTTGTCCAGGCTCAACCTGCCTAGTATTACAGCCCCAGCTGTACAAGCCCATTCCTGGCCTCTCAGTAGGGGTCTTCTGACTCACAAGCTCTCTCACTTTCTTGACACTTACAATTACCCTGCAGTCCTATGGACTTGCTAGTGGAATTTGTTTCCTCAGACTCTCCAGACTCGCACAGCTGTCCCAACTTTTTCAGTCCTGTGGGTGAGGAATCCCCCTCAACATGGGGTGCAACACACAGCTCTCTCCTGACAAGGATCTACCTCCTAACTGAAGCCTTGAGCTATAGTCAGGCCTATATTATAATGAATCTGCACACCTATGTGCTCATATGGCCTGCAGGTCTCCAGCAAGACCCGGACACAGGACTGAAGGCTTCGTCCCACCCAGGACACTTTGAAGCCCTAAAGCTCCAAGCCCTGGTCTGGGATTACAATACCCAGAGAAAGCGGAAAACAGTTTTCTATACTCACATTAAACACTCCAGAGTCCTGCACTATTTATGTTGAAATAAAATAAAATAAAAAAAGCCTAATAAAACAACAAAAAAAGACTGCAAGGGGGCCTAAACAGCAACTACAGCTTCTGCTGATTCACACAAAAAAGTAGTCTCAAAAAGAACTGTTGTGTCTCTGAATTATAAACTCAGGGAGGAAGGGGGGTACGCAGGAATATATAGTCCACCACACATCCACAGTAATTTTGCATAATACAGCACTGATTATAGCAACTAACTCTTTCTACACAGACTGTCAGCTGGCATATAAATCCCCATTATCAGTCCTTCTAAGCCAGCTGACCTAAGTTCAAAGACCATACAGTGCATTATGTTTACAAAGAATTTGGTGAATCCCCTCTTTAATTTGTAGCGTTTGTAAACCTTGAACAGCAGGATTTCGCTCAAACCCATTGTAGTGATGACTGTGTATTTGGCTGATATTGGGGATATTTGAATGTTCTATTTGTTCCAGGGACCACTGTGACTAGGAGTAAAAGTGAGAAACAATCTAAAAATATGAACAGGAATAGTGGGGGAAACTTCCAAATAGCAATTTCTTCTACTTTGGATAGATTATTCTTAGTTCCCCCAATGGGACACAGATGCCAAAAAAAAAACCCTGACAAGGGGTTTAACCATTTTCTATTATATCTAAATTTAAAAACAGTTTTTATTCTAAATATTCATCAAAGTAAAAGGCCATTGTTTGTCTTAGCTTTACTTATTTGTTAAAATTTTCTCAAATGAAGTTATGAAATCCAACAGATTTGATTTATTTTTAACTCCTTTCTTTGCAAAGGGATATTAGGGATAATTATTGACTGTGCACCAATCACCAATAAATCACGCTGATTAGCATAAAGTTTACATTGAGCAAATTAAGAAATGCTCCTATGGCATCATGGAAGCTAATGCTTTTACTTTAGTTCAGGTCTAATTAGTTGGGGTACACTGGTAGGAATGGTAGGTGTGCACATACATTTTTAAAAATTCTTGCATAACTTTAATGCCCTGCACACACGGTTGGATTTTCCGACGGAAAATGTGTTATAGGACCTTGTTGTCGGAAATTCCGACCGTGTGTGGGCTCCATCACACATTTTCCATCGGAATTTCCGACACACAAAGTTTGAGAGCTTGCTATAAAATTTATCAACAACAAAATCCGTTGTTGGAAATTCCGATCGTGTATATACAAATCCAACGCACAAAGTGCCACGCATGCTCAGAATAAATTAAGAGACGAAAGCTATTGGCTACTGCCCCGTTTATAGTTCCGACGTACGCGTATTATGTCACTGCGTTTAGAACGATCGGATTTTCCGACAACTTTGTGTGACCGTGTGTATGCAAGACAAGTTTGAGCCAACTTCTGTCAGAAAAAATCCTAGGATTTTGTTGTCGGAATGTCCGATCAATGTCCGACCGTGTGTGCGGGGCATTAGAGGCATCCAACACCTGTTATAGTATATTTTGCAAAAAAAAGAGTTGTAGTTTTTCCCAAAATGCACTGGGCTTACTTGGTCACAGTTTAGATGCACATAGTTCTAAGACGCATTCTTTAGCGTGAACCTGTCACTCAAAATCAAATATCTAACTATACAAAATCCCCGCATTAGATGTATCATGCAAGCAGAACCAGGTGCTATGGTTTTGGTTCAGCTTTCCTCCCACAACCATACAATACAATAAGGGAACTTTAGCAGTCAAAAGAGAAGCACTTTCACTGTATTTTGGGACTGGGCCATATCAGGGAACAGATCTGAAATAAAAGATAATTCCTAGGTTATGGGGATTCTGTATCACACAAAAAAGTAGTCATATCCAAAGGTACTTGAAAACACCTTGAAACCATAACAGCTAAATATTTAGTATAGTCACTTATCTGTCACAACAAAACTCATGAGAGTTTTATTATTTTACAGCAAACTTGAAGTCAGGCGGTGACTCAGTGGGACAAAGTTGTAGAGCTGAGGCAGGAATTGTGTGGGATTCCCCCCAAAACCCATATCACACCTATTCCAAGCATGCTGCCCCTCAGGTCAGGAAAGTGGGGGACAAGCAAGCAGCCCCCCTCTTGAACCATACTAGGTCATATGCCCTCAATATGGGGGATGCTTTAAGGGAGGGCTGCCCGCTGACCCGAATGAAAAATAAAACTTGACCCACACCTACGCTTGGCTCTCGCCACCTCCTGCCACTAAGTAAACTCATTGGTGGCCCCGCCACTTAGTTTATTTAGCGGCAGGTGGCGAGAGCCAAGCATCGGTGTGGGTCATGGGGTTTTTTTTGTTCAGGTCGGTGTCCTTTGGATCTATTTCTAGGGATATTTATTTTTTGGGGGTTTTAAATGAAGGACTTGTCAAAAACTGTCTGTGTGTTTTTATTTACCTATATTTTACTAGGTACCCCATACTCGTTCACATGGGGCCAGGATCTGAGCACCCTCTTAATTAAAGGGGGCTTCCAGATTCTGATAAGCCCCCTGCCCCAGACCTCCACAACCACTACCCATGTTTAGGGCATGTGGCCTAGTATAGTTCAGAAGGGGGGACAATCATTCCTTCCCCCCCTTTCCTGTCCTGCCAGGCTGCATGCTCGGATAAGGGTATGGTATGGATTTTAGGGTGCCCCAAGTCATCTTTTTTTAATTTTATAAAATGTATTTAATCTTATTCTATAAAAATTTATATTTATTGGTTATTAAGATCACTGGCTACCACAGGCATTAAAAAAACGACCGCTAGCTTTCACTACTAAAGTACTGCATCACTTCATAAAATAGCTCAAATGGTATTTTAGTAGTGTTTTTAGTGAATTGCAAAAAAATTTTTGCAAAACACTAAAAGGTATTTTAGTGCAGTTCTTTAAGTGGTAAATACCAATTTGTGAATTAAGCCCCATCTTACTGGAGCTCAAAGAGTTGGGAGACAAGTTGCTTAAGTATGGGCTGCTGTATTCTCTGGATTGAAGAGTAAGGTTGCCACTCTACTTTTAGGGGAGGAAGGTGGGTATCTTCTAGTAAATAAAAAGTATAAAAAGAAACACAAGGAATAATGCAATATATGACAGATGGCACTGCTGGCTCTTGCTAAATACTAATTCAGTTCATTTTTAAAAGCTCACACATCTCTAAGTATCGCATTATGTTATGATAAAGAAAAAATTACAAGATTATTTGTAAGCAAAAATTTAAAGTTCTCATTCTTTTAAAACAGCACACATCTATGAACTTAAAAAATTACTTTTATTTTCAGAACCAATAAAATTATGGTAAATATTTACAAATAATTATCTCACATAAAGATTACATAAATTCAATTGTTCACAAGTAACAGTCACTCCAATGGAAAGACACACAGATATTGAATCTACGCCAATCTTATTGCATTTTGTTTGAACTAATCTAAAAAAAAAATTGCATCAACCATTTAACTTAAATAATTCACAAATTTACAGACAGAAAAAAGAAAAAAACCCGGTTAACAAAATACTGGCCATTCCAATCCTTCAAATAAAAATATAACAGAAAAATGTGAAACATCTTTGGCAAATTGGCACTGCTGTAATTACATTCAAATATTACACACAAAGCAACGCACAGCACTAAGAAATAAATCACCAAATTTTCAATTCAAATATTTTCCTACAAAAAAAATACAAAACATACACATTATAAAGAAGCATTGTATGTATGTGTAGGGACTTGTTGAATCCCAGTGTTCAAAGGCATATATTTTCTTATTTATCATCACACAAGTATGCTTACTTATGCAGCCATGGTGAACTTTGGCAAAAGTATTTGGGTTTATTTTTATACTGGTAATCCCTATTAAAATAATAATCAAAAACCTCTATTTAAAGTTAAATAAGAAATATATTGCATTGCATTTATGTAAGGGGTGTGTTTATGAGGCTAATGCAGCTGATTTTTATTTAGGATCTTAAGAAAGTACAAGGCCACTAGAAAGTGAAAACCAGGTTACAGTAATGTCAATATGAGGCTGAGCAAGATTATGTCAAATCTCAAAGAAAAAAAGCATAAAGAATTTGTTTTGTAAACTAAAAATATGTGTATACATTTTTGTAAATTTTAGAGTCTGCTCCCAAATGTTCATTAAAAAAGAGCAAGCACCAAAGATCTGTTCCAGTTTCTACCTGCTAGCTACAGTATTTTTAAATATGACACCTAAAGAGGAGGTATGCCCACCCTACAAAAAATGAAAAGCCAACAGCTACACATACTGCAGCTGCTGACTTTTAATAATAGGACACCTACCTGTCCTGGAGTCCAGCGATGTCGGCACCGCAGCTGATGTTTACATCAGCTGTCGGGTGTTGCCACCGCCATTGCCAGTAAGGGAACCCGGCAGTACAGCATTACGGCTTCACGCTGGGTCCCTACTGTGCATCATCAAGGCACTGCTGTGCTCTTCTAATGCCCCAGTGGTGGCCCACGTAATTTTCCAGGAAAAGGCAGATATCAGCTCCAACCGAAAGGTGCCAAATGTGGCACCAGAGGGGAGGTGGGACAAATGAGTGGAAGTTCCCCTTTTGGGTCTTTAAGGCCTGTGTCGTCAAGCTTTTTTTTTGGCCTCAACTGGGTTTTGCATTCCCTTTTAAGTCTATAAAAATGCAAAACCTGCTTGAAACTGGTCAAATGCCAGTTAGAAGAAGGTCAACTGCAGGTCAAATGCACCTGTTAGTGAATTCTGCACGATCTCAGAAGCATCTAAAATGAATGTCAATTGGCAAGCTCAAAGCCTGACAACACAAACTCTTATTTTTCTACCACAACCTATTTATTATTTTATATACTGTAGGACAGTATCTAAGTTTAGTTCCATGGTGCCAAGCCTGGAACCTATAAAAGGTGTTTGTTTTGTTTTTTTATATAAATCAATATAATAATCAGATTTACAGTAGAATCAATAAAATACATGATTTTGAATTACCTACAGTGGATCATGACTCACAGCTTATGTGTCTCATGATAGTTATTCACACCCATAAAATGCAATAATACTTTAATAATGACATCAGCACTAACATACGGGGTGCCTTAAATTGAACGTGCCTCACAGAGCTAGGTTTTTAAAAAATATTTTTCCATTTTATGTGAATTGATTGTTTTGGTGCAATATTATTAAAGCTTTGCATTTAAAAAAAGATTACGTATACCGAATTTGCAATTGTTATCAACTTATGTAGGGTACAATATTACCTTACATTTGTTACCAAATTGTGAATTGACCTCCCCTATTTTAACATACTGTGCATTAATACATGTAATATACCATTAGCACCTTTGGTATATCACAGTTCCTTGTTTGTTTTGTGGCTACAGCAATAGAATTTTATGTAACTAAATAAGAGAAATAATAGACAGAGATTTTATAAATTGTGTTTAGGAAAGATTTGTAAGATTATTTACACTGGCCTATATTTATTAGAAAAACAGGTTCGACACATGACTTTGAAAAGGGCTGTGAAATTAAACTTTTTGTGTGTATGTTCTTTTTTATGTAATCTATAAAGTTTATCATATTGGTTTCTGTGTACCTGGCATAAAGTCAGTAAGCATTCATTGAAGGTAAATATTAAAATATGTGTATTCTAGCTCATTGTAGATTTCCCTAACATGTTTCACAATTCGGAATCCTAATCATGCTCTTCTCAAAAGCTTTAAAAAAAATGCCCTAACAATAACAATAAATAAAAAAAGAACAGTCTGGTAATAACTTATTAACTAGTTATTTCACTTTTTATAATTTCCAGTCTAGGCTGAAACTGGCTACTTAAAGTGAAACTGAAATAACACTTATCCCTGCTGATGTTCCCCATTACCCTTCCAGCCACATTAGTAATGAAATTACTAATCTCAGATCAGAATCTGTATTGCTTTAGATGGCAGACCCATGTAGAGATGACTTTGTTTATACCTTTCCTTAATAGTCGACTGTGCACATTACTGTGAATGTGGTAGCTGGTTTCATAAACATCAGTGGACTACCTGTGGGATACCTTATATGTAGAGATATACATCAAGATGTAGATAAAGCTTGAACATTATGCAAGTCTTTCACATGGAACAATGAAACTTCTGATCTAATGTCTGCATGTTTTATGTGGTAGGGAGGGCCCTCTGGGGGAAACTAGGAAGTTATTATTTCAGTTCCACCTTCATTTAGATATTATGATTGTACAGTGTGATTGGGGACAAAAAACCTGTGACATGTGCTAGCTGTGAAAATTCAGTTATTTTCAAAAATTCTGACATTTTCTATATGTTTACTGTATATTGCAGAAAAGCAAGGGTGTAGTTGTGCATTATAAATAAAGAGCCTGCATAAGTTTTAATGTTGTCCCCACAAAGGAAAGTAAGTTAAAAAAGAAAGTTACTATTAAGTAAAACCAACATTAGATTTTAGAAAAACACAGGAGCATGTTCCAAGATGTTATTATGCAGTTAAATTATCTGGATGTTCAGCGTTTTACAATAGGTTAGAAAGTGCAAACAGCAAAAGAGATTGGCAAAAACCTTAGTTAGCATGGGTGTTTGGTACCCATAGACATAGCTATAGTACCCACTTAAGTTGCAATCCATCATGGAAAGTCAATGGATACTTTTACTAGTAATTGGAAAAAATGTACAAAAACAAAGGTAACACTACTATAATTGCATCCAATTTATATCTAAGTGTATTTATACTAATTCATCATGCTGTTTTTTATGCATACAGCAGAGAGGAATATCCAGTATTATTATGGTGTCCAAAAATCATTCAGCTTAGAAATAAAATATATTTTTTACACATATATATGTGTGTATATTTAGATATTTAGAGATTTTATTTGCAAATTAGGCAGATTTATAAGCATCATATGTAGACAAAGATTTCTATGCCTGTGCCTGAGGAGTGTCAAAAGTGTTTTTTCTGGGCACAATTATCTACCAACCGCTTTCTGATGATTGGAAGTATAAGGGCTTAGTCACTTTTATAGCAGTTTTGATCAAATGGCAGGCAGTTCTGAGCACATATAACCACATTGCAAATTACAGTTCTAAACATGTGTAGTTAGCTAAATTACTTACATGAAATCCTGTTGCAGACACCTATAACACCAGTTTATCAGTGGAAAATAATAGCCATTGGAAAAGGTATTCTAACCTGTCTGATCACTGTCTCTCCCATGGTGTCTACAGGCATCCCATAAACTCATAGACATGAGACAGTTATTTCATCCCAATAGGTACCTTTCATCGGGGTTGATTTAGTAAGATTGGAGAGTGCAAAATCTGGTATAGCTGTGTATGGTAGCCAATTAGCTTCCAACTTCAGCTTGTTCAATTAAGCTTTGACAAAAGCAAAATGGAAGCTGATTGGTTTCTATGCAGAGCTGCAGATTTTGTACTCTCTGGTTTTAGTAAATCAAGTCCATTGCATTGAGTGAATTTTTGAATCAGAAAATGTAAAATAAAAGCAATCTATGTCATACAGAGTATTCAAATTACATCCTGTATATCCTTTATGGCACAATTTAGACGAGCAGCACATTTTGACACAGTTTACCATTTATATATATTTTTCCAATCATATCAATCAATACCAGTTGCATCAAGGCTACTCATTACAATATTGTACATATTGGTAGGTAATAATTAATTTATTCAGTCTATATAGAGTTCCATATTGGAAGTGTGATATACTGTAAGTTATCTTCATATGACCAATTGTATTAGTTTGAATTAATCCAATTTGCCCTATTTATTGCAATTTTTTTAATTATAATTGTGCTGTAACAGAAACAACTGTTTTTTTCTATAAAATGTGTTTTTTCAATTATAAGTATTTAAATGAAATAAATAGACAGTCAATGTGCATAGAATGATATGTTAATCTACATTTAACCTTGAAACACTTGATAAACCTTGTTCAGTTTCTTCTGCTTAGCTTCTTCTGCATATCTTTTATTACCATGGATTTTTTTTGTCATCCTTCTTTTTCAACTAAAGTAACATTCAAATTAATATGTCGTTCTTGTGATATATGTATTATAGCATTATTCAATTTTCCTAACCTATTGATAAATAGTGTTTTTTATGCACAACATTTGCCTGTCTTTTGTAAAACCACACATTTCAATAATATGTCAGATTTCATATTGATTTATTAGACAACATGAAAAGGATACATGATAATGTATAAATAAGGGTCTTTAAAATATACTGGGCAGGAATGGCCATGTTTATATGTTTCAGTGAAATAGAGTTCTCTTCTGTTCCAATATGTCAGATCTCTTGGGTCTTTCCCACATTCTTTATGAGAAGCATCACCATAAAAATAAATAATCCATTTAAACTGATTCCATGCTGCTTTTTATCTAAAAATAAATAGATACGAGCTGCGGGATTTGACCTCATATGTTAGCTAACTAGATGCATTGTGTGGTGTTTTGTCTCTATTTGCAAATTCATTATAAAACTAGGCACAATTCAAGCACAGGCGGTGATTTTACAATAAAGTTTAACTGGAACAAAAATCCCATACTGCAGAGATTTCACAGGAATTACTGCATAATGAGATGCCCTTGCATGGTCTTACCATGATATTATCCAGGAGGGAAAAAGGCTTAAGGAACATTCAAGCTCAACTGTATACTCTTGAAAGTAATGTCAAGTGTCTACGTGAAAAAAACGTAAAGCATTTTATGGCCATTTTGAACTGTATAAATTCATTTACAACATATTGACTAGTTTCATATGTCCTAAAAGGGATAATATATGAATGAAGAACCTTACTTTTAAAGATTGTTATTAACAATTTATTCTGCTTTGCTTACCTGCTATAACATATTTTGTATTATGTTATATGTTAGGATAGACAGTTTATATGCATTTTTTGCTACAGTTGGTAAAAGTTTAACTCTAGGCAGATATAAAAGTTATGGATTAATGACGCTCTGTAATCATGAATACATCATTGAATATATTTTTAAATGCAAGCAGTGTAAATACCTGGCTTTCACTTGGTATAAGCCTGTAGCAGTCCTTGTACAGAAGGGCCGGAGTGTGAGAAACAAGGAACACAAAAAAACAATCAGTTCATGTGCTAGCAAAAAGTATTCTGATTGGAGGAGAAAGCACAGTGATAGTGACACAGTTATCACTGCACTGCTCACCCCCTTCCCAGTAACAGACTATGGTGTGTCTAGGAGGACCTTGACTAAGAAGAAGTGTGTTGAGTGTTTCTAGCCAAGTCATCAGACTGAGGACATCACAAAAAAAAAACTGCAGCGAAAATCTCTAGACTGAATGAGAATGTTAACGCAAAAGTGGATTTTGCTATTATATCTTTAATGGGCTATTAATTTTTACCTTTTTTTTGGCTGGAGTTCTACTTTAATCATCTTTCATATAATGTAAGATTTTATCAAAACATTTTTTAAGCAAGCCCCCTTTATACATATTTAAATATATATTATATTATATATTGCAATTTTAAATCATGTACCTAATCCAATTTTTGGTGTTATTTATAGGAAAGTGACTTACAGTAAGTGAAAGGATTGGGTTGTTGAAACTACTATCTGCTCTGAGCAGAATACCATCATTTAAATGTAAGAAACATACAACAGGAATGGATGATTTTCAAACACTTTTAGTGACATCAGCCCCAAATTTAGCCATAGTGAATGGTAACCTGGTTTAATGTTGGATTAAAGCTTACAGGAGTAGGTGAATCAGTGCAGCATTTTATAAAAGATATGCTGTAAGCACTTTGAGTAACAAATGTTTATCATGTTGCGGTTTGTGCTAAGCCACTTTCATAAATTTCACAATGAAGCATGTTATTTATTTACAATGGCATGGTATACATGATTTGATGCAATAGATCAAAGAAACTGCATTGGTTAACTGCTCTTCTTCTTGTAGCCAGAACACTGTGTGATTCCAATAATCTTTAGGCTACACATATATGCAAACTAATAAAACCGAAATGTAGCAATTGAGAATCAACTTTTATAGTGAAAAAGATGTTTGAAAGAAATAAATATTTGCTTTGTCCAATATGACAATTTGATTTACTCCACACTTTCATCTTGAGTTTTTAGAGTAATTTTTGTATTGTGTATTGTACAATCTCCATAATAGCTGTAAGTGCTCATGTTCTCATTGCATTTTGTCAGTGACGATCATAGGCAGTGGCAGCAGCAGGGGGCGCTGCTCCTCTCGCTGCACTGTAATAGTATGGAGAACCTAGAAAAGAGCATAAAATTAGGACACTATTTTAAAAACATTACACAAACAATAAACATGAAAAAATATAACATAGTATATAAATATATATATACAGTGGGGACAGAATGTATTCAGATCCCCTTAAATTGTTCACTCTGTTATATTGTAGCCATTTGCTAAAATCATTTAAGTTCATTTTTTTTCCTCATTAATGTACACACAGCACCCCATATTGACAGAAAAACACAGAATTGTTGACATTTTTGCAGATTTATTAGAAAAGCAAAACTGAAATATCACATGGTCCTAAGTATTCAGACCCTTTGCTCAGTATTTAGTAGAAGCACCCTTTTGATCTAATACAGCCATGAGTCTTTTTGGGAAAGATGCATCAAGTTTTTCACACCTGGATTTGGGGATCCTCCGACATTCCTCCTTGCAGATCCTCTCCAGTTCTGTCAGGTTGGATGGTAAACGTAGGTGGACAGCCATTTTTTGGTCTCTCCAGAGATGCTCAATTGGGTTTAAGTCAGGGCTCTGGCTGGGCCATTCAAGAACAGTCACGTAGTTGTTGTGAAGCCACTCCTTCATTATTTTAGCTGTGTGCTTAGGGTCATTGTCTTGTTGGAAGGTAAACCTTCGGCCCAGTCTGTGGTCCTGAGCACTCTGGAGAAGGTTTTCGTCCAGGATATCCCTGTACTTGGCCGCATTCATCTTTCCCTCGATTGCAACCAGTCGCCCTGTCCCTGCAGCTGAAAAACACCCCCACAGCATGATGTTGCCACCACCATGCTTCACTGTTGGGACTGTATTGGATAGGTGATGAGCAATGCCTGGTTTTCTACACACATACCGCTTACAATTAAGGCCAAAAAGTTCTATCTTGGTCTCATCAGACCAGAGAATCTTATTTCTCACCATCTTGGAGTCCTTCAGGTGTTTTTTAGCAAACTCCATGCGGGCTTTCATGTGTCTTGCACTGAGGAGAGGCTTCCGTCGAACCACTCTGCCATAAAGCCCCGACTGGTGGAGGGCTGCAGTGATGGTTGACTTTCTACAACTTCCTCCCATCTCCCGAAATGCATCTCTGGAGCTCAACCACAGTGATCTTTGGGTTCTTCTTTACCTCTCTCACCAAGGCTCTTCTCCCTGATAGCTCAGTTTGGCTGGACGGCCAGCTCTAGGAAGGGTTCTGGTCATCCCAAACGTCTTCCATTTAAGGATTATGGAGGCCACTGTGCTCGTAGGAACCTTAAGTGCAGCAGAAATTGTTTTGTAACCTTGGCCAGATCTGTGCCTTGCCACAATTCTGTCTCTGAGCTCTTCAGGCAGTTCCTTTGACCTCATGATTCTCATTTGGTCTGACATGCACTGTGAGCTGTAATGTCTTATATAGGCAGGTGTGTGGCTTTCCTAATCAAGTCCAATCAGTATAATCAAACACAGCTGGACTCAAATGAAGGTGTAGAACCATCTCAAGGATGATCAGAAGAAATGGACAGCACCTGAGGTAAATATATGAGTGTCACAGCAAAGGGTCTGAATACTTAGGACCATGTTATATTTCAGTTTTTCTTTTTTAATAAATCTGCAAAAATGTCAACAATTCTGTGTTTTTCCTGTCAATATGGGGTGCTGTGTGTACATTAATGAGGAAAAAAAATAACTTAAATGATTTTAGCAAATGGCTGCAATATAACAAAGAGTGAAAAATGTAAGGGGGTCTGAATACTTTCCGTCCCCACTGTATATATATATATATATATATATATATATATATATATATATATATATATCTTTCTTCTTTATCCCGTGAGTCAAATATGGTAATACTGCTTTGTTTTGGTAATGGAAAGGACCCCTCTACCAAAAATAATTAAAAAGCAACACCAACAGAACCAGCTCTGCCTCATTTTTTAAGTAACAAGCACAGAAGTAACTCTTAAATTTGCCCCAAAACACAGACCAGGAAAGCAGAATGTAAGATTTTAAATAGTTTAATGGGATAGCAAACATTTCTGTTTCTTAAATAAGAGCAGCAAAATCAGATAATGTAGTAGATAAAAGTTACTAAATGAGTAGTACATTTTTGCATTGTAAACTGTACAGTTACTTTAAGTGGTTGTAAACCCTCCAATACAACTTTATCTCTTAGTAATCTACATAGCACAGGCAGCTGATCGCTGCCTGTGAAAGTGTACTCACTGTTTTAGTTTGCATAGAAACCACCATGCAATCAAAAGTGACGTCAGGCGCGATTGCGCAGTAGGTATTTTCATTAACGGCACACATAGTGTGCCATTTCTATCTCCCCTGCATGCCGGGACATTAGGATTGACGAGCTTCCTCTCAGAATGGCACAGAGGGAGTCTCGCGATGCTGCTCTGATTATCTCCTTCCTGCTTCTCCCCCTTGTGACTGTGTAAGACATCACATGGGGAGGGAACCAGAGCAGCACAGAGTGTGATTTTCTGTGATTAATGGCTTAGCTCAGTTGTCGTAGTAACGGCAATCGAGATAGAGGCTTGGCTCAGGCTTGGACAGGAAAACAAAGTAAGGGCGGGAAATGACGTCCTCAAAAGCAGTAGTAACGATGGCGCGGCCAATACCAGGAAGAAACAAAATTTTAAAAAGGGGAAAAAAAGGTATTTTAAAACCTAGTTTTTTGTCATATTTAAATGTGTATGGCTTACTAATACATTGCAGGATCATTATATTAAAAAATAAGGAAAAACGTACAGGATTTACTTCCTCTTTAACTTAGTGAATAAGGTGAACCTGCCTAACCTAACTCGACCATGTCAAGCTCAACCCTCCTTTAATTTGAATCTTAACATAATACTCCACAAGTCATTTTGTAATGTAATATCATTAACCACTTCTCCCTGGGTAGACGGCATATGATGTCCTGAGGTTTAAGTGGTAATACCAGGATAATGCCTGCACCTGCAGGCATCATCCAAGTATCAACATTTTCTGCCAATGATGTTATTTCATGTAAAAGTGATTCAGGGGCTATACAGGAACTGGATCACTTCTACAGGCGGCGGAAGGTGGTCCTTTCCTGGGCTCTTCTGTCCCATTGGGGATTCAGGGACCAATCTGACCAGTGTCATCAGCTGCAATCCAGAGAGAGAGAGAGGAAAGGACATTGTTCCTCTCTCTCTGTTAGATCAGAAACTGGAAACGCTGAGGATGTCTTTGCTTTCAGGTTTGGTTTACTGTTAAAGGCCATTAAAGGCTTGTACAAGCATCTGATCAAGCAATCTTGGTTTTATCAGATGCTTTGGAGGCCAGAGGAGACATCTGGGGTCTAATAGACCCTAGATCTTTCCATAAAGAGAACCTGTTAGGACCCGTGCTATGACAAGGGATGTTGTTCATCCCTTATGATAGAAATAAATTTGATTAAAAAAAAATCAAATAAAAGTATGGTGTAAAATAAGTTTTAAATAAAATACATTTTTAAAAATTTAAAGCGCCTTCGTCCCCCCATACTTATGTGCAAATCTAAACACATTTGTAAGTCCTGGACGCATATGTAAATGGTGATTGCACTACACATGTGAGATATTGCCGCAAACGTCAGAGTGAAGGCCATAATTTTATTTCTAGATCTCCTGTGTAACTCTAAACTGGTAAACCTACCTAGCATAAGCATAACCTATGGATATTTTTAAGTAACGTAGCTTGTCCATAGTCCACGGGCGTAAGTAATTTTAAAGCTATTTTAATTCACATGTTAGGCATGTATTTACTCGGTGTAACCTTATCTTTAGTAAATTGGGTATTATATTTTGTTTGTGTGCAGTAAAATTTATCAAAGTGTATTTTTTTTTCCCAAAAAAATTAGGTTTGAAAAACCGTTGCGCAAATACCATGTGACATAAAACATTGCAACACCCACCATTTTATTCTCTAGGGTATCTGCTTAAAAATATAAGTTTTGGGGTTCTAAGTAATTTTCTCACAAAAAATATTAGAATGTAAGAAGTGTCCGAATTGGTCTAGAAATCAAATGGCTAAACATTTCCTTTTTTAATTTATTTTTTTGCAGCCAGCTATGATGTTCTAAAGCTGCCCAAAATATCCGGTTTTTGGCTCACCTGTAAAATCAATGGCATGAACCACATCCAAAGTCTTCACAGACAAGTGGAATACCAGACGAAAATTTGGTTTTATGGGATGGTCTCACTTCCCCCCCCCCCCTATTATTTTTTTTTCTCTCTCCTCTTCTTTCTTTCTTGCTGCCTCTTTGTCTTTTTTTCTGTATTTCAAATATCCAGGTACGGTAATAGGGGCCGATTCCTCAATCTTTTCTATCTTTCTATTTAGAAAATATAAAATTGTTTTGAAAATGTGCAAGGCATTTTTAAGTAACATCCTACAATGTGCATTGATCTCAGCGGTTGCTGATGGTTCATTTTATAGCTGACCTAGCAGCCGTTTATGTCCTGGCTAAGATGTGATATTCTGTTACAATTTTTTGAAAATGTTTGTTCTCGTGATGTCTTGTTCACTGCCCTATGTTAATTTCCTTGACTGCAAAATAAAGAATTAAAGCACATCCAAAGTGTGTAAAGTCTTGTCACCCATCATCTGAGCATTAGGACAAAAGGACATTAATACAGTATCCCGGTTGAGATCAAACAGAAGAAACCACCTTAGGCAAAAAGACAGATAAGACTGCAAGGCCACCTTGTCATGGTGTAAGCCGAAGTAATGACAACCAGAAAATAACCTTCAGAGTCAGAAAGATCACAGAAATATCCCAGATGGGTTGAAATAGAGATTTCTGCAATATAGAGAGTACCAGGTTGGAGTCCCCCAGCGTTAATGAAGAGCTACTCCTGATGGAGAAAGGCCAGAATATGACCAACCACATAACTGTGAGAGTGAAACCCCTGAGCCTCACACCAAGAAAAATCAGCTTTCCAAATCCTATTGTAATTTATCATGGAAGTTCTCTTCCTAGGCTTAAGCAGGGTAAAAATAAACAAATCTGAGATACTCCTGGCTCTTAGGACCCTGGTTTCAAAAGTCATGCTGTCAAAGCCAGTAACTATAAAGAAGGATGGAAGACACTAGCAAAAAACTGGAACCTGGCCTAATGGGGAGGGGTTATATTTGGTATGGGACTTCCTGTCTTTTTTTGCCAGTATCCAATCACCTAAATCCTATATGAAATCCTTTATATACATAACCTATCATTATGTATATATATAAAGAGGTTCTGTGTCCTGAGATGTATGAAAAAGAAATTCAATTTATTTTACTTGCAGTCATGGCAACACTACTCTACAAACACTTAACATATTTCCTCTGGCCTACTGACATTATTGTCTCACTAATTTTTCTTGAAGCCTGCATAGAATTCAAGGTCAAATTAAGAGATTTTCATCTTTGTTGAGATATTTTAAGCCTGCACATGCCAAAATGTGTGTTGGTGCTGCAGTGTTTCTTAGTATATTCATCTTGCCCATGCAGGGCAAAATTAGTGTCTCTACAAAAACCTGACCACTTATACTCATCTTGCCTAATCTCCTTCACTACTCCTCCCTCCATCACAGCCAATGGCAATACCTAGTGCTTTTTGGTATAGCAGAGCATTATGCATGCTCCCCTGTGAAAGTGGTGAAGCTTATCAACTAACTGTTAGGCCTGAGCAATGTCATATGACCAAACAAATGATGTCACAGCTCCCCCAGGTCACAATCATTGTGAATTCAAGCATTGGCTGTGATGGAGGAAGAAGTGGTGAGAAAGCACAGTCAAGACAAGTATAAAGGAGTCAAGGGGCCTCTTTGTAAACAACTGTCACTTTGCCCATCAAGGGTAAGGTGACAATGGGGTTGATTTACCAAAGGCAAATTGACTGTGCACTTTGCAGCTTGGTAAATGAGGGGAAGCTCTGTCGACTCCCATCAGCCAATCATGTACAAGCAAAAAATGTGTATTTTATTTTTCTTGCATGTGTTTGGGTATTCTTTGCGAAGTGAAGTGTCGTCTCGTTCACTAAGCTCTGGTGCAACTTGCAGAGTGCAACGGCCTTTGAAAAGTGTAAAGTCTGTTTGCCTTTAATAAATCAACCACTGTGTGTTTCGAAATACTATCATGTTTTGTGATAAACTAAATCATTTTTAGAAAGGAAAATCTCAAATACTACATACAAGTGTCATTCAATAAGAATATTACTTTCTTTTTTAATTCATCTTTGCAAGTACAAACTAAAGAATTCTAGCTACAGATATGCTAGCTACAAGATGTCTTTAAAATACTTTTTACAACTATCACTAGTTTATAAATATTCGAACACACCTTTAATTACAACCTAAAATGTATTAAGTTTTTCCATCCCTGAACACTTAAGCATTTGTGATTTTAAACACAGGTATCCTATCCAAGGGTAAAATATACACTAGGTCAAAGACATAGCCCTTTTCAAAATTCCATTAGAAAATCCAGTAGCAAAAGGTTAAATATTCAGGTTGTGACATAAAAGGCTTTTCTTGTGCAAATCATCTGCATAGCACAAGATACCATCACAAAAGCAGCCTAATACTACTTAGTGACTAAAATATAAAAATAGGTAATTTTAATGTCAGTAAAGAATTGTGAGCTGGAGCAAGTTGAACAAGAAAGGGTCAGCGCAATTTTAAACTTCAAAAATGTGATACTGCAGGAATCTTCTGTGGATCACAGAACACATTTGTCACCATCCTTATAAATATAATGCAATACTACTGTAGCTCAGCATTAGTAGATATTATATTTTATGGTAGAGTGAATATATTATCCTTATTTCTCTTAGCTCCTCACTTCCCTGCCAACATAACTGTAGAAACCAACAGTAGTAACAGTATCATTGCCAAATATTTACTTCTTTTAGGTAACAATTTTTGAACACAGTCTGGTGCTACATCTATAGCTATAATATTTGTGCTCTAAGAACTCTAAAGATGAGACAGATTGGCTTACAAAATGATTTTTTTTATAAAGTTTATAGGCAAAATATTGGGGTTTCTGTTCCTTTCCCACTTTCATTTTTTGATAACTTACGTATATACTGTATATCTAATTTTGTCAGGAGTACAATTTATCTTTTCTAATCTAATTTCATCTTGCATTTTGTATGCTTTATTATTTTGTTAAAAAAAATAAAGGAAGAAAACCAAATAATAGGCATTATGCCTCATACACACGAGTGGACTTTTCGACGGACTAGGTCCGACAGTCTTTTCGACGGACTTTGCAGCGTAGGTCCGCTGGACTTTCAAACAAACGGACTTGGACACACACGATCACACCAAAGTCCGACAAATTCGTACGTGATGAGGTACGACCGGACTAAAATAAGGAAGTTGATAGCCAGTAGCCAATAGCTGCCCTAGCGTCGGTTTTAGTCTGTCGGACTAGCATACAGACGAGCGGATTTTTCGACCACACTCGAGTCCGTGGGAAAGATTTGAACCATGTTTTATTTCTAGGTCCGTCTGACTTTTGGGGAAAAAAAGTCCGCTGGAGCCCACACGCGATCTAATTGTCCGATGGAGTCTGGTCCGCCAGACCAAGTGTCTGAATGTCCGCTCGTGTGTACGTGGCATAAGAGAAAACAATTTCTTCCCCTTGTGTAGCATTAGTTGGATAGACTATACCTAAGAGTTCTAATAAAAAGATGCAATTTGGCACTGTTTTATAGAGGATTAGACAAAAGTCAAGGGGTCCTTCTATGTGATGGATAAATGTTGCTCAATAATGAATAAAATAATGTGAGAACAGCTGGAAAAATGTGACACCATCTGCACCCTTGTAGTTATGAACTAGATGAACCCAGGATAAATCTCTCAATAAAACCAGTTGCATTTCCTTCTATGAAACTACTTGTTCTCTGGAATACTAACGTGTACTTGAATAGCTCATGGTTTCTGCCAGTAGCGTTTAAATTACACAATATGCCCAAGTCACATTCACTGCAAAAAAACAACATGTATCATATGAAATTCGTTATGATGAACATCAAGATGGGAAGTAATGAGGGAAATAGTAAAGAAGTTCTTAGAACAAAGCAGCATGAAATTGAATCATTTTTCTTCATTAGCCAGCGCTTGCCATTATCTAGGTTCAGCATGTGTGTATTAACCAGCCTCAAAAATGCCCCACAATCCATGTCAGTTCTTCGTCCCAGATCACTACACATTTACCTGTAGGTTGGGCTGTTCCTGCAAGAACACCACTTTAAATCAAATCATTCATCACACTTCAGCAGTTAAAAGACTGACTACATCTCTAACACTGGAAAGATTTCTACTCTATTTTATAAATTTACTTTGCAAAACCTACAATTGTTGTATAATATTCACAGAAAAAATATATTTTCTGAGATTTAAAGATTTTAAGCTCAACTTGTTGCCAACACCACTATACATTTTAATGGGCAATAATCCAAAAATAATTGAGAATTGTAAAATGTAGGACTACAGCTATACTGCTAGCTATAAAGATCCCAGCCACTGATAATGTGAAATAGCTATAACAAGAGCAAGCATTAGAATAACCAGTAGATATTGGCTGAGATATACCAGAAAGATTTTTGTTCTGATAGAGTTATTGAATTTACTTGCTGTATTAGAATGTTTGGTAATTTGGAAATCACATTTCTTCAATCTGAAACTAACTAGTGTTTTGGACATCTTGTATGAAGCCCCTGGGATAGTGAAATTGAGCTATTCTAAGCATGACTCTAGAGACAGACCCATAATATGATGGAGAAATTATAGGAAGCCTAAAGAAAGCCGTGGAGTCTTCCATGAAGTATTTTCCTCATTTCCCAATCTAAATTGGGCTACTGAGCCTTCTGCCCCTTTAGTTTCTGCTAAACCCTTTAACTCTCTTAAAAAAGATATCCATGACCACTCTCAAAGCTTTTACATCTCCACGCCAACACTGTAGCTGTGTATAAAAGATAATTTTATTATTCCCTCTTTAGGAGATTCTTTTTGATGATAAGGTTATCTCATATTTTCATTAATATTGATCAAATATAAGATTTTTTTTTTTTTGAAGTTTGGCATGCCATGTATATTCTTGCTTATACTCTATCTGAAAGAGCAGGCCCAGACTGGCCATAGGGCACATCGGGATTTTGCCCAGTGGGCTGGGGCCCCCGGGTCGCATGTCCTATCAGAATCCGATCCATTGTTGATGGGCTTCATTCCCCTCTCATCATCTTTCAACTCTGGGGTGACAGGCCCGGCAGAGCGAGTCCCAGTCAACACCACCCGCGGTGACAGCTGCAAGGCCTGCCTCCAGGAGCAGACTAACTATTTAGGCACTTGAGCCCTTGGGCTAACCAAAGGCCATGGCCAGTAGGAGGAACTCTGAGAGGTTCCTGGCAGGACGGGGCGGGATAGATGGAGTAAGCAGGCTCCGGTCCAGTCCTGAGAGAACAGGGAGGGGCCGAGAGAGCCAGGGTGGATATGACCTGGACTGGTAAGAAAACTCTGGCTGTAACAGTGGGAGGAGGGGAGGGAGAGGGATGGGAAAGCAGCTGAGAACTGGAGTGTGAGAGCTTGCCTTCTACCCAGACTGGGGAGAGACGACACTGAGAGTAGACCTGTGTGTGTCTCTGTTTTTACTTTATGTAGTAGGTGTTCTGCAGGGGGGGGCATTGCACCATAAATGGGGACCCTCCATGTGTCTTAAAGAGGGGTGTGTGTGCTCATTATTATGGGGGCGGCACCTGTGTGTGTGTGGGGGGGTGCACTTTGCCTAATAAAGGTGGGATGGGCCAATTTTTGTGATTAGCAGACAGACTGATCACCCCACCCTATTTCTCTCATCCTCCTCTCACTCTCATTCTCTCCCCCCTCTAATCCCCCCCTTCCCACTCTCTCTCACCCCCTCTCTTCCCACTCTCTCTATCACCCTCCCTCTCTCACCCTCCTCTCTCTTACCCCCTCTCTCACCCCCCTCTCTTACCCTCTCTCTATCATACCGCCCTTTCGCACCCCCTCTTTCTCTCACTTCCCTCTATCTCATCCCCTTCTCTCTCGCCTCCTCTCTCACCCCCTCCTTTCCCCCCCCCATTCTCTCTCACCCCCTCTCTCTCACTCCCCTCTCTCCCCCTCTCTCTCTCGCACCCCCTCTCTCCCTCACCCCTCTCTCTCACCCCCTATCTTACCTCCTCTCTCTCACCCCCCTTTTCTCACCCTACTCTCTCTCACCACCTCTCTGTCCCTCTCTCTCTTTCACTCCCTCCTTTTTCCTCTCTTTTTCTCTCCCCTTCCTCCATCTCTCTCCTACTTTCCCATAATATCCTACTGCCCAGGGGCTCCATGAGTTGCCAGTGTGCCCCTGGTATGGGCTGCTCAGTCTAAAATGTCTAGGCCTATTTTTTTTCCCAGACTGGGCCTGTGAAAAAGTTACAATGTCTACCTTCATTCTTTCTGTTCCCTCTCCTACTAGGTAATACTATGTGGGGCCATTGTTTCTGTAGATGTTAAAAAATACTGTATACGAGGTGTGTCTATTAAATAACAAGACTGTGATCCCACCTAGTAAACAAAGCAGTCAGAACCAGTTATAACTGCATGCGTGGTGACCTTGAACATGTTTGAACCTGCATGACACTCTCAATTGATTGTGAGTCATCATTTAGTTTGGTTGTGCTTTCTATAGTGTGCCGAAAAAATGTTAAAACCATGACCTTGCAGTTCAAGAACCAAAAAATCAGTCAGAATGTTTGAAAAGACCGCCGACTCAGTGTTTGAATGATAGCTGAATCCGTGAACATTGACAAAGACACTGCATGGAAAATTTTGCGTGAGGATCTTAACGTGTCAAAAGTTTGTACAAAGATAGTCCCAAGGGTTCTCACACCAGAGCAAAAAGAACGGCCACAAATGTGAGAAAATGGTTTCATTCTTCACCAGGACAATGCGCCTGCACACACAGCACTTTCTGTGAAGCAGTTTTTGACTGACAAGCACATTACTACATTTTAACATCCTCCATATTTTCCAGATTTAGCACCATGCGACTTTTATCTTTTCCCAAAAGTTAAATCAGTGCTTAACCACTTCCCGACCGGCGCACGCCGATGTACGTCGGCAGAATGGCACGACTGGGCAAATGGGCGTACAGGTACATCCATTGTACGCAAACAAAATTGATATCCTTTTTTCCCCACAAATAGAGATTTCTTTTGGTGGTGTTTGATCACCTCTAGATTTTCTATTTTTTGCGCTAAGAAAAAAAGAGCGACAATTTTGAAAAAAAACACAATATTTTGTACTTTTTGCTATTATAAATATCCCATTTTTTTTTAAAAAGAACTAATTTTTTCCTCAGTTTAAGCCAAAATAGGTTCTTCTATATATTTTTGGCAAAAAAAATCTCAATAAGCGTATATTGATCGGTTTGAGCAAAAGTTATAGCGTCTACAAAAATAGGGGATAGATTTATGACATTTTTATTATTATTATTTTTTTACTAGTAATGGCAGTGATCAGCAATTTTTATCATGGCTGCGACATTTTTGCGTACAGATCGGACACTTTTTTTGGGACCAGTGACATTTATACAGCGATCAGAGCTAAAAATAGCCATTGATTACTGTATAAATGCCATTGGCTGGGAAGAGGTTAACACTAGGTGCGTTCTAACTGTGGGGGGGATGGGACTGACTAGGGGAGGAGACCGATGGGTGTTCCTGCTTAGTAGGAGCACACAATCTGTCTCTACTCCTCTGAGAGAACCTGGGATTTGTGTGTTTACACACACAGATCCCAGTTCTCGCTCTGTCACGATCGATCTCGGGTGCCCGGCGGTTATTGCGCCTGCCAGACACGCGCATTGGCTCTCGGGACACGCTGCGGGCCTGCTAAAGTGTCTTAAAGAGCCGACATACAGCTATGACGGCTCCCGCACTGGAGCCAACCTGCCGCAGTATAACTGCGGCGGCTGGTCCAGGAGCGGTTAATAGACACACCTCGTATATGCAAAGAGGTCTGTACAGAGAGAAATAGAGAAAATGTCTTTAATGATTATCTTCTGAAATGTCTAGTTGCTTGACTGAATCCGGCTTCAGTGCTTTAAGTGACTAACCTGGAATAAGCATGTGGCAAGTAAAATCAGCACACACTATCTGTATATATGTTCTAGGCCTGTGACTCATAAAGTACTGAAGCCATTGGCTCGCCACATCGAGCAACCATTATTTTCTGAGGCTACATACGGCAGCCTGCATATTTGTACCAGTACAGGTTTCTTTTAAAGCTCAGAATATTTAAATGAAATCAATAAAATATAATATATATATATTACATACACATTACTTCATTGTCATAAATTTATGTATATTTATGTTATATTTGTGTTCAATATATACATTGTAATTTTAAACAAAAAATATGAAAAACAGCTACAAAATTAGGAAACAAAATTGATTTGATCTAAATTAGGTCACATAGAGTTTTTTTTCTTCAGTAAATCGTTGAATCTCTTAGGCAATAATAATGTAGTTGAGTGGTGACAATTAATTGGAATTTCTACTTATCTCATTTGTGCAAATTATGCAGAAAAAAAATCCTAATTATTTTATGCAAAGTCAAAGTGGACTAATTTTTGACAGCAATGTTAAAGGTGTTAAGCGTTTTTTCCTTTGATAAGTGTTGAGGTTGTCGTAACAATAAAAGCTCACATAGCAATAAGTATGAGAAAAGGTCAAAGGGCACTAACTAAATTCAAATTTTTTTTCCTATGGTATATATTTCATTTTAACAAAGAGATCTTCTGAACATACAAATAAGAGTGTCATTACATTGTTTATAAATTCATGAAGTTTTTCAGAATAAAAAGAAAATTAAAATGAATTTTGTTGATATTTCTATGAATGATCTAGTCTATGCATTTATATTAGTACAATACAGCAATTACACAGTACAATAAACATCAGTTATTATGAAAAAAACTGAGCCCTCTATCACATAATCCATATGATTAAGTAAAGAATGTCCAATTAGCAATATCTAATTCCAAAATATTTGCTGTGCCATTATTCATGTATCTGCCAGTTTTCTCATGGATATGCCAGTTCAAAAGCTATTTAAATATATTGAGATATATTCAAAATTTCATTTAATGAGGAAATTAGACTCAGGGGGTATTTATTAATCAAGTGGGTTTCCAGGTGGTATTTGAATCTCTGTATTTGCCATCTGTTCTGTATGTGTGGGATTTTGTGTGGCATATAGGATCAAGCTATTATCCTTTTGAACATTTCTAGCCAAATATATTTTTTGAGATATGAAATGACTAACGTTTAAATTTAATTTTATTACTAATGATTAACAATACATGTATGAAAAATAATACTAGGCCTTCAAAGATCAAATGTCAATAACGTATGTGTAACATTCACGAATATAGGAGATCACTTTACTGTTTAAAAGATAGAAAACAGTAACTACACAACTAGGGTTATTAAACATGGCAAATCATGAAGCATAAAATGCAGAATTCAAACCAACCTATATTTGTATCTTAGTCATTGTAGCTCATTAAAGGAAACCTGTGCTAAAATTTGAAAGCTGCTATTGATGACATCCTTCTGAAAACACATTTTTCCTGGCTAGTTATGGTTCTATTGCTATTGGAATCATTGGCCTGTAACAAGTACATGACCAGTGAAGTCAGAGCTTCTGGTCTTAATACTTTCATTGGGTCTGTGATATCAAGAGTGTTGAATAATCTCATAAGCATAACATCCAGGCAACTAAAATCAGAAGGAGGGTTGAACAATGGTAACCTCTGTCTTACTCTCAGCTATGTTTGCTTTAAAATACAACTGCTTGCTATGGAACATGACACTTGACACTTCATCTTGGACTAGTTGAAATTCATATTTGTAATTTACAAACTCCATACAGAAAGAGGAGGCATTTTCCAATGGGCACACGTATGTGACAACTGTCTAAGAGAAAATGTTTTCACTTTTGAGGGATTTCCTCGCACTTCCCGATATGTCTATGGGACAGGAAGTGTAGAGAAATCTCCTCAACGGTACCTGACTGGTGTTTTCACACTTTCTATTCCATTCTAAACTAAAATTTGGCTTTAAATATACTAGGCTCCATCTGAACCTAAGAACACATAATTTTCGTGCAATATCTCATGACACACATCCTAAAAAAAAGGGGTGCTACTTGCTGAAATAGACTTACACTCTTACATTTTAACCACAAACATACAAGAGATCCGGTTGCAATGTGTAAGAATTTAATGTGTTGACAATACTTGCAAAATAGCAGAAAGCAAAAAACATATTTTGCCAGATACAATACTTCCAGTCATGTTTGCACTGTAATAACCTTAGTACATACGTTGTAATTGATCTACAATTTGATCTACAATTTGATCTGTCTTAACCAATTTGATTTTGTAATATACTGACTGAAGAATGTTATACATTTTTGAGAGGTACCCTAGCAACAAAAATAAAAAGTTTGTGAGCTTGCAGCTCTCATATATCCTCATGTTTAAGGTATTATCCTAGTTTTTAAAAAGTGTTGTATTTGGAAATACTACTTAAATATTTAGAAGTAATACTGTATATGTATACTAACCTAGTAAGCCAGCGTTAGGAAATCTCCATGAATCGTTATAGGATGAGTACTGTGGATGGCTGTACGGACTTCCAGAGAAATCACTTCCTAAAATTTAAAGAAAAATATGTTAATGCATATTTAGATTCCCATAAACCAATCAAATTCTCATTTTACTTGATTACAGTATTAAAGTTTAAATCAGAAAACTAAATTATAGGGGTAATTTACTAAAGGCAAATAGACTGTTTACTTTGCAAGGGAATTTTCTTTTAGCTTGGTGTATGAGATGTAGCTCTGCTAACTTCCACCATTTAATAGTAGGTAAACAAAATTGCTGTTTTTCTTTTTCTTGCGTGTGATTACGTTTTCTTTGGAAAGTGAATTTTCACCACATTCTTTAAGCTAAGGGAAAATTTCTTTGAAAAGTGAAAATCTTGCAAAGTAAGCAGCCTATTTGACTTTAGTAAATCAACCCCATAGTTACCATAACAACTATTGTGGGCTAGGACTAGGGCAGCACTGCGATCATTTATTTCATTTTTTTATTTCTTCTGACAGCCTCTAGATATTTGTGGTTAAATTCAGTGGATCCGTAGGGAAAAGGGAAGATATTGAGAGCAGCCCACACACCATCTATAGCTCATGAAACACAAAACCAACAACTATATGAAATAATAAAACAAATTGTTACATTTTAAACAATTGTGTGATAATTAGCACCTTTAAACTCCCTACTTTCTTTGTTTCTGTATATTCTAAAACTAGAATGCAGTGTGCATTTGCAGGTGTGAATGCACCCTTATTTGAACACCACCTGATCCCTCTTTTTTTTCTACTATAGATAAGGTCTAATGTAGAGTTTCTCAACTCCAGTCCTCGAGGCGCCCCAACAGGTCATGTTTTAAGACTTTCCATTATTTTGCACAGGTGATTTGACCCGTTTCACTGCCTTAGTAATTACCACAGCTGTTTCATCTGAGGGAAATCTTGAAAACTTGACCTGTTGGGGCGCCTTGAGGACTGGAGTTGAGAAACACTAATCTAAAGTAACCAAAAAAAAAGGAAAATACAAAAGTTTTTAAAGTATTACTTGTTATTTATTTGCATCCTCCCATAAAAAAAAAAAAAAAAAGTTACTGTACACTTGTCAATGAGGCAACACAAATATATGCAAAACATATGTAAATCCCAGTTAAGTGTAACTGTATAGAAAAATATAAGTCTATCCACTAAAAAGTCTAGAAATGAACACAGCACACAGATATATATACACATATGTAATTTATACGCATAAATGATGTGTCAAGTATATACAAGTCTCACGCTTACATTTATTTGGTACATGTATTTTATTGTATTATTTTTTACATTATTAAACCTTAAATTGAATCTTATAATCCACCTAACATCTTAAAAACTTTGTTGAAAGCATGATTCAAAAGAAAAGCTTGTGTTTCACAATTTGATCAAGTCTTACTTCAGAACCAAATTTCCCCTTACTGACTGCTTCTGCAAACACACATCTCGGGTGATCTCCAGGGATACTCTACTGCCTGACAAGCTGAGACTTCCAATTCTCCAGTTTTTATGCCTGAGTAGTCAGACTGTCATCCTTATGCCGTATACACTAGCCAAAGACTGGAGGAGTCATTGAGCACCATCAACTAAGTATTTCTTCTAGCTTCATACTACGTCTTTCCTCAATCCACTATATATAGTCCATGTTAAGCCAATATATTGCTGGAAGTTGACAGTTGGGAATTACAGTACTCAGTAAAAAAGGATGTGTTTTCTATTACCAGAAGTAAGAAAAACATACAATCCTAGCCACAACAGCAGAGTCCAAGGCAGCAAGTCACTCTCCACTTCCACTAAACATTTTCAACAGATGACATGATGTTGACAGCAGTCTGGTTGCACTATATACTGTACATGTGTATATGTATAGAGTATATATATATTTGTGTTACTAAAGATGGAAAGTAACCTCTTATCAACACAAGTAAATAGTCACATAAAATAAACTACAATTGGCAGTTAGTTTAAAAAAAAAAGATACTACTTAAAGCAAAATACGTTTTTGACCAAGTGTAGAAAATGCATAGGGTTTTCTATTTTTGCCTAGGACTATGCAGCCTATTTGAGCTTATATCAATTCTATAACTGCTCTTCCAACAAATGCCAGAATAGCCAAAATTGCCAAACTGAATTTAGCACACCATTTACATTTTCAACTGTAAAGGGGAATTGATCATTTATATGTTTTTTTTTAAATAGATAAGTAAATAGCAATATATGGCGGTTATTTATACATTTTTTCACATAAGATATATACAACTTTCATCCAGAATTCACACACTTTTCTAATTGAATTTAAATAGTAAAATGTGTGAAACTTGGGTGTAAATTGAATGACTCTTGTGTGAACACATTTATAAATAGACCCTTATGGATGGTTTATGCACCAGACCTATGGAATAACCCCCACAATGTATATGGCATTTGGATTTTAAGGCTGATGGCCTTTAAAAAAAAAGAACAGTACTATATGCATGGCTTGTGATAACCTCTGAAACTCACTAGATGAGACATTGTGGTCTGAGAGAAGGGGTATGCCATTTAGGTCTTTGTGGGACTTCATAGAGCAGGTAGAGGTCACAAGTGGTAAATATACAGTAAGATAGTATTATTTAACATTTACATGATAACAATAAAAATTATATACATACATTATTTTTTAGCGCTGAAGATCAGGAAAGAACTGAAGTATATTTAAAATACTTTTAAAATAAGGACAATTTTGCATTGACATTGTCAAATGCAAGCATACTATGTTGCAGCTGTAGCATCTCTGTACTTATTGATTTTAATTTTTCTTTTGGACCTATTTCTGAAAATCATACTTTACATGAATTAATATGGCACATGTCAGCAGGATTTGAATTAGATGTTAGGCTTTTGGCGCTGTTGGTGGTTGACTTGAGCTTTTAGCACCAGAAACAAGTTAGAATAAAATATGTTGCAATATTGTTTCTGACCTGTACCTATACATAACCATTAAAAAATCATGGGCTTAACTATAAGGCTGCATTCACACTTTATTATTTTTAGGCATTTGTAATTATCTTTCAAAATCAATGGAAACTGCATGAACGCTATTTGCAATGCACTACTAAGGCATGTTTGTGCACATTCATGTGCACTTTAATGTGTGTTGCTTTGTACTGCACTTTAATGCAAGTAAAACTTTTGTATGCACATTGATGCTTGTTACAATGCTTGTTGACATCCATTTCATGATTGTCCATTGATTTCAATTTATAAGTGTGTATCCACCCTAACACTAGTCCTTCGTTTACAATGTCCCCCCCACTATTGCACTTTACTATTTGCCCCTAACTATGATAAGTGGCCTTACTGACTAATATATAAAGGAGGTAGCATGTGCAGGCAAGCATTTAACATGGCTAGGAAGTATCAGCGATTGAACATTTGAGTGTTATGGGTTTTGGGAAGGCTATCAACAGTATGTGCAGGAACATTTAGGTGGCTGTATTTTAACACTTGGACCAATTTAGGTAGAATATAATAATGATAGAGTTCCCTAAATCCTAATCCTGACCCTAAAAATAATACCAATCTAACACCCAACAATAATTATGGCTTAAAGTGGTTCTAAAGGCTTAAGGATTTTTACTTAATTCTTTGCATTAAGGTTGAAAACCTTTCTGTGCTGCAGGATCCCCCCAGCCCCCTCTTTTACCAAACTGAATCTGATCTAAAGCCAACGCTGTGCCTGTGGGCAGATTGATAGAAGCAGAAACCATTGACTCCTGTTGCTGTCAATCAAATTCTGTGATGAGGTAGTTGGGGACACAGACGAGCTACACTGTCTGTGTCCATAGACACAAGCAGTGCAGCTCGGAATTGATCCCACAGGTGTGCCACTATAGGAAGTGGCTTTCTATGGTAGCACACCGAGAAAAGGAGAAGTCAGGAGTGGTGGCGTGGGACCCGAGAAGAGGAGGTTTGGGGCTGTCCAGTGCAATTCTATTTTTTTCTATTTTTTAAAAATAAAAAAAGGGTTTACAATTACTTTAAAGCTATATACGTAACTTAACTAACAGTCTTGTGAAAAATCACTAATGCCCCGTACACACGATCAGACATTGATCGGACATTCCAACAACAAAATCCATGGATTTTTTCCGACGGATGTTGGCCTAAACTTGTCTTGCATACACACAGTCACACAAATCTTGTCGGAAATTCCAAACATCAAGAACGCGGTGACGTACAACTCTTACGACGAGCCGAGAAAAATGAAGTTCAATAGCCAGTGCGGCTCTTCTGCTTGATTCTGAGCATGTGTAGCACTTTGTGCATCGGAATTGTGTACACACGATTAGAATGTATGCAAATGGATTTTGTTGTTGGAAAATTGGAGAACCAGATCTTAAATTTTGTGCAGCGGAAATTCCGATGGAAACTGTCCGATGGAGCCTACATACGATCGGAATTTCCGACAACAAGCTCTGATCGCACATTTTACGTCGGAAAGTCCAACCGTGTGTACGCGGCATAACAGTATCCAGGTTTTAGGACTGATCTGCATGTCAGCATTACCATCATCATACCCATCACATATTGAAGTAGTGAACTGAAGGCACCGTTGTTCACTACTGTTTTTAATTTCAATCTGTGATTAGCCAGTTTTGCTGGAGAATATATTTTGTTACCACTTTTTTCACTGTATTCCTTTAGATTTGTTTAGATTATTAAGAATCCTGTTGTTACAATAGAAAAAGTTGCCACTCAATCTCATACGTATTGAGACAAGTTTGGAAAGAAAAAAAGTAAAAAAACAAAACTGACAACTTTAAACCACTGGCACAATAGAAGTGTTTCATTTTTATGCTTTATTTCTAAACTCACTGACTTTTGTAGCTTTTATGATAAAAAAATCTATATTTGCTATTTCTACTTTCTTTGCAAATAAATCTTCTCCAAAACACCTACCCTGCATTGATGTGAATGCCCTTGTAGGCACTAATTAAATAAAAGAGAAACCCTAAAAGCAATAATTATTACTTTGTGTTGCTTTCACTTTGTCTTTAGAAGGCTAAGTGTTCTTAGTACCAATTACCTTTATTTAAATTTACCTACGTAGTGTATCCTTCTCAAATTTCCACCATTAGATGACACTGTATTTGCTTTCTAGCATTTCCTTTGTAAAAGTAATCATACGGACCATAAATTTCTGCAGCAATTTCCAATAACAATCATAATCTGGGGAGTTAAGCTATGCTTGACTGCATGGAGAATCAAGCTAAACACTGCACTTACAAACTACATTTATACCAGCAGCAGCTTGTATATTACATTAAAAAGTGCATAAAAGAATAGCTATTTAATGCACAAAAATCTTACATCTATAAAATGTGGTATTTGCTGTAAAGCATTGGATGAATTATGCTAAAACATAAGATGCCAGCTGTGTCTATCCCTGCAATAAAACAAATGCTACAATAAACATTAAGTAACCATTTCTACTGCCACTATACAACAATAAAAATATTATATGCATTTAAAGCTATACATTAATAGCAACTACTGTATATGAAATGCTGAAAATAAAGCCTGGAAGCATTTGTATGCGTTGCAACTAATACATTCATGCATTCTTTTGGAATAATTGCAACATGTAATTTACATATAATGCAAAGATCATCTCCACTATTTTATTTGCATATGTTCACAAATATTTCATCGTAAAGATTGGTGCTCATGGCTTTTAGTTGGCTCAAGTCCAGTTCTGTTGAAAAATGTAAGTACTTAGATATCTAATACAGACTCTACCAAACACTCTCAAATGGACTGCCTTAAAGTGAAACTCAATGATAAGATGAGTTGATTTCTTCTGACCAGTAGCCAATGGTTCCCCAGCTATATGGATTATAAACTAGATTTGTTTTGTAGACCATATTATCATTTGATGTCTATGGTTAGATTTATTCTAGATTTACTTCATTTGGTGCCTGTGATGTAAATGATCATATTTCTAAAATCTCTAGAAATTTTGAAGCAAAATAGTTCATAAAGGAGATTGGTTGGTTGGAAATTTGTTGAAAGGCGGTTTATATATGCATGTTTGTTATATAATTCTTCAAATGAATTATTTTCCTATGAAAAAGGAAAATTTAAGATTGTGATGGAGGTTCATGAATAGAACAAGTGTCAGTCAAATTCAATAGGATGGACATTTGTCAATTCTTTGCAGCTCATGCCAAGTGTGCTGTGCCGTTTTCACTTACACAAAGGTAGCATTGTGACATTTGGGCACATCCATGACCCTTTCTATGTCCTGTAAACCAATCTTTTACCTGCCACCTTTTGTAGAAACCTGTCAGTAGGATGTCACTCCTCAGGTACAAACTTCCTAACACAATAACAGAGCATGGTGTTTGCCATTTGCTGTGTGCATTTGGAGCTGGTTGAATGTAGTTCTGTAGAATTATGCTATGCAAGAGTTTCTGCTATCTTTCATTCCCAAAAGCCATATGATGCTGCTCATAGTAGGCAGCATGAGTTGCACAGGGTCATATAGGTAAAAAACAGGTAGAGGTAAGGACTTCTAGCAATAGGGTCCATACAAGCATTCATCAAGCATTGGAACAGAATGAGATTCAAGGAATGTTATGTGCTGAACAGCAGCCCTACATTTTTCTTTTTTTCCTAGCAGGAACCAGCAAACCTATTATAATGATCTGTAAACATCTTTAAAACAACTTAATTGTTCCATTCTTTCACTTTTTACATTTAGTTCAGTGTTTGATGTTTGGAGCCACACTTTCAGTAACGTAACAGTATATATAGGCCTGCATTTTCCTGCAAGACCCGGGCACCGTACTGGCATGATTGTCCATACCCAGAAGCACCACAAAGTATTGCTGGCTGCAATAGCAGAAGTGACACTCTAATTTATTCAAAGCAGAGGGACATAAATCAGAGCACCTCCAAATTTATTTAATGCTTTTAGCAGTTGAGTAACTTGTCAATAATTGCATTTGTAAGGATACAGCACACCACAGGTGGTGACACTTGTGGCAAAGGGAGGGGAAAGGATAGGCTGGGCAAGGAGTCCTAGGTGACACAAAGGCTATAAATGGCAATTGGTCAAGTGGCTAGTATGTACAGAAAATGAGAACCAGATCAGGGTGACAATGAGGAGAAACATCATCTATGTATCACTTAGGGTTCATTCAGCCCTTCTGAACAGTTTTGCACGTACTAGACTGTTCTGATCTTCGGCCTGCAAATACCAGGTTTAAAAAAATTTACTGAGCCTAATGGCTTACTCACATTCCCATCTGGTAAATTGCAGTGCCTATATCTCCAGTGTTTAGGTCACAGAGAGCCATCCATCTGTTGGTGAGAATCTGCCAATTAAAATACTCTGCTATTCAGTACTGACAGAGTAAGCAGTAAGATGCAGAGTTGTAACAAAACTAGCAGTGTAGCAGAGTGCCCATTTACTCACTATGCTCAGATGCAGGCACAGACACCTGTTACCTGGGCAAGTGATCTGCAGCCAATTGAGAGGCCTTCAACTGTGAGAACCTGTGTGCGGGTGGTTGGGTCAGAGCCTAATAGCATGCAGTCTTTCCAAAAAAAGTAGCTATTGTGAGAAACTCCTCCCCTTTTGCTACCAGAGTACTGCAATTCCAGTGGGGTGGTGCTTCAGCCTTGCACCTTGAATCCCTCCAGCTGGTCACATGTGTTACCAGAGCTACCCTGACCTACACTGCAAGGAACACTGTCTATGAGGGTAATCACAAGTAGCTTTGCTGTTTACTGTTTTATTGAAGTAGTGATTATCAGCTTGCCTCTCTGTTGTTGTAGAGACTGTGCTTTGCAGATAAATGATACCTTGATTGAGCCGCAGAGACATTGCTGTAAACCAAAATCCATGCAGCTTTGTGCAGCGTTCATATATGTGTGTGGCTTTCATTATTCTGCAGTGTATGCATAGTTTTCATTTTCATCCTGAATTGCATTACTGCTTCTAACTTTGCAACTGATTAGTAAACTGAAGTAACAGTTATTCTCTGTCTGATCATTTGGGCGCTTATTCATTCTGTTAAAGGAGCCAGCGCAGATGTTGGGGATGATTAGAGATGGAAAGGGGTTAAATATACAGTACCAAATAATCTGATATTCTGGCTGATCTGCTTTCTCCTATATGAGCAAGAAAGGCTTTAGACAACAGAAGACTGTTTATATTATTTTGTTGTACATACATTATACAAAGCAACGTTCGAGTCAAACCGGGATTTTTGAATTTATATAATAAAAAAACTAATTTCAAGGAGTGGAAACTTCATTTACTTTTCAACACACCCCCCTGCAAAACTTATACACTTATCACAGCATTTAACTAATGCTTGGAAAGCTTTGGCATAGAAAGATTTGTCAGCACGTCTGAACCATCCTACAACAGCCTGCTTTACTTCATCATGAGTGCTAAAATGCTAACCTCCAAAAGAACTCTTTTAGGAGTCCAAACAGATGGAAATCACTCGGCGCGCGGTCCGGACTGTAAGGGGTTTTTGGCGGTGGTGAGTCCGCATGCTTCCACTGCTTTTATGCTCAATTTGATTCTGGAGCGAAGGGATGTGCCTAGGTTTTGTCACATGTACTGATGGGTTCCAGAAAATCCAGGCCTTCCCTGTCAAAACACTAATTCAACACAGTGCAGACTTTAACTCTTTTGTGCCAGTCAAAAGCAGAAAGCTGTCTTGGTACCCTGCGTGCGCTAACTTTTTAAAATGCAAATGTTCGTGAATGATTGTGTTCGCTGTTCCCACAGAAAGATTCATCTCTTGCGCAATTTTATGACAGGTTATGCATCGATTATCCAGGATCAGACGTTCCATGTGCTGAATGTTCACGGGAATGACTGCTGTGGGCTGGGAACCACCACAGCCGAGCTTGTCATTGATGGAAAGACTGCCATCTTTGAAATGTACGTCTCATCACCGTATTGTGCTTAAAGTCTTCTGTAGATATCCACGGGTTTTACGCCTTTGTTCACAAAAACGTAATCACCACACTCTGTTCCATGCACGCACTAACACTGTTGCCTGCTATCTTGATTAACAGCCCCACGTCATGTGCGCCATCCATCAATCATAGGACACACTTGCCACTTACTACTGTACATAGTACTGCCACGTTAGCATTCCTTTTTATAGCTGTAAAATTAAAAGTCCCACTTTGACTTAAACACCCCTTGTAAATAGATGCCATCAATGGGTGTGGAGAATGGTGGACATTTGAATCCCCTATACCACCCAAAGGCACACACATGGTTCCTGTAGCAGCACTACAGCAGAAAATAACTTTTTTGATTTGTTAATACACTATTCCCAACAAGAAGTATATGTTGGCTTGAGTTTAAACTTTTTTACATTTACAGAACTGGCAAATTGCAAAATATACCATTGACTTGACATTTTCATTTTCATAATGTGGTGATAGTAGCCTTTTTTACTGTCTTTTTGGATGAACAGACTCAAATGGTATGATTTGTTCAGACAGCAAGAGTCCACACAGCTTTTAACTGCATCAAAGCTTCACAGAACACAGGCAGTATTTCCAGCTTCCAAAACACCATTTTGAAGGCAGCTGCTTCCTTGATAGAGGATGACCACATTTTTACATATTTAGGCCTGAATAGGCCAGCTTTTTAGCAAACTCAGGGGTATGAATTACAGGGATCTTTCATAACAAACTAACTTTCTCTGTCCAACAGATACAACCAATTACAAATACAGTCAGTTCTAAAACAGACTATGTTTAGAAAAGCATAGTGTTCTAACAAAACAAAAGTTTTAATAGTACCTCACTGTGCAGCAGCTGTTAATGCAGAGGATGTCACAAGTGACAAACGAGGTGCGGGTTATGTTGCACATACCTTGCTGTGAATTTGCCAGGCTAGTTGTGACCTGTGTTGCCTTAAATAAAAATTTAATGTTGCTTTCAACATATTTTGTGATATACTTCAAGAGTCTTTGTAATGAGGTATGAAAAAAATGTTTACTTTTCTGTATTCTAACTGAATATGGCAAAAATGTAATGAAAAGCTGACATAATCAAAGAACTAAGCAAGTAAATTAAAGAATGCCTCAATGTAAAATGTATAACCTATAAATTATACCTGGTTATCGTTTTATTATAATAAATGCTAGTTTTCTGTGTGTTGTTTTAATCTGATATTACTGAAAACCCACTACATTTGAAATTACGCTCCCAATATTTATTCCAAGGGCAAGCAGAGGTTGAAAATAAGTTATTTTGACATTCACTTCTTTAACCACTTGCTGACCGGCTCACGTCGATATATACGTCGGCAAAGTTGCACGGATGCGCAAAACGGCGTACCCGTACGTCATTCCGTCATCGGTGGCTGGCGGCGCATGCCCACTGCGCGCTGCACGGTCATGCCCGCGGTTACCACAGACTCGATGTCTGCCGATGGCCCGCGATCATGGCACGGAGAGGCAGAACGGGGAGATGCCTATGTAAACAAGGCATTTCCCTGTTCTCCCTAGCAACATGACAGGGATCTACTGCTCCCAGTGATCGGGAGCAGTGATCTCTGTCATGTTCTAGTGAGTCCATCCCCCCTACAGTTAGAACACACTAAAGGGAACACACTTAATCCCTTGATCGCACCCTAGTGTTTAACCCCATCCCTGCCAGTGACATTTACACAGTAATCAGTGCATTTTTATAGCACTGATCACTGTATAAATGCCAATGGTCCCCAAATAGTGTCAAAAGTGTCAGTTCTGTCAGCCGCAATGTTGCAGTCATGATAAAAATCGCAGATCGCCACTATTACTAATAAAAAAAATTATTAATAAAAATGCCATAAATCTATCTCCTATTTTGTAGACGCGATAACTTTTGCGCAAACCAATCAATATACACTTATTGTGATTTTATTTCTTTTTTTACCAAAAATATGTAGAATACATATTGGCCTAAACTGAGGAAAAAATTAGTTTTTTATATGTTTTTTGGGGATATTTATTATAGCAAAAAGTAAAAAATATTGTTTTTTTTTCAAATGTGTTGCTCTTTTTTTGTTTATAGCGCAAATAATAAAAATGGCAGAGGTGATCAAATACCACCAAAAGAAAGCTCTATTTGTGGTGAAAAAAAGGACATCAATTTTGTTTGGGTACAATGTCGCACAACAGTACAATTGTCAGTTAAAGAGACACAGTGCCGTATCGCAAAAAAGGTCTTGGTCGGGAAGAGGGTAAATCTTTCTGAGGCTGAAGTGGTTAAGAAACAAACATTTTAATTAGTTCAAAGTCCACTTCTATGCCAAAATCTTTTTTTTCTGTTTTGAAGTATAAAGAAGGGTTACCAGGGGTCTCAAACTGGCGACCCTCCAGCTGTTGCGAAACTACAAGTCCCATGAGGCATTGCAAGGCTGACAGTTACAAGCATGACTCCCTCAGGCAGTGGCATGATGGGACTTGTAGTTCTGCAACAGCTGGAGGGCCGCCAGTTTGAGACCCCAGGGTTAAACAGTCTATCAGATGTTAAACAGTCCTTATACCTATAGTTTCTCTCACCTGTCACTAGGGCAGGATCCAAGGTGAAATCATTTCAGCAGAGACACAAGCAGCAATACAAATATTTATTTTGGTAGAAAAGGAAAGGGTTAGAATCTTTGCCAGGGTTTTATTACTATCTGCATTCATATTGGGAAGTTTTGCTCTATTGTCTTGTTTCAATGACACTGCCGGTAACAAAATGTAACTGAGGAAGTCACCTCACTGGAAACACAGATACGCAATTAAAACTGTATAGAGGTTCTAGCTCCTTTTATAGTCTATAGAAGACTAAAACCACACCTAAAATATTTGGATGACGTTGAGTTTTGTCTAGGAGCACCTACCACAAGCTGTCTGCTATAATCTTTATTACATGTGAACCCACATCTGTACACCCATACACATGCCTAATGAAAGTTCCTTAGTGGCCTATTAGGGTGCCCCCTTTAGACAAGAGAGATGAAGACAGGACATTTACTTTCAGAAACGTTTTAATATTTGACAAGTTCACCTTAAGCTTGGATGCAAAATGGAATGATAATTTTACACTAACCCCCTAAAAATTGTTATGGAGCAACAATGAATACCGAAGCTCAGGAGAATGTGCAGAGACCAAATGGTATGTCATTCTTGGCTTCTTCTGGAGACGCCTAACTCCTGTAGGCTTACCCAAAAAGCAGGTCTGTGGATGATTGAAATATACAAAGAGTTGTAACACATAAGAAACATGTAAGGTTTTAATTTACTGTAGTTTAGTTAGGAAACGTTTTCAATCAGTTACTATTGGTCACTGCATTTTGTACATTTCCATGATCCTTTGCACTTTTGTAGTGAAAATCTGTTTGTGTCTTTTGCAGGCACCATTATTTGGTGCTATAATTCAAACTAGTTCATCGGTGCATTTTTGTGTGTCTCTGGGCATACAAAGGATTGTTCATAAGAAGGATCATATGCTAAGAAGCTAACAGACCTGTCCATTTATGGCTTGTTTAAGTGACAGCACAGTTTGACAAAGGTTGCCGCATCATCCAAAACTGTTGGCTGATGGATGGACAGATAGTCCTGACCCTAAGTGGAACCCTTCAGCCGCCGAGCATGTTTAATATAAATAAAATACACACAAAACATTTTCCTATTTTATTCTTGACAGCACCATGACACTGCTACAATATACACTGTTGACTGGGGTGGGGAACTTTAGGTTTTTATGTTTAAATACAATCTTACATTACTAAATATGTATATAGTAATAAAGAAAAAAAATTGAAAATTAAGAAATCCCAATTTTTTGGTGAATAAAAAAAAACTATAGTGTTGACTTTTAAAAGCTGTTGTATCCTCAACACAAGCTTTAATATCATTTTCATGTATTCCATCAGTGGCAGACAGTGGCTATATAACTAAAGCTACTAATACATTGGGGAGAAAGCTGAAAAAGCTGAGGGTCAATTTATTTAACTGCACAACAATACCCTCATGTAGAGATAACAACACTCACATACTTGACTGATACAAGCTGAGCTGTCATTCATAAAGTGTCCCCTGCGGCTTCTCTAGATGAGAATCCTGAAGGGTGGGTTTTCTGGGCCACTTCTGTCAGAATCTCAAAGGAAACATGGCAGTGAATATGGGTCTGACAGCTCGGCTGCTGAATTAGGACCATTTGCATGCTAATTTTCACTGTGCTTAGCTTGCTGGCAGATCTGGAGCAAGGAACAGCCTTTGCATGTTTAGAACAATGCTTGACTGATCTAGCTGTGTTAACGAGCAAATTATGGTAATTTTGTTATTACAAATGCATAGAAATTTCCGAAGAGTGGAGAAATGCACTGTTATTCTGCTTTTCTTTCCTCACTCCTTGCACAGGACCTGCTGTTTATACTTACTGTACTTCGCTTGATTACTTTATGTTTAGGTGAACACAATGTTTCACTTCACTTTCACTTTTTTTTTTCCTTGGAAGATGAAAGTTCTATAAGTAATGCAGATTTTTGTGTGTCTTTGCTTTTATTTATCCACAAATGATGTTTTTGCCAGTGAAAAGCAATAGAATAATGTTTCTCAACCTTTTTTCTGTCAAGGCACCCTTTAAAATTATAGACAATTTCAAGGCACCCTTTAAAATTATGGACAGTCTGGAGGCACCCCATTCTAAAATGTAAAAACTATTCTAATCGTTTTACATAATGCAGTAACATCCACATGTAGGACACTCAATGTTGGAGGTGATCTATTCCTCCAAAGCAAATACACTTTTGCACACTGGTACTGACTAGTATTCCTATGTTTCTATTCTCCCTCAATTTCTCTCTATCAGTCAACGAATGTGACCCCAGTGCTGAGGGAAAGGAGAAGAGGAGGGTCAAACAAGGATGCTGTGGAGGCAACAGACATCCTCCTTATCAATTGATGACATCATTGGCTTTTAGGATGCCAGTGTCTAGAAAGTCATAACGGTGCATAATTAAAACCTGTGGCTTTGTGTAAGGCAGGCTTGATACACCTGCTGGATTGTATACAATTTTTTTTTTTTTCAAATCTATTGAATTTTTAAGTACAAAAACAAGTACAGCAAAAACAACACTTAGACAATATAGTAAATGAACTTGTGTTGCCCACGCAGGGGACATATATTCATAAAATATGGTATAATTGCTGTAGAATAGAGCAACACCAGAGTGGAGAGGTGTGACAGCGAAAACCTGCACCGCTAGCTGGCTTAGTTTCCCTCACATAACACAAAACAACCGGGAGTTCAAATAAACATCTCTAGGCCTTTTTGTCATTTCATTTCTAGGAAGCCGTAGCAGGATCTGCCAACATTTTGGCCCACACTTTATTGTGTTTTGCAGGGCATCCCCTGTTTGCATATGTATCTTTATATAATGAAAGATTATAGGTGATCGAACGTTTCCAGAAGGGAATGGAAGGTGGAGCCATTCAATGCAAGGTAATAGGTTCTCTTGCATAAAAAATAAGACGGCTAACAAGGGTTTTTTTCCACTCTGGTATGTAGAAGATTATCAGGCCTAGTATACAGTATCTCACAAAAGTGAGTACACCTCTCACATTTTTGTAAATATTTTATTATATCTTTTCATGTGACAACACTAAAGAAATTACACTTTGCTACAATGTAAAGTAGTGAGTGTACAATTTGTATAATAGTGTAAATTTACTGTCCCCTCAAAAAAACTCAAAACACAGCCATTAATGTCTAAACCGCTGGCAACAAAAGTGAGTACACCCCTAAGTAAAAATGTCCAACTTGGGTCCAAAGTGTCAATATTTTGTGTGGGCTTCATTATTTTCCAGCACTGCCTTAACCCTCTTGGGCATGGAGTTCACCAGAGCTTCACACGTTGCCACTGGAGTCCCCTTCCACTCTTCCATGATGGCATCATGGAGCTGGTGGATGTTAGAGACCTTGCGCTCCTCCACCTTCCATTTGAAGATGCCCCACAGATGCTCAATAGGCTTTAGGTCTGGAGATATGCTTGGGCAGTCCATCACCTTTACCCTCAGCTTCTTTAGCAAGGCAGTGGTCATCTTGGAGGTGTGTTTGGGATCCTTGTCATGTTGGAATACTGCCCTGCAGGCCAGTCTCCAAAAGGAGGGGATCATGCTCTGCTTCAGTATGTCACAATACATGTTGGCATTCATGGTTCCCTCAATGAACTGTAGCTCACAAGTGCTGGCAGCACTCATGCAGCCCCAGACCATGACACTCCCACTTGTCTTTGTACTTCTCAGCTGGTTGCCGCCACACACACGTGACACCATCTGAACCAAATAAGATTATCTTGGTCTCATCAGACCACGGGAAATGGTTCCAGTAATCCATGTCCTTAGTCTGCTTGTCTTCAGCAAACTGTTTGCGGATTTTCTTGTGCATCATCTTTAGAAGAGGCTTCCTTCTGGAATGACAGCCATGCAGACCAATTTAATGCAGTGTGCGGTATATGGTCTGATCACTGACAGGCTGACCCCCCACCCGTTCAGCCTCTGCAGCAATGCTGGCAGCACTCATACATTTATTTCCCAAAGACATTCTCTGGATATGACGCTGAGCACGTGCACTCAACTTTTTCACCATGGTCAGGCCTGTTCTGAGTGGAACCTGTCCTGCTAAACTGCTGTATGGTCTTGGCCACCATACTGCAGCTCAGTTTCAGGGTCTTGGCAATTTAACACACCTGCTCCCCATTCACACCTGAGACCTTGTAACACTAACGAGTCACATGACACCGGGGAGGGAAAAGGGCTAATTGAAACCAATTTGGACCTTTTCACTTAGGGGTGTACTCACTTTTGTTGCCAGCGGTTTAGACATTAATGGCTGCGTGTTGAGTTATTTTGAGGGGACAGCAAATTTACACTGTTATACAAGCTGTACACTCACTACTTTACATTGTAGCAAAGTGTAATTTCTTCAGTGCTGTCACATGAAAAGATGTAATGAAATATTTACAAAAATGTGAGGGGTGTACTCACTTTTGTGAGATACTGTACAGACTGCAATGGCTTGCGGGATCATTATTGATGTGTAATTATTAATGATGGTTAGCACCTCTGCCCAAAAACCTGTGATCCTAGAACTCGACCAAAAGATGTGGGAGTAATCACCCTGGAAATCACCACATGTCCAACACTCTGAAGAGTGAGAGGGATTCATTAGGTGTAGCCTAGAAGGGGTAAAATAAGCTCTAGGTACTATTTTAAATTGAATTAATCTGTCACGCAAATAAACTAGTGTTTTGAATGGTATGTCCCATATGTCATCCCAATCATCATTGTCTAAATGTGGTGCATCCTTCAACCTTTTTTCCCCGGTAGTTTGTCTAATGGCAACCAACACCAGGTGGGCATAGATGTGTGATGTAGGTTTTTCAGTACCTTCGGTTCTAAGCAATTGTTCAAGGTCTGATTCTACTATCCTCAGCGAGGCCCGTGGAAATTGGCTATGAAAGGCATTGGAGAGCTGTCTATAACTAAAATTTTGTGTAAAAGGTACATTAACCGCTTTAGCCCCGAAAGATTTTACCCCCTTCCTGCCCAGAGCACTTTTTGCGATTCAGCACTGCGTCGCTTTAACTGACAATTGCGCGGCCGTGCAAGGTTACACCAAAACAAAATTGATGTCCTTTTTTCCCACGAATAGAGCTTTCTTTTGGTGGTATTTGATCACCTCTGCGGTTTTTATTTTTTGCGCTATACACAAAAAAAGAGCGACAATTTTGAAAAAAAAGCAATATTTTTTACTTTTTGCTGTAATAAATAGCCCCAAAAAATATATTTAAAAAAACTAATTTTTCCCTCAGAATCGTTATACCCTGAGCCCTTAATCTGGCTAAAGGGGGTAAAAAAATCGCAATAAGCGATTATTGATTGGTTTGCGCAAAAGTTATAGCATTTACAAAATAGGGGATAGATTTATATGTACTTTTATAAGTTTATTTATACGTTTTTTTTATTAGTAATGGCGGTGATCTGCGATTTTTATCGTGACTGCAACATTATGGCGGACACATCGGACACTTTTGACACTATTTTGGGACCATTGTCATTTATACAACTATCAGTGCTATAAAAATGCACTGATTACTGTGCAAATGACACTGGCATGGAAGGGGTTAAACACTAGGGGCGATCAAGGGGTTAAGTGTGTCCTGAATGAATGAGTGACTTGTATAGTGCTACCTATGCAAACTGAATCGCCTCAGGGCACTTTTGCTGCCGGTGTCCTTCTGCGGTATAGCTTGGTCCTTTGCCCCTTGGGGTCCCAACACACTTACAAACACATACACGTACATACACCAATTTTTTCAACAGGATCTAATTAACCTACCAGCATGTCTTTGGAGTGTGGGAGGAAACCGGAGTACCCGGAGGAAACCCACACAGGCACAGGGAGAACATGCAAACTCCAGGCAGATGGTGTCGTAGTCGGGATTTGGAACCAGCAACCCTATTGCTGCTAGGTGAAAGTGCTAACCACTACACCACTGTGCTGTCCTAGGGAGTAATTCTAACTGTGGGGAGATGGGCTACCACTGACATGACAGCGATCACTGCTCCCGATGACAGGGAGCAGTAGATCCCTGTCATGTCACTAGGCAGAACAGGGAAATGCCTTGTTTACATAGGCATCTCCCTGTTCTGCCTCCCTATGACATGATCGTGGGACACCGGCGGGCATCGAGTCCGCGGGAGTCTACGGGCACGGTCACACTGTACGCAGCGATTAAAGGGGACTGTTAGGAAGATCCTGCCAGCAACAGTCGATCCAGACCTGCTGGTGCACGATCGCGGGCGCCGATGCGCATGCGTGCATGGGAACACGCGCACGTGTCCATTAGCGCCAGATGGCTATTTAAACCTGACTGTTACAGGTGAACTTTGCTGTCTGCTCTACAGCGTTCCCTGTGTGTTCTTGCCTACCATATCTGATATCTGTTCAATTGTGACCCGGCTTGCTTCCTGACGTTCCTGCATTCTGCTTGCATCCGACCCCAGCTTGTTCCTCACTCCGCACCTGCCTGCTCCTTCTTCTACTTTGCTGCCAGCCCGTTACCAACCCGGCCTGTATCCTGACTCTGCTCCAGTCTCCTCATCTATTGCTGACGTGTCCGCCTGTGTATGATCCGGCCTGCCTGTACCTGCCCTCCCTTCAGCTTTGGAAGGGCTCCCATCCCTGCTGTAGCTGCATCAGCTCCTCTACCTGTGGTGTTCCAGTGCCAGCTTGTTCCAGCTTCCTGCTTGCTATTGTTCCTGGACTCCTGAAGTTTCTGCACTTCTCCACAGCTCCACCCGAGTCTAAGCCGAGCTCTGCTGTCAACGATCCTGCCAGGCACTCATGCAACTCTGCACTCCTGCACTTCCTGTCTGCTCTATCAGAGGCCTGGAGTCAGAGGAGTAAGAGAGGCCATCCTCTGCATATCAGGCTCTATCCCCAGGTACATGACAGGGATGTACAGGTACGCCCATTTGCCCACCGCTGCCATTGTGCCGACGTATATCGGTGTGCAGCAGTCGGCAAGTGTTTAAAGTCTTCAGACAGGTAGGCCAAAGGGTGTAAAAAGCCCTGATCCACTATTCAAGAGATACATTTAATTTTGTATTTAGTCCACACAGCGGGCTCTGTTAGCATAAAGAAATGAGGTAAGGAGGGGTTCTTCTAGAGAGGTGCACTGGGCACCCTGGTTAAAAAAGGCTGGAATAGATTAAATATATTTGTAATTGCCAGGGTTTAAATATTTAAAGCGGTTGTATACCCTCAGCAAAAAAATAATGTTAAAAAAAAACCCTGTAAGGCAAAGGCATAATGAGCTAGTATGCACCGCATACTAGGTCATTAGGAAATACTTACCTTAGAATGAGGTCCCCGTATCGCAGGCTGGTCCACGCCGAGGGAGCTGACATTTTGCCCTCAGCGTGTCTTCCAGGTTGCGCGTGGGAGTCTTTGTCCTGTCAAGGTCCGGCAGCATCTGCCAGGCCTTCAGCCGGGCATTCACAGCGCATGCGCCGCTGACGCTAGCGGGTGCATGCAAAGTGAATATTTCCTAAACCGTACAGGTTTAGGAAATTTTAATTTTACCTACAGGTAAGCCTTATTACCTGTAGGTAAAAATGTAAAAAATAAGTATACAACCACTTTAACTGCATTTGAATGGCTATTAGTCCCAGCATCTCACACGTATAAGATCACAGTACTAACTTTCAGATCATGGAGAATAAAAATACATTACCACTGAGTTGGAGATTTCTGAATCCTCTCAGCAAGGGAGGAGTAAGGGCCTTCTGACTGTAATGAGGGCTAAACAGGCATTAAGTGGCCAGTGAGAAGTGAGAAGGTGGCTTGTGAGGGAGGATGTTAAGGAGTACAGTCGGTACCAGGACAATGTGCAAGTCTTGAAACAGAGCTCTAAGGAAGCGCTAGCAGCCAGAAGAAAAGCGTAGGGTAGAGGACAACATAATCTATGTGATGAAACATAAGGTGACCCTCTGTATACAAAATTTTGGTGAAAAGAAATGGGAAAACCTGTCATACTGAATTATTGTCAACATGGGGTGCACAGATGTTAAAGTGTATGTAAACCTCAAATTTATTTTTCAGTATGTTTGGCTTCATGATTTACTGTATGCAGATTTCTTAAGTAACTTTTTTTTTCAATTTGATGCAAGGTTTCTTACCTGGAGATCATGCCAATATGGGACCGATTCGATGGGCTTTGAACTCGTGTCAAATGAATCAGTTTTACATGCTTCTGAGATCATTCAGAATTCATTATTTTTCTTGGGCAATATTTTTTTGGGCAAACTTTTTGTGAATCTGTTTCATATTTGGAGATCCTGCCAGAAACAACACTTCCTGGTTGCACATCCCAAAATGCACACTGTCTGTGTTCACTGATGCATGGAACACCTGTGCATGAACAAGGCCTTAAACGTGATTTGAGTTATTTAAAGCAAACAAAAGCTTGTGCGTTCAGGACCTAACAGTACCTTTTGTCGCAGACTAACAACATTAATCCATTGCCTAGCAATTAACAGCAGTCTGGTCAAACTACTATGCAACCACCTTCAGTTGGATTACTTTTGCGAGCCTGAACCAGGAAGTGCTGTTGCTAGCAGGATCACCAAATATGAAACAGATTCACAAAAATTTTGCCCAAAATAATATTGCCCAAGAAAGCTGTATAAACTGAGGTAAGATGCCAAACATACCAAAAATAGATTTTGAGTTTATTTACACTTTACAAGTTGTGATATAATTTACTAAAATATGTCATTTTATGTATAACTATTTTAGCTTCTTCAGAGAAACAGTAGAATTACTTTATATTACATATATATGTAAAGCACTGCGTAAATTGTCACTGCTATATAAGTACCTGTAATAAATAAATAAATTACATCTATCAAATATGCTTGCTTCCCTTGGGAAAAACACTTTAGTTTCTTGTACCAACATGTGGCACTTGGTTCTGACAGATCAATACAGTTTAAGTGTTTTCATAACTCCTATTTGCAGTGTAATTTCAAAATTATTTGATTTTTGATCTACTGAATAAACTAGATGAACTCCTAGGCTAAAGCTAACCATGCTTTTCCATAAAATTTACCAATAGCAGTGCACATGAGTCATTTAAATCCATACAAATAAAACTGATGCATGCAGCATCTTTTAACTCTTATTCAATTAGAAGAATGTATTAAAACATGCCCAAAATAGATAAATAATAGTAGCTGTAAAATGAGTTGTTGAATGGTTTGGGGACTACTTTTTTTAATAATTAAACAATAACCTGGTTGCCTAAGGCAAAATGCTTCATTTTGACTGCTAAAGGCAGTCTTTGATACTACTGAAATCTAATGTGTAAAAATAAAGACATTTTATTCCACTTGCACAAATCATGTGGCTTGACTAGAGAGCTTTTATGTTACAAACTTTGCATTGTTCAGCAACACAAGTGCCAGAAAAGCCAGATACAAAAAAAAAACATTTATTATTTACATTTGTTATTTAACTTAACTTCACATTTATTTAAAATAATTACATGTATTATTGCATACAAACCAGTCTAAGTACCCAGATCTGTCCTTATATCATCCTCTGTCATCTCTTGGACAGCTTTTTTGTGGCATATGAGTGTTGAACTTTGTGGCGATTTGTTGCAACGTTATATGCAGCATGTGGTCCTGGAGGCTGCTCACCAACCATCATGGCGTCTTGCTGAACCCTAAGAGGGGATTGCTAAGCAAATTGAAAACATGGGAGAGCCAAACTTGTTTGTACAGTCTATAAAAGATTTTACTCTTCAACAAAATATTTCGCATTTCATAAAAGATTTTATTCTGCAAAAAAATGTATTCTTTCCCGAAACATGATATTGTTGCAAGATAAAATCTTTTATGGACTGTAAAAACTAGTGTGGTGCTCCCATCATTCCAGTTCTTTTAGTAATCCTTTCAACAGCAGCAGACTTGGAGAAGCAGGAGCACCATAAGGAGGTAATCAGGTTCTGCTACATGCACTTGTGCTGAAAGTGAACATGCCTACAGTAGGAGAGAACAAAGGGTTGATTAACTAAACCTGGAGATTGCAAAATCTAGTGCCCTTGTGCATGGTAGCCAATCAGCTTCTAACTTGTTCAATTAAGTTTTGACGAAAAAAAAAAAAACTGGAAGCGGATTGATTTCTATGCAGAACTACACCAGATTTCTCACTATACAATTTTAGTAAATCAACCCCAAAGTGTGTTGATCCACCTATTTGCTGTTGCTTCTTTTCTGTCCAATCAGCAACCTGCAGTGGTGACTTCAATATAATGTTTTATTCTTACTAAGAAAATGGTGTCATTCACCTAACTGTGCTGTCTAGCAGAGGTGTATGAAACACAAACCTTAAATCTTTTGACTGGTTGGACAGTTAACATATGATTTTTTCAAATACATATTTAGGTGTTTGTCTGGAGTTTAGCTTTTGTACCTGGAGTTTTTCTTTTTGTAGCTAATGTATTATTTTCCCTTTTGGGGTGCATTTCAAAACAGAAAATATAATGAGAGTTATTAAAATTAAGTAAAATCCCCAGGATTGTTTCAGAAAAAGCTTTGCAGTACTCTAATAAAATAAGCAGCATCCATGTGATTTGTAGCAAAAGGTTTTTTATTCAATATTTTAAAAATGATTTGCAATTCATCATATTTTCTACATGTGTTACTGAATACTCACCAGGCACCATTCCTGTCAGCGTTGGAGCAGAATAGCTGCCCTGTCCGGCAGGGGGGACGTGCGGAGGGTACCCAGGGAGGGTTGTGCTTGCCAAATCACGACCTAGAGAATGAAACACAGCAAATCACCATGCGAAGTCTCACAAATGCCAAGCATGTTTTTACATCTCCCTGAGAGCTGTGAGCCCTGCCAATGCATTTGTCATCACTGCACAGTGTGAATATCAGGATATCTTGATATACTTGGCAGGAGAAGACATTATTTTTGTGCTCTGCAATATTGTTGAAAATGTGTTATAGGGGGTGCATGAGAAAAAGATAATTGGAAAAAATACATTAAACTGCATGCTAGAATGAAAGTCTGCAAAACACATACTTTTCAGATTGTTTACCAAACGCCATCCTGAAATTGAAACTGAGAGCTTGCATTGGTTTTACTGAAAAAAATTTGAAAGCTGTTTGGAAGCAAAAGGGATGAAATACATTTAAAAACACACACACAGCTGAATTTGCCATACCAGTGTGCTTTTTGTATATTACTCTTAAAAATATTTTGCCTAAGCATAGATAATACATTATTGACATCTGAATGTTCGTGGTCTCAGGCGATCTCAGGGCAAAAAATCACTGAAATTTAAAAACCTTGTCTCTTCAGCACTGGTAACCCAGGGTTAGGTCGGAAATGGAGGTACCTCCATCAAGCTCACTGTTCCCCATTTCATAGCATACACAAACATTCCTGATGCATTCATGAGCAACTTGAGCATACATGTTTATGCAGAAAGCTGTAGAAAATGACATCTGATATTTGGATAATACCTGTGCATTCTGACTGCCATCTAAAGTCTATAGCCACCTTAATGCATAAGAAATGTACTTAGCGGGATAACGTGCCCAGTGGATAAGATAACCAGCCTACAATTCTGAATAGATTAGTAATTGGACAAAAAAATGAGTTTAGCTAGGCCGTAAGACAGAAATGTCAAGAAGGTAATATGACTTGAGGTTTTACCATAGTCAGTAATATGAAGGAGAAGAAAGTGTTCCTTACCTGACTCAGAGGTTAAATTACTTTTGTATTAATAAGCCTGGTTTGCAGTAAAATTAATGAAAAATTTATATTTTTTACCTAAGTAAGAGCATGTTTGGTGGACCTCTGGGAACAAGGTAGCTTGATACTTTAAAGGTTACATTTGTAGGGTAAATAAATCAGCACAATGAGTAAAGTGCACCCAACAAGATTTACCTAGTCTTGGTGTGGATTCTGTAAAGAGAATCTAATCGACAGTAAAGGATTCAATTTTGTGTTCAGCTTATGGAATAAGATGAATATACAGTAGTGTATTCTTTTCAGAAGCAATAAAAGAAAGCAGCTTTACTCTGAAAGATAAAAAACTTGCTCAGCAATATTTTATAAACCTCCCCTCCCCAAGGTTGTTTGTATATTAGTATTAGAAAAGTCATCTAACACAAGCTCATATTACCTGAAACCTGAATATCCATAATAGTGTGGCCTAAGATAAAGGAGTTCCACAGTTTCAGCTCCAATGTAAAAAGCTAACCAATGTCTGCATTTTATTGTTATGAAACCGTCTCATGTCTTTGTAAATGTTGGTGTAACTTGGCTATAATAACTGTGGCTGAAGTTACCGAAGTAAAGTATATCTAATTATTGTAGAATGGAAAGTACATACTTCCTGCTATATAACTAGGTAAATAGGAATTAAGTATTTAATTCTCTTAGATTCCTTCCCATGCTGTTTCCAATTATCTGAATGCATGGCAAAGGTGGCACATGGCTAATCTATATCAATTCTGTTTACTTAATTAGTCTTCGCCATGTTACATCTAAATGGCACATGTCTGTTTTGCGAACTAGGTAATGCCACAGGTGTGGACATAAATCAATAATAAGGCATGGCACTCACAGAGGGTATATGGGTGAGGCAGAACAGACCTTAAATTAAACATTTATAAGCAAGGCTCAATTATCCATCAAATTTTCGTGGTTGCGTGAAATCGGCAGCCTAAAGAACTGGTAGTTAAAACTCTGATTCAAGACATCCACTGTGATTTGAAGAAAAAAAGGAACGGCGGTAGGGCTGTAATCTGTTACTCAAACCATAAAATTCAACTTAGTAAAGGTGCAATGAAATTATCTCCCAAGGTGTAGCATTTCCCAAGCATGATTTTTTACCCCTCTGCTTTACTAAGCTGGATCTGTAGAAATAAATGCATAAGTGAAAACTGGCAAAGAACATATTAAAATCTACTGTGTGAAAGTTTTTTCATGTCTTACTGGAAACCCTTTACACAAGCTTTTTTGACTTCCAATATGCAGTAAAATAAGCCAAGCACGTCACATAAAATTGAAATGCCCATGTTGTTAGATTACAATCAGCAAGTGCGCAGTGAATAAAACCTGAGGAGTATGCACGATGAGACAATATCTACCTTTTATTTTTTTTTTTAGACAAAATAACTGTGAGTAAGTAGGTCTCTTTGTTTCCTTATAATACAAGGTGCACAGTTAGTTAACTGAAAGAGGACAGTTAATTTTACATACCGAATCATTACACTATAGATACAGTATAATACCTATTTTAGAATACTTATAATTAATTTGCATAAGTTTATCAGTAGCTGAATTTAAAAAAAATACTCAGCTTATAAACAAAGGGCATGAATGATATGGGTAAAGTCCACTATACCCAACTCAGAGGTATTTAGCTAACATTTTCACCATCTATTGAATTTTTTAATATCTTAAAAGAATATTATTGGTGGTTGTCTTGTATTTTGCAGGCTGAACAACAGATGGCAGGGGCACCTAATTCTTCTTAAAAGCAAAAGCTTGAATACACACGGCAAATAGCAATTCAAGGTAACAAGAGGATACAGTCACTGATCTGCTAATGCTAAAGTCAGAAAGTCTATTAATTGTACCATAATCTGAGTTCTAAGATACATATTCCAAATTAAAAGAAATAAGGAAACTTCAGGTTGCAGTCATGGTTCTGCGGTGTACAACTTCTACGGTGTACCACAAGAAGAAAAATTGAGACCCAACCTATGTATTCAAAAGTCTCATGAAGTGATGTTCACAGACCACGGAGCTATTAGCAGTGTGGTGGTCTGGTGCAAGGGAAATTAAATAGCCCTAGGACATATTCTGCATTCTCAAAGTATTAAGTATAAAATTGATGCGCTTTAAATAAATAGTGCACAATATGCTGCTGCGACTAAGCTTAAATCCAGGAATAAAAAATGCATACATGTGAATAAAATAAATAAATAATTATGGTGCTAATACATGTGTTAAATTGCCAAAATAAATCTTCAAATTGGTGATGTGACGGCGAATATATATAAAATAATAACGACACTCTGAGTACAATGTCCAGGCAGAGATAAATAGTGGGGGAAAGTAAAAATAATTAAACAGTTCCTTCCCTTAATCCAGATTGATTGACTCACTGGGTTAGATCGTTTGTATCAGGATATTTAGTTTTTCTTGCATCCCACTTTAGCCATAATACTGCTGGTGATAGACTCCCGGTCTATTAGAAGCATTCAAATATGCAGATATCTGCATATTTGAATGCTTCTAATAGACCGGGAGTTTGTGAGTGTATCTCTTGTCCCTGTTTTGCTTATGTACTATCTAGTAAGTTCCCTGCACAATGATCTATTTTTTCTTTGCTTGCTTTGCATAAAACCTTTTTCCTGAGAGCCGAATCACCAGCAGTATTATGGCTAAAGTGGGATGCAAGAAAAACTAAATATCCTGATACAAACGATCTAACCCAGTGAGTCAATCAATCTGGATTAAGGGAAGGAACTGTTTAATTATTTTTACTTTCCCCCACTATTTATCTCTGCCTGGACATTGTGCTCACAGTGTCATTATTATTTTATATATATTCACCGTCTCATCACCAATTTGAAGATTTATTTTGGCAACTTTAACTCATGTATTAGCACCATAATTATTTATTTATTTTATTCACATGTATGCATTTTTTATTCCTGGATTTAAGCTTAATCGCAGCAGCATATTGTGCACTATTTATTTAAAGCGCATCAATTTTATACTTAGTACTATTTGTTTGGTTATCTGATCACCCTATATTGATAGCAGCTTTAATTTACTGATTTTTTCATAGCACTAACTATATTGGTATATATATATTTCTAAGCACAATTTATTTATATCACACATATCTATCCACATCAGCGCTTGGTTTTTATTCATTTTTTTAGCATTCTCAAAGTATATCTATATCCATTCAGTAAGCTCAAACAAGCTTAAACCTGTAAGTTCAAAGTTGTTTTAAATATTTTAAATACTTTATGTAGCTTTCATTAACATAATATCTGGTTATCCTGAGATTAATAGCCTTGTTCAGGCACATCCTGTTATAAAGTGACAACTGTCTCGTAATTGTATTCCTTTGTTTATACCTTGTCACATACTGTATACCCCTGCTAAGACTACAAGCAGACATGTCAAGCATGTCAGCTATGTTTTGCTTTTATCCCACATTCCAAAAACATACTAAGGAGTTAATTGACTTCTATAAAAAAATGACTCTAGAGGGTATTTATAAGTTATGTAGGACTGTAAAAGTGACATTAGATTAAAAGCTCCATTGAGATAAGGGCTGATGCAGATGGTTCAACGGTCCATTGAAAGTACTAGAGACAAAAAGTCACTTTCTAATATAATACATCAAATACATAAATACATTTCAACTACCAGAATAAATAAATGGCTACTCCCAAGAATGTCAAAGTGCTGTCTTCAAACTTTTTTCTTAAAGATGAAATTACCTGTCAGTTGATCTGGGGTCACACCTACCATTTGCATGTTTATGTTTGTTTTCATGCAAATGTGCTACTTTGCTGGACCTGCATTTTTGCCCATCACACGTCAATGTAGCGCACAGGTATGAACAAGCACCAACTGTACATATGAATTGAAGTGCATTCCAACACGTGTTAAATTGAAAAGGTGTGAAATAAATGTTTTGCTCCTGGTCCTTATCCTATCAAATAAAATCATAAATAATATATAGGTAATATGGAAAACTTAGAATAGTACCTTCAGTATGCAGTGTGCAAAATCTAACGTCCCTAATTGTTAACTGAAATAAATTATAGTTTATGACTCAAATTCAAAATGTAGTGTATATAGACCGGGTAGATCCAGGTGGTAACATTTATTGCAGTTAAAGTTCTTGCACATTGTGCTATATGATAACAGTTAATAAACACCCATCTGCTTAAATGTAATGCCGCGCACACACGATCGTACATTTCGCCAACAAAATCCATGTTTTTTTTCCCACGGATGTTGGCTCAAGCTTACATAGTTACATAGTTACATAGTTAGTAAGGTTGAATAAAGACACCAGTCCATCCAGTTCAACCTAAGTGAGTGTGGATGCATGTCCACAATTATCCCTATTTATTTAAGGTACCCATATAGCGCCGTCAAGTTACACAGCGCTCCACATATACATTGACACACTCACATCGGTCCCTACCCTCAAGGAGCCCACGATCCAAGGTCCCCAACTCACATTCATATACTAGGGCCAATTTTGGACAGAAGCCAATTAACCTACCAGCATGTCTTTGGAGTGTGGGAGGAAACCGGAGTACCAGGAGGAAACCCACGCAGGCACAGGGAGAACATGCAAACTCCAGGCAGGTAGTGTCGTGGTTGGGATTCGAACCAGCGACCCTTTTTACTGCTAGGTGAGAGTGCAACCCACTACACCACTGTGCATGCACACGGTCACACAAAGTTGGTCGGAAATTCCGAACGTTAAGAACGCGGTGACGTACAACACGTACAATGAGCCAAGAAAAATGAAGAATGAATAGCCAGTGCTGCTCTTCTGGTTGATTCCGAGCATGTGTGGCACTTTGTGCGTCGGAATTGTGTAAACACGATCGGAATTTCCGACAACGGATTTTGCAAAAACTATATAATATGAGGGTCTGGATAATCTATCCAATCAATCTAAATTTAGCCAGGCAGGCTTTTGTATGACTAAACTGTTGGAAGGTCTAAAGAAGACATTTGTGGAGAGCTCAGCACCTCCGATGGCTCTACACCACCTACAAATGGTATGTGACTTACAGTTTTACTTTTGCCTAACCGGGAAGCTCTAAATTAAATTTTGAGAAAGAGAAAAATAATTTCATTAGATATTACACAAGTCAGATTTAACATCTCCCCTTGAGCAAAGGCTTAAATATATTGTATGACCATTTCTTAAAACTACAGTATCCAGGGTGAGATTGTGTGATGGAGAAAGTGAAATTTAAACTTTGCAGGGCGGCAGTTTCTTGATGGATAAAGCTTTGGAGATTTTAGGCTCCATTTACTCCTCAATCTAATTTTGTCCTTCGATGCACATTATGCCTGAAATGAGATCTCATGTGGCTTGATCGGTGCTCTAGCACAGGCAGAGGCAATGCACTCACCTCTATTGTTGTCTTTAGAAAAGAAAGCAATACTTTTCATAATAGAAACACAGCAGGTCCTAGAATAAAGTTGCTCTTGTAATTTCTACAAAAGGTGTCTATTGGACTAGAACAAAAGTAACACTGTCCAGAGTTTAGCTACGCATAGCATTTAAGTTAACATTTGTCTAAAGTTAGATTTAAGATAACCCCTCTAAGCATCCCTATAACCTATCATATCTAATACTGTATTATCATCAGCCATTTTTTGTTGAACATAAGTTGGCTGTTGTTTTTTGAATGACAGGCATCGTCTGTGTATAAATATGATCTTACACGCAATAAGTATGATTTTTCTTGTCATTATGTACTGCATACCACAGAATCAGCTGCAAATGGAATTTTGTCACAGATCAGAATCTACTTAGAATCAGTAATAGTTTGGCACAGCTGACCCCCCAATTCACATACTGGGGTTGATTTACTAAAACCAGAGGATGCAAAATCTGGTGCAGCTGTGCATGGTAGCTAAACAGCTTCTAACTTGAGCTTGTTCAATTAGACTCCTTTCACACTAAGGCGGTGCGGGCGTTAGCGGTAAAGCACCACTAGCGGGGTGCTTTTAACCCCCCAGAAGGGGTTGAAAAGGAGTTAAAGGTGCCCGCTTTGCAAGCGGCGCCCATTCATTTCAATGGGCAGGGGTGGTGTAGGGGGGGTGTATACTCCACTCCCCCACCGCCCCAAAGATGCTGCTTGCAGGACGTTTTTACCCTTCTTGCAAGCGCACTGCCCCAGTGTGAAATCACTCAGGCTTTCACACTGGGACTACAGAAGAGGCAGTTTACAGGTGCTTTACAGACGCTATTTTTAGCTCAAAAATGCCTGTAAAGTGTCTCAGTGTAAAAGAGGTCTAAAGCTTTGAGAAAAAAAATTGGAAGCTGATTGGTTTCTATGCAGAGCTGCACCAGATTTTGCACTCTCTAGCTCTCAAGTGTTGTAATCAGCCCTGCCTAGTTCACCTCTCAGGACCACAGAACACCCCCATGTTATGGAGGTGAGGAGAGGAGGAGTTGTTCTGTGGTCCTAACATTCTTCCCGTCTTGGGTGCTCCTTTATAATTGCAGTACAGTGAGTGGGCGTTGTCCACCTGCAAATAACATAGAAAGTGTGTTTTTGGCAGGATCACCTAGTGTAAAGAAAGCAAAACACAACTTTCATTTAAAAGCCAACCTACAGTTCATTGTTTTAAAATTGCCTTTCTATTTCAATCTGCAGCCAAATTTGATCTATTTAACCTAGTATTGTACTGTCTATATAGAGAACATATACTGTACGTGGGACATATACTGTGCAGAAATGGTGAATAGGACGTTGGAATTTAACCCCAACAAAAAAAAAGCACCAGAAGGTCTGTTATTTGAAATCATGGAGCAAAACTGATTATAACTATCCCTTGTTGCTGTTTAACATTGCTTTATTGATTACAGCTTTGGTAAAAAATAATTTGTGAGAATCTGGTATTAGTTCCCACCATATTACAATGAATTTTGCAAGAGGCTTTCATGCTGGGTTCACACTAGTACGACAAACTCTCCAACTTTGAGAGCACATGTCACATGTCGTGTGTAAATCAATGATTCCCTATGAGAGCCGTCTTAACTGGTCTGACACAAGTCGGTCTACTTTGAAAAAGGTTCCTGCACTACTTTGGTACGACTTTGGTCCTACTTCAGCCCATTGAATATCATTGAAGTCGGATCAAAGTCGGATCCTTGTCCTAACCGTCCGACTTGTGACATCCGACATGGTGATTACAGCAGCAGTAAAATGAAATTATCTCACACTGGGATAATTTTGATTGGTCAAAGGACAAGTCAGACTATCTCAAAGTCAGAGCAAAATCTTATCTTGTTCATTCAAGTCGGATGGAAGTAGGTCCGAAGTAGGACCATGTAGGACCCATGTCACAGGGCAAAGTAGGATGACAGTAGGATTACAACAGTCATGTAGTAACAGTGTGAACCCAGCCTAACACAGGCTCTAAACACACTTGGCCTTCACAAAGCCCACTGATTTTGCAGCTGCTTGGGAAACTCCTAGAGTGAGGCCCTCAAGACTGTCTGTTGAGAGGCAGTTGGCAGCACACAAAGGGCCAAAGTAAAATAGAAAACTGTTAGGTTAGCACAAGTGTCAGGGAAAGCAGAAAAAAAGCATGGTCCAAAAGTAAACAAAGAGTCAGGGCAGGTACTGGACAATAGCTGAGACCAGAATTGAACCTTAGCTGTAGCCAATAGCAAGGATAAGAATGAGAAAAGTTCAAAGTCCGATTTGATGTGCAAGGGCAGGAACAACTAGTGAGTTTATGCTTAGCCATAAACAGAGATATAGGCCCAAGGACCCAAAATTTACAGATATAGGTTCAGATACCAATATTCAAACACTGAGAAAGATTTAATCATTAAATAAATTGACGAGAGGTTTGCACTGCAGTGTAGCTATGCTCCAGTGCTGCCAGATCGCACAGATGCACACATAAAATTCAGAGATAGAATGTGAATCAAAAGATGCTAAAGAGAAAGCTCGCCCTAGACTGACTTTCATGACCCTTCCAGAAGATTTCAATATTCCTGTGCAAGTCAACAGTCTTATCAGCCTTGTTCCCTGGATTCAAAACATGGTTCATTAAATCCACAAGTCTCAGCAGGAAAGTAATTTTTTTGCACACACCAAAAAGTCCTTGCTCATGACAGTTTATGGCTAAGATGCATTTCACTCCATAAGTGGTGACTGAGCCCTTTATTCAATGAAACATGTAAAGTTGAAATGCCAGTTTGGCTCTATATCGAGAATGATATTTTTCATGTCATAAGGAAGGTGCACAGCTGAAAGTCTCATTTTGCTTTCAAGACCCCAGAGCCTTATTTCTGATATCCAATTCTCGCTTTCCCTACAGTCCATTTCTAGAATTTGAAATCTTAATTCATCTATAACTATCTAATACACTAGAAGCTAAATAAATGAAGATGTTTGACTGTAGATGTCAAAGAAAGCATCAATTCAGCTTCTGTAATATTAAAAAATTATATTTATTTGCAATATTTTGTGCCAACGGTTCAACAGTTTGTACAGATCTTTACAAAACACTCCTAACCAATAATACCTGCCCCAGAGAAACTTACAATATATAAAAATATTTTTATATTAGTCCTTCATGCACAGAGCACCTTTCATGAGAATGGAAATAAACCCAAAATCTTGTGCTGCTTGCTTATATTACTTACTTCCTATTTGTTTAGTTACAACAACATGCTATTAATATTCTAAGTAACCTTATCACTAGAACGTATACTATACTCCTTATGGCTTTATCCTTTATCCTTTGCAGTGAGCTATCTTGCTATACATCACTACAAAATGTATATCTTTACACCACTATTAGCTGTTACCTATTAGCTAATATAAACTTTCTGAGTCAAGGTGGCTTTGGTAGCCAGGAAGCCCACCTCAATCCTGGTTTTATTTGATATTTTAATACTTTGGCTTGACTCCACAACTTTCACAACTTCAGAACTAAATCCTAATCCACCTGCCTCTTGCCCAATTAGTGTACCCTAGTTTTGCATTAAAGCACCTTGGTTGCCTGGGGGAAAGCAAGTGGTTGGAGTTACACTCTAAGAGCAAGGCTTAGCAGCTTGAGAGTTTAGAGAGTTTTAGAAAGGATGTTTGCTAGTTTAAAATGGCCAAAAAGTTTGCTTTAAGAAATTTTGACAAGGTATTTTATAATCCAAAAGCCATAAATTTGACCCAAAATTTAAAATTTTCTAGGCTTGAAAGGCAATAATGAATGACTATTTCCTTCTTAGAGAAAACCTACAGAGGATGTCACAGTTACTTACCTTCCTCATTCCAGTGCCAGTGCCTCCTCTATCTTCCTTGGCTGTCACGTCTTAGTTTTACAAAGAGTGTTGCGGCTGTATCATGTGATATGTCGCATGGTGCATCTTGGGAATGTAATCACTTTTTGAACTCGAGTGGGATGCAATGTCACTGCTCTTTCTGAGCTACCAATTTAAAGGTGTATCTATTACTCCCCATCAGCTGCGAAAGCTATATTGGTGTCTATCGCTTCCCTCAGCTATTAAAGCTTGCACCTCCCTGGCCTCTGCAGCAACCAGTCTTTGCCGTAATCACACTTACACCCGCCCTCTTTTACATCCGCAATATCTTCAGCACCCACAGTCTTAACCTCTACTGCATCCACATTCTTTGCTGTAACTCTACTCCATCCACCATCTCTACTGAACTCCAGCTCCCCCTCCACTACACCTGCAGCTCCCTTTGCACCTCAGCTCCCTCCACATGATGCGCAGAACCCACCTTCTTAGTCTCTGCTGTACCTGCAGCCTTCACTGCATCTCAGCTGCATCCATCTGGCCTTCTCTAAGCTATCACTTTACTTGCAGTCTCCACTGCATTCACAGTCTAAACCTCTGCTGTGCATAGCCTTGAGTTTCATTCTTGCTTTCAGGATCCCAGTGCTTCATGCTTCTCTCACTTTCCAGATCCTTCTGTGTGTCCTGGAGGTAACCAGCAGCTAAGCCCAAACTCCTAGGGGTCCCTGGCAGAACACCAGCTACCCCTTAGACTCTGCAGCAGCACAGAGTCCACATCTGGGGTTTTGATAGAGAAAATTAAGTTGGTAGGACAAGAATGCATGAAAAGATCACTTTGCTACATTTTTTCAGTAAATCTAGCATATTAGATACAATAATTACCATGGCAATTATTATTTAGTGTTTGATAACCTGCTGACATGTCTTGTTGAAATCAGCAGCCCATAATGTGCTAGGAACGAGAACAGAGGGACACTGACAAAGTCAGTTGACTCTTAATATCAGCACTCTCTCTTATTTATTACAGGTATGGTACTTATATTGCACCATCAATTTACATATACTGTATATTGTACATTCACATTAGTCCCCGCCCTCAAGGAACTTACAATCTAAGGTCCCTAACTCACATGCATACTTAATGGCCAATGAACCTACCAGCATGTCTTTGGTGTGGGAGGAAGTACTAACCAGTTAGTCACTGTGCAATTCCCTTGCCCATTGTCTGCAGCAAAGTCTGATTTTAAGACATGATAAAACACAATGCACTTGCCGAGAATAAGTAAAAAAAACCCTGACCATCTTATTTGGTTGATAAATATATTTTAAAGTGTATGTATAGCCAAAATTTTCTTTTATATTTTTTTGATAGACCAAGGAATGGCAAAAAAAACCCTGCCAGTTTACCTTTTACTGAAAAGACTATAGATTATATGTTAGCAATCCACCAGATTGTTTCCTCAAATAGTGACAGGAAAGAAGCTTCCCTACCTTGGCAGATGAAAAAAGAAAAAGGTGAAACATCAAACAATGGATTTTGTGGATTTTAACTCTGCCTTTATTTCGCATAAGCAGAACAGATATGCTGGGAGAAGGAGAAGTCAATGTACCAACAAACGCTATTTACATTTAACTACTGATTTTTGTGACTGTTGCAAAATTATATAAGCTTGCCCGGTGAGGCAGGAGACCTTTATTTTTTCTCCTACAATTATGAAACATCATAGATCTTGTCCTTCTCCCAACCTGTAATTCTGCAATGAAGGAGAAGCAGAAGGCTGATGAGCTCTTCTTGCTGTCACTCTGCAATCTCCTCCTCATTATGTGCCATGCTAGTACATGAGCACAACTGACTGGCACCTTGTGCTGCTACCTTTCTCTCTTCCAGTCTAAGCTCAGCTTTATAGGATATAGCAAGTGGCTGATACCAGGTCAACTTCAAGTACATTTACTGCTAACATTTAAAAATACATGTTGAGCAATTTACTCTTGAATACAGAGCTGCAATAATGTGTGTCTTTATATCTGCCTGGTGTTAAGGTAAAATCATTACACAACTAGTATAATTCTATAATGATTAGGACTTGTCAAAAGTATATCATTACAAATAAGCATGTATAATTGTTAGAGATAACAGTTATACTTTATACAATCCATACCAATTATACAAACTGAGGTTGAAGGGCAAGTGGCCACCTGCATTTGCGTGCCTTTGACCAGTAGTCAGTGACGTCAGGATTTATAACTGTATTAAACTGCATGACAGTCAGCCATGATAAATCAGTTTCCCCTTCTCCTCAAATCACAGACAATAAAAGCTTTAGCAGTGAAAGCCATTCATCATAATAAAGACCACAGGCTTTCTAGTCATCAATTTCACTCACTTGCTTAATACACTGGAGAGAGTGTTAGAGTTTTAGAGAAAAAAAAAAAAAGCAACTACGAAAAAAGATTAAACAGGAATAATTACAAAGGTCAAACAAAGAAATCCTTTAGGAAGCAAGATTTTTCTTCTGGCAGGAAGAGGTCCATCATATACTGAATATGATAGTGTGAATTATGACTTTTTTTCCCATACTGTCCTTTCATGTCATCCTGAATAAATACCTTACTAAAATTATCTATCTATAACAGGAATTTTTACATTTGGATCACAAGAGATAGATAGATGAAATGTTAAACAGATAGATTTACACTATATTACCAAAAGTATTGGGACACCTGCCTTTACACGCACATGAACTTTAATGACATCCCAGTCTTAGTCCGTAGGGTTCATTACTGAGTTGGCCCCCCCTTTGCAGCTATAACAGCTTCAACTCTTCTGGGAAGTCTGTCCGCAAGGTTTAGGAATGTGGCTATAGGAATGTTTGACCATTCTTCCAGAAGCACATTTGTGAGGTCAGGCACTAGTGGGGACGAGAAGGCCTGGCTCACAGTCAACACTCTAATTCAAGGTGTTCTATCGGGTTGAGGTCAGGACTCTATGCAGGCGGCTAGTCAAGTTCCTGCACCCCAAACTCACTCATCCATGTCTTTATGGATCTTGTTTTGTGCACTGGTGCGCAGTTATATTGAAATAGGAATGGGCCATCCCCAAACTGTTCCCACAAAGTTGGGAGCATGAAATTGTCCAAAATGTCTTGGTATGCTGATGCCTTAAGAATTCCCTTCCCTGGAACTAAGGGGCCAAGCCCAACCCCCGAAAAAAACCCACATCATAATCACCCCTCTCCTTAATGATTTGGACCAGTGCACAATGCAAGGTCCATAAAGACATGGAGGAGTGAGTTTGAGGGGAAGGAACTTGACCGGCCTGCAGAGCTGTGAGGCAGGCCTTCTCGTCCACATCAGTGCTTGACCTTACAAATGCGCTTCTGGAAGATTAGTCAAGCATTCCCATAGACACACTCCTAAACCTTGTGGACAGCCTTCCCAGAAGAGTTGAAGCAAAGGGTGGACCAACTCAATACTGATCCCTACAGACTAAGACTGGGATGCCATTAAATTTTAATGTAAAGGCAGGTGTCCCAATACTTTTGGTAATATCGTGTATATAAAGTTAAATGTAGACCATATATGAAATAAAAACATGGTTAAGACAATTGTGAAGATTTACTAAGGGTAAAAAAAATAAGCTTTCTCCGTGTGCAAAGTGAAATATCTCTTTGTGAGGGGATTTTCCCTTACCTTGTGAAGGGAAAGTGAAGGAAGTGAAGCTCTGGTGATTTCCCTCATTCAATTTTGTGCAAGCAAAAAATATGTTTTTTTTTTCACCACATTTACTAAGCTAAGTGAACATTCCTTTTACAAACTGGACATGCTCTACTCTTTTAGTAAATCAACCCCAATGGCACCAGCTACAGAAAAAATGGATTTGGAGTTGTGTATGAACATAGCCTAGCCTGCCATAGCCTAATTCAGGGAATCTTTAGGGTTGCAGTTACTACAGAGTACTCTAGGGCCAGTGCCTAGGATAACAGTGCTAGTGAATTACAGCTCTCAGAAGTAAAAAGTACAATTCATGTTTATATGTCTCCTTGCCTGCCAGCATCTATGGGCACTATAGATAAATCTTGCACAAAAAAAAGTAGTAGCAATGGGAGGGGAACAGTTTACAGCAGTCATAAGACTCTCTGTAACACAATCAACTTGTAACTACCTTTCCTTTCTATGGTTCAATGAAATGTGCAGTTAAATAGAAGCTTTGCATATACTGCTTAAAGCACTGTTACTCTGATTGTGCATTTCTGTTTCACTTTTTTCAAAAAGATCCAATCACAATGGCAGAGGTTTTTCATAAACACATGCCTGGGAATCTTTCCCAGAATAGAGTTTATATATTGACGTATATAATTCATAAAGTTCAGAGTACTGCAGAGTGAAACATCTTTCGCAGCTCTGCACAGAATCCAATACGTTTTTTATTTTTTTTTGTCAAAGCTTAATTGGACCAGCTGAAGTTAGAAGCAGATTGGCTACCATGCACAACTGCACCAGAGTTTGCACTTTCCAGTTTTAGTCAATTAACCCCACAGTGCTCATTTATCCTGAGAAGGTGCCTATATGGACTATCTGAATTATGTTTTCTTTTCTGTAACAGTAAAACATACTAGAAAATTTGAAATAAAGAAAAAACAAATTCAGTTGGTACAAAATCTATATAGGCAACATGCTGCTTTATAATATCTAGCACATATTACCGATCTACTAATGCTACCCTATACAAGTTTAATAGGATAGCCAGACCCTAAATGTTTTATTTTTAATTACAGTATTTAAATGTAATTCACTATATAAATGATTGGTGGTTTAAATGCTTTGAATAAAATTATTTGATATGAGGGAAGAAAATAAAGTTATTACTCTGCATATTATGGGTTGCGGAATCTCATCAGGCCTGTAGAACTGTGATTCTCAACCACTGGGCCACAGTGACCATGGGACCACTTCCTCCAGCCGAGCTGCAGCTTTCTATTTGCTCTGACAGCTAACCACAGGAGAGTACAGGAACGGGAGCATGAGGAAAGAGAGGAGGTGGGATGCTTTTCTACAAGTGTGTTGGGAGGGGATCTGCTTAGCGGTTTTGCTGTGTCTGGACATTTTTGTGTTATAGGTGTAAAGTAATGGGGTCTGCTGGTGGAGTTATGGTAGGGTTTGTGAATTTATCACAAGCTAACGTGTGGATGGGAGCTTTCAGGAATGACAGGTGGGTACCAGGATGAGACCAAGCAGAATATGTATGTTACATCTAGGAGGTGCAGGGGACATCAAGTATGTTGTAACATACATACTAGCACACCATGCCTTTACTTTTGCAGGTCAGAAAAAAAGGGCGCTTTACTTACTCTTTAATCTTCATTTTTGGCTACCACTTCCCCTCCTTTCACTGGCAATACATGAACCCATGAATATATGTATGATGTATGTATGTATGATGTATTCATGTATTGCCAGTGAAAGCAGGGGAAGTGGTAGCCAAAAATGAAGATTAAAGAGTAAGTAAAGCGCCCTTTTTTTCTGACCTGCAAAAGTAAAGGCATGATGTGTTAGTATGCATTGCATACTAGCACATTATGAGAAACATAACTGCAAACGAAGCCCTCATCGTCATCACTGGAGACCGCATTCATCTTCACCCATCTTCCTTCTGGGTCTGCAGCTCCGGGTCCCTGGGCAGAGCCGCGTGACGTCACTCCCGTGCATGTGCACGGGAGCCGCCAGTCAAGGCACAGGGCTCTGAAGAAATGGCACAGGTGGCCGTTCTTTCAGAGCGTACGCGCTGATGACGTCATCGGCTTTTAGATGTCCTAAACGACGTTTAGGAGATATTTACAGTACCTATAGGTTAGCCTTATTATAGGCTTACCTATAGGTACAAACAATACATGAAAGTTTACTTCCTCTTTAAATAGACCTAAATCATTTTTAACATTTTGTCTATTTAAATGACAGGAAAACATATTTTTTTACTGATTGCTCCCTTTTTAATACATTTTGAATACATATTTTGCATTCCCTTAGTTTTACTGTAGGAGTGTAAACTTTTTTTTATATTATTTATTGCCGAACATGGAAGGTTTTGGAAGAATTTTCTGGGCCTTGGTGTCACTAAGGTTAGAAAACTCTGATGTAGAAAGTCTGCAAGTATTTTGGCTGCAGCTATAATAGTCACCACCATTCCATCTACTACTTAGAGATGTTCATGAGATTAGTGAGCTGTGACAGTAAAAGGTAGTTAGTGACATGTTTTTAAAAACCCAAACAGGAAGCACAGAATTAAATCTGTCTGTTTTGGCAGTAAAAAATAATTAAAAGGAATCAGGAGAGAGGAATGAAAGCTGGAATCCCTGGTGCTGTTTTGTGTTTGAAGTTGCAGACTTCAGGGCAGATATCTTTTATACTTCCCTTCCTGCTTAGCAAATCGCTTGTCCGGAACAGGCATCTGAATAACAAGTGTTAAGTTGCCCACGTATTTAGTAATTAATATAGTAACCAAAAGGAGAAATAATGTGTACATATGTACTGCACGTTACAGAACAGACTAGATTTGGCTGCTGGAATCAAAATAAAAAATGGTTAGATACATTCCAATCAAATGGTAATTAAAAAAAAAACTGAATAAATAATATAAAAATAGGTATTTCTACACAGAAAAAATTAAAACATTTCGGTCTTTCTGTATACAAGGTCTGTAGTTTCACAGCATTTTGTATTAGGTGATTTGTCAGATTTCCAAGCAAGCATAGCTTGTTATCATTTATAAAGAGTAAAGCAAATTGATTTTCTCTTTGACCTTTGACCTTATAACATTTTTTTGTGTTATATTAAAACATTAAATATGTTTTAACCAAAGTATAAAGCTAAAACGATTCTTTCAGCTCTGGCATAGTTAACAACTAAATCCAATGAAATCATTTATAGTCAGATACATTCTTCAATATTGCATGTCCAAATTTCACCATATGTAGCCTATTACAGTTCCCTATTTAACTGAACTTGTGCAATTTATTTCCAATTTATATCATTCCTGGAACAAATGAACAACAGGGCAACAAAAACAAATCCCAATTAAACACATTAAAGCTGTTGAGTGACTCATTTTTCAGACAATGAAAGTCAACTGAGGAATGGCCAAGGGTAAAAGTGGAAAACAAAGGTTAACAAAAACAAGACACGTGCTTTGAAAAAATAATGTAATGTAATTTAACTTTGTATGAGTGTGTGTTTAAGCCCAATAAAAATCTGAATAATCAAAACTAATTTTAAATCGCACTTATAGCACTCATATCTCACCTACATCACACCTCCGCTCCAGCGCGTGTCTCCTCGCTCCTCTTCCTAAGCGCCAGGCATCCAATAGGGTGGCCTGGGGCTTTGGCCTATCAGGAAGCAGGTCTGACGTCCTGCCTCCTGATTGGTGGGGAGGAAGGTTAGTGTGAAAACAGCGAAAATTAATTTTCTATCGTCACACAATTGGGTGGGATCAGGGCGCACTCTCTATTTTGAAGCCTATTAGAGCCTCTGGCTCTAATCAGGTGCTTCAAAAAGTACCACCCCTTATAGCACTCATATCTCACCTACATCACACCTCCGCTCCAGCGCGTGTCTCCTCGCTCCTCTTCCTAAGCGCCAGGCATCCAATAGGGTGGCCTGGGGCTTTGGCCTATCAGGAAGCAGGTCTGACGTCCTGCCTCCTGATTGGTGGGGAGGAAGGTTAGTGTGAAAACAGCGAAAATTAATTTTCTATCGTCACACAATTGGGTGGGATCAGGGCGCACTCTCTATTTTGAAGCCTATTAGAGCCTCTGGCTCTAATCAGGTGCTTCAAAAAGTACCACCCCTCCCACCCCGCAATAGGAAGCCATGCGTCCGGCATCCTGAAACAACTGGTCACAGATATTTGGGAAAAAAATAGAGAGACTTTGGAGGTTTAAAGAGAAAATACCTTGGTCATGCATAGTGCACCATGGAAAGTTGTGGGTGTAGCATTAACAGTGGGCAAGGTTTAAAGGGGCATGGTTAAAAAAACCTGAACCTATGCTTCATTTGTAATGCTGCTATTGATAATGTAAAGTCATCCCCAGGCCCAATATCATTCCGGGGGGCTTTACAGTGCACTAGCTCCAACCCAAAACACTGAGCGAACATCAGTTTAAAAATGGTGCCAGTGGAGCATTTTGTTTGTACACACCTATTCATACTGCTCGGTGGTCTAGACATGTGTGCCAGCATAATTGGGTGCATCATTTTCAATTGACGCTTGCACAGTGCCTGTGCACTGTGAAGTTTATAGTGTCAGCTCCCAGGGACAAAGACAGGGACACTAGTTTCCCAGGGATATATATATACATAATTGTTATTTATTTTTTACATAAAGAGATATTCAACTAGATAGGCATTGTACTAATGTACTAAAGACCTAAAATATAACATGCAGGGTGGACTTTAAAGACATAAAAAAGGTAATAGACTTTAATTGGGCATTACATTCTCTCAACAGCATGGTCTAACAAATGAAGAATGGCTGGTTAAAAATTGACCAATATTTGAATATGTTATAGATACTACTTTAGCACAATAAAGGTGTCTCTAAGTTCAAGCTTTTAACTGTTAAATTAATCCAACATGTTCACCTCAGTATACATTGAGAATGGAAATTGATACTCTCATTTGGAATTTATGTGTGGTGTGCTTGGCCTTTAAAGAAAATGCAAAAAAAATTCATGCTTGCTAGTTTGTAAACAATCTAGGGATAGATGTGACAGAAGGATAATTAGATATATAGACAGACTGATAATTTTATCTCATACAGAAATGTTTTCATGTATTTCTTGACTTTAATATCAAATTCACAAATGCTACTGGGAAATATTTACTTGTCTCATACCACAGATATTACCTTATAAAGCATAATCATCTTCATGGCGTTAAAAAGTGAAATGTACAGTATTTAGCTGCATCTAATAATCATTAAAAAGGGGTCATAATAGCCACAGGTCATATGCGCAGCTACAGGCTGAAGATAAATGGCTACTACAGAGCTGCAGTTCTTTGGCTCATTCCCAGAAGTACATCAGGGTTAAAGAGAACAGATCATTATCTGATATGTTAAACTTTTTTTTCTGCCTACGTGTGTGGAATTTTACGGGACCATTTCCAATGTTACTTTTACCCACTGTACTGCATAGTTTCATGTTGCTCAAAAGTGTTATAGGGAAGAAAATATTAAAGACATTGTTTGAAGCACTTGATCTGTACTGAGTGTCACACGTTAACGTGGCTGCAGATATGGCCTAACCTTCCTAAAATTAGACATGACCTTACCATGCGTTACAGCTTGCTACAACACAGATGAGTTGCCTTGGTGCATTGGGTGCCTTTCAAAATGAAAGGCACCAAAATGCATGTTGTGAGCTTAAAATACATTTATTGCATTTTTTTAACCCTACCATCACTTTTCTATGACTTATGAAGCATAATTAAAATTATTTGTAGTAGGCATTTTGTTTAAAGAAAATATGTACCATTATGTGAGAATTAAACAAACACTGTGTATGATTTGGAGTAACAAGAAAGGATGTGAATGTTTAAAAAAAAAATCATAAAAAGTCAATGCATCAAGTAAAAAGATAAGTCAGACTAGCCGGAGAGAAAACTAAACTATACATTTTACTGTTTAAGGTTTTCTTGAAATTTCCTTAGAGTATCTTGATTTGAAACTCTAGGATCAACTTTAAATGTCTCACAGGAGTACAGTAATTTTCTTCATTAAATTATCTAATTGAATATCCATGCAGTTCATTTTAGTAACACCTTTTGTGACACATTGCACTTATTAATATTGATAATTTTCAAAAGGGGAAACTATGAAACATTGTGGGCCCAGCTATGTCCTTAATTTGCTAAAACAAACCAACTGTGTGAAAGTAGGATATTACATGAACATATCCAATGTTACCACTATAAAACTTTCAATTACAATGAATTAAAACTTTTTCCCCTTTAAGGTCCCCTCATGGTCACCTGCTATCGTCTTCTTTTTGGTTTCTAGACTTTTACTATCAACAATTTCCCTAAGACACAGAAACATTTTGCTTATTGTCATTGTATTTATTTGTTAAAATTGATGGTCTTTACAACATACTAGGGGGAAGCTGCGAAGATATATTTCACTGTGGGTCAATCAGTACATTTAATTTTAAAATAAATATGTTATATTTGATAAAATATTTTACTGCTTACAAAAAAAAAGTATTACATTTATTTATATATACTATTCACCATTGATATATTGTTGTTCATGGGCATTCCCGTAACCTTTTGGGAGATTTCAATAAATGATGGATTACTCATTTAAAAGAGGTTTAAAGGTTCTCCTTTGCTTTAGATATAAGGAGGATATGTTGCCTTGTTTAGGTGGATTATGATAACACCTCCGTGGTATGTCTCATTAGCATAACTGTAGCACAATTCGCATAATTATTCTAGCATGCTTTGTGCATGCATATAATTACAGTAAGTCTTTATCTTAATTAACATTTACATGTCTCCATTGGGCTACCACTGCCATAAAGTGGCAGGAAAGTTATGGTAGGTTATAGAGGTCCCCTGATTGAGTCTTATGTTTTTTTACACAGAAACTTCGTGTTTAAAGTCATTTGGTGTGAGCAGCTATCTTTAATACAGTATAATATTTGTTCACTATTGTGTTGAACACATTTAATCCAAAATTCAAAGAAAACAATCTCTAAAGGAGGAAAACATTTAAAACACAATCAAAATATATAAAGAATTTTGCTTTAAAACAAATGTCAAGGCAAAATAAAATAAAAACTATGCAGTACAGCTCAACAATAAATGCATATTTCCCCATGTTTATTCCCTTTAAATACCCTGTAAGTACAGAAAAATATCTGTTTATCTGGCAGTAATGCATCTAATTTTCTGTTGTAGACTCACAACACATGACTTTTTTGGACTGAAATCACAAGTAATAGTGTCCTCCCTGTCCAGTACTACTGAATTCCTCCCCCTCTCCTTATCTCTACAACAGTGGGGGGATTGTTTTGTTATCAATAGTAAGAACTGAGAGGGCTGACTAGACCCTTTGAGATAACACAGGCAGAATTAAGCTAGAAACAGCCATTGGGATTTCTCTCATTCAGCCTGCCAGGAGTGGCTGCTGTCACTGCTTAGCTGAACATTTTCCACCTGACTCCTTTAATTTTTTTCAAAGTGTGTCCAGCCAGGTGGTGCCAACAGAGCCACCCACAGCTCAAATTTTAGCCAACTCAGCAGGAATCATCTTAAATTTGAGCCATATATCGCCAGCATTAAATAAAGCACAGATGAACAAGTATTTTTCAACATTTTGTTTATAGAACAACTTTAACAAAGCTCTTTCAATGTTGTATTCAGACAGCCACAGCACCTGATGGGGCATTAATAATTTGTACATAAAATGGACAACCACCTACCAAAGGGGCAATTGGCTATGATGGACGCAGGCATTAATGGAGCACCCTGGGTGCAACTAGCTTTATGGATATGAGTTCTAACCCTGTTGGTCACATTATGAAAGTCAGTAATGTCACCTGGATGGTAAACTATATCTAAGTTTCTTTCACTTGATCTCATAATTCTTTTGCTTTGCTAATGCAAATAAACGTGTATTAGGAAACATTAACTTCTTAGCGCATGCTGCCATAGGGCAAATGCTTACTATGCCTACAGGGAATATTTATCTAGATTGTTGAATAACATTTTCTGAGGTTTATATAAAATGTGTAAGAAAGGCAAATTACTAAACTGCCCTTAGCAATCATACATTAACTGTAAGTCTTCTAGTGCAGGCTGGGGATTAAACAGAAGAAAATATTTTGTTATTGTGGATATTGCAGTGACTTTCCTTTCAGACACTCTTTGCTGATAGGGACCGTAGAAAATCCCTTTTCAAAATGTAGCACAAATGGGGGAGTAACATTTAATTTAGTTTGGTTATTTAACAGACAGGTTTATGGTAATATGCCCTTCCATGTGCACCTTGCTGTGAAGGCCAGTTATAGATGGGGCAGGGGGCATTTGTTTGTTACTGATGTAAATATTGGTGAGGAGGCACAATAGACACCTTTGCTGCCATTGTGCTATGTGCTGGGTGTCCAGTGTACCCCTATGCCTTTAAGGAGGACTGGGCTGCCAGGCCCACCTGCCCTCTATCTATCCATTAGAATGCATGTGTTTTCTCTGTCGGAGACATAAATTAACAAGGATTAGGACTGAAGGTAATAGAGGTTGCTGTGAAGGGGCCCTGCAGCTTATGCATGTGTTTGCAAATGTGTGCTAACTAAACCCCTAATTTTAATGCATACTGTTGGACAGGTTAATTTGACTGGTAAGCAGACTGGTTAGTGAGTTGAGCTAGGAATATGCATGTGTTTCCCTTCCATGTGCTCCTTCCTATGAAGGCCGGTTATAGATGGGGGCAGGGGCCATTTGTTTGTTATTGTGGGAAAATGTTTCTTGTCATTGTTTGAGTTTGGTTCCCAGATTGGCAATGGCACAAAGAATCAAGGAAAAGGATAAAGTGAGTACAAGAAGATTGTTTGAATGTGACTGCTGCAGAACTCAGTGCTGCACTTGTGTAGAAAGCATTATCAGCCTTGTGGGAGTTTTGCAAAGTAAGCTAAAGAGTTCCTCTATTTCTTTTTAGAATGCTTGTAAAATGTCCACCACATTTCTGGGAACATACCTCAGGCACCACATCTAGAACAACTATGAAGTTCCCTATCTCAGAAAGTTAGTTTATCCGTACCTCAGGCACCACATCTAGAAAAACTATGAGGTTCCCTATCTCGGAAAGTTAGTTTATCCTTACCTCAGGCACCACATCTAGAAAAACTTTGAGGTCCCCTATCTCGGAAAGTTAGTTTATCCTTACCTCACGCACCACATCTAGAAAAACTATGAGGTTCCCTATCTCGGAAAGTTAGTTTACCCTTACCTCAGGCACCACATCTAGAAAAACTTTGAGGTTCGCTATCTCGGAAAGTTAGTTTACCCTTACCTCACGCACCACATCTAGAAAAACTATGAGGTTCCCTATCTCGGAAGGTTAGTTTATCCAATTAATATTTGAATCAAAAAGATTAATAAATTCAGATGTGAAATCTGACTCTCATATTTTCATATGTATATAATATGAAAAATCTTTTATATTATAAGTAAATCTTATGCATCTTAAATCGTGTACAAGTATTGGATTTAATCCCTTGCCTCTTTGAGTATTTTTGTAAGATTTTGTAAGGGGCCCTGAAAACTCTGGTGGTAGAAATTAAAACATTTGTTTACTTTGTAAATACAGTATCCCACAAAAGTGAGTACACCCCACACATTTTCGTAAATATTTTATTATATCTTTTCATGCGACAACACTGAAGAAATGACACTTTGCTACAATGTAAAGTAGTGAGTGTACAGCTTGTATAACAATGTAAATTTGCTGTCCCCTCAAAACAACTCAACACACAGCCATTAATGTCTAAACCGCTGGCAACAAAAGTGAGTACACCCCTAAGTAAAAATGTCCAAATTGGGCCCAATTAGCCATTTTCCCTCCCCAATGTCATGTGACTCATTAGTGTTACAAGGTCTCACGTGTGAATGGGGAGCAGGTGTGTTAAATTTGGTGTTATGGCTCTCACTCTCTCATACTGGTCACTGGAAGTTCAACACGGCACCTTATGGCAAAGAACTCTTTGAGGATCTGAAAAAAAGAATTGTTGCTTTATATAAAGATGGCCAAGGCTATAAGAAGATTACCAAGACCTTGAAACTGAGCTGTAGCACAGTGGCCAAGAGACCAAGACCATACAGCAGTTTAACAGGACAGGTTCCTCTCAGAACAGGGCTCGCCATGGTCAACCAAAGAAATTGAGTGCATGTACTCAGCGTCATATCTAGAGGTTGTGTTTTTGTATTTGGGAAATAGATGTATTAGTGCTGCCAGCATTGCTGCAGAGGTTGAAGGGGTGGGGGGTCAACCTGTCAGTGCTCAGATCATACGCCGCACACTGCATCAAATTTGTCCTCATGGCTGTCGTCCCAGAAGGAAGCCTTTTCTAAAGATGATGCACAAGAAAGCCCTAAAACAGTTTGCTGAAGACAAACAGACTAAGGACATGGATTACTGGAACCATGTCCTGTGGTCTGATGAGACCAAGATTAACATATTTGGTTCAGATGGTGTCATGCATGTGTGGCAGAAACCAGGTGAGGAGTACAAAGACAAGTGTGTTTTGACTACAGTCAAGCATGGTGGTGGGAGTGTCGTGGCCTGGTGCTGCTGGATGAGTGCTGCTGGCACTGAGGAGCTACAGTTCATTGAGGGAACCATGAATGGCAACATATACTGTGACATACTGAAGCAGAGCATGATCCCCTCCCTTTGGAGACTGGGCCACAGGGCAGTATTCCAACATGATAACGACCCCAAACACACCTCCAAGATGACCACTGCCTTTCTAAAGAAGCTGAGGGTAAAGGTGATGTACTGGTCAAGCATGTCTCCAGATTTAAACCCTATTGAGCATATGTGGGGCATCCTCAAATGGAAGGTGGAGGAGCGCAAAGCCTCTAACATCCACCAGCTTCATGATGTCGTCATAGAGGAGTGGAAGAGGACGCCTGTGGCAACCTGTCAAGCTCTGGTGAACTCCATACCCAAGAGGGTTAAGGTGGTGCTGGAAAGTAATGGTGGCCACACAAAATATTGACACTTTGGGCCCAATTTGGACATTTTCACTTAGGGGTGTACTTACTTTTGTTGCCAGCAGTTTACACATTAATGGCTGTGTGTTGAGTTATTTTTAGGGGACAGCAAATTTACACTGTTATACAAGCTGTACACTCACTACTTTACATTGTAGCAAAGTGTCATTTCTTCAGTGTTCACATGAAAAGATATAATGAAATATTTACAAAAAATGTGAGGGGTGTACTCACTTTTGTGAGATACTGTATGTATAATGTTCTGGTATAGGGGCATCCCAAGTGAGGTATTAATTTTTTATCAAAATCCTGCTAAATTCTCGTGGACTACTGGTCTCTTCTTGGCTAAGAGCATCACAGTTTTATCATGTTTAGCCTTGCTTAATTCTTACTGACTGTATGTGTGGTTGTCTCTTAGATTTGTCAGTCTTCACTACTACCAGTCCACTGCTATGGAGTTAGCTGCTGTGCCACTTTGTCCTCTCAATGGAAGCAAGCTGATGTCAGCAAGTTAGGGCACAGGAAATGCATCTGCCGGTAATTAATAACAATCAAACATCTTATAAAACTGCTGACTGCAGCTGTAATGAACTGGGCTCAAGTCATTGCCTTGCAAATAGAGAGCGCGTTTATGAACCGTGGCAGCAAGCAAGATTTTTCCCTCTCTGTACTGCAACTTAATATTTAATGTCGCCCAAAAACACAAATAGCATACACACTCTTACAAAAATGGTATGGTTAGCTAGCATGTAATATATAGCAAGCAAATTAACATGTTGTCAGGCAATTGGTGCAAATGTCTTGAAAATGCCAGATATATAAGTAGATTTTTTTTGTAATTTTATATTCTCTATTTTTCAGTTTTACAAAATCCTCTACTTATATGGACAGAAATGTTTGAGGAATAGCTTTAAACCCCCAGTTTTAAACGCACCTTTACCAATTGATTTAACTTACTGAGTATACAGCTTATTTTTCTTTTAATCTTTGCCTGTTTAAGCTGGTGCCATGATTGCTGCCCCATGTTTTATATTTCAGGGTGGTTCCTTTCTCTTTCAGCATCCTATAGAGCCACCCTTGCATGCAGGGATTATAGTTGTGTCTCCCTACACTGTGTGCATCAATAGAAACACACAACCCTATAGCCTAGGATGGCAAGGCACTCCTCTTCCTTCCCTTCTCCTCATTCCCTTTACCTTTTCTAAACTAACAAACTGGCTCCAAACTGTACTGTCCACAGTTAACACTTTCATGTGAAAACCAGAAGTTTAGGGAAGCAGCACTAGGAGAGTATGAGTCAGCAGGTTTTAAATTGTAAACTGCAAGTGTTGGGGTAGGAATTGTAACAAATAGGTTACTGGGAAATGTTTATTTTATGGTGCTCAATGTGTTAAACTATAAAATGCTGAGAGTTTAAAACGAATTTAAGTATGTGTAAAAAAACTACATGCTTCCTATTCCTACTGTTTTTACTGCACATGGCATTATACAAAAAATGTTCTAGACATGTGAAATAAACAAGAAAAACTTTTTAGAATGAGGGTTGAGTAAATATAAAATTTTCTCAGACTTTAGAAAGTAGCCTTCAGCTTTGGATTTCCTTAATTTGTTAGATGACAACAGACAATATGGTATGCAAATGTGAGTGGTCTGGGTAGAGTTACACTCTGTGAAAACAGCATGTCAATTTGAGCACTATATGCAGAGATATAAGCAGGTAAAGGTGCATGCAAATCTCATCTGTAACATTTGAATTTGTACCCATCATTTTTTACCTTCTGAGCTTCAGAATTGGTCTTTCAATGTGATGGATGAAATCACTGACCAATAGGGAGGCTTAGGAGACATCAATAAGAAAGACAAACTTGTCTTTGTATAGCAAAATCTTAAAAGAGACGTATGGAATTTTTTTTTTTAATTCATACTTACCTAGGTGGATGCAGCACCAGTCTGATGCTGCATCTGTCCCCCGTCGGCTCTAACACTGAGAACCAAGCGATTGGACACTGCTGATTGCTCGGTTCTCAAAGCTCCCTAAACACAGAGCTGGTGACTGTTAGTCACTGGCTTTCTGCTCTGGCCACCCCCCCCCCTCACTGGAACGCTGGGCTGTGGAGAAGGCAGGAGTGGCTGGCTCAGACACTCAGTGGCACACTGAGAGGCTGAGCCGGGTGCCAGTCCAGGAATGTGGGTGGATCTAGACTTTATTGTCGTGATCTTGCCCGAGCCTGGACCGGCTCTGTGACATCAGCTGCCAGCTTCCGTTAAAAACGTGTTACAGGAGTGCCGAACGAACAGCACTCCTGTGATCCATAGGAGAAGTACAGTCAAACAATCTTTGGCTGTACGTCTCCCTTAATGCTTATGTATTTTTTCATTATATGCAAATTGGATTACTGAGGTTTTTACACTATCTCACAAAAGTCAGTACACCCTTCACATTTTTGTAAATATTTTATTATATGATTTCATGTGACAACGCTGAAGAAATTGCACTTTGCTACAGTAAAGTAGTGAGTGTACAGCTTATATAACAGGGTGAATTTTCTGCCCCTCAAAATAACTCAACACACAGCCATTAATGTCTAAACCGCTGACAACAAAAGTGAGTACACCCCTAAGTGAAAATGTCCAAATTGGGCCCAATTCGCCATTTTCCATCCCCGATGTCATGTAACTCATTAGTGTTACAAGGTCTCAGGTGTGAATGGGGAGCAAGTGTGTTAAATTCAGTGTTATCGCTCTCACTCTCTCATACTGGTCATTAGAAGTTCAACATGGCACCTCATGGCAAAGAACTCTCTGAGGATCTGAAAAAAAGAATTGTTGCTTTACATAAAGATGGCCTAGGCTATAAGATTTCCAAGACCCTGAAACTGAGTTGCAGCATGGTGGCCAAGACCATACAATGGTTTAACAGGACAGGTTCCACTCAGAACAGGCCTCTTCATGATCGACCAAAGAAGTTGAGTGCACGTGCTCAGCGTCATATCCAGACGTATGAGTGCTGTCAGCATTGCTGCAGAGGTTGAAGGGGTGGGGGGTCAGCCTGTCAGTGCTCAGACAATACTCCGCACACTGCATCAAATTGGTCTGTATGTCTGTTGTCCCAGAAGTAAGGCTCTTCTAAAGTTAAAGCATTAGAAAGGCCGCAAACAGTTTGCCGATGACAAGCAGACTAAGGACATAGATTACTGGAACCATGTCCTGTTGTCTGATGAGACCAAGATAAACTTATTTGGTTCAGATGGTGTCAAGCGTGCGCGGTGACAACCAGGTGAGGATTACAAAGACAAGTGTGTCTTGCCTACAGTCAAGCATGGTGGTGGGAGTGTCATGGTCTGGGGCTGCATGAGTGCTGCCGGCACTGTGGAGCTACAGTTCATTGAGGGAACCATGAATGCCAACAAGTACTGTGACATACTAAAGCAGAGCATGATTCCCTACCTTTGGAGATTGGGCCACAGAGCAGTATTCCAACATGATAACGACCCCAAACACACCTCCAAGACAACCACTGCCATGCTAAAGAAGCTAAGGGTAAAGGTGATGGACTGGCCAAGCATGTCTCCAGACCTAAACCCTATTGAGCATCTGTGGGGCATCCTCAAATGGAAGCTGGAGGAGCGCAAGGTTTCTAACATTCACCAGCTCCGTGATGTTGTCATGGAGGAGTGGAAGAGAACTCCAGTGGCAACCTGTGAAGCTCTGGTGAACTCCATGCCCAAGAGGGTTAAGGCAGTGCTGGAAAATAATGGTGGCCACACAAAATATTGACACTTTGGGCCCAATTTGGACATTTTGACTTAGGGGTGTACTCACTTTTGTTGCCAGTGGTTTAGACATTAATGGCTGTGTGTTGGGTTATTTTGAGGGGACAGCAAATGTACACTCACTACTTTACATTCTAGCAAAGTTTAATTTCTTCAGTGTTGTCACATGAGAAGATATAATAAAATATTTACAAAAATATGAGGAGTATACTCACTTTTGTGAGATACCGTAACAGCTTTGACTTTGAGAGCACTTTTAATTTTTTAGTATGTGTAATCTTGTATAGGATTAGTTGTAGTAGGTTTTTCCAGTGATGAAGGTTTTATTGTATTTATAAAGGGTCATGTACTTTAATACTAGTGTACTCTTAGTTAGTTTACTGTGTGCTTCCAGGCTGGTTACCATTGAAGTGCTAGAGCCAAGCTGTCCATAAATTTCATCAGACTCCTACTAAGGCCTCATTCCCACCATGTGCAGAGACGTGAGTTATTCTGCACTTGTTTTTGGAAGGGCACAAAGCAAACAGTTGTATGTGGGCACACTCTATGTGCCCTGTTAACACCACAACACTAGTACCATGTGCATATTTTTTCTGTGCAGAAAGATGCAATATATAGGCAGTTTTGTGCGCAGAAAAAAAACTCACACAACATTAACACTGTGGTTTGAAAAATGCACAGAGAACAATTGTTTTCTATGTGCCCTTGCAGAAACCTACATTAGAAATACATGTCTCTGCACATGGTATGAACAAGCCCAAAATCTTCTATGCACGTTAAATCTTTTTTTTTTTTCGATCAGTTTTTCTGTACATATGGTGTGAACAATGCCTACTTGGGAATGTGAGCTGTGGGTGGCACCATCCAGCTTGAGAAGCTTCAATTAAAAAAATTGATGGAGCTGGGTACAAAATCATCAGGGTGCCGGATACATTGATTTCAATGGGTTTTTTTTAAGCACATAATTACAGCCTAAGGCTCTATTTGACTTCAAAAAAGGGCGGTGTCGGGGTCGCAGAGCAGTGCACCCTGAGCCCATCCAGTTGTGGGAAAATGGCAAATTAATATTCGTTATTTTCTTCCTGATTCTCCTCCCGGCCAATCAGCAAGCGGGTCTCAGGACCCACTTCCTGTTCGGTTGGGGGGAGAAGCAATGGCCCCGGAGCTAGGAGTAGCTGGAGCGAGGAGCAACAACTCTACTCCAGATCCTTGTCATCTGCCTCCTAAGGTAAGGCATGGGCTGAATGAGAGAAATCTACGGGTGTATGACTAGCATTAGGCATTACATGGTCACCTATTACACTGCTGTCATAGAAGTTTGTGGAGCATAACTGTGTTGGATGCTTGTCTTAGTTTCTGCAGGATGTAGATTCACTTGGAGACAGAACTTAATTTCCCTCTTTGGAAATACCCTTAAACTGTAAAAAGTAAAATATTAATGTGGCAATGTCTGTTTTCTGCAAACATCTACATTACTCTGCAGCTTCTGTTTTTTTAAATGTTACAGGCTCATGGTACTGATTATCACTCATGTATCACTCATGTACATACATTTTTGTTATTTCTTTGGGTCCAATATGTCACATGCACAGAGCACTCTTATGCCCCACACACACGGAATTTCCAACAACAAATGTTCGATGGGAGCTTGTTGTCGGAAATTCCGACCGTGTGTAGGCTCCATCGGACATTTTCCGTCGGAATTTCCGACAAACAAAATTTGAGATCTGGATCTTAAATTTTCCGACAACAAAATCCGTTGTCGGAAATTCCGATCGTGTGTACACAATTCCGACGCACAAAATTCCACGCATGCTCGGAAGCAAGCAGAAGAGCCGCACTGGCTATTGAACTTCATTTTTCTTGGCTCATCGTACGTGTTGTACGTCACCGCTTTTTTTTGACATTCGGAATTTCTGACAACATTTGTGTGACCATGTGTATGCAAGACAAGTTTGAGCCAACATCCGTCGGAAAAAAAACGTGGATTTTGTTGTCGGAATGTCCGATCGTGTGTACGCGGCATAAGGGTGTTCATGGGGTATGAATTGAAATAAATCTAATATCAAAGACATAACCTATCACTATTTTTTCTTTTGACTTCCATGAACAGAGATCAGTACATATTTTAAAGTTATTGTCATAGCCAAAATTAAACTCTAGGCAGATTTAAAAAAAACAACATTATGGCCTTGTTCACATGGGTAGACTTCGGCGTTTGCCTGCACAGGGTTTTACAGTTCCATTCATGTCAATTGGGATGAAGTGACTTCACAGACGCAGACGCTGCTCCCAATTTGACATTTGTGCGGGTGCATATCCCCGAACACTGACAGTTCGGGGACACGCATGGATGTCCAATTGGGAGCAGCAGCTATATCCGTGCAGTCACTGCATCCCAAATGACATAAGTGGGACTGCCTGCACAGAGATGCATGAAACACCTGTGCATCCCCATTTCGGCAAACATGGACCTCACACAGGAGTTCACTGAAGTAAGCCCATATGAACAAGGTCTTGAAAACACAGCGCATAGTATCAATAATAAGATAATAACAATAATAATAAGACTTTGAGACAATAGAAAGACTTATGCTTCTGATCGCTTCTGATCACAGAGACTCACAGGCAGCGCATTCTCGGGAGGACGTACATGGACGCTGGCAATTAAGGCCTGCGCTGTTACTGTCTTTTGGCTATAGCGTGGACGGGAGGTGGTTAATATGGATTTATGAAAGACTGTTCTTGTCAGACCAACCTGTTATCATTCTATGAGGAAGTACTGCTAGAACAGTAAAAAACTTGGAACTCCCTCCCCCAGGAAGAGGTACTAGCTGAGAGTACCAACAACTTCAAAGAAGTCTTCCTCAGGAAACAGAATATTTATAATTTTCAGTTATAGGAAATGTTAGAGAATAAAAATCAGACACCCATACACACACATAGATTGAACAGGATGGATCTTTCAACCCTACAAACTATGTAACTCTGTAATTATGATATCACCCTCCTGTAACTCCATACCCAGTGGTACTTGGACTGTGAGATGGACTCATTCTTCATTGCCATAGCTCTATATTAGCTATTTGTCCATGCAGTCATGCAGCCATGTATATGAGCTCTAAGGTTTTAGTTTGTATCCGTTTAACTGTTTTTTTTTACATGAAATTAGCTATATGTCTTCATTTCTTTACCAGACAGGAAAATATTTATCATAATAAAAGTGAAGTGTTTAAATTCTGCATGACATGCAAAGCATGAGGGGATATAGTTTAAAGGTCTTTTATCAGAACTCATTACAGTAAAGGAAAATAATTGTTTAGCAAAAAGGTACAGATACAGGTTTTTATTGCATTTATTTAAACACCAACACACCAATTCCAGCTGTCATCTCCCTTAGGGTTCAAGTTTATTTGTGCTCTGTTCCATTTAACATCAGGTAAACAGTAGTTAGATTGCTTTGCTAACAGAGTCCCATAAACTCTGCTTGAAAGGTGCCAGCAGCATACATAAACATTCAGAAAAGAAACTAAAAGAAAGTAATAGAGTTGGTCCTATGGTGTTTTAATGATCAATTTAACATTCATTCTAAACTCTTCTGCTACTTTTCCAGTGGAGCTCAACAAACGTATATGAATCACCTACTGGTTTATTCATACAAAACACGAGCAGGAGGATCTCTCATTTAACTTAAGAAAAGCAGTTGATAAAACAAGAGAAACACTTAGCTTCTTCCCCCAGGGTTCCTTAGTAGCATATTACACACTTCATAGTACCTAATAGTTCAGCTTTTTGTCTTCCCAGGGCATAATATGTACACATATTTGCCAATTTAATAAGGCAATGAATATGTATAGAGAATAATTAGCCAATTGAATTCAAGATTTGCGGTGATTGGTTTTTGACAGATATCTAAAACATTAGCCCATATGTCACATAATCCACTCTATTTTTCTTTCTTTTACATTTTTATGACTCATTTGAAAAAAAAAAAAAACTTTCTCCCACAAAGCAATTTTTACCTGACACCTTAGGTATAAGACATCTCCTGCTATTTTAATGCCAATCTTCAGGGCTTTTTTTCAGCTGGAACTTGGTGGAACTCAGGTCCACCACCTCTGGCTCAGACCCTCTGCTCCCTGCTCAGTACTATCACTTGTAAACACAGAAGTCCGACTTCTGTGTTTACAAGTGACAGCTTGTCTCTAAGCAGCTCCCACAAATCTGGTCTCTTGAGTGGCTCCCACTGAGTGCAGGATGGGGACAAGGGAGATGTGGGTGCCTGGGTTGCAGTGCAGATGCCGACACCTCCACTGGATGATCTCTCTGAAAGTGAGAGAGGTGGAGCCTTTTACAGTGACCAGGGAGTTCCCAGAGCCAGCTGGAAAGAGAGGTGAAAGTGAGGTGTGGATGGGGGATGCAGAGGTAAACAGCTGCGGAAGAAAGCTGAACTCTGCACCCCCGAACTCTGCACGTAGCGCACCCCTGAACTCTGCACTCTGTACATAATGCACTCCTGGTATTTAATGCCCCTTTAAGACCCTCCCACTGTTAGTGAAATATGACCACACCCAGTATTTGTGGCTGTGGGGGTCAAGGGGGTTTTGAGGGGTCATGGTTCAGTTCCTGCACCTATTTTCTGAGAAAAAAAGCCTTGCCAATCTTTATACCCTTTAGGACTATGGATGCTTTAAACACAAGGCTGTTGTACTGAAGTGTACTAGCCTCTTTTAGCCCAGAAGTATCTGAAGGAATAGTATAAAGGAAAGTATAAAGAAAGTATAAACTATAAAGGAAAAAGTATAAAGTATAAAGGAAAGTATAAAGAAAGAAAGTATAAAGTATAAAGCCTATCTTAAATACGAAAAAAATACTGCTAACATCCATTCCCTTTTTTCATAATGAGTATTCTGTCTTGTTTGTCCTCCTCATGCAAAAGTCCAAGGCATCCAAACTCCAGATGCACAACCCCATACAATAAAGAAGTAGGACCTATTTAGATGAGGTATCCTACCCTAAACTAACCTAAGCTATTTGTAAGTCCCTAGAACAGGACATCAAAGCAGAGGAATTTACATTAATCCTGAAAGCTTTGGCATCAGGGAAAAGCCCTGATGACCTTACCAGGGATTATTATCACAGATTTGTAAATATTGTCTCAGTCTTGGATCAGGCTCAGGGGAGCAGTGGCTGTAGCAGTTGAGAGGTTCATTAGTAATCAGCTAAAAATATACCAACAGATCCCCCTAGTAGATAAAGCAGGCTCACCTAAGGTGTGAGGTCTAAGCACTAGTCAGTACTCACCAGAACTCCTGTTGATGGAGATGAGGTTTGCACATGCTAATGCTAGGTTATGGCCCTCTGGATTTCCCAGTGTGGAAAAAGCAAGTGGGTCAGGCAATGGATCAAACAGATAATGGACAAGCAGAAGCGTAGTCAATGAACAAGCCAAAAGGTTAGTAACGAGTAGTGGCTGGGTGGGATCAGACAGAAGTGTAGTCAATGAACAAGCAAAGGGTCAATAACAAGTGGTAGAGGAGTTAAAGACAGCAGCACGTATGCAAGGAGCAAGATATCAGCTGGAGAGAGCACAATTATCTGGCAAAGAGGAAGTGCATGGTGTAAATCGGGAAGTTCATGGGGGGAGCAACCACTTCATAGTTCACCTGAAACAAGATACAGGGCAAGGTTGTCAAATGGGTTAGGCAGGGAGCTGTCCAGCATCTCAGGTGGCTGTGTTGCTATGGCTATTTTAGTGATTTTTATAGCATAAAGATTTTGAGTAATACATTTCACTTACCATGTATTGTCTTTAAAAGCTGGGCTTCCTCTATTTATATGTTAATTAATTTGTTTCACTGGTTTCATGGAGACTGGTAAAACAGGAAGAGATGTTGGCAGGAAATGGGCTTGAACACAGACATGTGCTGGACACAAAGGACCACTAGTTTTGAGGACTTTAAGAAACACGGAAGCATTTTGGAAGAGATCCTGGATAGTAAGAACTTAATATCATCACAAACAACAAAAGAACTCCACAAAACCAAATAAAGTCTGTGAAAGGAAAGAATTTCACCTGGGGAGGACACTAAATCTACAATTTAACCCAAGTTAAGTAACTTTTAGTGTATCCCTATTGCGTACATTGTTCATGCTCATTTGCAGGAAGGATAGATATCTTGTGCATGTGTATATTGTATGCATAATTGTAATACTCTGTATGTAATGTATTGCTTTCCTAAAATTGTTTACATTAATATACTATAAAGGTTTTATGCTTCCTTGATATACTGCAAAGTGACCTAAAAGATACAAAGCAGAACAATTGGGGGCTAGTGGCAATATTTGCACTAAGGTTCAATTGAAGCAGACCTGTTTCCTGTAGTGTGTTCTGCTGAGTTGAACACTAAGAAGAGCTTCAGACAGCACAGAAGTCCCAGGTTTAGATCTGGACCCTGGCAGATATGCTCACGGACCTTGTGCATGCTTATTTTAATTCTTCTCTGGAAACTGGGCATTTGTCCACTGAATGTCTGGCTGTGTATTCCTAATGATGGCATGGACCACACTAAGTGTTCAAACTTTAGACTCCACTGGGTGCACAGTCAGGTGATCCCCTGTCATATTTTGTCAATGGATACTGAAAAAGCATTTGACAGAATTGACTGGATTTTTAAAGATGAGGTACTAGCCACAATTAGGTTCGACACAGCATATAACTGTAGCCTTTCTTGATGACATTTTGCTCTTTGTGACTAAGCTACAATTTTTCCCTTCCCAACATCATGGCAGAACTGGAAAGATTTTACATTCTATTCAACTTCAAAATAAACATTGATAAATGGAAAATTCTTCTGTCTTCATAGTTTGTAAACCTATTTAGAACTGAGCTTTCCCTTTCTTGGCAACCTTATATAACCTCTCAAGGCCAATTCCAAAATGATTTGTGGTCATATGATAAGGTAACCTTCACAATGGCTTTGCAGGATACAGATTGTTAAAATGCATATTTTACCTAGAACTCTTTTCTTGCTTCGAAAGCCCCCCAAAGCCCTACCAAGTTCCCTTTATCAGCAGGTGGATAGGATTCTTCTACAGTTTGTATAGATGGGGCACAGACCACAATTAGGTTACTAAGATTAACCAAACCTATCGGTGGGTTAGGTCCCTGACTTACAACTTAATACAAGGTGATACATTTAACATATGTTATTAAATGGAATTTGGCTATTAACTTTAAACAGTGGGTGCCTCTGGAAAAATCTAAGGCCAATGTAATCTGGCCAATGCTCCGTAGCTTGTGCTTTGTCATAGAGGCATATCGGTTTACATCCCCCCATTCAATTTGACAACCATGAGAATGCAGGAAACGTTAAATGTTAAGTATGCACTCATACCCGCTCATTTGCCTCTAGCACCATTAAGAGACTTAGGGTGATTTGAACTTCAAAAATATGTGATTTTTTTTGAAAAATGCATGTCAGAAAATAAGTTTAGATGTGGTAAATTTAATGTCAGTAGTAAGCTGAAACCTCTAATCCTTTGCAGAGAAGGGTGGTGGTCATTCCCTATGGACTTATGGAGATATACCCAGTTTTAACACCTTTTTCACACTCTTAGAGATCCGTGTAGAGACCCATAATCAACGACAGAGTGTGAACTCTTTTATAAAGTGCAGGACCTTATACTCCAGCCTCTGTTGCTTGCATTCAAAACACTGTTGGCCTTGGGGTCCAAGGGTTACACCTACTTACCTAGAAGTTATTCTCTTGGAGGATCAAAATACTAAAGAGACCAGTTCATATCTCTTTTACTATTTCAAAAAAACAGTAATACAGTAATTGTGTTATTTGCTGTATGGTATCAAGTTAGACTGGCCCATATATATACCAATACATCTTCTACATGTTGGAGAGAGTGTGCCACAGAGGGCACTCTTATCCACCGCTGGTGGGAATGCCCTTATATTCAATCCTTTTGAGCAAAGGTCCAGGGACTTATTTCTCAGAAAATAGGTCTCAAGGTCCTGGATGATCCTTGCAATTTCATGTGACTCCCATGTCCATTAAGAAATAAAGGCAGACAATAAACCCCTATTTCCTTAAAAAGAGCCTCAAACCCTGTAGGTTATAATACATCCCAGGTTCCCTCTCTGAAGGTTTGGTTTAGTGTAGTTAATCAAATGATGGAAAATGAACAGTAGATGTTCAGACTGGGTGGGATGGATTCACGTTATGGCTATGGAGGTATATAAATATATAGATCTTGATGTTGGAAGAAGCATTTTAACTGGTTCCCGACCGGCGCAAGCCGATGTACGTCGGCAGAATGGCACGGCTGGGCAAATGGGCATACCTGTACGTCCATTTGAATTCCCCGCCGTGCCATTGCGTGCGCGCCGCCGGCAGCGCGCGCCGGCCGGGAGCTCCGTGAGTCGGGTCGCAGGTCCCGTGGACTCGATCGCCACGGGGATACCCGCGATCGCCTCACGGAGCGGATGAACGGGGAGATGCCGTTGTAATCAGCATCTCCCCGTTCTGCCTAGTGACACGTGTCACTTGATCTCTGCTCCCTGTCATCGGAGCAGAGATCAGTGACATCACACATACAGCCCATCCCCCTACATTTAGTAATCACTCCCTAGGACTCACTTAACCCCTCCCCGCCCCCTAGTGGTTAACCCCTTCACTGCCAGTGCATTTACACAGTAATCAGTGCATTTTTAATTGCACTGATCGCTGTATAAATGACAATGGTCCCAAAAATGTGTCAAAAATGTCCGACATGTCCGCCATAACGCCGCAGTCACAATAAAAATCGCTGATCACCGCCATTACTAGTAAAAAAAAAATTATTAATAAAAATGCCATAAAACTATCCCCTATTTAGGAAAAACGCTATAATGTTTGCGCAAACCAATTATTAAACGCTTTCTGCGATTTTTTTTTACCAAAAATATGTAGAAGAATATGATCGGCCTAAACTGAGGAAAAAAAATGTTTTTTTATATATTTTTGGGGGATATTTATTATAGCAAAATATAAAAAATAATGCGTTTTTTTCAAAATTGTTGTTTTTTGTTTATAGCGCAAAAAATAAAAATCGCAGAGGTGATCAAATACCACCAAAAGAAAGCTCTATTTGTGGGAAAAAAAGGATGTCAATTTTGTTTGGGAGCCAAGTCGCATGACCGCGCAATTGTCAGTTAAAGCGACGCAGTGCCGAATCGCAAAAAACGCTCTGGTCAGGAAGGGGGTAAAATCTTCCGGGGCTGAAGTGGTTAATTCTCTATGAATATTACTACGCAATGGTTAGATCTGGCAGATCCCATTAGGTAGGGCGGTTTTGTATATGTCATGGTGTTTCCCTCCCTACTCCCCTCTGTTCTCCTTCCCTCCTGACCCACCCCTTTTTTTTCATCTTCTTTTGTCTCGTTTTCACTCTCTTGATACTCAGTGCTGAGAAGAGTCTCTTTAGCAGAGAAACATGCACTTATCAGACCGAAAGGGCCAAATTGCACAGCTCTTGGGGGCACTTTCTTGTGGTGTTTCTGTCATCAAGGACTACTAATATGCCAATTTGTACATTCAAGATACTCATTTACAGTATATATCAGTGACACATTTTATTGTTGTGCTAAAATGTGCAAGTTTGTTTCAGCTCACACCCTGTAATTGAATAAGACAACCCTGTAATTGAATAGGACAAATAGAGATTAAATATCTATAGAAGAAAGGAAAAGCCCAAGGTACATCATCATTGTTCTTTGCAATGTCTTGTAGTATAGGCTATATTTTATTAAATTGTTCATTACCTGTCACAATAGGATATGACTGTGGTCCAGGAACAGCTCCACCTAAATCTCCTGAAGAAGGATTTGTTAGACTGGACTTCATCTCTTCCAAACCTCCAGTTAAAGATGCCATGGCTGAATAGTCTGTTGTCTATAAGGAAAAATACAATAAGCTATAATCATTCCTCTTTTACAAGAAGAACAGATTTTCATGTTTATTTGATATGGTAAAAAGCAATATTCAAGCTTCACTAGTACTTTGCGATGTATACAAATTCATCAGAGAGGCAAGCCTATTTGGTCACTGTAAATGCCTGTGTCCATAGCTTTAGGCTTGTTTTGATCTCATTAGTTTGACATCAGTTCGAGATATTTCTCTGATCATTCATAATTTATCTACTGCTGCATTTGACTTGCAGGTGACTTCCTTTTGACCTGCTTCAAGTGGGTTTTGCATGAGAATTGAAGAGAGTAAAAACCCATTGACACAGACCATAAAGCTAATTAAGGCAGCTATAAAGCTATTTTAGTTTTACATGTTAAAAATGGAAGCCCTACTTCCCCATTCCCATGGTCCTCATCCTTCCTCCATACACACAGAGGCAGCCCAGAGGTTTGCAGTTTCCACAGGCAGTAAAACTGATCATTACTGACTAAAGGCATGAAGATGTCATGCCCAGTGGAAACAATTAGAGAGTCTAGGCCTAAGTAACGGGATATTTAACTTTGAAACAACAATCACTGTAAAAAGCATAATTCTGGGTTAAGCATACAGACCGATAATATTCAGTAAACTTCTGTAAATCTGGTCCTGTGTTTTTTGTGTTCACAATCAGTGTTCTGACTTCACTAAAAAGGAGATTGTTAATGATCAGTGACTCAGAGAAGACTGAAGACAGTGGGGTTGATTTAATAAAGGGAAATAGGTTGTTCACATTGCAACTGAATTTTACCTGAATGTGGTGAGAACTATCTGCAAAGAATACCCAATCACAAGCAAACAAATAAAACAAAAACAGTCATTTGCTTGCACATGATTGGATGCAGAGCTTCACTTCATTTGCTAAGCTAAGAGAAAAGTACCTTGCAAAGTGAACAACCTTTCTGCCCTAAGTAAATCAACCCTCGAGTTGATCAAAACAAAAGCCAAATAATTAGCACCTTTAGAAACAGATCAGTAATGGTAGTCCTCATATTTTTTTCTTTTACTTTACTTTTATTTGCAAATAAAGAAACCACTGATTTCATTTGCTACCAATCTCTTTTTATGTGTTACCATATTACCTAAAATTCGGAATGATCAGTTCTGTGCCAACAACTTCATAATGTATTAATGTATCGTTTTAACAGAGGTTGTACCTAACCAATCTTTAATAAACAGTCTATAAAATGTATTACAAAAAATGTCACATGCAAAGTCTCCATCTCCATTTGGTTGGCTTTCCTTATAAAATGAAAGGAAAGTGTTGTTCTTTAAAGTAATGCATCTAGAACATGTATTATACTGATATGTGACATATGTAGTCCACCACAGTAAAGTGACTGGCCTCACAGAGATTAAACAATTCCTCCTACATAAGTTGTACCTGTCTATCTGAAATCTTTATTACATCCGTTCAAAGTACAGAATTATTTACAGCTTTTCGGGGAGCTGAATTTACACTCTGCAGAGCTCAGTGAGAGCTGATTGGAGGAAAGGAATCTCCTTCACACAGCCCACAGGAACAGAGCTGTTGCTGTCAATCACAGGCTGTGTGCTGGAGCTCCCTCCCCATCCCTATTTTTTTCTCTTGGTGTCAGAAAAACTTGTCAGAAGTGACTCATGTAGATAGCAGAGGAATGAGATAGAAGCCATAAATGACACTGTATTTGTCACTGGACCGAGACAAATACACACAATAGAGGGATATGCTTTGTTCATATTTCATGTCAGTAGTTTGCAACCACTTTAAAACTAGGGATGAGCCGAACACCCCCTGGTTCGGTTTGCACCAGAACAGGCAAAAAAATCTGTGCGAATATGCGAACAAGGTTAAAGTCTATGGTACACGAACATTAGAAATCAAAAGTGCTCCTTTTAACCACTCCACATCCTGTCTATTGTCATATTACGTCCGCAGATGGGATCTCCCATCCTGGGCAGGCATCATATGATGTCCTCGGCTTCCCGGCGGTATAAGGGGCGCGCGATATCCGTCGGGCGCCTGTGATCGCTCGTGACAGAGCAGGAACATCGATTTGTGTGTGTAAACACACAGATCCACGTCCTGTCAGGGGAGAGGAGACAGAAAATGTGTTCCTAGTATATAGGAACACCGATTGGTCTCCTCCCCTAGTCAGTTCCATCCCTCCACAGTTAGAATCACTCCCTAGGTAACACATTTAACCCCTTGATCGCCCCTAGTGTTAACTCCTTCCTTGCTAGTGACATTTATACAGTAGTGAGTGAATTTTTTAGCACTGATCGCTGTATAAATGTCAATGGTCCCAAAATATTGTCAAAAGTGTCCGATCTGTCCGCCACAATGTCACAGTCACGATAAAAATCGCAGATCGCCGCCATTACTAGTAAAAAAAAAAAAAATTATAAAAATGCCATAAATCAATAACCTATTTTGTAGGCGCTATAACTTTTGCGCAAACCAATCAATATACGCTTATTGTGATTTTTTTTACCAAAAATATGTAGAAGAATACATATCAGCCTAAACTGAGGAAAAAAATAGTTTTTGTTTTTTTTATTTGGGATATATATTATAGCAAAACGTAAAAAATATTGTGTTTTTTTCAAACTTGTCTCTCTTTTTTTGTTTATAGCGCAAAAAATGCAGAGGTGATGAAATACCACTAAAAGAAAGCTCTATTAGTGGAAAAAAATTATAAAAATTTCATTTGGGTACAGTATTGCATGACCGCACAATTGTCATTCAAAATGTTAACGCGCTGAAAGCTGAAAATTGGCCTGGGCAGGAAGGGGGTGAAAATGCCCTGTATAGAAGTGGTTAAAGGCTTATATGCAAGTTATTGCTATAAAAAGTGTATGGAGAGCCAGGTCCTGCAAAAAAAGTTTTTAAAACTACCGTTTTTTCAGGGGTAGCGGTTTAATAATGCTTAAGGTGAAACAATAAAAACAAAATATTCCTTTAAATATCGTCCCTTAGTCTGCCTGTAAAGTAGCGCATCTTTCCGATGTGTTTTACAGTCCCGCAGTAAAATTACATTTCTAAAGGAAAAAATGGCATTTAAAATTGCTTGCGGTTGTAATGTATTGTCGGCTCCCAGCAATATAGATAAAAAAACATTTTAAAAAACAGCGTGCAGTCCTCCCCCCAGTCAATACCAGGCCCTTTGGGTCTGGTATGGATATTAAGGGGAACTCCATGCCAAAATTTTTTTTTTAAATGGCGTGGGAGTCCCAAAATCCTTACCAGACCCTTATCCAAACATGCAACCTGGAGGGCCAGGATACTGGGGGGATGAGTGAGTGCCCCCCCTCCTGAACTGTACCAGGCAAATGCCCTCAACATGGGGAGGGTGATTTGGGGTCCCCCTCAAAGCACCTTGTCCCCATGTTGATGGGGACAAGAGCATCATACCCAAAACCCTTGCAAAGTGGTTGTGGAGGACTGTGGGTGGGGGGCTTATCAAAATCTGGAAGCTCCCTTTAACAAGGGGGCCCCAAGATCCAGGCCCCACCTATGTGAATGGGTAGGAGTACATTGTACCCCTTCCCATTTGACAAAAAAGTGTTAAAAAAGTAAAAATTACAGGGGACAGTTTTGGAAATTCCTTTATTAAAAAAAAGTGTCCCGCCATGTTTATCCATCCTTAATCACGGTGCCCGGACCCGAAAAATAGAAGAAAAAAGCTGATGTGATGTAAACGGGTGACCACACCCCCCTCTGGCGTCACATGACATCACATGACGTCAGAAGGCGGGCAGGGTCATCTGGATACGTCACCGGGTGGCCCCGCCCTTGCCTATATAACAGCTGTCATAGCCAAGAGAGAGCAGTCAGAGGGATGCCTCCCATCAAGGCAGAGCTTTTTTTTCTATTTTTGGGTCCGTTGGCGCCATGATTGAAGATGAATGGACATCGCGGGACACTTTTCTTCTTCTTTTTTTTTAATAAAGGAATTTTCAATAACTGTCTACTGTTTTGACTTTTAAAAAAAATTTGGTGAATAGGTAGGGGTACCCCCTACCCATTCACATGGGGGGGTGGAATCTGGGGCCCCCTTGTTAAAGGGGGCTTCCAGATTCCGATAAGCCCCCCACCCGCAGACCCCCACAACAACTGGGCAAGGGTTGTAGGGATGAGGCCCTTCTCCCCATTAACATGGGGACAATGTGCTTTGGGGGGACCCCAAAGCACCCTCCCCATGTTGAGAGCATGTAGCCTGGTATGGTTCAGGATGGGGGGCGCTCGCTTGTCCCCCCTATCCTGGCCTGCCTGGTACATGCTCGGATAAGGGTCTAGTATGGATTGGGGGGGACCGCCACGCCATTTTTTTTTTTACATTTTGGCGCGGTGTTCCCCCAAACCACTTCAATACACTGTGTTATATATACTACACTGCCTGCACTGACTGAATATGGAATATAGAGTCTACACTGAATATCTAGTCTACACTAAATGCAGAGTATATATATATATATATATATATATATATATATATATATATATATATATATATATACTAGACTGTATATATATTATATACACTGCCTGCATGTCACTAACTAACCTGCCTGCCTAATCTAGCTCATTCTATCTCCGTCCACACACTTTGAACGGCCGCTATGTAAGCAGCCTTATATAGTGTGGGGCGTGGACTTAGTCCCCCTGAGCCATGATTGGCCAAAGGCACCCTGCCTTTGGCCAATTCTGGCTCTCGCAGCAGAGTGCACTGTGATTGGCCAAAGCATGCAGATCAGGTGCATGCCTTGGCCAATCATTAGACATCAATGCACTGTGATCTCGCAGTGCATTATGGGGCATTCAGCGGGGCTTGAATTTTCTGCAAACACCCCATATGTTCGGTTTGTTTGCGAGCAAATGAACACCCGATTATGTTTTAAATAGGGATGAGCCCATGGTTCGAGCCGAACGTAAGCTCGACTCGAACCACGGGCTCGCCCCTATTTAAAACATATTTAAAACATATTTAAAATATAATATACACTCTATATTCTCAATATCTTCAGGGTGCAGATAAATATGGAAGTGCAGTCCAAATTTTTATTACAGAATTGATTTCTTTGCATGGGGAAGTGTGAATTAGCAATTAGCGTGGTAAAATAGAAACTTGAGATCCCAAAGGGAGCTGTAACCGACTACATGGCACCTAAAATGCTGCATGCCAATCTCAAATTAATTTAATTCAATTAAACATTTTTATTAATATAAGAAACTAATACCCATGAGCACTTTCATATGCCTCAGGTTTCTCACTTTCACTATTAAACACCATCATGCAGGTTCAAATGATAATATACTGAACAAAGAGTAAAACCACCTTTTAAATTAAAAAAAATAATAAAATGAATCCTTTACCATATAAGAAAAAATTGAGGGAATCCTTGTGTGCCAAAACTTTAATGCAGCAAGCTGCAGATTCTTTACTGGGTATATCAGTAGAAATGTAGTATGATTTATTTATGTATCTGTATTGTATGTTTTAAAAAGGGACTGTCAGGATAGAGAGGTAAGGAAGCAGTGTTTGTGACTTGCTTTGATTATAGATGTTCCAGAGCTGTTAGTTTCATCTTGGTTCTACTATTGAGTGAGTCTCTGACCTGGAAGAAGTATGTGCATATCAGGTGTCAGGAAAGCAAAACATTAAAAGTTATGGAGCTTGCACTTTTTAAAGAAATGTAGGTGGAAGCTCCCATATGTCATCTTGACATATTTTCTTTAATATTTATATATCATCCTCTCCTTCATTATACTGGATATAAAGCAGAGTATCTCTTTCTTCCCCCTGCAATATGCGTGAAGGGTATATCACATATTTAGCAATTTTGCAATTTACCTTGCTTTCATTTTGCTTTTGATTGTACATCCTTTATACAGGAATATACCGAACACTGGATTACTAAATAGCCGATGAGCATTTGTACTATTAAAACTTCACATTTTCTTTGTATTGCATTTGTACCTACACTGATTAGTGATTTTAGAATACAGTAAAGTAACTAACTGTGTTATTTACATTACATCTTTTTCTTGGCACACTTACCAACCAGCATCTAATTTACCCTTACTGTATCCTTATTTTCAAAAGTCTGATGCCCTGCCATCTACAACCAGTTGAGAGAATGTGTACGTGTAAAGTTTTTTAACCATTAATCTAACAGTTTAGTTTAGTCTGTAGGATATCTAGCACAACCTTTTTCAACAAGGGTGCCTTCTGGGTTCTTCAAGGGTGCCTTGGCAACATGCCCAAAAATTGCTCAAAAGTTGTCAACAAGTAGCTCAAACTTGTTAAAAAAAGCCACAGGTTTTAATTGTGCATGATTACCACCTTGGGTACCATGCAGGCCAGCCACTGGCATCCTAACAATCAATGATGTCATCATTTGATAAGCAGGATTTTGGGCACCTGCACAGCATCCTAGTTTGCCCCTCTTATGCTCATCGGCACTGGGGTCACATTAGCGGAGAGAGGAGAGAAAATTAGGGAGAAGAAAACAACTGAAATACTAGTCAATACCAGTTGGCAGTTTGCAAGGTGGAGGGAAAAAATGCTCTCTAATGTTGGGTGGCCCCGGTGTGGATGCTGCTGCAATATTGAAAAATATTAGTTTAGTTTTTACATTTTAGATTAGGGTGCCTTGTGCATAACTTTGTGTGCCTTGTGCATAATTTTAAAGGGTGCCTTGACTAAAAAAAAGGTTGAGAAACACTGATCTGACAGCATTGAAACTTTGATTGTACAATGATCAAATCAGCCCATGCATATAGTCATAAATAATATAACTATTACTAATTTGCCTTGCATGATGTATATACAGTTGTGCTCATAAGTTTACATACCCTGGCAGAATTTATGATTTCTTGGCCATTTTTCAGAGAAAATGAATGATAACACAAAAACTTTTCTTTCACTCATGGTTAGTGTTTGGCTGAAGCCATTTAATATCAATCAACTGTGTTTACTCTTTTTAAATCATAATGACAACAGGAACTACCCAAATGTCCCTGATCAAAAGTTTACAAACCCTGGTGATTTTGGCCTAATAACATGCACACAAGTTGACACAAATGGGATTGAATGGCTATTAAAGGTAACCATCCCCACCTGTGATCTGTTTTCTTGTAATTAGTGTGTGTGTATAAAAGGTCAATGAGTTTCTGGACTCCTGACAGACCCTTGCATCTTTTATCCAGTGCTGCACTGACGTTTCTGGGTTCTGAGTCATGGAGAAAGCAAAAGAATTGTCAAAGGATCTGTGGGAAAAGGTAGTTGAACTGTATAAAACAGGAAAGGGATATAAAAAGATATCTAAGGAATTGAGAATGCCAATCAGCAGTGTTCAAACTCTAATCAAGAAGTGGAAAATGAGGGGTTCTGTTGAAACCAAACCACGGTCAGGTAGACCAACTAGAATTTCAGCCACAAATTATAAGTTCTGCCAGGGTATGTACATTTATGAGCACAACTGTATGTGTCTGTGGTGTCAGGCAGGGTGCAGGGGCGCTGCCCATCTAATCCATGCATCCGGCCCCTAATCTGCATGCAGGGCGCCGGACACATGGATTCCAATGGGTTTTTCTTTTTTAGAAGCACAAGATTAGAGCCAGAGGCTCTAATTGGCTTTAAAAAGGGTGGGCTTGGGGTTCAGAGCACTGCGCCCCAAGCCCACCCACTTGTTATTCGCTACTGTCTTCCTGCTTCTCCTCCCGGCCAATCAGGAAGAAAGTCCTGACGTGCGATTGGCTGGGAGTCCTAAGTCCTGATTGGCCGGGAGTAGAAGCGACCGCCAGGACTCGGTAGGAGACGCAGGGGGGAAGCTGCGACCTGGATGGGATAAGTGTAGGGGCTGGTGGGGGGCCCGGCGGGCAATGGGCGACTGATGCAGCGATCGAGCGACGGGGGCGGCAATCGATCGAGCGAGCTCTGGGGGGATGGTTGTTGTTTGGCTGTCTGGGATGGTTGGCTGGCTGGGGAGGCTGTGGGCCACCCCCCCAAGAACATTGAGCACCACCTGCCACTGGAGGCATATATCTGTATTCTACACAGTGGACATAAATGTATATTGAGAAATCTCTTAAACATTATCCAAGCCCAAACTTGTGCAGCACACTCAAGGCATACTGGAGTCTCATGGCTGTGGGCTAGTGTTGGATTCTCCCCTTCAACAAATATCTGTACATATAAGTACTTGTGGTAGTATTGCCACTGTCTGCAATCAGTCTGTATGTCCCTGAATTATTTATAATCTCTGCTCACATTATTTAGCAATACATACATATAAAGCGCAACAGAGTCTTTAGTGCTCTTAGCACTATTACCTGTGTCTTGCTGAACAGCAACTCATCTTCTCTGTTTTTATACTTATTAATCTTATCTGTGTAGATTTTAGTACTTTGATATTTTGTCATTCTTTCCTTTAATAACTAGTACTAGAAAAATGACAGCATGGGTGTGAATGGCTGCTAATACATTGAATCAAAATGGTGGACGAGAGAACATAACTGACCTACTAAGGCAGAAAAAGAAACATTGATTTTACTGTGTTAAAAAATATTAGAGCAATGTACTTTACATTTTAAAATGTTATGTTTTGAATGACAAATTACCAGAAAAGCATTTCATGAGCTACCCTACAAGTGGTTGAGTGCGGAAGTCATGCCAACTCAACAGATCAGTCCATGACAACCTACCTGGGATAAGTATGTTAAACCATAATAAACGTTCTTTATCAATAATGACATTTAAAATTGATGATAACAGTGGTTAATCCTTCTTTTACACATGGGACTATTAGGATTAAACACCTCTCCTCACTTTTTTTACCTAAACACTGCCATATATTTGGTGTGAAATGCTTACTACACAGCTAATTTTTTTACACAGAGGACAATGATGATTTTCAAATGCTGTTAAAAACAAACTAAAATTCCTTCCAAAACCAAAGTTCAGTTAGTGTAATCAAACATCATCATGACAAAGGAGTTTTCAAAGAAAAAAAAAGAATTTCCATCCAAATCTGTTTAGATCCTATAAATACAAAGATCTCATATGCTTTATATTTCTGGGTTCTAAAAAACATTATACTGGACATATAAATAGCTGGATTTCCATTCCTCCTTTGTTTCTCATTTGTGTTTAATATCTGCATGTAAATGCCTGAAAATAGCATCTGTAATTGAGGATTATGAAGTATAGCCAGCTCCTGACAGGCTGCTAAGGAAGATGGATTATCCTCATTTTTCTATAAATTTTGTCAATTTTGGAATTCATAAGCTATCAAGACTGATCAAAATGTAACTGCACAGCTGTGTCAAAAAAGGAGAGGGAGAGAGAAAGAGAGAGAGAAAGGGGAAGTGGTGATGTTAGCTCCCTTGTTTCCCCTGTCCATATTGCAAACGTTGGTCCTCTGTTCTACTTAACTAGCAGCCACCCCCCACTTCCCAGCCTGTCCTTCTGCGTATTGGATGGGAATCATTCCAAGCTACTTGTTATTTACCTAAAAAAAGAAAATAAATAAAATCTATAAATACATTGAAAAGAACGCCAATGCTCTGCTGTGCTCTATTCAAATCGCAAAGTGTAATTTATTACATTTTCTCCCCTCTTTATTTATCCCTAAGTAGTAAACACAATTTCTATTCAGGGGGTTTATTATGTTCTACTCCTAGCAGACAATCACAGCACACTAGAGGCAATTGTTTAGACTCTTCCTCTCAATTTTCCCATTACTGGGAGTAAGTACTGTTGGGACTCTTTAATAGCCCGACTGCAGCCCATATCAATAACAGATGAGGTTTAATCGTCCAACACAAAAATTATTTAGGCTCAGAAAGGACATTCAATGTCATTTGCATAATGGCATTGCTATCCCGCGCACCTAACCCATCGTGCATAAACAAGGCCCGAGGACCATAAATAATAATAAATCATGACGTCTCTGCTTCTCTGGCTGTAATAGGAGCCACTCTTTGTTGAAATTATTTCACTAGAAAATGGGCACAGTAATTTTTAAGACATGTGGCATGCCACAAGGCAGTAAATCTCTTGCAAGCACACACATATACAATGAAAAAGGCTGTCCCGCGAGCACAAAGCGGTGTGAATGAGAGATGAAAAATATTTGCATTTGCTGTTTAAATTGGCCTCAGTGATGCAGGGGAATAGAATGGGAAAAAAGAAAAAGGCAAAACAATTGAACTGGCGGGAATCCGATTGTGTTAGAATGTGGCATTTGCTTATGTAAAGTATTTGTGGCATCTCTAATTTACAAACACAATCACATAGATGTGGAAAATGACCCTAGGCTTACTCACAGAGGACTATTCCTATGTATTATTTAAATAGGACTAAAGCAAAATGAATACTAGAGCCTGAAGGCAATTAATGCCAAACTAAAAGCATGTCTAGTGAAACACTTACAATTTTCATTTTCTGTAGTTTGATGCAATCAAGGGGAGTCACGTGGCACACTTGGGTGCCCAGCTATACATAGAGGGCTGATGGTCATCTGAGCCTACCTGGAGTGGGAACAAAACTCTAAACAAGGAAGCTTTACCATAGGGTGAGTACATGGATTGAAAACTGGCTACAAGGGCGAGTTCAGAGGGTGTTGATTAAATAGGGAATACCTGGAATGGTTAGGGCTTAATGGTTAATAGTAATGGGGTGTTCCACAGGGTTCTGTGCTGGGACCGATCCTATTTAACTTGTTCATAAACGACCTGGAGGATGGGGTAAACAGTTCAATCTTTGTATTTGCAGACAATACTAAGCTAAGCAGGTCAATAACTTCTCCGCAGGATGTGGAAACCTTGCAAGAAGATCTGAACAAATTAATGGGGTGGGCAACTGCATGGCAAATGAGGTTTAATGTAGAAAAATGTAAAACAATACATTTGGGTGGCAAAAATATAAATGCAATCTATACACTGGGGGGAGAACCTCTCGGGGAATATAGGATGGAAAAGGAAATTAAAAGGGGAAAAAAACGCGCTCAGTCAAAAAATTAAATAAACATTGAAAAAAATAATAAAAATATAGACAAATAAAAATATAAATAAAAATAAATTCCAAATAATGTAGTCCAATAAGCAGCAGCTTAATGTGTGATATGCACATTTTCTATATTCTAGGATGTAAAAGGACCTGGGGGTCCTAGTAGATGATAGGCTCAGCAATGGCATGCAATGCCAAGCTGCTGCTAACAAAGCAAATAGAATATTGGCATGCATTAAAAAAGGGATTAACTCCAGAGATAAAACAATAATTCTCCCATTCTACAAGACTCTGGTCTGGCCGCAGCTGGAGTATGCTGTCCAATTCTGGGCACCAGTCCTCAGGAAGCATGTACTGGAAATAGAGCGAGTACAAAGAAGGGCAACAAAGCTAATAAAGGGTCTGGAGGACATTAGTTAAGAAGAAAGGATGCAAGCACTGAACTTATTCTCTCTGGAGAAGAGACACTTGAAAGGGGATATGATTTCAATTTACAAATATCATACTGGTGACCCCACAATAGGGATAAAACTTTTTCGCGGAAGGGAGTTTAACAAGACACGTGGCCACTCATTAAAATTGGAAGAAAAGAGGTTTAACCTTAAACTCCATAGAGGGTTCTTTACTGTAAGAGCGGCAAGGATGTGGAATTCCCTTTCACATGCGGTGGTCTCAGCGGGGGACATTGATAGTTTCAAAAAGCTATTAGATAAGCACCTGAACGACCACAACATACAGGGATATACAATGTAATACTGACATATAATGACACACATAGGTTGGACTTGATGGACTTGTGTCTTTTTTCAACCTCACTAACTATTTAACTATGTTAGTGGATCTTCTGTTCTGCTAACATAAAAAAAGCAACATGGGTGGCACTATTCAACATAGTGATGCTGGTGGTGGACATGGCAGGGACAAGAGGCAAGGTGTGGTAGGTAGTGTAACTAGAGCTTGCTGGTGCAGCATTGGTTCCAAACAAACTGGCAGGCATTTGTAGGCATTGAAAGAAAGCTAAAACCATTTAGCTATACAGAGGTCGCCCAGTTACTAGGTGCTTAATAAAATCTGCCCTGGACTTTGCTTGTGAAGCTGCATCACTTCCCTGTACTAAATCTGAAAACCAAAGATGCAGTGGGAGAACAACTTGACAGCTAACCACATGACATAAATTGCAACTGCAACTGCAATTGTCACCAATTCAAGACTGAATATTTTTAGTTTTGTTGGAATTTTCCACAGCTTCCAGTTTTACTTTCTCCAGAGCTGGAAATGATGTGGCAAATACTGTTAAATGTTGAATTTTCTTTTAGATATATTGAAAGATTTGGTCAATTCCAAAACTCTATGACTGTTGTGAATTCAACAATTTAAGTCATTTAATTAATCCGTATTAGTATTTAATGTTCTTTTAACAATATAATATCATGCAACTTGAAAGACTGAACATTAACACTCTGAGAGTGAAAAGGAATGCTCCATTATAAAATAATTAAATGCTGTGACCACCAAAAAGGGATTTTCCAGTATTAAATGAATGCTCATGTTCTACTGCATATGCTACCTGATTACATCTTCTGAAGGCTGTAATGGTATGATTACTTTGATTTCTCTAAAAGAATTTCTCACTCATCTATACTTAGCATTCATTACAGTTGGTGTAATTTATCTGCTCAGTTTTAGATATCTAAACTGAGAAAGGCTGGAATCACAGCTGAGAGATATCCCTGAAGACAAACAAATAAAACATTAGTTACAATTTGGCAATGTGTCCAACCTTTAAGCAAACCTGTGATTTGCTCATGCAGGGCAAAACAACAGGTTCACTTTAATGGAACCCCTATCAGAATCTTATACTTATTATTATTACTCCACTAGACAGCCAGGAATAAAGAGCAGAGGTGTAAGTTACACGTTGCAAATGGTCACAAAGCACTAGCACTGTCATGAGAAAGTAAGGTGGGCAAGTGATATGTTCTCCATATGCTGAAGTCTTGGGTATTTCTCTTCACTTCTGGTGTCTGAATGAAATGCTTTGAAACCAAAAGGAAGGTAAGTATAAACTACTGGTGGGCCTTTCATTAAAGTAAATGTGTTGCTTTACCTTGCATGAGCAAAGCACATTACATTTACTTTAAATTACACAGTTAGCTAAAGTGATGGGGAGATGAGCTCATCACTGTGAAGCTTCTTTTTCACTGTTTAATTATGAACTGAGTGCTGGTCTATGATGGCATGGGCTCAGAGGAAATGTTAATTGGCAGAAAAGTATTTAGTGTCTTTTTTTTTTGCATCTGATATCTAAGGCATCAGGATATATCATAATGTAAATACTGTTGCAAAGAATCCCTTTCTAACCATTTTTTTATCCATAGACAGCTGTTGCTTCTGGTCTTTTGTACTCAGTTTTAATACTAATATATCAGTGTTTATTTTTGAATAACATGCTGCCACTGGCCACCTATATCCTGGATAAAAAGGAATGTTGATCATGTATGCATAGTTGTGTACTCCTTAAAAAATCAGCCCCAGTGTCTTAAGTTAAGCTTTCCCAGGCATATATAGTATATAGGCCATTATCTCTTAGCCTATCTTTGTTAGGCGGTATATAAAAATTATGTGGCCCATGATTACTTAACATGGAAAGTAAGCATCTCCTGTTGCCATAACAATTTTCCTATGTTGACTATGCATAATTAATAATATAGATAATTTGTAGACTCTCTGAACAGTACATCACTTAAGTATAAGTGCACAAAGGTACATGATAGCCATTTTAATTATATTATGTTATTTATTTAACAAGACATTTTCTGCCATTTTTTTTTTTAATGTTGTACTTTGTTTTTTTACCTTTGTACTTTGTTTAATTGCTAAACAAAAAATAAACAAATTTGAAGTGCTAATGAACCTGAGCACCTCATAAAGCAAAACTCAAAAATTGACTCTACTACTCTGCCAAATATTCTCTTTTCAGTACCTTGGACAGCATCATAATAGCGGGAGGAACGAAGTATAAGTCAAATACATATTCTCACTGTAAAAACTTGAAAAATTAGAATTAAAATAGTGATTTAACATTACTGATCCTAAAACTATTAGTAAAAACACAGTAAATTGCATTATTTTGTCATTAAAAATTTCATAGGGCAGTGAGAGATCCTCACAAAGAAAAGACTATTTGGAAAGTAAGTCCCTTCCCAGCTCGCTTGTAAAGCAAGTGGACTTACCGGGGTTCGGCTGTGTGGCTCATGATGAAGGGAAAGTCGAAAATCGCGCCACTGAGCTGTCGAGCCGCCAGAAAACTCAACCTGTTCCAAACGTGGGAGCCAACGAACCTGCTGAAACCATAAGGTAATGTTCAGAACCAGATCACCCCCACTGTGATCGTGTTCTGATTGTGTTCTTGTTTATTTTTTTGCATTTAAAAGATGTCTTAGCTCAAATGTTAAATACTAGAAAGAATATTTAGTTTGATATCCTCACTTATGTTTACAATTCCGCATTATACTGACTGATCCATTTCCCAACATGCAACAATAAAACAGCAAATTAAGTGCATGCAGTCCAGCACATGGCCCTATCACAGTTTCAAATTCTGTGATATGATTTGTGAAATATCGGGAAAAATTACCAAAACTGAGTCATAAAGAAAAATATGTGACACAAATTTATATTAGGCTACAAGCAAAAAATTACCCAGTAGACAGTAGAAAACCCCCACATACAACAGATGTTATAATAATATAACAATTGACTATTAATCAAAAACTTGAAATGTAATATATAGTTGTAAAATAGTACCACCATCACCCCTGAAAGTACTTAAAAATAACAACTCTCTAACCTGTACTATTCCCTTAAGTAATCATTAAAATTCACTATATACATAGTACTATAGATGATAAAAATGAAGAACATGATGTGAAAAAGCCTTCAAAAATATATTACATACATATACATGATAAATTAGATACAATCAAACAGCACAGTAATGCCATAAATAATATAAACATACAGCATGTTATCAGATATGATTTTATACAGAAATTATACTAATGGGAAATTAAAGATCTGTGAAATGCCTGCTTCTGTTTTTTTATTGTATATATATATGTATATATATATATATATATATATATATATATATATATATATTCTTTATTTGTTTATTTTATACATACATATATTGACTAGTATATGCAATTGGTTCATCTTTGCACTGCTGTCTGCTTAGATTTCGCTTTGCTGGGAAACAAACACTTTTAGCATTGTGATCATCCAATTCTAAAGTGTGCATAGTCTAGACACAGGTTCACTCTAAAGGTAAATTGATCTGGCCTAAGATGTTTCCTGGGTAACAGCAGTGCTGAAGTTCAGGCACCCTGCACTAAAATGCAGTTTCATTGCTAAGCCCCACCCCTTTTTATTCTATTGTAAAAATGCCATGGCTTTTATTGGTAGCCGAAGTTCTGAAATTTAACAGCTGGATGATAAAGAACAGAGGTTGATATAACTTTGGGCATAAGCAAAGACCCTTTGTACTGTATGGGTCCAAGGTTGCTCTGCAGGAACACAGGGATTCAGCTGAAGACTAAGACACATACCTGCTGACACTTACAGTGTAGCTAATCTTGGATTTAGGTCTGGACTTTGAGTGGGCCAGTCTAACACATGAATATGCTTTGATCTAAACCATTCCATTGTATCTCTGGCTGTATGTTTAGGGTCGTTGTCCTGCTGGAAGGTGAACCTCCACCCCAGTCTCAAGTCTTTTGCAGACTCTAATACGTTTTCTTCTAAGATTGCCCTGTATTTAGCTCCATCCATCTTCCCATCAACTCTGACCAGCTTCCCTGTCCCTGCTGAAGAAAAGCATCAACACAACATGATGCTGCCACCATTATGTTTCATGGTGGGGATGGTGTGTTTAGGCTGATGTGCATTGTGTTTTGCTTTTAGGCCAAAAAGTTCCATTTTGGTCTCATCTGACCAGAGCACCTTCTTCTGCATATTTGCTGTGTGCCCCACATGACATCTCACAAACTGCAAACAGGACTTGTCATGGCTTTCTTTCAACAATGGCTTTCTTCTTGCCACTCTTCCATAAAGGCCAGATTTGAGGAGTGCAATATAGTTGCCCTGTGGACAGATTTTCCCACCTGAGCTGTGGAACTCTGCAGCTCCTCCAGCGTTACCATGGGCCTCTTGGCTGCTTCTCTGATTAATGCTCTCCTTGCCTGCCAGTTTAGGTGGACGACCATGTTTTGGTAGGTTTGCAGTTGTGCCATACTTTCCATTTTTCGAATGATGGATTGAACAGTGCTCCGTGAGATGTTCAGAGCTTGGGATATTTTTCTATAAACTTTAAACTTCTCCCCAACTTTATCCCTGACTTGTCTGGTGTGTTCCTTGGCCTCCATGATGCTGTTTGTTCACTAAGGTTCTCTAACAAACCTCTGAAGGCTTCACAGAACAGCTGTATTTATACTGAAATTAAATTACACACAGGTGAACTCTATTTACTAAAGTTGACTTCTGAAGGCAATTGGTTCCACTAGATTTTAGTTAGGTTATCAGAGTAAAGGGGGCTGAATACAAATGCACGCCACACTTTTCACATATTTATTTGTAAAAAATGTTTAAAAAATTATAATTTTTCTTCCACTTCACAATTATGTGCCACGTTGTGTTGGTCTGTCACATAAAATCCAAATAAAATACATTTACATTTTTAGTTGTAACATGGCAAACTTTGAAAAATGTGAAGGGGTATGAATACTTTTTCAAGGCACTGTATATGTGGTATTACTGAATGCCACCTGAAGAGAAAAGATGGACTTGTAATGTTCACCTGGGCAAATGCAAGGTGAAACAATATAGGCAGATTTGCTTCCATGAAGTGTGACACGTACATTAAGAGCTCAGGAACATTTAAGGGTTCATGAAATCTTAAAAATTTATATTACGTGCCTTTTTTCAGTCTAGAAAAAAGCCAGCATAAGGGAATAGTAGGAATAGTGCTAAAGGAAGTTTTTCCACATAGCTTAATCTTACAGCACGACTGTAGGTAAGATAGATAGATAGATAGATAGATAGATAGATGGATAGATAGATAGATAGATAGATAGATAGATAGATAGATAGATAGATAGATAGATAGATAGATAGATAGATAGATAGATAGATAGATAGATAGATAGATAGATAGATAGATAGATAGATAGATAGATAGATAGATAGATAGATAGATATCACATCCCATTTAATCACAGCTTACTGCTTAGTTTATTTTGTTATTTGCAGCTATTGCCCTGTTATAAATACCTAATCTATCCAGTGATTGTGCCGTTTCTGAAACTGTGTGATGATGCTGTTTCCCCATGGTGAAATCACTGCAGCATCATCACTTTGTTTAGCACTGTAGCTGCATGGACTAGACTGCCTTGCTGTTTTTCGTGATGAGGATTGTAACTGCTAATACTCCTCCTCCTCAATGCCTAGCCATGCCTATCTCCACTTCCCCAAGGCATTGTGACTGACAGCATCACACTGCCCACAATTACCAATGGAGAAGGCAGAAAGCAGAGCTGCATAAGTAGTACAGTGGTAGTCTCTCCTCTTTGCTCTGGCAACCTAAAAAGCACTATACTCATTGTGATGATGTTACAGGGGCTAAGAGGGTGGTATCTACTAATAGGTGGAATTTTACTAACATGAGAACTTTAAGGTGGACTTCTGCTAACAGGTGGAATTTAAGGTAGACTTCTACTAACAGATGGACTTTGCTACTTTTACATTAGAGTTCTCTTATTTAGGTAACTACATATTGTATGGGGGATAAGAGGGTGGTATCTACTAATAGGTGGAATTCTACTAACAGGAGAACTTTAAGGTGGACTTCTCCTAACAGGTGAAATTTAAGGTGGACTTCTACTAACAGATAAACCTTCTACTTTTACATTAGAGTTCTCTTATTTAGGTAACTACATGTTGTACAGGGGCTAAGAGGGTGGTATCTACTAATAGGTGGAATTCTACTAACAGGAGAACTTTAAGGTGGACTTCTCCTAACAGGTGAAATTTAAGGTGAACTTCTACTAACAGATGAACTTTGCTACTTTTACATTAGAGTTCTCTTATTTAGATAACTACATATTGTACAGGGGCTAAGAGGGTGGTATCTACTAATAGGTGGAATTCTACTAACAGGAGAACTTTAAGGTGGACTTCTACTAACAGGTGACATTTAAGGTGGACTTCTACTAACAATTGAACTTTGCTACTTTTACATTAGAATTCTCTTTTTTAGGTAGCTACATATTTAAGGAAACAATGTATTTTGCAGTAACATATGTTTTGTTAGAAAATAGAAAAGATTATTAGAATACCTTATTTTGTCCTGCTTGTTATAAAAAGAAGTTAGCATTCTATCCCATATTTGAGCCTAAATAGGTAGCAAAACCTGTTTAGATGCATGTATAGGAATCTTGAACAATTTAATCAACTTAAAAAAAAAACACTAATTAGAAATCAATAGCTGTCAGGTGAAAAGTGTAATGTAAGTGACATAGAGAATCAAGCACTTTTCCCTAAAAATTAGCAGTTCCTGCATTAAGATTGCAGTTCATTAAACAAGTCAGCAGGCATGTTGACATTAGTATAGATTTATATAACTCGCTTTTCTTATAGCTGCAGGAGATAAGTCAATATTCCCATATTTCCAATATTCTTACTGCCCCCATGCCTGTGTTTTCAAATGCAAGTCATCTAATTGGTTACTGTTTCTTCTCTGGCTATCAATTTTCATCAAGATGCAAGGAATCAAAAGATAAAATACCTTAACCAAATACATTAATATTTCATCTGACTATTGAAATATGATGCTATTCAAAATAAAGCTTAACAAATCAAATAATCCTTCTAGCCAAACAATATACACACATTAATAGGCAATGTTACTGTGTCTGAATGTCGTGCACAAAGCTATTTCAGCTTCCAGTGGCTTGTTTGCTATTAGAAGTTGCTTTTTCATGTGCTGTTTAACAGTAGATCACTATGAAGACCTGAAAATCTTCTGCAGGTCAATTTCAGCACCAATTCGTCTGACCTTCTGTCAATAACATTTGAAAGCTATTAGAGGGTCTACAGCACATTAGCTGGTGAAATGGCTCATCTCATGACATGGAAAGAGCTCTGATAAAACAAATGAGGTGTCAAAACAAGTGAAATTTTCTTACACAGAATTTTCATGTGCTTTTCCATTAAGATGATATTCAAATGTTGTCAGATTATTCTAGCTCACAGTTTTTCAATCTGTACGTAAAATTCCAGGGGCACCCCAGAGAGATTTAATGGTTATTTAAAGGTGCTGTTTTAACTCAAAATACAGGTGTTATTTACTAACAAATAACAGTGTATGCCAGAATATGTTGAAGTAGGGGCTTATAATGCTATCTCAGATGTTATAAACTAATATCTTCTATATGGTATTCGTGCTGACCAAAAAAACAAAATGTTTTACGTGTATGAATAAATGTTTGTTTTATTTAGAGAAACCTTTCAGATATTTAAATTAGTTTTGGTTAAGGGGCAAAAAAAAAACATTTGCACCAAAGCAGTGGACCTACCAATGGCTTTGCAAGTTTCAAAATAAGAGATTATTACAAAAGATTTAGTTTATATACTGTATACTCTAACCCTGATTCAAACTGTCCTTGCCATGATCTAAGGTAAAATATTAACAGATTAACATAGTCCTTACTGACCACCCATATACAGGCAGTCCTCGGGTTACAAACAAGATAGGGTCTATAGGTTTGTTCTTGAGTTGAATCTGTTTGTAAGTCGAAACAGGTACATTTTTTAAGTGTAGCTCCAGCCAAAAAAACTATTGTTAAGCTTTTTGGATCGCATAGGGAAGGGTTATGACCCCTGTAACATTTGTTTTGCTGTCTGTGCCCCTGTTCAGAAGATTTCACCTCACTTTCTGTCCCTATGACAATTGAATTTTGAAAATTTTGGGTGGTTGTGGAAACAAGCCTTGGTGATAAAGCATCAGTGGAGGTACGTTTTTCCCATAATAACTCTTACAGGAGAGAATTTCCCTTCCTAGGGGTAGATTTCCTCTCGCTTCCTGTTGTCTCTCTTCCGTTTGTAAGTAGGAGTCATTTGTAAGTTGGATGTTTGTAACGAGGGGACTGCCTGTACTGTATCTTGTTATATCTATTATTAGGCCATTATGTATTTATGCTATATACCAGCTGGTGGTTCTGTTAGCTCATAGAGCATAAAAGAATGATTTGCATGGCTCCGCCTACTAGATATTCTGTGGTTCCCTCCCTAAATTCTAAACTTTTAAAAAGCTACAGAACAGAGTGTATATTTTGGTTTTGCTGGTTTGTTGAAATGTCTTAATAATTTGTATTTTCACATATGGTTGCTTGTTTAACAAAATTATGCAGACCCACCACTCTGATCTGTGCTTGTGCCTTAAAGGGGCTCTGTACAGTACATGTTTTACGTTGTAGTTTATACTGTACCTGTGTTGAGAACATTCTAATATTTTGAATGTGTGCTAAGTACATGTTGCAAGACTGAAATATGAGTTTGAACTTGCCTATAGGTAAGTCGCTCAGTATTATATAAAGCTTTTGTGCACCTGCCCTCTATATATATGTGAAACACCCCAACAGCTGTCCCCCTAGGCATCCAGAAGATGTATATATTAATCAAGGTGCAGTGCTAAAAAACTGCATACAACTATTTGTGCGCCAATAAACATATACTCCAAGCCCATTGGAATGAACCTTACTACATATAAGGCCTTACTGGTGCAAACTTATTATAAAGTGTAATGACATACACAAACCTAATTTTTAAAACTTTGATAATATAAATCTATTATACAGTGCTTATAGTCTAAAAAAACGTGCCAAACAGTCCCAAAAAAAGTGCTTTCCGATAGCAATATCCTATATATATATATATATATATATATATATATATATATATATATATATATATATATACTATATTACCAAATGTATTGGGACACCTGCCTTTACACGCACATGAACTTTAATGGCATTTAACAGCTTCAACTCTTCTGGTAATGCTGTCCACAAGGTTTAGGAGTGTGCCTATGGGAATGTTTGACTATTCTTCAAGAAGCGCATTTGTGAGGTCAGGCACTGATGTGAATGAGAAGGCCTGGCTTGTAGTCTCCACTCTAATTCACTTCAAAGGTGTTCTATCAGGTTGAGGTCAGGGCTCTGTGCAGGTTAGTAAAGTTCCTCAACTCCAAACTCACTCATTCATATCTTTATGGACCTTGTTTGTGCACTGTCCAAATCATTTGGTGTAGGGGGGATTATGGTGTGGGGTTGTTTTTCAGTCCTGCACAGAGTCCTGGCCTCAACCCGATAGAAAACCTTTGGGATGAATTAGAGCTGAAGACTGCAAGCCAAGCCTTCTCGTACACATCATTGTCTGACCTCACAAATGCGCTTCTGGAAGAATGTTTAAACATTCCCATAGATACACTCCTAAACCTTGTGGACAGCCTTCCCAGAAGAGTTGAAGCTGTTATAGCTGCAAAGGGTGGGCCAACTCAATATTGAACCCTACGGACTAAGACTGGGATATATATAGAGAGAAAGAGAGATCTGTAGTGAGTATGCTGTACGCGGGGACCAATCTTCAATGCTAACAAGACCTGTCTCCCAAACTAATGCCCCGTACACACGGTCGGATTTTCCGATGGAAAATGTCCGATCGGAGCGTGTTGTCGGAAATTCCGACTGTGTGTGGGCTCCATCGGACATTTTCCATCGGATTTTCCGACACACAAAGTTTGAGAGCAGGATATAAAATTTTCAGACAACAAAATGCGTTGTCGGAAATTCCGATCGTGTGTACACAAATCTGACGGACAAAGTGCCACGCATGTTCAGAATAAATAAAGAGATGAAAGCTATTGTCCACTGCCCCGTTTATAGTCCCGACGTACGTGTTTTACGTCGCCGCGTTCAGAATGATCAGATTTTCCGACAACTTTGTGTGAACGTGTGTATGCAAGACAAGTTTGAGCCAACATCCGTCGGAAAAAATCCTAGGATTTTGTTGTCGGAATGTTCGAACAAAGTCCGACCGTGTGTACGGGGCATAACAGTTCAAGTGACCACAGCAAATCCAATGTGAAAAGGGGATGAGAATTCACACTTAAAAGTGTTAGTGTTCCAGTGAATACTCTTCTAGTGCTTGCTCCTTCTCCCCCACTTATGAATGCACTCACTAGATAAGATGACCCCTTAAGATAATAAGGTGGTCTTCAAAACACTTGTAATTATATTTCAGCCTCTATGAATGCCCCTCTGCATTCTCCTCTTCAGTATCCACACTGGTTTGTATGCAAAAAGACAGGAAAAGCTCATATTGCCTAATACTGTTTATTAAAAATGTATAAATTCTCAAAATCACATCATTCACATATTGTAGTGCCTACCCTGGCATGAAGTATAACCAGCACATGTTATTGTACTCCACTCGCACTTTCTGGGTGTGAGCATGTGTTCCAAAAAGCAGAACTTATGTCACGAGCCAAAACTTCACACGTGTTTTGTCTCTCTGAATAGATTATTAATTCTTTAAAAATCAGTACCTAGGGCAGTTTGTGTAGAATAGGCAGTGGCAGGTATACCATGGGTCAGTTAAATAATAATTCAGGTCTGCACACTAATTTAATTCATTGTAAAGCAAGCGTAACTAACAGGGTAACCCAAAGAGAGTGTATCAAAATTGTTAACACGACTATAATTTATAGTGAGTGAGCACACCGCAAGAGAATAGGGATGCTAATATACCCTATACTCCTTCCCCGGGGGGGGGGGTGGCATCTATCTTGGGGTACCCTTATTATAAGGTGTGTAGCCTTCCACACCATTGTTTGTACTGTCCCTTTAAAAATAGAAAATGTGGAGGAACAAGGCATGGGGTTCCCCTTAAAATTCAAACCAGACTATTATTTGGGCATGCATTTCCAAAAAAGTCAAAAGTAAAGAATAAAGATATTCAAACTTTGCAAAAGGTCCTTTATTGCCTAAACTATATAAATCCAGCACTGATCACATTGTTAAGCGGTGTACATCCATCATTAATCATCCGATGATGTTTGTCCACCACCCAATGATGTTTCTTTGCAATCAAAAGAAATATATTTTCACCATAACAGAACATTGTAGTGAGTTGTCACATCCCTATATGTTGAAAGAAAGAAGCACACTCTAAATTGGACTTTAAATGGCAATAATACTACAAAAGTGTAATAAAATGTATGTTTTATTGAAATTGGGTAAAAAAATCAATCACACATGTGATGATTGATAAAAAACACATGGACAATTAACAAAAACACATAATTTCTTGCAGTTGAATATTATTGTACATAAGGTCTGAGTAGTTACTTTCCAATGTCCGAGAAAAATCTTCGGTAACCAACGTGTTTCAGGTTCAAGCCCTTTCGTCAGGGGTATTTATACAGGAGAATCTATGTTCAGCATATAGTAAATGGTGCAGCACTCAAGCATACAAATATTCAGCTAGAGACTGAGTCATCACTGACAGTGGATAGCGTGGTTGGAGGACTAGTCTAGCCTCCATTTCGACCTATAATGCCCTACCGAGCATGCAGTATCAATTTCCCCCACACACTCTTCATGTCAAATTGGTAGCAGAAACTTAATTGATCAAGGAATGATCTCCCAGTGTAGGTCGGGTCAGGCCTTTCCGCAATCCTTCATATAAGAGGAGAGAGTATACTGGATATGTATCCCTCAGTTCTTGTCCAACTTCTGGGGATCCGTGGAGCGCGCTGTCTGTCATGTGCTTTTTATCAATAATCACATGTGTGATCGATTTTTTACCCAATTTCAATAAAACATACCTTTTATTACACTTTTGTAGTTTTGTTGGCATTTAAAGTCCCATTTAGGGGGTACTGCTTTCTTTCTTTGCCATCAAAATGAAAAACCATATCCTCAATTTTGCTGGAATTTTTACAACAGTGTTGGGGATCCTGGATGACGTCACTGACCACATATAAAGGGGGCTTCCAGATCCCAATAATTTTGCTCCAACAAATCCCTACATCCTCTTGGGGGCCAGATGTGGGCAAGAGGCCCTTGTCACAGTGAGGTATGGTGTCTTGTAAGCAGGGTGCCTTGACCACTCTCATTGCAAGCTACCCACCCAATATTGAAAGGCATGTCATGACCATATTTGGTGAATGATGACACCCAGAATGCTGGGAGCAGTTGTTCATAAACAGCAGCCAGGCATCTATCATTTAATTGTGGTAGTGCATGTGGGCAACATTGTCAAGCTGCTGCGGAAGGTGTGATGGCAGGCAAACATCATCAGCCAGAGGAACAACATAATTGATGCTGGACCCAAATTAGGGGACATTAAGTGCATTTTTTGCAGCTTACCAGTTCTTAGATGTGTTGGCTGCATTTGTTTTCTTTTTTAGGCTTCCTCTATTTTATTTTCACATGGTGATTTGTCCAGCATATCCGGTCATAGACGGTTCGATTCCGAGTTACTGCTGAACCGACCGAGATTCAAGCCATTCATGAGCAAGATGAATGTAGACAAGTTGATCGATTGATCAACTTGGGTACAACCAGCCTGTTGGATTATACATGTGATTATTGCTAGTAGCTTTTATAGCCACTAGCAGTTATCACTGTGTTCTGCAGGTGGGGATACCCCCCCCCCCCGCCCCACTGCTGAGAGAACACAATGGCTATGTGGGAGGGATTGCCCCATCAACATAGACTGTGGTTGCAGGAAAGAAAATCACATCTAAGGCCAGCTTAAGTCTGTTGTTTTTTTAACAGAACAAGCTCTGCTGCAAATGCATCAGTTAAGAGTGCTGTGACAAACAATTTACCACTGACAGGGGTGCTTAGAATGATCAGCTTTTAAAACACCTGCTGTAACTGTTTGTGTAGCTGCAGTGTGAGTTGGAGTTTGGCTTCAATTTGTAAATGTATCTAAATCAGCTAGTACATTTAACGCTCCTCTCCCTCCAGATTAAAAATGCTGCTGTCTGCTGTGTTCCCCTAGTGCTCCTTCATTCAGAGTGGGGGCACACTAATATGAAAACAGGGGCAAAAAGCCTTAAAGAAAACGAATGCAGCAACCAGCATGCTCTGCTGGGTTTTTTTGCCTTCCTCTGGATCAACTGAGGGTGTAAAATTGGATATATTGGATTGTACGATATTTTTTATTTTATTTATTTATTGTTTTTAAGGTTGAACTGGATGGACTTGTGTCTTTTTTCAACCTGACTAACTATGTAACTATGTAACTATGTAACCACATCTAATGATTGGTAAGCTGCTATATATATTACAGTTTTGGTTTTGGATTTAATACCGCTTTAAATGCTGTGCACAACATCACTACAAGATTTCTGTGGCTTTTTTAAGCAAAATAAATACACCCTAGTTTTTTTTCTTTGTTTTTTAACAAAAAGTTTTTTAAAGTGTTTAAATACTGTGCATGGAGTTAGTACAATATTTCTTTTTTTTTCATGTTGTCTTGCTATGAATCTGCAGCCTACTAAAGCATTTCATATAGTGTAGATAGGCTGAACATTTTTTCTGTTTTTTTAAATAAAATATTACACTTTAATTTTGTTTTTGCTTTTTTTATTGAAACTTGCTGGGTATCCCCCTCTTAAGCTGTGCTTACTAAACTTGCTTACATCGTGTGCATCAAGTCTGTACAATATTTCTGAATTATTATACACTATTAGATTTAGATTTTACACTATTAGACTATAAGATTTAAACCTGCCTGGTTTCTCCCTTTTAAATTGCGGCCTTGTAAAAGTAGAGCAAGTCTGTACAATATTTATGGCTGTTGTCTCTGAAAAAAAACACTGTATTTTAATTTTTAATTTGTAATTCCTTTTATTTAAATAATGTTATGTTTTATTTTTATTTAATTGTATTTATGTGACTGTTAAAGACTGTGCACCCAAAAAATGCAAACCCTCACCCTTGGTTATTAAAACACAGTTTTTCGGGCTTATTACTCCCCATCGTGCCTTGCAAAAATTTATACAAATAGAACAGCCACCTGACCCAGATGTGACTCAGATGAAGCAGATTTCTATCATACTGTGTGGACATGTCCACCGATAGTGGTTTTTTGGAAGACAGTCCTGGACAATATTAACTCGGTGGGCAAAATCAGGGTCCCCTATAGTCCTCTCCCCCTCCTGCTGGGCATATGTGACTCTCTTGAGGCCCCTAAAAGGAAAAAATTATTTGTTTTTTACACTGCGATGTATGCCAGAAAGGCGATTCTCCTCAACTGGAACCAGCCTCAACCACCTACTAAACAACTATGGCTCTCTCTCATCAATACAGCCCTGCCCCTATATAAACTAACGTATATGGGAAGGAACTGCCCGAAAAAATTTGATAGAATCTGGGCGGGTTGGGTGGAGGCCAAACACCCGACCATTCCATAGATAAACTAAGTACTATAACTTACACTCTTGGCTGTCCAATCATCCCTGCTTCAAGTAATTTTGACCCGGACAAGGCCTCCCCGATACACGGTTAATATATAGCTAAGCTTGGAGGATCCCTGCTGGGCCTCCCTACCCGGGCCTCCCCCCCCCTCTCCCCTCATGGGGACTCTTATAGCGACTTGGATTTTAAGTTTTAAAACTCTACTCTTGCCACTAATTGTGCGGCTGAACTATATTATCTTAACTGTACTTATTGACTTGATATGGTATGGACGATCATTGTACAATATCTGTCTTGAGCTAATGTAACTTGCTTTGTATTCTGTTTGTTTGGGATAAATAAATAAACTTTATGTTAAAAAAAAAAACACAGTTTTTCAGTCACAAACTCACCCCTCTCTGATGAAGGGTCTCTATAATATGTGCGGCAATCGTTCTTGGATATGATTGCTTGTAGGTATTTCATTTACAGTCTTGCTGTCCCTTGCTTCATTTACTTGACTTAAAAATATTTTTATAATAAAAATTCAAAATAACCAAAAAATCGAATCTAAAAATATTGTTCTAAGTAAATAACATTATTGTTATTGTTATAGAACATCATGTTTTTCCCCTTTCCATAAAAAGAGACCGCTGATCAATCACACCTTGAATAAGAAGTGGAAGCAGAGGTTGCAATCCTAGGTTCCTACAAGGCCCTGCAGTTAATCCTCTATAGGGGATATCAGGTCCTGTATCCCCTCATTCCCTGAGGAGGGCCACAATTAGAACATGGAGTAGAACCCAGGTTACCGTATATACTCGAGTATAAGTCGAATTTTTCAGCACATTTTTTTGTGCTGAAAGTGCCCCCCTCGACTTATACTCGAGTCAAGCACTTTTCTGCAGCAAAAAATTTCATTTTCCGAACCGACTTTGGGGCCCCGTATCTCAGGGCCACTTGGTGCTAGAAACCCCAGATTTGGTATGCAAACCCAGTGGACCTGGTACCACAACATATCCAAAGCTGAAGTTCCTAGCACTAAGTTGCCCCGAGATACAGGGCCCCAAAGTCGGTTCAGAAAATGTCATTCTCTGCTGCAGAAAAGTGCTTGACATTTTCCAAACCGACTTTGGGGCCCCGTATCTCAGGGCCACTTGGTGCTAGAAACCCCAAATTTGGTATGCCAATCCAGCGGACCTGGTACCACAACATATCCAAAGTTGGGGTTCCTAGCACCAAGTGGCCCTGAGATACGGGGCCCCAAAACTGGTTCGGAAAATGTCATTCTCTGCTGCAGAAAAGTGCTTGACATTTTCTGAACTGATTTTTGAGGCCCTATATCTCGGGGCCACTTGGTGCTAGAAACCCCAGCTTTGGAAATTTTATGGTGCTAGTTCCACTGGGTTTGCACACCAAATTTGGGGTTCTTAGCACTAAGTGGCCCTGAGATACGACGCCCCAAATTTGGTCAACTGTGTCTATCTGCAGCAATGTCATTTCGGGACCCTTTGGGTTCAGAGACCTCAAATTTTGACTGCAGCTAGGGGGCATCTAGGAACCCTTAACTACCGAGTTTAAAGTTCAGGGGACCTATGGCTGCAAATGGGCACAGTGATGCTGCAAATGGGCATTGTTGACCCTCTTTTCCACTTAAAGTAGCTGTGCATTTCTAACCCTCGTCTTATACTCGGGTCAATAAGTTTTTCCCATTTTTTTTGTGGTAAATTAGGGCCTCGACTTATACTCGGAACGACTTATACTCGAGTATATACGGTAACTCCAATCACTGGTTCTGGCACACTCCACCGAGAAACAGAATCTGCACCATTTCTTTCAACACCTGATCCATTTGAGTCCACCAGCCTAAATGCATTTTTTTTCATATATTTTGGTAGTATACAAACATAAGTGCATATTAGTTCCATTTTCTGAAATCTTTATCCCCCCGAAAAAGTGACTGGATCATGTCCCTCAAAATTTTAGAAAATCTGGTCTCTGTTGCTGGAGAATTCTGATACTGCAAATTGATTTATGGTAGTTATACAAAAAAAATAATAGAGACAGAGGAAGTAGTTTCATATGTCATAGGTCTACGCTATGCCTGTTAAGCTACCGCTATACAGGACTTATCCTCTGTTGTTGTGTCACACTGTGCTTTCATTTGACTTCACCGCATACTTGCACAATATATCAAACTTGAGCTGAGGTGTACCATTGAATTTAGCTGGCCATAGATGCTTGTTATTCTTTTCTTACCTCGATTTGTGATTATCAGTTGTTCTTTTGCATGTATAAGAGTGGAACACAACTGTATTGGCAGTCTCCTATAATGGTGTATAGTACACTGTTTTGCCTTTTGTTTTGTTTTTTTGTTTTTTTTTTAATTCAATAAAACATCATCTTAAAAAATGGCTAATATGTGCCCTCGAGGTGGATAAGGTAAAAGGGCACATTAGAAGCCGGAAATAAATGGCGGCACCCTTATATAACAAGCACAAGCAGAACAGCCAAGTGTATGATCTGGACTCCCTATGTTAACCACTTCAGCCCCGGAAGGATTTACCCCCTTCCTGACTAGAGCATTTTTTGTGATTCGGCACTGCGTCGCTTTAACTGACAATTGCGCGGTCGTGCAACGCTGTACCCAAACAACATTGACGTCTTTTTTTTCCCACAAATAGAGCATTCTTTTGGTGGTATGTGATCATCTCTGCAGTTTTTATATTTTGCGCTATAAAGAAAAGAATAGCGACAATTTTGAAAAAAACGCATTATTTTTTACTTTTTGCTATAATAAATATCCCCCAAAAATAGTTTATCAGTTTAGGCTGATATGTATTCTTCTACATATTTTTGGTTAAAAAAGTCACAATAATCGTATATTTATTTGGTTTGCGCAAAAGTTTGAGCGTAATGGTGGCCATCTGCAATTTTTATTGTGACTGCGACATTATGGCAGACACATCGGACAATTTTGACACATTTTTGGGACCATTGGCAATAATACAGCGATCAATGCTATACAAATACATTGATTACTGTAAAAATGTCACTGGCAGTGAAGTGGTTAACACTAGGGGCGATCGAGGGGTTAACTGTGTTCCCTAGGAGGTGATTCTAACTGAAGGGGGACTGACTAGAGGAAGTGATGGATCGTGGTTTCTAGCTAATAGGAACACACGATCTGTCACTCCTCTTCAGAACAGAACAGGGAAGTGTGTGTTTACATACACTCGTCCCTGTTCTGTGACTCCTGCTCACGATCGCTCGTGGCCGGTAGTCATCACGACCGTCAGCCATGAGCATCGCCACCCCCGCCTCCGGCGCATGCCTGCTATCCCAGCCCCATGAGCCCACGTACAGCTATGACAGCTCGTGCAGGGGAGCCATCCTGCCGCAGTATAACTGCGTCGGCTGGTCAGGAAGCAGTTCATTTTCCTGTTGAAGAAATATTTTGGGAAGGGTACACAGTCTATGATCATAGGATTTTTACTGCTGCCTGCCCTTCTCCCTGGCTGTATACATTCCCATCTCCTCTTCATGCTGTCTGCCCTTCCCCTGCTGTGAAAAGGTGGTCTGTCTTTTTTATTTTTGCTACACTGCTCCTTCTCAATGCCAGAACCACATTCCTCAATCTCATCACCAGCATCGCAACTATCCTCCACCTATGGCAGGATTTGAAAAAGAAGAGGAGGCAGAAAACAATGTGCTAGCAGTCCTCCTAAAAATTGCTGCTATGCATCCTTGAGGAAGGGCAGAAAAGGGCAATTTAGCAGAACTGTAAAAGAAAGTGGCTTTTGTGCACCCCTGAGAAAATAGCAGAAGGAAAACAGGGAATTAGCAATGTTAAAAGGAAGTGACTGTTATACCCTTTCAGGACCAAGAGGTTGTGCCTTTTGCTGCTAACCTGTCTAATTGGGATGATGATCATCGAGTTCTGTTTTGCAGAGTCATTTGTTACTTAAATGGCTCTGTTTACCGTGGCTAATATGCTTCAGATAGAAACTATAGACCAAAAAAAAAAAAAACATGCTGCAAAGCTCTCTCTCTTTATTTGCAGGCGTTTTAAGTGTTTGTGTTCTAGCCAAATTTAACCTATTGGTAAAATCTAGATTTTGGTTATTTTGGAAATAATCGAGGATACAGGGATAGAAGGAAAATTCAGGGAATGTGGTGTTTTGATTTTGAAGTGTTTTCGGTCACTCTCTTTTGACATTTTATTAATGTGGAATTTAACCTGCAAGAATAAAAAAACATGAGCTCAGCATGGGAGTGTCTTCATCGCAGCTAGGCCAACCAAGCAGTTGAAGATATGGAAGATATGGAACCCGGAAGGAAGATTTGGGGTATATGGTAGCACCCATGCCCAAATAGTGATGACAGTGCGATGCTGGAGGGGATTGTTTCTCAGGTAAATCTGCCATAACATGCTAATACGCTGTGCATACTAGCACATTATGGCTAACAGCTCCCTGGGCCTCATAAAAGAAAAAAAACGGTGGAGGTTTAATTACACTTTAAACTTCTGAGGAAATGCTGTGTGGTACTACAAAATCATGAAACATTAAAAATGATAAACGATCGACCCAAGTTAAAAGTACCACTCTAGGCAAGTGCCTGGTATGTCTTATTTAGTCCTTTTTTACAGGCAATAAATATAAGAGAACATACATAAATAGGGAAGTAAAGGCTAAGAAATTTGAACAAAAGTCTAGCTCTATATTACACTATTAATAATCATGATATAATATATTTAATTATGCATGTATGTATAAATAAATGTAAATAAATACACAGCTATTTATCTGTGCTTTACAGTGTGAGATTAGGTATAAAGCAGTACTGTAATTATCCAAAAGTGTCCTTTTATTATTCTAATACAACCAATTTAGGGCCAGTATAATTAGCATGGTAATGTTGGTGTCAGTACAGATGCCTCATGTTCTGTGTGGTTCTAAACTCCAGTAACCTCTAGTGAAGGACTGAGGTCAAGGGCAGAACTGACATGATGAATGAACAACTCTGGTCTATGTTGGGAAAAAAAATACTTAATCCCCGCAGACAAACCATTTAGACACATGCATGATAAGCAAATGACAAAGCAGATAGAGGACCATCCTTGCGATGGGTGTAATCTATGGCATGCTGCTACCATACTTCTCAAACTAGCATCCTAACGGTGGCACACTCCTTAAATCTGTGCTGTTTAACCCCTGAAGACCTCTGAACTTCGAAAAAAGGTCATGTTGATGACACAATTTTCCCAGCTGTCTTTCTGTCTTTGTCTATCTAGCTATAGACCAACAGCCTTTTCTATTTTGTAGTGTATTGATCTGTTGGCAGCAAAGGGCTGGATAATTAGCCAGGAATTAGGGTTTCTATTACAGCCAGGAGCTGCCCCAGCTGATTTATCACCTGAATAATTTACTGTGATTGAAAGGAAATTAAAATGAACTCCATTTGACAACTGTGCGCCTTTATGGGCTTTAGTGAAGACTCAAAAGCCAAATTAATTGTTGCTTAATAGTCTACAGAGAGTAAATATAGAAGAATTCCTTTCTGTTCTCTGTCTTGCTTGCTATTTCTCTGAAATAAAACCATCTGCCGAAAACGTAAAGCTAAAATCCAGGCGGATATAAAAGACACAAGTTAATGCTCTGTAATAATTATTACATCATTAAATGTATTTTTTAAATGCAAGCAGTGTAAGTACCTGAATTGGACCTGGTATAATTTTCTTACAATCCCTGTACAGCAGAGCAGGAATGTGAGAGAAAGAAGCAGAACAAGGATCCAGGCATTTCATGTGCTGACTAGAAACATGCTGATATTAAGAGAAAGTAGTGATAGAGAGATAAGCTCATCATTCTGCTGCTTCTCCTTTTACTGTCCATGCTGGAAGCTGGTCCAGGATAGCCTGGAGGGGGTTAACCGACTAAAGTGAAACAAATCCAAAAACTCAAAATAACATACACATATGTAAAATTATACATTTATATGTTTTGTTATTTCAATTTTTGGATGCACTTCTTTCTTTTTTTTTATTAAACTTTTGTTCAGGTTAACCCACCCAAGTGGTTTAAGCAATGCTGGCTATCAGACTGAGGATATCTAGCAACACAAACAGTAGTTTGGGGAAATTTCTGGTTTGAAGGTGAATATTGCAGCAAAATCTGAATTTGCACTATCAGGTGCGACTTGCATAGACATCTGTGCATTAAGTCGCACAGATGTTAGCCAAGTCGCACCCAAAGTTGCACTGACCTGAAATGGGCTGCGAAATTCAAGAGTTGCAAGTTGCACGATTCCAAAATCAGATTCAGTGTGAATGGGGGCTCAGTGATATTTTGTTAGGGTTCCAAAAGCTTAAAATAATATTAACAATAATAATATTATTATTTATATTATTGTTTATATTAATAATAATAATAATAATAAAGAATAATGAAAAAGGCTAGCAAACAAAATTCAGGGCTAGTGAATACATTTACTGCAAATACTGTATATAACATTTTCTATTTTTATATAGATAATCATACAGTCATTATAGGATTATAGATGGTCAATAGTCATAGTAAAGATTTAGGGATTAGCTATTTGAGAATGACCGAGAAGGCATTTGGTTCTGTGTAGTCGCCACTATTGTCTAATTGGGTCATGTGTTGCACTCTTTTAGCCTCTTTAACAAAATATGTGATGTTTATTATACTAATGTTTATTTATTTTGAGCTTGCACACTTATGGACCAATTGAATAAAGCAATGGAAAAAACACTGATTATGCAAGTGCAGCCACTCACAATAACCATAAAACCATAATTTTCCAAGTCAGATCTGTAAAAAAAATATCATGAGATACTGCACACTGGTCTTTGAATTGTTACATGAATGTAGCCTATTGTAAGAAAAGATAGCATAAAATTACTTATAGATATTATATTAGTATACCTTCATAAAAGTCTCAGTTTTTAACGTGTTAAAAAAAAAAAGATAAAGAAAATGCACAATGGGTTTTTATTCATTATAGAATATTTCACACAAATCTGAAGAATGAAAATCAATAACGGAAATAAAAATCCTTACACATATATTGGAAGAGTGTATAATCCGTAAACTGTTATCTAAAATTGCTTGATTTAAAGTAAGCCCTGGATAAGTTCTTGAGGCCTCACTAGGGCAGGTTGGATTAAGGAACAAGACTACACGGCTTTAGGTTTAAACTAGTGGCTGTTTACATCAATATACTCGAAATTGCTAACAGTTCAACAGATTTAAATACATAGGAAAACAGCAACTTGCTATTAGAAACATTTATGTAATATAAACAAGAAATATTTAGCAAGTGAAATGATGATATAAAGTAATGACTTTAAATCTGTACGTAGATAAATTTGAAGCTTGTGTCTTGCCTATATTATACATCAACTGCCTTTCTCTTATCTAGTAAGATCACCTCTATAGTCAATAAGGACACACTGATGGGACAGGACAATGTCAATTGGTGGCACTTGTTCTTGAAGTCAGAGAAACCAAGTACTTGGAACATTTTTTTAGATTAGCACCTGGGCAATGGGGTTGATTTACTAAAACTGGGGAGTGCAAAATCTGGTGCAGCTGTGCATGGCAGCTAATTAACGTCTAACTTCAGCTTATTCAATTAAGCTTTACCAAAAAATACTAGAAGCTGATTGGTTTCTATGCAGAGCTGCACCAGATTTTGCACTCAACCCAAGTTTGTAAATGTAACTTGCAGTTCACTAAACAGTTGCAAAGTTAGAAGCCATAACGCAAAACAGATTCAGAATGGCAAAAAAATGCATACACTGCAAAATAATGAAATCTGCTCCAACATTTGAAAGCTCGGCAAACATGGACTCTTCATAGAAATGTCTCTGTGACTTATTCAGGGTAACATGTGGATGCATAGCATAGTCTCTGTAAGGCTCTATAACAACAGGTAGTCAGGCTGAGAATCATTAATCTCATAAAACAGTTTGGAACACAAACAGTTACATGAAATTAGTCTCATAAACAGAGTCCCTCACAGTGAAATCCAGGGTAGCTATGGTAACACAGGTGAACAGCTGAAGGGATCCAAGGCCAAGGAAGAAGAGTCACCTCACTGAAACTAGAGTACCAGTAGCAATTGTCCCCACAGTAGCTAAGTCTTTTGCAGAAACTGCTTGCTATTAGGCTCTGGCGTAGCTGCCCTCACACATGTTATGACAGTGGAGGGCCTCACACCTGGCTGCAGATCACTTGCTCAGCTACCACTGCCTCATTAAGTGTGGTCTCCCTTATGGTGCATACACACAACCACCTGTGTGGGCTCCAGCTGACTTTTTTTCCCCAAAAGTTCAACGGACCTAGAAATGAAACATGTTTCAAATCTTTTCGACGGACTCGAGTCTGGTCGAAAAGTCCGCTCGTCTGTATGCTAGTCCGACGGACAAAAACCGACGCTAGGGCAGCTATTGGCTACTGGCTATGAACTTCCTTGTTTTAGTCTGGTCGTACATCATCACGTACGAATCCATCGTTGATCGTGTGTAGACAAGTCCGTTCATTCGGAGAGTCCGTCATAAAGTCCGTTGAAAAGTCTGCAGGACAAAGTCTGTGTAAAGTCCGCTCGTGTGTACGCGGCATAAGCTAATAAGGGAGAGAAGCTAAGTAGCTTATCTTCCCTGGGCATGTCCAGAAACCCAGAGAGTTGTAGAAAACGGAGTTAAAGGGGCCTGTGCCTGCATCTCAGCATATTGAGAAGATGGGCACTTTGCTACAGTTCTTCATTTTTCTATACAGCAAATTGTTCAGCATTTATACTTTCTGTATTCAGAGCTTCATTAAAAAGACATATTGTTACACAGAAAAATGGCTAGTGAATCTTACAGCCATAGTGACAAGAGCAGCTAAGAATATGACCTGTTTCCTACCCCCAGCTATCACCGACACAGATTCAGACAGAGACAAGCGAGGGCAAGCTCATGCAGTTTGATAGCAGCAGCCTGACAGCAGCAAGGTTCTGCAAAAAATTACAGGGGGAAATCACATCTCTACAAGTTCCTAACCTACAGCAGGAGAATATCTGGTGACTAATGTGTTCTCTTGATGTGACCAGAGGAGAGCCTTTCACATCTGCTACATTACAATAAAATTGAAAATGTGCCTTTTCCAGCAATGAAGTATTACTAGATATAATTTAACTACAATTGAAAAAACCTTCACATCAGGATATTGAAACTTTACGAGAAGACCCAAATAACATAATGGAGTGGGCAACTACATGGCAAATGAGGTTTAATGTTAAAAAATATAAAGTAATGCACTAAGGGGCTAAAAATATAAACGTAAATTACTCAGAACCTCTGGGGGATTCCAGGATGGAAAAAGATCTAGGGATCCTAGTAGAAGACAGACTTAGCAATAGCATATATTACTGCAGCAAGCACAGCTAGCAGACTATTAGCACACATTTAAAAGAGAATTTACTCCAGAGATAAAACTATAATCCTGCCACTTTATAGAACCCTGGTTCAGCCACATCTGGAGTATGCTGTCCAATTCTGGTCACCAATCCTCAGGAAGGATGTGCTGGAACTGGAAAGAATCCAGAGAAGGGCAAAAAAATGAATAAGGGGGCTGGAGGACCTCAGTTACGAGGAACGACTTATTCTTCCTGGAGAGATGCTTGAGAGGAGATATGACAACAATATACAAATATCTCAACAGAGATCCCAGCGTAGATAGGAAACTATTCAGTCTCAGGGAGTATAAGAAGACATTGGGTCACACAAAGAGATTGGAAAAGTGGTTTAACCTTAAACTGCGCAGGGGTTTTTTCCACTGTCAGGGCAGTAAGGATGTGGAATTCTCTTCCACAATGGTAGTGTCAGCAGGAAGTATTGATAGTTTCAAAAGACTCTTGGACTTGCATCTTAGTGAACACAACATACAGGGATATGGGAAATGATTACCGACATTGACACAGATACACCTACACAGGTTAAACTGACTGACACGGACTAGTGTCTTTACTCAACCTTACCAACTATGAAAGTATGAAAAAAGGAGAAGTTTGGGGTCTATGATGAGCTTATGTGGGTCACAGGGGATAAAAAGTAAGTGTACTCCTGTGACCCAGAAGAAAAGTATAGCCAAAAAAGCTTTGGTCTTACTTCTCTTTTAAGCAAGTAAGACATATACTTATACAAAACATATCCTTGCCTTAGGGCTTGTTCACACTTGACTACATTTCTAATGCTTAACAAACACTCCTATAGCGTTAGCATGGGCTTTAGACTCGCTTTATTGAGCTTTAGTATAGGCGATAGACTGGTGTTTTACAAGCGTTAATGACAAGTTAAAAATACGCCCCAAATGCCCTATGGGCAGTTTTGAAGCATTTGCTATTCCATTACAGTTAATAAACTAATCTTAACGCCCCGCATCAGCACCACAACTGCCTGCCAGAGCATTTGCAAAGCATTACCATAGACTTGAATGGGAGGCGTTGAAAGGCTTCAAACGCCCCCTGACTCGACATGAGGCTTCATGTTTTGATAGTGTGAATAGCACTATTTGCTGTCCATTGTATATTTTGCATAGTCCTTTGAGAGACGTTTTTAACGCCCCTCAAATACGTGCTTTTAATGCCAGTGCCACTTATGCCGTGTACACACGGTCGGACTTTTCAGCTACAAAAGTCCAACAGCCTGTCCGACAGACTTTCGACAGACTTTCAACGGACTTTTGGCGGACTTTCGACGGACTTTCGACTGACTTTTTAACAACCGGACTTGCCTACACACGATCACACTAAAGTCTGACGGATTCGTACGTGATGACGTACACAGGACTAAAAGGAAGTTGATAGCCAGTAGCCAATAGCTGCCCTAGCGTTGGTTTTTGTCCGTCGGACTAGCATGCAGACGAGTGGATTTCTGGCGGAGTTACGACGTAAAGATTTGAGGCATGTTCCAAATCTAAAGTCCGTCAGATTTGCGACTGTAAAGGTCCGCTGAAGGTCCGGTGAAGCCCACACACGATCGGATTGTTCGCCGGATTTGGTCCGTCGGTGTCCGTCAAACCAGTCCGGTCGAAAAGTCTGACCATGTGTACGCCCCATAAGCCTTAAACCCCCAAAACAGTGTCTAAATGGGACAACATTTTCAAATAATTATTTTAACTATTTAGGTGGGAAGATGCATGTATTTTAATCTTTAGAAGCTTTCTATTCCAGGTCAAGAGTTATTAACACTCTATAACTGTTACTCTGATGGTATATAAATACTGTGTTCAGTCTAAACAGCTGTAACTACCCAACCCAATCTTCTGCCAATATGTATGAATATAATGTTCAGTATAAATAGCTATACCAACCTAAGCCAATCTTTCCTCAAGATGTATCAATATCCTTGTCAATATAAATAGCTATACCACCTCAAATAAATCTTATGTCAAGATATATGAATACACCATTTAGTCTAAACAGCTATAAGTCTTGAATCAACTTCTATACTAGGGGTCTCAAACTGGTGGCCCTCCAGCTGTTGCAAAACTACAAGTCTCATCATGCCTCCACCTGTGGGAGTCATGCTGGTAACTGTCAGCCTTGCAATGCCTCATGGGACTAGTTTCGCAACAGCTGGAGGGCCGCCAGTTTGAGACTCCTGCTCTATACCAACCCAGAGGACTCTAATCATTTCCCAATGCTGGACAAAAAATTCAAACAACAAATTAAATGATATACAGTGGGGCAAAAAAGTATTTAGTCAGCCACCAATTGTGCAAGTTCTCCCACTTAAAAAGATGTGAGAGGCCTGTTATTGTCATCATAGGTATACCTCAACTATGAGAGACCAAATGTGGAAACAAATCCAGACAATCACATTGTCTGAATTTTGAAAGAATTTATTTGCAAATTATGGTGCAAAATAAGTATTTGGTCAATATCAAAAGTTCATCTCAATACTTTGTTATATATCCTTTGTTGGCAATGACACAGGTCAAATGTTTTCTGTAAGTCTTCACAAGGCTGTCACACACTGTTGCTGGTATGTTGGCCCATTCCTCCATGCAGATCTCCTCTAGAGCAGTGAAGTTTTGGGGCTGTTGCTGGGCAACACAGACTCAACTCCCTCCAAAGGTTTTGTATGGGGTTGAGATCTGAAGACTGGAGAATCTCATGATACATGGCCCCATTCATTCTTTCATGTACATGGATCAGTCGTCCTGTTCCCTTTGCAGTGAAACAGCCCCAAAGCATGATGGTGCCACCCCCATGCTTCACAGTAGGCATGGTGTTCTTTGGTTGCAACTCAGCATTCTCTCTCCTCCAAACATGACAAGTTGTGTTTCTACCAAACAGTTCTACTTTGTTTTCATCTGACCATATGACATTCTCCCAATCCTCTTCTGGATCATCCAAATGCTCTCTAGCAAACCTCAGACGGGCCTGGACATGTACTGGCTTAAGCAGGGGGACACGTCTGGCACTGCAGGATCTGAGTCCCTGGCGGCGTAGTGTGTTACTGATGGTAGCCTTTGTTACGTTGATCCCAGCTCTCTGCAGGTCATTCACTAGGTCCCCCCGTGTGTTTCTGGGATTTTTGCTCACTGTTCTTGTGATCATTTTGACCCCACCGGGTGAGATCTTGCGTGGAGCCCCAGATCGAGGGAGATTATCAGTGGTCTTATATGTCTTCCATTTTCTAATTATTGCTCCCACAGTTGATTTCTTCACACCAAGCTGCTTGCCTATTGCAGATTCAGTCTTCCCAGCCTGGTGCAGGTCTACAATTTTGTTTCTGGTGTCCTTCGACAGCTCTTCACCATAGTGGAGTTTGGAGTGTGACTATTTGAGGTTGTGGACAGTTGTCTTTTATACTGATAACAAGTTCAAACAGGTGCCATTAATACAGGTAATGAGTGGAGGACAGAGGAGCCTCTTAAAGAAGAAGATACAGGTCTGTGAGAGCCAGAAATCTTGCTTGTTTGTAGGTGACCAAATACTTATTTTCCACCATAATTTGCAAATAAATTCTTTCAAAAATCAGACAATGTGATTGTCTGGATTTGTTTCCACATTTTGTCTCTCATAGTTAAGGTATACCTATGATGACAATTACAGGTCTCTCTAATCTTTTTAAGTGGGAGAACTTGCACAATTGGTGGCTGACTAAATACTTTTTTGCCCCACTGTAACTTATGTTCACTGAAACATAGTTCTAACTTAGCTAGTAAAATGTATCTACACAAAGAAGAGATATGTGGCATTCTAAGCAAGAATGCAGGGTCTATTTGATGTATATTATTTGCATCCTTGCTTTAATTGCTTGAATACTTGCTGAAAATGAGGGTGACACTGCACTCCCTGTTGAAGTTTCAATTTAACTCATTGTTTGGACAACAGAAGGATGGACACATAGAAAGTGGGCAACAAAGCTCTTATGCCGCGTACACACGAGCAGACTTTTTGACCACACTGGACCGACGGACCGAGTCCGGCGGACAATCCGACCGTGTGTGGGCTTCATCGGCCCTTCACCTGACTTTTTCTGTTGAAAATCTGACGAACTTTAGATTTGGAACATGTTTCAAATCTTTCCGACGGGCTCGAGTCCGGCCGAAAAATCCACTCGTCTGTATGCTAGTCCGACGGACGAAAACCGACGCTAGGACAGCTATTCACTACTGGCTATCAACTTCCTTATTTTAGTCCGGTCGTACGTCATCACGTATGGATCCGTCGGACTTTGGTGTGATCGTGTATAGGCAAGTCTGTTCATTAGAAAGTCCGACGGAAGTCCGTCAAAAGTCCGTCGAAAGTCCGTTGGAAAGACCGTCGGACCTTTGCTGCCGAAAAGTCCGCCCATGTGTACACGGCATTAGAAGACATGATTTTGCTGCTACAGAAAGGTAAGACATCAGTGGTTTACTGTTCAGCAGCTGTTCAACCCAGCTGCAGTGAGCCAGTGGTAGGAGGCGGTGTGGTGTGCGATTTCTTCTTTTTCAAATGAACTTTAATTGAAGTGCACAAAAGTGACACGTCATTCATGTGACAGTACAGTAATGCAATGAGTTGAGCTGCTGTACAGTGACATGTGATCTTGTCCAGTGCATTGTGATAAAATGCATTGTTTTCTGTGTGTCCTAGCTGTGAGTGCCATTTTCCAGTGTGGAAAAGGGCCATTCACTGCATTATTGTAAATTGTCCCTTTTCTTTTCCATGAGGAGAAAAAGATACATTGAGAGAAATTTACTAGGACTGGAGCAGACAGAATATAGATCAACTGTGCATGGCAAAAGCTTTGAGATTTTATTTTCAAAGCTTAACCACTAAGCAACCGCCCCACGTACATTTACTGCGGCAGGCCGCTCTGTGCCAGATCATGTACCTAGTATGTGATCTAACACTTCAGAGTCTGGGGCACACAGGGCTAAGTAGGGGCTAAGCGGCAACACGGATCTCTGCCTTCCCCTAGTTAAAGCACCTACCCACAGTTAGTAAGCACCACCTAGGCATACATTTAACCCTTTGATCGCCCCTGATGTTAACCCCTTCCCTGCCAGTGTATTAGTCACTGCTCCCCAAAAAGTGTCAGTTAGGTTTCCGATTTGACCACCGCAATACCGCAGTCCCACTGATTGCCGCCATTACTAGTAAAAAAATAAATAAATAAAAATATCCCATAGTTTGTAGACGCTATACCTTTTGCACAAACCAATCAATATACGCTTATTGGGAATTTTTGTTACCATAAATATGTAGCAGAATACATATTGGCCTAAATTTATGAGGAAATTCGATTTTTTACCTTTTTTTATTGGATATGTTTTATAGCAGAAAGTAAAAAATATTGTAAGTCTTTTTTTTATAAAAAATAAAAACCACAGACGTGATCAAATGCCGCCAAAAGAAAGTTCTATTTGTGGACAAAAAAGGACAAAAATGTTATTTGTGTACAGCATCGCACGACATAAGATAACACAGTGCCGTATTGCAAAAAATGGCCTGGTTAGGAAGGGGGGTAAAACCTTCTGAAGCTCAAGTGGGTAAAGTGGATGTAAACCTGTACATATACCCAGTGAAGTGTCAAGCATTCGGTGATACAAAGAGATGAAACAAATCCTCCTACATAAGATGTAACTGTATATCTGCAGCCATTTCTTCTGTAGATCATTCTGAAAACACAAGGAGCAAAGGATTTCTTCTTTGAACTAGGAACAGAGGGCAGGGATCTCAAGTCTTCACAGAGCCAACAGCTCTGAGCCCTGATTAGAGGGAAAGGATACCTCCCCCTTCACACGCTAGGGAGAACAAGCACAGCTGTGAATATGAGTTACTGGCTGTGCTGCAGCTCCTTCCCCCTTCACCTTTAAAGTGGTTGTAAAGTCACATGTATTAATTACTTTGATTCTCCCTGTTCAGTACAGTGTGTGTCTTTTCCTAAAATTATAATGCTAAATACCTTCTTTTCAGAGCCCTGCTGTCCTGTCATGTGACCTCCCTTTGTTTCCCTTCCCGAGTAAGTACAGTGGGAGGTGCTGAGATTTTCCTCTGATGAATTCAAGTTGGCAGAGGGAGGTCACATGTCAGCACAGCAGGGATCTGCAAAGAAGGTATTTAGCATTATAATTTAAGGAAAACACACAGACTGTACTGAACAGAGACCTAAAACAGAGGGAATCAAAGTAATTAACCACTTTTTCTTCTTTTTCAGACAGCGATTCCCTGCACCGTAAGAACAATCATAGCGGCTGTTTAGCCGCTTGATAGATTTTACAGGTGGCGGGAGGGAAGTTTCCCCCCTCCAGTCGCCCAACGGTGCTCCTACCAGCTCACCCACGTGATCGTCGACCCGGAGAAGGAATCCGCCTGCGGCAGAAGTTCACCATAGAGAATACCGTGGGCCAGATGGTCTCTATGAGCTTTAGGGGCCCAGGCACAACGTTATGATGTCACGTCCAGCCCAGCAGTTGTAAACACTGCCGTGTACTCGGCTGGAAAGGCTGAGATCGTTTTTTTTTTTTTTGGTCTCAGTCTTTCCAGCCTAGACCCCAGATCTCTCCATAAAGTGGACCTGTCATGCCCTATTCCTATTACAAGGGATGTTTACATTCCTTGTAATAGGAAAAAAAGTGATCTAAAAATAAATAAAAGGGAAAGTGTAAAAATAAAAAAATAAAACAAAGAAAAAAAAATTTTTAAGCACCCCCCATCCCCATGTGCTCGCACATAGAAGCAAACGCATATGTACGTTGCACCCACATTTTTAAACAGCGTTCAAACTACACATGTGAGGTATCAACGCGAATGTTAGAGTGAGAGCAAAAATTCTAGCCCAAGACCTCCTCTGTAACTCTAAACTGGTAACCTGTAAAATATATTAAAGCATCGCCTATGGAGATTTTTAAGCACCAAAGTTTGGTGCCATGTCACGAGTGTGCACAATTTTAAAGTGGACATGTTAGGTATCTTTTTACTTAACATAGCATCATCTTTCACATTATACAAAAAAATGGCTAACTTTAGTGGGTTTTTTTTTTCATTAAAAGTTTTTTTTTCCAAAAAAAAAATGTTTGAAAAATTGCTGCCCAAATACCATATGACATAAAAGGTTGCAATGACGGCCACTTTATTCCCTAGGGTCTCTGCTAAAAAAACATATATATTGTTTGGGATTTCTGAGTAATTTTCTAGCAAAAAGTTATGATTTTTACATGAAGGAGAGTAGTGCCAGGGCCCGGTATGGAAGTAGTTAATACATGTTTCTTTACTTTACAAACACTGGAGTAGCTGCAGGGAATAGAATTACACAGGGAGGAGAGGAGAGAAGGGGAGGGGAGAGAAGATCAGCTTTCACACAGACGACAGAAGAGACAGGGAGAGAGGGAGGGGGAGATGGGAAGATGCAGAGACGCTGAGAAGATAGCTGGATGACGGAAGCAGATAAACTGACCACGCTATCAGAGATCAACAGCTATGATAAACATGTTCAGACTAAAGAGGGGAAGACAGGAACAGGCAGGATCACCCAGGTATTGTAGAACATAGAATGGGACAATTGACATGGCAAAAGCACTGTGCTGCGTCCCGTGCCTTATGCGGGAGCATTTATTTTTTTAGGGGTACAACTACTTTAACTCTTGGTTTTGGGAAAAGCTGCCAGAAATGGGGTCATGCTGATAACAGAAGAACAAGGCAGCAGAGAGAAATCACACTCAGAGCTTTGAAGAGCGCCAAGTACACAGTGGTAGGCAACCTTAAATAGGTGGAGATCTACCTGAACAACTTGGGAGAAGTCAAAGATCTGTCGCCTCCTCACACCTGACTTAAATGTCTAATTGCCATACTGCTGTATCACAATCGTGTACATTGCACAGCAATCATGGGTTTAAAGCAGGTGGTGAGGAAGCAACATATCACCTCCTCGCCACCTGTCAAATAGTCTCAAATTGCTTTCAGAGGAGCAGCAGTGTCTGCTGCACTTGTGAATGAGCCCCTAGCTGCATTCAGCAGTGGCACCCTTAGGGCTCGTTCACACATAAAGTTGGGGGGGTTGGTAAAACTCTGCGGTTGAATCCGAGTTCAATGTGAAAGCAGCCCTATACTATTATGCCCAGTATATTGCTATACACTGACCTCAAGATCTCTTCTTTCCTGCTGCTGGCACCACTCTGGAGACCGCTAGCGGGGATAAGAGGAGGAGTGTAGTTGGTATCACTCTGCATGGGACAGGAGCCAGCACTACAGAGGAGGCATCGGCTTATGCGGCTCTTGCCCCCTACTACAGCTCCAACTTTACAAGTAGTCCCTCTGCATTGCACTCTGTTTGATGCTATGGAATGGTGGGTCAGCAAGCCCAGACCGCAATCTACCAGTCACCTGTCTGCGATCTACTGGTAGATTGTGATCTACAGGTTGCTGACCCAAGCTATAAAAGGATGTGCTTTTTTTATACTTCATGTCTGAGGTTTACAACCACTTTAACTGAACAAGCAGAAGTTAGAAGCTGATAGCACAGCTGCTTCAGTTTAAGTCTGCTCTAGTTATAGTAAATTCACCCCATTGCATAATTTTCTCATCTCTAGAGGAGGAGTTTGTTAAAAAGAAGCCCGTTAAAAACAAATAATTAAAGGTAAAATAGATCGGGGCTTATTCTAGACTTCAAAAAAAATGGTGGCCGACTGCACATAGACATTGACTCCCTGTTGCATAAATTTAATGTGATGGGTAAAAGATGGCTTCAGCTCCTGTTCTCCACCTGTAGAAAACTCCTCAGATGCTTTTCGCCCTTTTTGGGGCTTAATCGTAGAGGGAGAAAATACTTTTGTTAAAATCTACTGGAACCTGAAAAGCCTATTCTGTTTCTCTTGCACCAGTCTTTTCACAAGCTGATCCGACTGATACAAGTTTGGAAGGTCATTTGAGCAGTACTGATTTCATGGTTTAGGGCCTAATCTAGGTTAGTGTTAGGGTCAGAGTTAGTGTCTGTGTTAAACTCAGTGGGTGTAGGTAGGATAAAAAAAATGTATATTTAGTGTCAATGTCAGTGTGTTTTAGGTAGAATAAAAGTAGTTGCATAGATATGCACAGTTTTACTAACACATGCTAAAGTTGCTACACTGGATTCAGACGTTAAATGCTACTAGCTTTCTGTTGATTGGCACAAAAAAGTCACCAAATTAAAAAATGTGATTAAGACAAAAATTCTGCAAAAGCCACACCTTGATAATGTATGTTAATACATAAAAAAATCTTTACAGCACAAGTCATACCCACATTATGCACCCACATTATGCTCATGTTTGTAGTTTAAATCTGGCACTACTGTTCTGTTGGTTGCAAAAATATTTTTGGCACAAAGAAGTCACCAACACCAGGCTAGGTTTAACAAAACAACAGTGTGAAAATGTACTTAAATTTAAAAATGTGATCAAGATATACATTTTTCTTGATAACTCATAGCTAATGTAAACCTTATATCACATTTCATACCCACATATGTTAATGCTTATGTTTGTAGTCTACTTGCTAAAATCTGACAAAAAATTATTTATAAAAATAATAATTTAATAGATCGATAATTTAATGTCAGCTTTGGCTTGGATTTCAGAAGATTTAAGTTGCAACTGGTATTTAATAGCAGACAAAATGCTTAATTTAATCATTTTAATATCCAAAAATTGTAAAGTAAGTTGAAAGGGAGAGTTATAAGGACCTTGTTTATTTGAACCCAGTTGAGGTTCTACCCATCTTAATTTGTATTTGGGTATGTCAACCTTAGGAATTTAAAAGGCGGACGTGGGCTGCCCTGTTAACTGCCTAACCTTATACTCATCTCATCTTTTGAATGTGCGCAAAGTTGACAGTCTTCGGCTTTCAGATTTCAAGTGACCTTAAACACCCCCCTCATCCCCAACACTTCAGCTAAAGTGTCAGGTTTAGACAGATTAGTAGATTAAATATTATTTACAAATTATCCACCAGGGAACCCAGAACCGCTACACAATGTCAGGCCAGCTGCAGACAGAGGACATGGAAGAACATAGGTCTAATAGACCCCAGTCCCAGCAGAATAAATTAGCACCTAACAACATCTTTTGTGATAGCAATAAAGTTGAATAAAAAAAAAAAAAGAATTTTTTTAAAGCACCCTCATCCTCCCATGCTTGAATGCAAATGCACACGTAGGTGTAGCACACATACAGTGCCTTGTAAAAGTATTTACCCCCTTGGCTTTTACCTATTTTGTTACATTACAGCATTTAGTTCAATGTTTTATTTAATCTGAATTATATGTGATGGATCAGAACACAATAGTCTAAGTTGGTGAAGTAAAATTAGAAAAATATATACATAAAACTATTTCTCAGAAATAAAAAAATGATAATTGGCATGTGCGTATGTATTCACCCCCTTTGTTATGAAGCCCATAAAAAGCTCTGGTGCAACCAAGTACCATCAGAAGTCACATAATTAGTGAAATGATGTCCACCTGTGTCCAATCCAAGTGTCACATGATCTGTCATTACATATACACACCTTTTTAAAAGGCCCCGGAGGCTGCAGCACCTAAGCAAGAGGCACCACTAACCAAACACTGCCATGAAGACCAAGGAACTCTCCAAACAAGTAAGGGACAATGGTGTTAAGAAGTACAAGTCAGGGTTAGGTTATAAAAAATATCCAAATCTTTGATGATCCTTAGGAGCACCATCAAATCTATCATAACCAAATGGAAAGAACATGGCACAACAGCAAACCTGCCAAGAGACGGCCGCACACCAAAACTCACGGACCGGACAAGGAGGGCATTAATCAGAGAGGCAGCACAGAGACCTAAGGTAACCCTGGAGGAGCTGCAGAGTTCCACAGCAGAGACTGGAGTATCTGTACATAGGACGATAATAAGCCATACGTTCCATAGAGTTGGGCTTTATGGCAGAGTGGCCAGAAGAAAGCCTGCACTTTCAACAAAAAACAAAATGGCGCATTTTGAGTTTGAGAAAAGGCCTGTGGGAGACTCCAAAAATGTATGGAGGAAGGTGCTCTGGTCTGATGGGACTAAATATTAACTTTTTGGCCATCAAAGAAAACGCTATGTCTGGCGCAAACCCAACGCATCACATCACCCAAAGAACACCATCCCCACAGTGAAACATGGTGGTGGCACCATCATGCTGTGGGGATGTTTTTCGGCAGTCGGGACTGGGAAACTGGTCAGAGTTGAGGGAAAGATGGATGGTGCTAAATACAGGGGATATTCTTGAGCAAAACCTGTACCACTCTGTGTGTGATTTGTGGCTAGGACGGAGGTTCACCTTCCAGCAGGACAATGACCCCAAACACACTGCTAAAGCAACACTTGAGTGGTTTAAGGGGAAACATGTCAATGTGCTGGAATGGTCTAGTCAAAGCCCAGACCTCAATCCAATTGAAAATCTGTGGTCAGACTTAAAGATTGCTGTTCACAAAAGCAAACCATCCAGCTTGAGGGAGCTGGAGGAGTTTAACAAGGAGGAATGAGCAAAAATCCCAATGGTAAGATGTGGCAAGCTCATAGAGATTTATCCAAAGCGACTTGGAGCTGTGATAGCCGCAAAAGGTGGCTCTACAAAGTATTGACTTTAGGGGTGAATAGTTATTCACATTGACTTTTTCTGTTATTTTGTCCTATTCGTTGTTTGCTTCACAATAAAAAAAAAAATCTTCAAAGTTGTGGGCATGTTCTGTAAATGAAATGATGCAAATCTTCAAACAATCCATGTTAATTTCAGGTTGTGAGGCAACAGAACACGAAAAATGTAATGGGGGTGAATACTTTTGCAAGGCACTGTATGTAAACAGTGATAAACAGCGATCGTGCCTCACATGTGAGGTATTGCCACAAACAGTGTGGGAGCAATAATTCTAACACCAGAGCTCACATTCAACTCTAAACTCCTAACCTGTAAAAGCTTTTAAAGCATCATATATGGAGATTTTTAGGTATCATAGTTGTTTGCCATTTCAAGGGCATATGAAATTTTATATATTGACATGTTTGGTATCTACTGTATTTAGTTGGTGCAAATTTTTCATGAAAAATTTTAATTTGATAAACGGGCATTCAAATATCTTGTGACATAAAAAATTGAATCAGCTACAATTTTATGCTCCTGGACTTTTGCTTTCAGAAAATATATAATGTTTGGGGCTCTAAGTAATTTTCTAGAAAAAAATGTTGATTTTAACCGCTTCAGCCCCGGAAGATTTTACCCCCTTCCTGACCAGAGCACTTTTTGCGATTCAGCACTGCGTTGCTTTAACTGACAATTGCGCGGTCGTGCGACGTGGCTCTCAAACAAGATTGACGTCCTTTTTTTCCCACAAATAGAACTTTCTTTTGGTGGTATTTGATCACCTCTGCGATTTTTATTTTTTGCGCTATAAACAAAATAAGAGCGACAATTTTGAAAAAAACGCATTATTTTTTACATTTTGCTATAATAAATATCCCCCAAAAATATATAAAAAAACATTTTTTTTAGGCCGATCGTATTCTTCTACATATTTTTGGTAAAAAAAAATCGCAATAAGCGTTTATTGATTGGTTTGCGCAAAAGTTATAGCGTTTACAAAATAGGGGATAGTTTTATGGCATTTTTATTAATATTTTTTTTTTTTACTAGTAATGGCGGTGATCAGCAATTTTTATTGTGACTGCGACGTTATGGCGCACATGTCGGACATTTTTGACACATTTTTGAGACCATTGTCATTTATGTATATGTCATTTATACAGTGATCAGTGCGATTAAAAATGCACTGAGTACTGTGTAAATGACACTGGCAGTGAAGGGGTTAACCACTAGGGGGCGGGGAGGGGTTAAGTGTGTCCTAGGGGAGTGATTCTAACTGTAGGGGGGATGGGCTAGCAGTGTCACTACGCTGATCACTGCTCCCGATGACAGGGAGCTGTGATCAGTGACACTTGCCACTAGGCAGAATGGGGAGATGCTGTTTACATCAGCATCTCCCCATTCGTTCTCTCTGTGAGGCGATCGCAGGTATCCCCGCGGCGGTCGAGTCCAGGGCAGGGAATTCAAATGGACGTACCTGTAAGTCCATTTGCCCAGCCGTGCCATTCTGCCGACGTACATCGGCGTGCGCCGGTCGGGAGATGGTTAACATATATGTGAAAAATGGCAAAATTGCCCTGAGCAGCTAATGATTAAAATAAATATGTACTAGGATAAATATGGGAGCTGCCACTGCTGACTTCCTTCTTAAAATACTGGTTATCTGGCTGTCTGGTTTTCAGTACTTTCACACTGACACATATGCAGGTTAGAAAGTCAGAACTCCCGATCTGCATATTTGTTCTTGGTCTGCACCTCAAAAAGGTTTCAAACCATTGGTTCAGCTTGAAAGCCTGGCAAAAAAAAAGTCAGCAATTGCAGCATGCATTTTCACTTAGTACAGATTTCCATGAAGTCAGACCTTGAAGGGTAGCACAGTGACTAAGTGGTTAGCATTTCTGTCTAGCAGCACTAGGGTTATTGGTTTAAATCCCAAACATGGCACTACCTGCATAGAACTTGTATACTCTCCTTGTGCCTGTGTGGTTACCTCCAACACTATAAAGAGATACATGTAGGTTATTTGGCTCCTGTCTGGTTTTCCCAGAAGTCTGCACTATGATACAAATTACATTTTGGGAATCATCTGCAATAGTCAGTTTTAGTAAGATACTCCCCAGGGGTTAAATAATTCTAAAGTGATAGAGATCCTGCAGCTTTTCTAATTAGCACACTGAGAGTGCACCAGACCTTTCCCTTCAGATTCAGTCTGCAAAGGACAGGGTGAAACAAACAGTCATTTCTTCAGAGCAACAAAAGGTAGGAATCTGCAATAAAGGTTGTCAAAATCCCTGCAATGTACATTGATCACTCAAAGGGATTTTTCTCCCAGCAAAACTGGGGTTACTCTTTACCTCTTCCTATCTACAATCTGTATATAAATGTTCTAGGGATACATTTTTCAAAATGCCTAAAAAAGGTGCATGTAGTATTTCCATAAGCGTAGCACACTGCACGCATGTTGCCTTTTGTTGTGCTGTGCTGCAATGCAAGTGCGTTGGGAATAGAAGGTATGGCAACGCACCAACATGCATAGTGCGCATTACCATACATTGCAGTAACTCATATGTTACTTCAGTGTGACACTGTGCATTAGGTATGAAACTAAAAATACATTTATCTGAAATATCTTTAAAATTTATGAAACAATCTATTTTTAATGAGGTTTTAGCTCACAATACCTATAGTCTCTCTTTCTTTCTGTTGGGTGGGATTTTCACTTATTTTTGGTAAACTAATAAAATGCTTTAATCCAATAAATGTTGTGTTGGATGCCTAGTAGTGACGACTACAACAAAGATGATATAGGATCATTTTAAATGCAAGGCTGAATGTAAGTTTATCAATTTAATCCATGTCGGTGATCTCTCCTAGGAGCAAATCAAGTTGTTAATCTCATGGTTCCGCTTAACAAGATATATTGATGTCGCAATAAATGGAATACATTTAACCATTAATTCTTCCATTTTACATTAATAGACAGCTGCAAAAAAAGAACATGCTGTGGTGTGGAACAGTTAAATAACAGGGCTGCAAATCATTATCCAAGGCTTCCCCTGAATTTCTTATACCCGGCAAAAATGAGGTAGAAAAATTGTTGATACTTTGAATACAGGGTATTAGAAAATCACCTATCCTATCATAACAGAAACTGCAAAGATAACAGAAATGGCGATAACCAGAACAAAAAAATAACTGGATAAACCAAACACACTAAAGAACAATAAAAATATGTTAATTGGTAAATGCCTTTGATTGTACAAAAAAGTGAATGAGGTTGATTTACTAAGGGAAAATAGACTGTTAAGCAGTGTTCACTCAGCTTAATAAATAAGATGGAGTTGTGTTCACTTTAATTAACTAATCATGTTCTAGCACACATCCTGTTTTTTGAATATTCTTCCTACATGATTATGCAAAGTGAACAGGTTATTTACTATCATTCCCTTTGCTAAGTGGACAGCCTCCACTGCTTTAGTAAATCAACCCCAATGTGTCTTCCAAGAATATGAGAATGCTAATTTGGCTGGCAGTCTCTGCCAGTCTTCCCCTATTCTTACAAACCACTTATGCATGCCATTTTGAGGCTACTGATTCTAAGTATGAATATTCCATCCATTGCCTAGCTCACTGTTCTACACTATAAATTGCCTTAGACACTGTGATTTGACTGTTATCAGACCTGCATGTAAACCCTTGCCCAAAATTAATAGAATCCCGAATACAATTGCAAAGGAAAAATGTTATCACAATAATATTATCTTTCTCAATTAAAAAAAAATAATAATAATAAAACTGCAATCCTTGAGCAGTCCATTGTAATTTACCATGATGAACAGAATTAGCTTCAAAATGAATCTTGGCCTGCATCAAATATGCAAGCGCTCATCTTGGAATACCAGTGTATGCTTTTGGAGAACATTACGTACATTATAGAAAATCTAATGTTTTGTGATTTTTTTTTTGCTAGAAGCTGCAAATGATGACTTTTACTCTGTATCGTACACAAGTAATTACTAGATAAACAGATCACATACTGCTATATGTTGTCTATCCTTGCATAAGATTAGCAAAAACCCTGCCCATTCTCCTCGTTATAAATGATTCCTGACAGTTAATGGTGGAAGGCATAATCTAAAAGGAAAATGTAATAGCCAGTGCCTGTAACAGTGGATTTCAAAGCAAACATTGGAAAAGGAAAGGAAGTGAGGTTGCTTGGTGCACTTAAAATATTTTAGTGTGGGGGGGGGATGTCACTAATGCTAGTGTGCCACTTTTCTGGTGTTAAATACTCTTGTTAATGTGTTGCACCTAATTAATAAAAAAAAATCTGTGACAGTTTGGGTTCTGACAGCGACTCATGTACCAAATTCAGGTAGTTTTTTTCTCACTTCTACGTTGTGGTGCAACACTTGCACCAAATAAAAAATAAAATACCCATTTTGTATCTTATGAAAGTGGAGGTAATTAAGACCAATTTATTTTGACATACTGAGACAGATTTTGTGAAAGTGTCTAGCATGTGTACTGAAAGTGACACAGCATGCTCCAAATTCAAGTACAAGTTCTAAAGAGGTACATGAATTTGGTGCATCCTGCATCTCTTTTAGAATGTATGCGAGACACTTACACAAAATCTGTCTGCACCAGCCTTTATGAATTCCATGGACTTTGCCTTACTTCAGTTATCCCTAATCCCTTACTCATTTGGGGGCAAGGGGAGGGTAAACTACTAATCATGGACATATAATTTACACAGAAGTTTTGGGAAGTATGCCACAGGCATATAAGGATGCAGTGGAGAGAATGTAAAATCGAGTGTGCCTGCTATCCAGCAATGCTGTTACATTGCCCTGGAGATATACAGGTTTGCTTAAAGTTTATCATATGCTGAAAATATAAAAAGAAAGACACAAAAGTACTTTGGCAATGACATCTTTGTCTTTTACAGAATCCAATTCAACAAAACTAGACTAATAAGCTGTGTGTCAAAAGTTTACCGATGTGTGTCTGCAGTCTTAGTATAAAAAAACGGTATATATTCTAATGAGCAAGTCACTCATTATTTCCACTAAGGTTCAACTTTGTAGACATTAGGTATTATTGACAATGTTTGCATGTTCATGGTGGCAACCTACTGAAAACAACCTCAGAATATGATTGCGCTAAAGACTGAGATAATAAAATATAGTATAGTATTCGTAAGGGTAAAAAAAAATAGGACTCATACAAGCGCATTCAAGGATATTTAAAGCAGAACTTCATACACTAATCCTAATTTAGAGGATCTTATTTGTCCAAAATACAGTATACTTTAAAGTGAACCTTGATTTTTTTTCTTAATTTTAAAAGAGGATTTAAAAGAGGAGGTCCAGCGTAACCTAAAATGTATGGTTCTATTTCTTGAAACCCTCCCTTTCCACATTTTCTATCTGGCCCCAGACCGCCCACCTACCCCCTGCCTTCCTGTTTGTGGGTGTCTCTTTTAGCTAGCCCACTGATAAGGAGACACCCGTGCCTGTGTGCCCCAGGCTGGGACCTGACCTGAGCTGTGTGTGTTCATAGACAAACACAGCACGTGGCAATCCACACCCCTGCTCCCTCCTCAGTGACCGCTGCAGCAACCTGTCACACCCCATACCCTCAGTAAGGCAGTTCAGGGGAAGCAGCACTGTGATACCTGGAACCATCAGTGAAGAATAGCGAATTAAGTAGATTGTTTGGGAACAGGGGAACTTACAAATGTACTGATTGATTTCTAACCTAAGGTGGAATTAGGGTCTAAAATTAAAAAATGCAAACAAAGGCTGTTTATTGCAGAAAGAGACATGCAATAAAATAAACCTGCCTGCATGGTTTCTACAATGTGCATGAGCAGATCAGTTTACATTCCAGCACAATGCCTGTGTGCCAGAATGACTAAACTCCTGTACAGGAGTGACATCATCCTGGACCAGCCAATCAAGAGGGCCAAAGACCGTCACCTAAAAGAATCCAGAGAATAAATGTTGGTGAGGGACTTTGCGGGCTTCAGTCAATTGAAGCAGAGGTAAGTATTTTGGACTTTAGTTCTGCTATAATGCTATGAATTCAGGAAGGCAAAAAATGCCTAGCATTTAGTGCTACTACCTTATCTTTTTTAGCTCTCGCAACATGTCAGTAGTTTAAATTCCTTTCCGTTATCCTGAAATAATTGTAATGGTATTTACCCAGCCAAAGGGTACCTATAGGAAAAAAGGCTGCTGAAGCACCTATTCCTAAGTCTTCTCTTTTTCCCCACTATGCTGATTTGACAACAGCATATTAATGGGGCCATTGCTGTGCTTCTTCCTCAAGCAAGCATGCTCGGTTTTGGGCAGACAGATACTATTTAAATTACTGATTGGTTAAGATAAAGACTGGGTTAAATGGTGTTATTAAATATCTGCCTGGAGTCTGTTTTTTAATTTGCTTTGAACAACTAATTAATAGAAATACTGAAAAAATGAACACTTACAATATGAACCCTAATTGGCAGTACAAAACATGTTTAATAAAACTATAAATTTAGATTGCTGAGTTTATCTATCCCACTGCATTGCTCATATATTGTAAATTGTATAGTATTGATTTGTATAAAATTAAAGAAATTAAGAAAATTATGGATTGAAAATTTACATGGATTGAAAACTGGCTACAAGGGCGAGTTCAGAGGGTGGTGATAAATGGAGTACACGGAATGGTCAGAGGTGGGTAGTGGGGACCCCCAGGGTTCTGTGCTGGGACCAATCCTATTTAATTTGTTCATAAAGGACCCGGAGGATGGGATAAACAGTTCAATCTCTGTATTTGCGGATGATACTAAGCTAAGCTGGGCAATAACTTCTCTGCAGGATGTGGAAACCTTGCAAAAAGATCTGAACAAATTAATGGGGTGGACAACTACATGGCAAATGAGGTTCAATGTAGAAAAATTTAAAATAATGCATTTGGGTGGCAAAAATATGAATGCAATCTATACACTGGGGGGAAAATCTCTGGGGGAATCTAGGATGGAAAAGGGCCTGGGGGTCCTAGTAGATGATAGGCTCAGCAATGGCATGCAATGCCAAGCTGCTGCTAACAAAGCAAACAGAATATTGGCATGCATTAAAAAGGGGATCAACTCCAGAGATAAAACGATAATTCTCTCGCTCTACAAGACTCTGGTCCAGCCGCACCTAGAGTATGCTGTCCAGTTCTGGGCACCAGTCCTCAGGAAGGATGTACTAGAAATGGAGCGAGTACAAAGAAGGGCAACAAAGCTAATAAAGGGTCTGGAGGATATTAGTTATGAGGAAAGGTTGTGAGCACTGAACTTATTCTCTCTCAACTACGTAGAGGGTTCTTTACTGAAAGAGCGGCAAGGATGTGGAATTAAATTCCACAGTCGGTGGTCTCAGCGGGGGGCATTGATAGTTTCAAAAAAATTAGATAAGCACCTGAACAACCACGACATACAGGGTTATACAATGTAATACTGACATATAATCACACACATAGGTTGGACCTGTAACTATATAACTATATAATAAAGAGGTAAGCACAAAATATTTATAATTGAGGCATAATTAGTCCCATATTTTCCCCTTATCTATCTTAACCTCATCAAGTTACCTTTTCTGAATCTGTACACCCCAAAAATTTTGTAAATCATATAAAGGGATTTAACGTCCACTCTATGTGGGCTCTTATTTCAGAATATACTATCAAAGCAGTAACATGGACCAGACTGTCATGCTTTCATGTTAATATTCATGTAGGTAAAGTGCATTACAGTAATAACCTAATGCCCACGGTTTTTTTTTTTTGTAAATGTTTGTAAATGTATCCCTTTACATATATACCCTAATATTTACATTTTACATTAGAACCCACATTTGCAGCTGAAGCAAAAAGGCTAGATGTACTTTTACCACCCATAAAAATAAATGGTGTACAAAGCTGCTAATCAAGATACTGATAGCTGGCTGTGAACATATGGTTAGATTCCAGCACCAGTAATTTGGTACTGGTATATTTCTGTGTAGGGATTGTAGGTAGTCTTTAGTACAGAGGAGGTGCAAATGACCTTGGGAGGTACAAATGCAAACAAAAAGTTATGTTTACTTTAGGAGGGCTTAGTGCTAGATTAACAGGGGGGTTTAATATGAAGATTAATGTTAAATGGAGTATTAGTATAAGGGTTAGGGTTACACAAAAATTTACATTTAGAGTGACAGTTAGTGTGAAGGTTAAAGGGAGGGTTAATTTGGAGGTTAGTGTTACAGAGAAAGTGAATATGAGGATTAGTAGGAGGAACAGCTTTACAGGAAGGGTTTTTATGATGGCTTACAGAAAGGGTTAGTGTGAGGGTTAGGTCAATAGGGAAGGATAAGTGAGGCTTAGGATACACAGAGTGATATAGTTTGGGTTAAAGTTACAGGCAGGGTTAGTGTGTGGGTAACAGGGAGGGCTAGTTAGAAGGTTAGAGTAACGGGGAGCAATAAAGTGTGAGTTAGGGTTACAGGGAAGGTTGGTATTAGGGTTACAGGGAGGGATAATGTAAAAGTTAAGGTGACAGAGAGGGGGTGTGTGTGTGAGGGTTAGGATTACAGGAAGGATAGGTATGGCGATTATAAGGGAGTGTTAGTGTAAAGGATAGGGTTACTGGAGAGGTTAACATTTAAGCAGAACTTTACTCTCTCAATCAACATTGACTATGTTTAATCCTTATGGTACTAGCATTAGTAAATACATAGGAAAGTATATTACCGTATATACTCGAGTATAAGTCGTTCCGAGTATAAGTCGAGGCCCTAATTTATCACAAAAAAAATGGGAAAAACTTATTGACCCGAGTATAAGACGAGGGTGAGAAATGCACAGCTACTGTAAGTGGAAAAGAGGGTCAACAATGCCCATTTACAGCATCACTGTGCCCATTTGCATGCCTCACTGTGCCCATTTGCAGCCATAGGTCCCCTGAACTTCAAACTCGGTAGTTAAGGGTTCCTAGATGCCCCCTAGCGGCAGCCAAAATTTGGGGTCTCTGAACCCAAAGGGTCCCGAAATGACATTGCTGCAGATGGACACAGTTGACCGATCTGACCGGCCCTATATCTCGGGGCCATATAGTGCTAAGAACCCCAAATTTGGTGTGCAAACCCAGTGGACCTAGCACCATAAAATTTCTAAAGCTGGGGTTTCTAGCACCAAGTGGCCCCGAGATACAGGGCCCCAAAAATCAGTTCAGAAAATGTCAAGCACTTTTCTGCAGCAGAGAATGACATTTTCTGATCCGGTTTTGGGGCCCCGTATCTCAGGGCTACTTGGTGCTAGGAACCCCAGCTTTAGATATATTATGGTACCAGTTCCACTGGGTTTGCACACCAAATTTGGGGTTCCTAGCACCAAGTGGCCCTGAGATATGGGGCCCCAAATTCGGTTCGGAAAATGAATTTTTTTGCTGCAGAAAAGTGCTTGACTCAAGTATAAGTCGAGGGGGGCACTTTCAGCACAAAAAAATGTGCTGAAAAATTCGACTTATACTCGAGTATATACAGTACTTGTTTTACTATTCTTCAGTTACTTCCTGGTTTTCAGGCCTAGGCATATTATATCATACATCCCAGGAGTTTTCAGGAGGGGAGGAAGAGTTTTCCCAGGTAAGCACACCCTTTGTGTTGAGTGCTCTGTGCTGGTAACAATATATCTATATACTCTACACTCACAACGCTTTATATTTTACACCAATATTTATAGCAGCAAAAGTGTTGTGAACTAGTAAAAGACAAATTTATTCTAAATCTGGAGCGAAAAAAGATTAGAATTATTCATAACTTATCTTGAACTTCTGACATGGAGTGTGCATGGACTGGCTACATTAGTCTGTCAAATATATTTTTTAAGTCCACTCTGACCCTGGTCATGTCAAATTCATTTCAATGAAATATACATTGTCATTGATGAAAACCATTTCAAATTAAATAAGTAAGTTACATTAAGCATATAAAAACCAAGCTATTGGGTATCAGCACCACATCCCCAAAATTATCATTATTTAGACAAAAAGAAGGGTATAGGATTTTATTGGTGCTAATATCTACACCCTAAGGAAAGATTCAGAACACATGTATATAAAAACATCGATTTTATTAAAACAAAGTCATATTAAAATGTATAGGGGCATAAACTCCATAAAAACATTTCATATACACAATAACATTGGTAAATCAGTACAGCAACCCCTGATACCTTCCTACTTATGGAATTGTCTGACATACACAGTATACATTGATTATTGCATAATTGGTTATATCATTGCACACGGCATAACCATGATAGGAAAAAGAAAATACCACATGATAATATACATAACAAAACAGGAACATACCACTTAAGTCAAATTTAATAATGCAGTAACAATTACTTACAAAGACCATCCCCAGTTGGGGGTATTCTTTCTACTGGAGGAGACCCAAATAAGTGGGGGTTAAAAAATAGGGTGTTATTTTTTTGTTTGCTTGGTTCTCTTTTGTACTTTGGGGTATTGTTTACTTTTTTTCATTTTGTAGGCTTAACAAATAGTAGGGACCGCTGGCTAACTCTCCCCCCCTGAAGCTACCTCCATGGTCCTGGTTGGTTGACTGGTGGTTCTTCTTTCCATCTTTGCCCTCACCTCCTCCAGTAGAAAGAATACCCCCAACTGGAGATGGTCTTTGTAGGTAATTGTCACTGCATTATTAAGTCTGACTTGTATTGTGTTGTATTGGCTTAAAGTGGTTGTAAAGGCTGACTTTTTCTATAGTCATGCATTCTATGCATGAAGGTAAAAACCTTCAGTTTGCAGCTCCCCCCCTCAGCCCCCCTAATAGTTACCTAAGCCCAATCTCGATCCAGCGATGTGCACGAGACCCAAGGCTCTCCCGGGTCTCTCCCTCCTGATGCAGCAGCAGGAGCCATTAGCTACTGCTGCTATCAATCACAGCCAGTGGGGAGGGAGTGGGACCAGGGCTGAGCCGTGCTCTGTGTGTATTATGGACGCAGAGAGCCAGCTCGGGAATGAGCATGCACGAGTCTTCCACAGCAAGCGGCTTGCTATGGGGGCACTCAGCAAAGGGCAGGGGCCCAGAGCGCCAGCAGGGTACCCGAGAAGAGGAGAATTGGGGCTGCTCTATGCAAAACTACTTCACATGTTTGTTTGGTTTTTTAAAATATTTTTTTTTCCTTTACAATCACTTTAAGTGGTATGTTCTTGTTTTGTTATATGTATACTATTATGTGGTATTTTCTCTCATCAGTTGTACTCAGCTCCCCCCCGTGAACCCCTGAAGAAACTACGCTGTGAAACACGTTGGGACTTGAGTACCTCTATTCATGGTTATGCCGTGTGCAATTATATAACCAATTATGCTGTAATCAATCTATACCATGTATTTCAGACAATTCCATAAGTAGGGAGGTATTAGGGGCTGCTGTACTGATGTAACAATGTTATTGGGTATATGAAATGTTTTCATGGGCTGTATGCTTCTATACATTTTAATATGACTTTGTTATAATCAAATTTATGTTTTTATACACATGTGTTCTGAATTTTTCCTGAGGGTGTAGATATTAGCACCAATAAAATCCCACATACCATTATTTTTGTCTACAATAAGCAAATATTTGCAAAGAATAGCTCTAGTATAAATTGCTTATTTCCATTACTTTTTCTAAATGATGCTTATGCTCTAATTTAAAATTGCAGTCTTGTCATACAAGTAAACCAAATAATACGTTTAAAATTGCAGTGGAAATGGTATCAGCACTGGACTATAATCTCTATCATAGTTGTAATACCTGTTCTGGTTTGATGGGTTCTGTAGTTGTGAAGATGTCTGTGTAATGTTGCCTCTCAAACACCCGATCCAACACTTCTAGCTGCTGCTGAGTGAAGAGATCCCCTCTCATCTGTTTCCGAAGAAAATCCCTTCCCGGAAGTGAATGGCCATTTGGTATAGGTGAGTCTTGAATACCTTTAAACAAAGAATGCTTATGTGAAATTACAACACTAGGAGATATAGCAAACAAATGGCAAATAGTAAATAAGATTAGTAAACGAACCAGGAATGTCTCTTGGATAAAGTCTTCTCCTACTATTCGAATACATATTCCCTTTGTGTTCCTAATTAATAGCAGAGATGTATTTCTATCTCTGAGAGATATGTCTTCAGAGTTTAGCTGTTTATTTGCAGCAGGAAGAATATGAGCTCCACTGGAGTCCTCAAGTGATGTACCTATGACCAGCATATTATTCTTACAGTCTGCAAAAGGACATATAACCAGGCAACTGAATTTTTGCTATTGACAACAATTTGAATTCGTTTTTTTTTCCTTTTTCATTAACAAGATCCCTCAAAAATGATGACATTGTTGAAATTAGAGCTTCTATTCTATCTGAATGTACACTGGCACTTACATACAGAGATACAATTAGTACTACACACAAGACATAATATATAGGCATACAACCTAAAACAAAAATTTTGAGTGGTCCTACCATATGCGGTAAAAGAAAATATCAATGAATTCAACTGAACAGTGAAGAAAGGCATTTATTGAAATTTATGTTTACACTACTTCTGTAAAGCCATGTTCTTTTCTAATACTCCACTGGTTTTGGAGATGTTTCTTACTTTTATCTTCCCCTTACCTTAAGTGCGTGGGAAGCAAACATAGATTTACTGAGCTGGTATCATTCATACACCCTGTGACATATCTACCCACGCCTTCACAAGATTTAAATCACCATGGAAAATTCACTTACTTTGGCGTATGATACATTTTGACAAATTATTTATGCACATCTTTTGTGGTTTTACATCATTCTAGAATGACAGAAATGAAATGTGCGTACTTTAGACAGTTTCACTTCTCCTGTTCTGAACAGCACATGGGATTATTGTTAGTTCTGTCAAGATCTTTTGTGATAGGGGATTCCCTCTAGAATAACAAGCAACTATATTTGAACAATCATTTGAATTTTATTTATTTTTTTTTTATATCTTATTTTGGAAAAATTGTAAAGGCAGGGTGGACTATATTCTAAAGTACTAATAAATATCTCTCAAAATGTAACGCCCTTATAAAAAAAAGCAAATAAATGACCAGTAAAATGTATTTATAAGTAATACAAATACATAAATAAAGAATGACAAATCCCCAAATTACATTTCGAAACAGTTTAAAACAAACCTTCATATAAAAACGATAAACACCCAGATATATGAAATTGTTTCCCTGGCTGGATATAGACTCAAGCCTATAAGTGCATTAGTAATCTATCAGTTATATACCTTGTAAAATATTCTAGCCCGGAATCTACACACAGATGGAGTATTAATATATCAAGAAGATAAAATGGCAACACGTAAAAGTGATCATAACTGTGTTTTAAGTGCTCTTCAAAGCATTAGTGGATATATTCACAGTCACTGATCAAGAACTCATAGATAAAGTAGATTATTAAAGGAGAACCCTTAATGTAAAGTATAGATATCCATGCTTATTAAATTATAAGATAAATAGTATGACAAACTGAACAAGGAAAGCCAAAAACAGGCAAGTTGAAAAATTGTGAACAAGAATAACAAAAAAGGGAATTATAAGGTGAAGGATACTCTGGCAACAAGTTGACAAAGCATATATGCACAAAAACTGTATACAACATGCTCAGCTTAGAGGTGAATCTAGCCAAGCCGCATTGGCAATGAGGGAAGTGAAAAGCCAAAGAAGCACTGTGCGGCCGTTGAGTCAAGTGACACATTTTACATGTCCAAAATTATTATGAGCACTAAGCAAATGTTTTTAAAATGCAGATTATATATAATAAAACTGGTACTGTATATGCTGTGGTTATGTATTACTTTAGCTGTTGCTGTCCCCATTGAAAGGTGTACCTTTAGCTCCTTCTCCTGGATCACTTTTAGCAGTAAAAACAGACATTCTAATCTTTTCTAACTCTTTCTACACCTATAAATAAAATGTTTCTCCTTTTTTTATAAACTTTAACCACCTCAATAAAGGGCACTTCCACCCCCTTCCTGTCCAGGCTATTTTTCAGCTTTCAGCGCTGTCACACTTTGAATGACAATTGCGCGGTCATGCAACACTGTACCCAAACGAAATTGTTATCATTTCTCTCCCCACAAATAGAGCTTTCTTTTGGTGGTATTTTATCACCTCTGTGGTTTTTATTTTTTGTGCTATAAACAAAAGAAGAGCGACAAGTTTGAAAAAAAAACATATTATTTTTTACTTTTTGCTATAATAAATATCCAAATTTTTTTTAAAACAAATTTTTTCCTCAGTTTAGACCGATATGTATTCTTCTACATATTTTTGTTAAAAAAAATCGCAATAAGCGTATATTGATTGGTTTGCGCAAAAGTTATAGCATCTACAAAATAGGGGAAAGATTTATAGCATTTTTATTATTATTTACTAGTAATGGTGGCAATCTGCAATTTTTATTGTGATTGCGATATTGCAGCAGACACATCGGACAATTTTGACACATTTTTTTGGGCCATTCACATTTATACAGCGATTCATGCTATAAAAATGCAGTGATTACTGTATAAATGTGACTGGCAGGGAAGGGGTTAATACTAGGGGGTGATCGAGGGGTTAATTATGATTCCTAAGGAGTGTTTCTAACTGTAGGGGGAGGGGACTCACAAAGGTAGGAGACCGATCTGTGTTCCTCTGTACTGGGAACACACCATCAGTCTCCTCTCCTCTGACAGGACGTGAATCTGTGTGTTTACACACACAGAGCTACGGTCCTGCTGTGTTACCGGGTAATCGCGGGTGCCCGGCGGACATCGCAATGACGCGCGCCCACTCGTGGGCTGGGAAGGTGAGGGCGTCATATGACGTCCTTCCAGAACAAGAGTCTCGCCGCCTGGCCGTCATTTGACAGCCGGCGGGTGGCAAGCAGTTAAAAGGGAGGGCAACAGGGATATTATAAATATATCACATGACATCTCATATATACTACAGTGAACAATACATGCATTTGATGAATTTGGTTGTCTTTGGGAGGTTCTGAAAGCAATCAAGTACTGAAGATTTTCTCAGAAATTCACTGGGTAGAACTAGTTTTCTAACATTTCATTTGCTTATACTGTATTTTGCCTTTTCTGTCTCTGCTTCCCTTCAACATGCTAATGAAATTCCTAAACAAAACCTTTCCATTTTTAATACATACTATTTTAGGTCCACTGATGTCATCATTAAATCTCTGTGAGTCTCTATGCAATGCAGGCAGATTATAGCTGATGTGAGGGTCTTGCAAGGTGCTGTAAATAGCATTCTGAAAACATCACAACATCCCTCCCAAGGAGTTATGCAAATATAAAAATGAGAGCCTTACAGGCTAGAGGGATGGGCATTCCTAGGCAGGATGCATTTGTATGCAGACTGTCATTGATATTGCCCACATGTGATACTGAATCTCCATAAATGAAAGAACTAAAATCCAATGAATGAAAGGGGTGGGCCAGGGAGAGTAAGGATGGGGAGGAAAGAGCTAGCTAAATACTTGATGACCTCCAGATAGAAAATTATTTGGACTCCGATAAGCTGCAGCTTTTAAGGAACATTTTGAGAATCCCAAGGTTTGCATTAAAATCAGAGATAGTTATTTCAGTACAGGAGGGGAGCCTATATAGCTGTGCAAGACTGAAGGTAGTCTTAGTCTTGTAGAACTTTAAAAACCAGTTGATGATTTTTGCTGCAATTCCCATTTGTTCCAACCAGGCCTCACAGGATGAGCAGTGGGGCTCTAAGCCTGAGGCCCGTGCTTTGTAAAGGATGCTCAAGTACAAAAGCTGTGCAACCCAGTCACCTACCCACCATGAGAAGCCATTGGTTATTGTGAATGATTACTGCATACAATTCAGAGTTCAGGCTCACAAGACATGTCATACAGAAGACACCATTTGCCATTCCAGATTGGGGGTGGGGGAGTGCATTCATTTTATAAAATGAGTGCACAGCACATCCACTGTCTGCAGTTGGGTGTATTAGAGAGATGGTTTGGGTGGGTTCAGGGTACTGTCACCCTGCTGCTACTTATCACGACAATGTTGTCCCTAGACTAAGCCTAGAAATTTGCATTTAGCATTGCCACTTAATTAGGGTGGGTTTTGCTGCAATTTCTGCAGAAAAAATATCAAACACTGTAAATATTATGGTGTTGGTCAGCACTATAAAGCAGGCTTTTTTAAAGACAAAATTAGCTTTAGGACAGCTACTGTATTTTAATAGAAAATGGAATTGAATAGCTTTCTAAAACAGGAAAGAATTGAAAGTAATAAGTACAATAAATCTTCTCTAAGTTAGCATTTTTTTTAGTTGTGTAAATAATACCACAGTAGTACCGTATGTGTGGTTTTTGGGCCAGCTGATACTTTTGTAGTAACTCAAACTTCTTACAGCCATGCTTAATTCATGAAAAACAGAAAAAGCGTGCACACCTAGTGCATTACCAGAGATAATTTAATAAGAAACTTTTGTATAAAAGTGAGTACTCACAAAATGCAACTGACAAAAGGCCATAAACACAGTGCATGCACAGAACACAGGGTACAGCTAACGTGTTTCGGGGGTGCACCCCCTTCCTCAGAGCTAGGCTAATCTCGTACACCATGGACAAGCGCTTTTATAGGGAATGGTAGAATTGAAAATTGTGTGTCAAAAAGAGCCACGCCCTCAGAGGGCCGGGAAAACCAAAAAATAATTAAATAAATAAAAATGGAACCAGCGCAGTACCAGGGGGAATCCACGTCCCGGAAACACAGGAAGACGCCTGATGACAACAAGTGACATCATTTCCGGGGCAGGAGCAGTGTTATGGTGTCTCCATGGACATGAATGAGCAAAGATAGATGGAAGGAAAAAATCTTTCTAAGAATTTTTTTTCAAAAATGATATTAAAGATATCTATTAAAAAATTTTAAAAATAACAAACAATTACCTGACAAAACTGGACCACCAAAAAAGATATAATAAAATAATGTTTTTTTATATATATATTTCTATAAAAAGAATAAAAAATAATAATAAAAATTCTTTTTTTTTTTTTTTTATTGCAATGAATCTTGCACAACGTTGATAATGATTCCCCAATGTGTAGCAATTAATGAAAAGCGCTGAGTCCTGGAGTACGTGAAAACCAACCCTCGAGTAAAATCTATAAAAGTTTGTTGCTATAGTAATTGGTAATTAATGGCAACTAGTCATTTAGGACAATGGTAGATTCAAGTAAAAATTGTAATAATAATATATAAATATGAATATGAAAATTGAAATAAAAATAAAGATAAAAATGTACACAAATACTTGGATGAGAAAAAAAAAAGAAACCAAACCAAAAGAGACAGGACATGTTTGTATAATGAGCTCCTGGAGGGACACCCACATGAAGGCAAAAAACACAAAACGGATAAACACAGAAAGGAAGGGGACCGGGGGGGGCCACATAAGAGTCTGAACATTCAACCCCATATTCAGGCCCCTAGGCGATAAGGCTCCTAAACGATGTATCAAAAAGGTTTCCTCAGGGTATTTCAGCCTATATTTGATGTGTGCATCTTTAATGATGGCCAGATAATAGCCCTTTTCCAAAAATTTTTTACTCAGTACACTGCTCTGTTCATCATAATCTTTTAGACAAGAGCAGGTCCTTTGGAGCCGGCAAAACTGACCCAGAGGTACGTTTTTGATTCATCGGGGGTGGTGATTGCTGCGGGCATGGTGGTATGAATTACCTGCTGATGGTTTGAAATGGGTACGAAAAAAAATACACGATTCATCATTCACCATCAGTTCAAGATCTAAAAATACCAACTTCTGGCTATCAAGCACATGGGTGAATTCAATCCCAAAAGGATTATTCTGACAATGGGCCAAGAATGCTTCCAACTGGCTATCATCACCATCCCAGATGATCAGGATATCATCAATATAGCGAGCATAAAGGACCAGGTTCGCCCCGAAGGGATTATTGGACCAAATGTGGAACTGCTCTCAATATCCTATAAAGAGGTTGGCATAACTTGAGGCAAACCTGGCCCCCATAGCTGTGCCCTTGGTTTGTCTGTAATACACATCCTGAAACACAAAGTAATTGTGTGTGAGGGTGTATTCGATGGAACGCACGATGAAGGAAGCTTGCCTCGGATGTAGATTATTTTCACGAGCCAAAAAATATTGTACAGCCTGCAGTCCAAATTGGTGCAGTATAGACATGGACAATGAGGCCATGTCCAGTGACAGCCAACAATAACCTGTTTGCCAGGGATAGTGGGCCAAAATATCCAACATATGCCCCGAATCGCAAACATACGATGGATGCTGGACCACCAAATCTTGGAGAAAATGATCAATACAGCTTCCAATAGGGCTAGTGAGGCTGTCTATGCCCGAAATGATGGGCCGACCAGGGGGTTTGGTATCGTCCTTAACTTATGGATTTTCAGGATGTGATGCAGAAATGGTGTAAGTGGGTACGGACAAAATAAGAAATGCCATTCAGACATCGAAATTACCCCATCATTATATGCTTCATCCACTAATAATTTCAGGGCTTCTTTATATGGACAAACCGGATCACCATCCAACTTCTTGTAGGCACTGGTGTCCCCAAGGAGTCTGGATGCTTCAGCTAAGTAGTCAAGTCTATCTTGTATGACAAGACTACCCCCCTTATCTACCTGTCTAATGATCACTTCATCATTGTTGTTTAAAGAGTCCAAAACTCTTTTGTCAGACAAGGACATGGAGGGAGAATAATCCTTTTTGAGCCCATGTTAAAGCTGTACCAATTCAGAGTAAATCATGTCATAAAAGGTAGGAATGTACTTGCCTTTGGCCCAGTGGGGATGGAAAACAGATCTTGACCTGAAATGAGTATGGACCATGGGAGCCAAACTGACATAACTGGATGGAATTTCAGCTGCGGACAAGTCAGTAAACTGAGCTCTTTCAGACCACAACTCCTCTAGCATTTGCAATGCCTCATAGTCATGGTCAATGCTGATATGCTCTGGGGTGACTGAGGGATAAGTAGTATTTCCAGACTCCTTCTTATCCTTTTTGATAGAGAAAAACCGTTTAAGGGTAAGGTTGCGTGTGAATCTATTTAAATCTCTAAATAACTCAAAAGGGATTGAGCTCGTCTTTGGCAGCCTCAATCTCAGAACGAATGTGGGCAACGTTCCCCTCACATTGGGAAATGATGAGGCTCATCCATTTTCTACTGCATTCCCTGGAGTGCTCGTACCACTGATCCCTAAGGTCATCATCCAAAAAGCTGCACCTTTTGGTCAATCTAAAACCTCTGGATGCTCTTTTAACATCCAAGTATTTGTGTAAAGACACAATATCCCACCACTGTGACATTTCATTTTTAAGCAAATGCTTCAATGCATAGAATTTAGAAATCATGCTTTCTTCAAGTTGCTTGTCTCGAGCAGGGGGCACTGTGCCTGACTCCTTGTTCTCCATTAAAATAGTCACTAAGGTATTAGGATTTTCAAGTGAATCTACACAATCCATGCATCCGGTGCCCTGTGCCCCTAGTGGATGGGCTGCCACTGTAGATGATAGGGTTTTTTTAGTAGTTGTACTGAAACACATTTAAAATCAATTTTCAAATGATAAAAGTGAAGGATTGAAGGAAACAAAAAGTTTGTCTGGCCTAGGATAAATGTTGGTTCCTAGCACTCCTGCTTCAGGTTGACTCTGCACCAAAGGTAACAAACATGATTGTAATTATTATTTATACGACTGTGTGTGTGCATATGTGAAGGAAAAAGTTCTGTTGTGATTTGGATAATTTAATCAGAAGAGATTACCATCCATATAGTGTCTATACTGTGGTATGTTTGAAACAATCTGCATATTATAATTTATACCTGTAAATATGTTATATCCAACCCTCTTCTACACTGATTGTACAATGTAATAACTTTGCTTATTTCTATATATTTTCACTATTCAGAACCTAAGAATCTCACATATATAACCCATGGAAAATTCTTATAAATTCAAAATTCCACTTTGTGAATTCACACAGAAGTAACACAAGGCTTTCTAAAATGCCATGATAATTTGTAATTAGCAGAATTACTTTTGTAATTAGGACCTTCCTTCGTGTATTATGCTCTACGTGCTTGGATCTGCAGCTATAGTAAAAATGTATTACAGCACTCATGTAGCATCTGTTTCTCGTGCAAATTATTTATATCTGATTGATTGCGCATCCCCTGTATAAAAATCATGATAAAGGTAAACTGCATTCATTTCTGTTTTTACAAAATACATACAAACAATTATTGCTAAAAACAGCATAATTTAATCACAGCCATTATAAATATGTTAACAATATGCAATTTTACAACCTCAAGATTTTCATTTTAATATTAGGTTTGGCATATAAATTAATAAAATGTTAAATTATTAATTTTAGTAGTTAAAATCCCAGGGTTACTGATCAGTTAGGCACTGTAAAGCTAAAACTGGTTTCACAGTAGCATTTCTGATGAAAAGGTGTTTCTCTATGACATCCAGAATACAAAGGCAAGAGGTGGTGAGATTAAAAATGCAACTTTTATATCTCATTTTTAGGTGCTAAGTTTTCTGGTAATAAAATAAATTCTAATACACAAAAAATGTGTCAGTCTTTGGTGCTAATAATTAAAAACTCACCACGTTGGCCCTAATGCAGATAGGTTCACCCCAATTAATGTGTGGCTGTGTTCTCCATATCCATATTTCAACATCTCAATGGCACACACAAGCTTTAATACTCAGTGACGCAGAGATCCAGGCGAGCATAGAAAGACATGGCAACATCCATCTAATTTTCATATTGAGATATTTTATGCACTCCGGTTCTTAACCTCCCTGGCGGTATGATTATTTCGGATTTTAGGTGCTGAAAGCGATACAATTATTTTGCATGGAAATTTGGCGTTTTATATTGTAGGTCTGTAATTCTTAACAATAACACACTTAAATCTGTCCAAACAAGAGTCTAATAGATATCCCGGGTATGATAAAGTTTGAAACACAAAAACATAAATTATAATATAATAAATAAAAATAAATAATTAAAAAAATAAAAATAAAATAATAATAAAATAAATTTCCCCACGATTCACTATCGCTCAATTCTGCAAGTGTTCTAATTTACTATCGCTGTTTTCTAGCTGGTCTAAAACCATTTTTGACGTAAAGGGACACTTTTTGGTTGCTATGGACAATCTCCAGTTTCCAGCCAGAAAGAACAGTATATATAATATAGAACTGCATGCAGGGCATAGGACAAAGCACTGGGGACAAAAGGGATGTGAAATAATTTCATACAGTACTGTAATCTGTAAGATTACAGTACTGTATGTGTTATGCTTTTTACAGTTTTTTGAATTTGCCACCAGGCTCCGCCCCCGTGCGTCGCAACGCTCGCAGGGAACGGAGCCTGGCACGGAGAGGCTTTGGGCAGAGGACGGAGCCCATGGACACTGCGGGGGGGGACATCGCAGGATCCCGGGGACAAGGTAAGTAACGCCGCCCCAGGATCCTGCAATGCGATCCCGAGTGTGGCTCGGGGTTACCGCTAATGGGACTGAATTTTAACCCCGAGCCACACTCGGGAAAACCGCCAGGGGGGCTACAGTGGAAAAACTAACTAAGTGTAAACCTACTTTATGCCACATTCTAAACCTAATCTATCTAACCCTGTAAAGCAAAAATTGCTGTACTTACTTGTTCTGCAGCCAATCTGGTCCGGTCTCCAGTGGCGGATGCTGTGTGTGGGAGAGAACCGACAATGGCTGTGAAATGCCTGGAAAGTGAGGTCACTTATTATGGGGCTTCCGTTGTCGGTTGCCTCTCCTACATGCATCTACACAGTGAAGCCACTGTTGACAGCTCAGCATGGGACTGGATTGGAGTGGCTGCAGAACAGGTAAGTACAGCAATTTTTGCTTTACAGGTCTAGATAGATTAGTCTTAGACTGTGCCATAAAGTAGGATTAGAGTTAGTTCGTTTTTCTTCTAAACTTCCACTTTAACCAATATCCCTTACTGGATTTCCAGGGACTTTTTTTTTCCACCTGATACACCAGTTAACCTAGTCCTACTTTGATAAGTGAATGACACTTCAGCATATTGGGTTTTATTGGTTGATGCAGTTTTTGTATATATATAACTGTACCCCTTGTCTTATGTCTCGGATACCTTTGCTAACTGCTTTGCACTTATTCAGAATGTGCATTTGACAACTGTATGAAGTCACAATTTTCTTGTTATCTGTTGCACACCTTTAAATACAATTTAAAAAAATACAAAAAATACAAAGAGAAACACATATGGCATCCCTGCAGCACTTTTAACAAGTATTTCATTCAAGAAAGGTTACTGATATCCATGCACATGATACTGTATGTCAGTCATCCAATACCACTGAAAATTGCCAATTGTAGGAGCCCACCCACTAGTAGTCATCAATTGTCAGAAGAATTAGAGATCAGGCAAGTTAGAAAAACTTGCTAGTTTCTCCCAAAATAAGCCTGTACCAGACGTATTTGTCACTCCCCATAGTCATAAACATGAATGTTTCACCAAGCTGAGAGTTTACGTTTCTACACTCAACAGCAAACAGTTTTGTATAAGGAGGATCAGATCATGTCTGCACATATTTACAGTGCCTTGAAAAAGTATTCACACCCCTTGAAATTTTCCACATTTTGTCATGTTACAACCAAAAATGTAAATGTATTTTATTGGGATTTTATGTGATAGACCAGCACAAGGTGGCACATAATTGTGAAGTGGAAGGAAAATGATAAATGGTTTTCAAAATATTTAACAGATAAATATGTAAACAGTGCGGCGTGCATTTGTATTCAGCCTCCCAATACTTTGTAGAACCATCTTTTGCTGCAATTACAGCTGCAAGTCTTTTTGGGTATGTGTCTTCCAGCTTTGCATATCTAGAGAGTGACATTTTTGCCCATTCTTCTTTGCAAAATGGCTCTGTCAGATTGGATGGAGAGCTTCTGTGAACAGCAATTTTCAAGTCTTTCCACAGATTCTCAATTGGATTTAGGTGTGGATATTGACTGGGCCATTATAACAAATGAATATTCTTTGATCTAAACTAGTGTTTCTCAATTCCAGTCCTCAAGGTGCCCCAACAGGTCATGTTTTCAGGATTTCCATCAGATGAAACAGCTGTGGTAATTACTAAACCCATCAAATCATCTGTGCAAAATAATAGAGGGCCTGAAAACATGACCAGTTGGGACGCCTTGAGGACTGGAGTTGAGAAACTCTGATCTAAATCATTCCATTGTAGTTCTGGATGTATGTTTAGGGTTGTTGTCCTGCTGGAAGGTGAACCTCCTCCCCAGTCTCAAGTCTTTTGCAGACTCTAACAGGTTTTCTTCTAAGATTGCCCTGTATTTGGCTCCATCCATCTCCCCATCAACTCTGACCAGCTTCCCCGTCTATGCTGAAGAAAAGCATCCCCACAACATGATGCTGCCACTACCATGTTTCACGGTGGGGATGGTGTGTTCAGGGTGATGTGCAGTGTTAGTTTTCCGCAGCACATAGCGTTTTGCTTTTAGGCCAAAAAGTTTAATTTTGGTCTCATCTGACCAGAGCACCTCCTTCCACATGTTTGCTGTGTCCCCCACATGGCTTCTCGCAAACTGCAAATGGGACTTATTATGGCTTGCTTTCAACAATGGCTTTCTTCTTGCTGCTCCTCAATAAAGGCCAGATTTGTGGAGTGTGCAACTAATAGTTGTCCTGTAGACAGATTCCTGAGCTGTGGATCTCTGCGGCTCCTCCAGAGTTACTATGGGCCTCTTGGCTACGTCTCTGACTAATGCTCTCTTTGCAAGGGCCTGACAATTTAGGTGGATGGCCATATCTTGGTAGGTTTGCAGTTGTGCCATACTCTTTCCATTTTTGGAAGATAGGTTGAACAGTGCTCCGTGAGATGTTCAAAGCTTAGGATATTTTTTTATAACCTAACCCTGCTTTAAACCTCTCCACAACTTTATCCCTGACCTGTCTGGTGTGTTCCTTGGCCTCCATGATGCTGTTTGTTCACTAAGTTTCTCTAACAAACCTCTGAGGTCTTCACAGAACAGCTGTATTTATACTGAGATTAAATTACACACAGGTGGACTCTATTTACTAATTAAGTGACTTCTGAAGGCAATTGGTTCCACTAGATTTTAGTTAGAGGTATCAGAGTAAAGGAGGCTGAATACAAATGCACACCACACTTTTCACATATTTATTTGTAAGAAAAATTGAAAAACATTTATCATTTTGCTTTCACTTCACAATTATGTGTCACTTTGTGTTGGTCTATCACATAAAATCCCAATATAAAACATGTACGTTTTTGGTTGTAATATGACAAAATGTGGAAAATTGCAAGGGGTATGAATACTTTTTCAAGGCACTGTATGCAGTAGAAGAATAGCGTGAACGTCCAAAAGGGTTTGTCAAATCACACTTCACTGAAAGATTGTCAATGAGGTATTGAGAAGAAAACTAAATACTTTCTCTGGAAAACATCTGCTTCCAATGCCTAGTTCAGCTATACAATGAAATGGAAAGTTTTATTAGCCTTTAGTACAGTATATGTAAAGGCAAAACTTTAGTTTGAAGGACTAAAAACCCCTGAGAGGAGAAAAGTAGGGGGGAAACAGACAGTTGTTACTGTAAGTTGTCATTGGAAGATTTCTCCTCTATGTTCTGATGACAACTTAAAAATGTGGATTTTCCCTTGCTTTCAGTACTGGTAACAATGGTGATGGAGAAGAACATTGAAAATTCGTAGTGGAGAAGGATCTGGGGGTTTTGGTAGATCATAAGCTCAATAATAGCATGCAATGCCAAGCTGCGGTTTCCAAAGCGAGCAAAGTCCTTTCTTGTATTAAGAGAGGTATGGACTCCAGAGAAAGAGAGATATCATTTTGCCCCTGTTCAAATCATTAGTAAGACCTCATCTGGAATATGCAGTTCAGTTTTGGGCACCAGTTCTCAAAAAGGATATCGGAGAACTGGAGAAAGTGCAGAGAAGGGCAACCAAACTGATAAGAGGCATGGGGGAGCTCAGCTATGAGGAAAGATTAGAGGAACTGAATTTGTTCACTCTTGAGAAGAGGAGAATAAGGGGGGATATGATCAACATGTTCAAATATATAAGGGGTCCATATAGTGAACTTGGTGTTGAGTTATTCACTTTACGGTCAACACAGAGGACAAGGGGGCACTGGAGGAAAAGAGATTTCATCTCCAAATACGGAAAGGTTTCTTCACAGTAAGAGCTGTGAAAATGTGGAATAGACTCCCTCCAAAGGTGGTTCTGGCCAGCTCAGTAGATTGCTTTAAGAAAGGCCTGGATACTTTCCTAAATGTACATAATATAACCGGGTACTGACATTTATAGGTAAAGTTGATCGAGGGAAAATCCGATTGCCTCTTGGGGGATCAGGAAGGAATTTTTCCCCTGCTGTAGCAAATTGGAGCATGCTCTGCTCGGGTTTTTTGCCTTCCTCTGGATCAACTGTGGGTATAGTATTGGGTATATTGGATTGTACAATTTTTTTTTATTTTTTGTTGCTCGAACTGGATGGACTTGTGTCTTTTTTCAACCTGACTAACTATGTAACTGTGTAACTATGTAAAATGTTTCTACCTAATGGTACACAGACAGCAATAAAAAAAAACTGACAGGGGTTATACCCATTCCCTACTTTTCCTTTTAGTTCACCTTTGTAATAGAATGCACTATGCAGTCAAGGGGCCCAAGTACATTGCAAAACACTACGTAGCCATTTTAGTGCCATACCTAAAGGCCCATCTGGCTTACCCAAAGCCTGGCTGAAAAACTACTAGTGGGGGAGATCATACTGGCTGCTATCTGGGATGCCCTGTACATTGGATGCACTCCCAGAGTCACTGGAATGAGTGCTCCCCCTCTTTCAGGACCTCTACTGCGCATGTGTGAGACTTAAAAAGAGGAAGAATGACCATTCCAGTGATAAGCCTACAGATATGGCACTTGAGTTAAACTCCAAGTTTTACAGCCACACACTGATTGTAAAAATACTGGTGCCCCTCGACTACATAGTGCATATTATTGCATAGGTGAACTTAGTCTTTGTGGACCACTTATAAAATAACATTTTAGATATTGTTAATGCTAGTCAGAGACTCTTTTGATATTTTGATAGCAGCATATTGTTAGCTGACCGAAAGAGGATATAACAGAAAAAATAAATGTAAGGTCTTTTTAAAGATATGCAAAAGCTATGTTATATTTTTATACAGCTATATTACATTTTTAGAACTCAATTGCAAAGCTGTCATTATATACAGAAAGCTTTCATTTCCCAAATACTAAAATTGACCCATGTTATTATTAGTTATAGTTTCTCTTTGTATTTTGGTGATGATTCCAAGAAATGACTTTCTCTGGTTATAGGTTTAAATCAGCATTTAACACGCTATTAACTCACTACAACATACATATGAACATTAAATCATCCTAAGGACACCTCACATGTTGAAAGACTCTAATACCAATAGTCTCCAACTATATTACTTTGAGCCTCAGATAATTGCTTTACGTCACAGGAATGTGCTAACTAATTAAGACGGATGCTACCTATGTCGCATAGAACCTTAAAAAAAGAAATGAATTATTGCTAAGAGCAAAAAGGGTATTTTGGAACGAGGTGCTATTTGATAGGAGTAATTTGCTTTAACTGCGCCCTGAGATGTTGCAAGATCTTCCTCCATCATGGTAACAATTATACAAATGGTTTATGCGTATGTGTCATATTTTTCCATTTTCCCTCAAATAAGAAATATGCAGTGCAAAACTTACACATCCTTAGCTATAAACAGTATGCAATAATAGGGATCTGTAATGGCTTTGTGGTCTATTTTATATAAACACTTTCAAGATAACATGTTTTATAAAGTGTTGGTTTTTATATTTTAAATAATTGTATAAAATATTTATATTACCAATATTAGAATGTCCATCATTGCTTTTTTTGTTTTCTATTACTCTACTAAGACATTTCTTACTTTGCTATCAGAGAAGCAATGGGATGAGTCCCCATCTCTGACTCATTTAGGTCTTAGTTTGGGCAACAGGTGCTTACAGTTGCACCATCTGGTGGCAAATAATAAATATTAAATTTAACATTGCACATAGTTCTCATTTTCTCTGTCTTTACTTTCTACATGGATGTTTCTGATTATTGACTCAAAAAGTCTAGGAACCAGAGACTACCAGGCAAGGAACACTTTCACCAGAAGATCTGCAGGGATAATCCTTGTCTTTTTCTTAAAGATTGGTGTCCTCCATTGCACAACTCCAGGTAACAAGTGCAATAATATAATGAATTGACAATGTCATCCTTGAAACACTGTTATTTTTATTAAAACCAGAAAGTCATGTTAGTATGTAGTAAGCTGATTTTGTTACTAGTTCCTGTAGCCAGACTGTGCAGAGCTCTCACATTGGCTGTGGAGGAAACAACCTTTTGCAATTCTCAGTTATCCAGTCTTTCTTCTTTAGAACTTTACCCTTCTAAGCACAATATTCCCAGGGAACCACAGTGGGGGGAAATAACAGGTGTGAATAATTTTGTTCTGAATGAACAAAAGTGCACATTGTAAAGGTTGAGTATTTTAAAATAGTAGAACATACAAGTAAAATTATTACAATTATTATGAACAAGCTGGTCTATTTTGCATAAATATTGAAAGAATTATACATGCATGTTGTGGTGTATTGGCAAAAAAAGCCATAAGGACACTGAAAACCAAAAACACTGGATAATTTAAAAAGATTACTACCAGCAAAGTCTTAACGTGATTGTATAGGTAAACATATAAAAAACAACAAACATGTCTATACTTACCTGCTGTGTGCAATAGAATTGCACAGAGCGGCCGCAAACCTCCTCTTTTCGGGTCCCCCGCCAGCACTCCTGGCCCCTCTGTCTAGTTCCCCCATGGGAAGCTGCTTCCCATGGGGGCACTTGTGCATTCTCGCACCTGAGCCCCACTGCGTTCATTGACACAGACAGCGGGACTAAGCCCCGGCCCCCGCTCCCTCCTCACTGCCAATGGCTCCCGGTGCCTCAGCAAAGCCAGTGAGACCCAGAAGTGAGGGGAGAGAAGAGCTGCAGATGTGCACGGCACTGAATCGAATGAGGGCTCAGGTAAGTAAAAGGAGGAGGTGAGGGGGGTGACGACACCGAAACATTTTTTACCTTAATGCAACCACTTACATTTAATGCAACCATTTACAACCACTTTAACTGGTCCCCACACATTTTGAATGTTGAGAAATCAGTGAATCCCCATTTAGACCAGGTTTGTGTGTTGATTTTTCTTAGGCAATAAGAATCCTTGTTAATGTATTCTGCTATATACAGTGAGCATGACTGACAACCAAACTGACCATAATACTCCCCTCTAGGCCCTATATCCAATGGATTCTCCAACATGTTTGCCTTTGGTAAAACAATCAGTCTAACTTTACTGCCTCCTATATATACTGTATGATACCTCAAGTCATGAATTACATGCCTTAGTTAGATTTATTGTATTGTTAGTATGTTTATTTGTGGTATGTAATCTGTATTAGGTTTGACCTTAATGTGGACCTTCTTAATTTGTGGGCCTTCTTAATTTGATCTATTGGAGAGACCAATAGTAAACACAATTTTGCAATACCAGAACCAGGCATGACTGCTATTAGTAATCCAGGGAAAACCCAAAACTCAATCACAAATCGGAAAAGTGAAAAGTTTATTTTACCTGTATCTAATTTTTCTCCAGATGCTCAGTTTGAGAAAAAAAAGCTTCATATGATTGTAAGCTTTATATCCTGTCTCAAACATAATCCTGCTCCAGTGGGGCCACTACTAGCCACGACACACAATACATTTCAGCACTAAACCTTCCTCACCGCTGATTTCAGCTCAAATTATGAAAGATTACATCTAAACTTCAGCATGTATGTGCTTTTGAGGCTCACATTCAAAAGTAAAACCCCAAATTCACATAACCTGGCAGTATATAAACCAACTAGAATGTCATTACCTGACTAAGGGCTCTAGACCTGGTACCTAATTTTTTGTGTGCCTTACTGCACATGCACTATGTAGCCAATTAATTTTGAATGGGATCTAAACACAATGTAGATTTTACCATACCTGATTTTTTTTCTCAATTCAGCACACTAAGTACACGGGTGGTTCTCATCTGTGTGTTATGGAGCTCCAAGATGTATAGGTGGATATAGAGCAGTATTTACTGACATCACAATGCAACTCACCGAGAGCTGTACATTAATATTGCATGTTATTCCACAACAATAATGTATATTGCCCCTTAAGGTTAACATGAACTGCCCTGCCATATCACTTGGGACACAAATGGGAAAATTTGCCAATAAAGAACTATAATTTATCTTGCATGCAAAGATCCTTTATGTAATGTAGTCATGCTGCTATGTATGCAGTGTAGACAAGTGCCAATCACTGCATTTTTTTCTTAAAAATCTTTTCAGATATTGCTCACCTACCAAAGAAAAGAAACAAAGAACAATGAAACAGTTAAAACGTTTCATCTTCCAATATCAAACTAATGTGCTTGTTGCAATCGCACAAATATTTTCAAAATAAATTACTTTGTTTCTCTGAGATCAGTACAATTTGTTGCAGATCAAAGAAAGAAGAAAAGAGGGAAGACAAAAAAAAATAAAGATATATCATCAAAGAACCAAAAATACTTTTCATTTTTAAGCGATATTGTAGCATTGCAAAGCCGCTGATAGAGTCTCAGTTCATTCTCTATTATCCATTGAAAGCAGCCGGAGTCAGGAGCAGACTGTACTAGATTGTATTCCCCATAAGACGGTCAACGATATATATATATATATGATCTTCAACCTCTATTGATTGACCAATTTCACAAGCAAAGACTGGTGAAATGAAGCTGAAATGAACACCTTGCTTTAACTCATTGAACCTATCAGGCCTGAGTTAATCTCACTGCCCAGTGTCTCTGATAGAATTCAATTGATCAATCATGTTTTGGTGATAGTACCATTTCACTGCTTTATTGCTTCTTCATTTCAAGACTTGACCTAGATATACGAAGATCAGTTCTGCGCCTCAAAGATATACACAGATCATATCTGTGTGTCATCAGTGGCTATCTATCCATGCATATCTGAACCCCATGTTAAACAGGAAAATTGAAAACACAAGGAATTAATTGCCATTTTGCTCGATGTAGTCTGTATTCTTTTTTATGCTTTTCTTTTTTGTTTGGTGTAAATTTTTGTAAGAACATTTTTACAGAATTTCATGGGGCACCTTGTTTCAGCATTAAATTGCTTTTTTTAGGTAAGCCTGTGATAATAAAACAGCAAGCAAGAAATATATCATTTTATTAATAGTACACATTCCTATTTTATGCAGAGTGTATAATACTATGTCGCCCAAACATTTGTGGCCTTAATAGTGGCTCCTATCTATAACAGGCAGATGTAGTGGGGCCCTTATAGTTGGAGTTAGCATATACAGTGAGACATGATGCCAAACATACTGAAAAATAGATTTTTAGGTTTGCATACATTTTAAATCTTGTGCTATAAGGGGTTATTCATCTGTATTGATTGGTGAAAGCTGTGCTAAGTAACAATTAGTGCCTTTTAGAGTTCAATATTCTGTGAGTTTGTGGTCAATCTGCTTCAAAGAACGCCTGAAGCAACTGTGGCAATAGATGCTGATGGACCGGCACTGCAGCCCATTTTAATGCACATGGGCTTCTTAAAAAAAATGTACTGGTCCAGTTTTTGTTCTGTTGCATGTGTAGCAAATTAATGGTTTACCTTAACCACTTGCCGACTCGCCTATAGTAAAAATACGTTATTTGTTTGACGTTGAATACCAGTTGTAGTTGTAAAAATACTAAAACTGGAGAGTGCAAAATTGAAGCATGGTGGAAGTTCCTTGCAAGTTTGGAACTGCATTTCTGCAAATGGAGTTTTGGAGATTTGGTCAGGATCAATGGTGTCCTCAATGCAGAGACATACAGGCTGATACTTATCCATCATAATATACCATCAGAGAGGTGTGTGATTGGCCCCAAATGTATTCTGCATCAGGACGACAATGTCATTAAGAACTATCTTCAACGTAATGTAGAACAAGGAGTCCTGGAAGTGATGGTTTGGCTCATACAGAGCCCCGATCTCAACATCATCGAGTCTGTCTAGGATTACATGAAGAGACAGAAGGATTTGAGGCAGCCCACATTCACAGAAGATCTGAGGTTAGTTATCCAAGATGCTTGGAACAACCTGCTAAATTCAGTCAAAAACTGTGTGCACAAGCACTGTGTGTACCTAGAAAAATTGATGCTGTTTTTGAAGCCAAAGGGTAGTCACACCAAATATTGAATTGATTTAGATTTTTCTTCTGTTCGCTTACTTTGCATTTTGTAAATTGATAAAAATAAATTCAAATACATATTTAGATATATTTCTTCACACCTGTCTAAAACGTTTGCAAAGTACTATATGTGAACACACACATACATACACTAATGCAACATGCATTAAAGTATATGTTAACCCTAACCTTGTAAAAACAACTAATTTAGTTTATCTACTTGGCGACCCTCAACAGTACATTTATTGCGGGTTGGCGGCATGTACAGGCAAAGTGACTTACCTGTACGTCACTTTACTTATACAGACACAGGGGGAAGTGCGGCACCCCACCGGACACATTGGAATGTGGATCCCGATTCGCTATGCAGTCACATGATCACAATGTCAACAAAGCTGTTATGAATAAATGTGATTTATAACAGCTTTGCTTCCTTTTCTAATGAACTATGGGCCAGGGTACCTGAGCCAATCACAGCACCCTGCACCTTGTGATTAGCTGTAGCCAATCACAGATCACTAGTATTTACAGCTGTCATGAACTTAACCACTTCATGACAGTTGAAAGCATTGCTGGTACAATGATCTTCATTGTACCAGCCACCAACGTGTGAACAAAACATTCCTGATCACCCCAGCAAAGTAGTACAATGTTACTATGGATGTGCTACCATGCCAATTCAAAGAGAACAGGGTACTTTTAACAACAAGTACATGGTATAAGGAATATAAAATGTTGGAGTAACATACACAACTGTGTGCAGTAACACACTACAATGAAATGGGTAGATGTGAAGAGGCCTTTCAAATTATAGTTAGCATAAACAGTAAAACATAATGTCAAACATACAGAAAAAATAGCTGTTGTGTTTACATACACTACCACTTGACCTTCAGGCCTTTTCTGGCATTTTTTGTTTACATGTAACAATCAGTATTTTTTACTAGAAATTTTTAGAACCCGCAATCATTATGTATTTCTAAAGCAAAGGCCCTAGAGTATACAGTAAATTGATGGGTGTTGCAATTTTTTATGTCACACAGTATTTGCGCAGCAGTATTTTAAATGCATTTGTTAGCAAAAAATGTAATTTTTGGAATTTTAATGCAGAAAAACACAATACATAACCCAATTTTTGGGTAAAATATAAAAGATGATTTTACACCAAGTAAATAGATACCAAACATCTCACCCTTTAAAATTGCGCGTGTTCGTGCAACAGCGACAAACCAAGTGCATTTTACCTTCCATAGGTGACATTTTAAAAGCCTTTACAGGTTATCACTTTAGATTTACACTGGAGGTCAGGTGCTAGAATTACTGCCCATGATCTGACTTTCGTGGTGATACCAAACATGTGAAGGACAATCGCTGTTTGCATGCAATGTGCGCACAAGCAAGGGAAGGGATGGGGGTACTTGAAAAAAAAAAATTGCTTTTATTTCTTTTGATCACTTTTATTGCTGTCACATGGAATGTAAACATCCTTGTGACAGCATTAGGCATGCGACAGGTACTCTTTATTGAGAGATCCAGAGTCTATAAGACCCCATATCCCTCCTCTGCCCTTAAAGGCATTTGATCCCACCAAGATATGTGTAATCAAATGCTTTTTATTTTTAAAAATGGTGCTGTTTGCATCCGGGTAAACCGGAAGTGATATAAGGCCACCGCTTTCAGTTCCCTATATCACAGAGAAGAACAAAGTGGTTCCTGTCTTTGTTCATCTCTATGATCAGCCAGGGAAACTGTCGGTTGATCAATCTGGTGGGAGAGCCTGTCCCCTCCCGCTGCTTGTAACAGCAATCCTCCAGCTAGTTAGCCGCTAGGATTTCTTTTACAAGAGAGCCGACCGTCGGTTCTAAAAAAAGGTTCTGGCAGCTGCAGACATCATCCCAGTATAACTACTTGTCTAGCAATGTATGGGTACATCACTGATCAGCAAGTGGTTAAATCTTGAACCATAAGAGGTCATTCAACTGTTTCACTTAGGGACAATCACTGCCTTTCAACGTTCAATATACTGTGTATTTTCTGATACTATGGTTGGTCAGTTGACCTCAATGAACCCCTGAAGCAACTGTGGCACCTTTAAAATAAACCAATTAGTAAGTAATAGTATAAGTATCAGGTGCATCTGAGTTACCCATCATTAACCATTAACTTATTATGACACATGGTTTAATTTTGCACTGTCATTAAATAAAGCCAAAGCAGGCTTTGCTTTGTGTATGTCTATCAGGTCTATCCTCTTTCATTTAGCAACAGAAGGGTTAAAGGCAAATTATTTCCATACTCTTGCACTGTTGTTGTCATATTTTTAGTTCTTTCACGTGGATCCTCTGGTCCATTGCCCAGTTTCTGCCTGCTGGACTCCACTCTGAAACACTTCCCCTGAGCTGCTGAAAAAAATGCTGGCATCCGTTGTAGCCATAACAAACTCAATTGTTCTCAGCAGTGCTCCAGCAAATAGAGTCATTAATTACGGTCTCTCCCTCTCTAGCCCGCAGTTGGCTGCAGTGGCAATCAATGCAAAACCGCTCATTGCCTTCTCTCAGGGAGTGTAGACAGATGCCATGAAAACTAACGGCAGCCCAACAAGAACCCTGCCAGTAAGGCAGCGGCACACCGTACCTAGTAACAGCCATCATGCTGCTTCTGTGTGTGTGGCTACATTTATTTGGGCTGCTACAGCCATGGGGGAGGGTATCCTATTAAGTGATTATTTTTATCTTATAACGTCAATTTACTTATACTGATTTGCTTCCTGCAGCCAAATATCAATTAAATTGCAAATGCCTGAAGAACCTTATTTTCTCCGTGCCTTCCAGTTCTGCGGCCCTTTTTTCCCCTCTGTGTTCTAACATAATTTAATTTATTTCTGGTTCTATATCTCAGAAGGAAATCTTTTGAAAGGCCATTTGCCCTCTGCTCTGCCTAGCTGTGACTGCTTGGTTTAAAGCCATGCTATACACCAGCACAAACATACTGTAAGTGGCATCACTCATAGCAGATTGCTTTATGTGGCAGTAATGTTTGTAATCTGATTATTAAATAACAGCACATATTGTTGTCATGCATTCATCTTTAGTTCATTAACTCACTATCTGGTTAATGTTCCCTCCTTCGCCTTATATTTCATCTTCTAAGGATTAGTTTATTAACCAGATACACTTATGGCATCCCCAGAGAACGAGCTCTAATTTTTCTCTATTTTTTTCTCTGTGTTTAAATTGATCATCAGAGCACAATGTAATGTGTTCTAAACGATGTAAGTACTTGTAGGCGATGTAAAGCTGATTTGAGTATATGTTTTATAAACAGATGCAATCAAAATAACATTTCTTAATTATCTGCCGGAGATGGAGTAATTCCAAGCACTGACTTTGAGGCTCAGGTCAGTAGCAGAATTATTTTTTTTTAAATAGTTTATGTCTGTATTATGTATATTGATTTGCATATGCTAAAATATTTTAACTGAAAATTCTGACGTTGCAATCAAACGTAAAGCTCATTGTGGCTTTAAATGGAGAGCTATGCAAATGAATACAGAGGAATTAGATGTTCATTTTCACAGTTGAAACTACAATAGCAAACAGTTACAGCGATAAACTGTCTGGCTTTTGTGGATAACACCTCCATTCTTCCTTCATCAGTAGGTTATTGTCAATGTGCTTAGCGCTAAACTGAAAGCGTGTATTAATTAGAAATATGGATCTGGCCTAGTTTTTACCAGCAACTTGTCAGAGTCTTTCTTGCATGACCAGTTCAAGAACCAGTTAGTTAAAAAATAAGCATTAAGTGCATTAAATTAAAGTGAATGTAAACCCTAGCAATTCACTTCTTTTATTTGCTCCCTGTTGGGCTGTAAATATATCATTTAAACTAATTATATCCGTTTGATAAATGTAAAGCATACCTGTTGGTCCTACCAGAAATCCAGTGAGCTTATGACTTCATGTGCACTCTGAGTTTGCTGCACTGAAAACTCAAACAGTCTTATCAACCTTGGGCAGTTCACCTATTTTGAACTACAGAATATGTTCCCCCTATTTTATGGAAATGAGTAAGAGAGGTGTTCTAAAATAGTTCCAATCTTAGGAAGACAACGCTGCTCCTCCATAGATACAGTTCAGTAAGTGAGCATTGTCACTCTAGGGCAGAAAGTGTGTAGCAGGATCACCTGTTAAAAATAGGGAAATTAAATCCTGAAAAAACATGAATGCATCCACCATATCTAAGGACTGCTAAGCTGCAATATATTACATTTTTTTTGGGGGGGGTTAGATATTCTTTAACACTGCTACTATACACACGGTGGATGACTTCTTCCCATAGTTGTTAAATAGTTAGGGTCTCATTCACACTTGTGAATGGGGCCATTAGCAATTACATGTGGGAGATCCAGCAGGTGGTCTCGATGATTAGCTGGGGGCAGAAGCCCCATTGAAAGCAATGGGAAGTGTACAGCTCCTGAAGCTAATCGCTGCTGCTCACATCTAATCGTTCATGGAGCATTTACTCGAGAATGATCGGCCACGGACTATGTTTGAGGCCTTAACATGTTATTCCACTCCAAACAGATTCTGCAGACCTGTCAACCTACACCAGTTATTACCGAGGGGTAGTTCTCAGTATTACTGTTAAATTCTCTAGTTATTTACACAATAGGTCCTGTACAATGGGCTCCCAAAATTACCTATTAAGGAGTCCAATGAACCCCTTTACAAGTCATTTATACATTCGGTGAATGTGACTTTCCACCCAAAATAAGCAAATATCATTCTCATTTTTACTGATTTTGTGATAATCACCCATCACTATTTGCTACTAACAGCAGCCAAGCTTTGTTTCTCTAGCAGCAGTTTCCTGCTTACAAGTCTGTTGGAAAAATTATAGTACCTGAGTGAAGAATAGTAAGAATATTTTTAAGTCTTTTCACTGGAGCACTAGAGATGAACTGATACCGAAGGCTCTGGCCCTACTGCTCAACCACCTTTGCCCAAGAACACAGGCTTTCTAATGACACAATTATTTTCGACCCATCTGTAATAATTTAAGGATCAGCTGCAATTTACCCCCCATGAGCAGCTCCCAATCTTCAGGGGCAACTCCATTAATAGAGCTCTCATGCTCCAGTTGATGTCATCAGACATGCACCTGGACCATCTAGTGGTTTATACAGAAAATGTAATAAGGCTATGTGCTGCAATGGGCAGCAGTGGAGGACTTGAAATTTTGGTCTGGGATATATACAACCTAATGGCCCCTTTGCAGTATCAACACCTTACTGTCAGCTATGCCACCAAAGCATTTAGTAGTTTTGAATCAAAGGCAGGTGTGGTTTTAAAGGGCATAGTTTATTTAAAAATACCTTTTTCATGTGTCGCATATGCTAAAAAAGGGAGATTACTAAGGCTCATGAGCCAAAGAAGGTTACTGCTGCTCTCAGAAAACGATGCACACTCACCTAAAGAACACATGTTTAGGGAGCAGCTATACAAAAATGCATAACATAGCATATAGAACAGAGAAAAATAAATACTAACTTACCAATCAAGCATGATAAAAATCAGACCTCTATTTAATATTCATCAACCAACATATAGTATATAACTCTAGGCCCAAAAAAACAGCTCAACACCCACAGTAAAATATGAAGATAGCAAAAATTCACCCATGCATAATGTACAAACAGGCTGAATATTATATAACATAAAGAAAAAGGGAGGGGTGTAATTTTGCAGGTGAGAGTGAAAAAATATGAAAAAACAGACAAGCAGATGGCAATTACACAACAGAACAAGTTGTGCCAAAATACATATAAAACAACAATTGCCGCGCTAAATAAATAGTGATGATATGACTCGTAAAATTAAATAAAGTGACAATAATCAATCCATAGGATTTCCATATAAGTCCATACTGAAATAAAGTGATATATTGTTGCAACATGTGTCCAAAGATAGTAAGCGACCGTACACCCAAGTGCGCATTCCTTAATATTGATACAAGCCCTTACCAGATAGCTAGACCCCACATTATAGGAGTCTAATCACATTTTTAAATATTTTATCATATCCTTTCATGTGACAACACTGAAGAAATTACAGTTTGCTACAATGTAAAGTAGTGAGTGTATATATTGTATAACAGTGTAAATTTGCTGTCCCCTCAAAATAACTCAACACACAGCCATTAATGTACAAACTGCTGGCAACAAAAGTGAGTACACCCCTAAGTGAAAATGTCCAAATTGTGCCTAATGCCATTTTCCCTCCCTGGCGTCATGTGACTCATTAGTGTTACAAGGTCTCAGGCGTGAATGAGGAGCAGGTGTGTTAAATTTGGTGTTATCGCTCTCACTCTCTCATACTGGTCACTGGATGTTCAACATGGCAGCTCATGGCAAAGAACTCTCTGAGGATCTGAAGAAAAGAATTGTTGCTTTACATAAAAAATTGTCTAGGCTATAAGAAGATTACCAAGACTCTGAAACTGAGCTGCAGCACGGTGGTAAAGACCATACAGCGTTTTAACAGGACAGGTTCCACTCAGAACAGGCCTCACCATGGTCAACCAAAGAAGTTGAGTGCACGTGCTCAGCGTCATATCCAGAGGTTGTCTTTAGGAAATAGATGTATGAGTGCTGCCAGCCTTGCTGCAGAGTTTGAGGGGTGGGGGGTCAGCCTGTCAGTGCTCAGACCATACGCCACGCACTGCATCAAATTAGTCTGCATGGCTGTCGTCCCAATAGGAAGCTTCTTCTGAAGATGATGCACAAGAAAGCCTGCAAACAGTTTGCTGAAGACAAGCAGACTAAGCTCATGGATTACTGAAACCATGCCCTGTGATCTGATGAGACCAAGACGATCTTATTTGGTTCAGATGATGTCAAGCGTGTGTGGTGGCAACCAGGTGAGGAGTACAAAGACAAGTGTGTCTTGCCTACAGTCAAGCATGGTGGTGGGAGTGTCATGGTCTGGGGCTGCATGAGTGCTGCTGGCACTGGGGAGCTACAGTTCAACCATGAATGCCAACATGTACTGTGACATACTGAAGCAGAGCATGATCCCCTCCCTTCAGAGACTGGGCTGCAGTTCAGTATTCCAACATGATAACAACCCCAAATACACCTCCAAGACGACCCCTGCCTTGCTAAAGAAGCTGAGGGTAATAGTGTTGGACTGGCCAAGCATGTCCCCAGACCTAAACCCTATTGAGCATCTGTGGGGCATCCTCAAATGGAAGGAGAAGGAGCACAAGATTTCTAACATCCACCGGTTCCATGATGTCGTCATGGAGGAGTGGAAGAGGACTCCAGTGGCAACCTGTGAAGCTCTGGTGAACTCCATGCCCAAAAGGCTTAAGGCAGTGCTGGAAAATAATGGTGGCCATACAAAATATTGACACGTTGGGCCCAATTCGGACATTTTCACTTGGGGTGTACTCCCTTTTGTTGCCAGTAGTTTAGACAATAATGGCTGTGTGTTGAGTTATTTTGAGGGGACAGCAAATTTACACTGTTATACAAGCTGTACACTCACTACTTTACATTGTAGCAAAGTGTCATTTCTTCATTGTTGTCACATGAAAAGATATAATAAAATATTTACAAAAATGTGAGGGGTGTACTAACTTTTGTGAGATACTGTATACTTACCTGGAATCCTTCTTTAAGCAACACAACCTCTATATGTCTATCGTGGCAGCTGTATTTTAATATGTATGGCAGTTATCCAAGCTGTATTCAATTTTACTAGACCTGAACCTCCAACATCTAGATTACAGATTAACAGTGACACGGAAATGAATTTCCCCACCAGTTTTACTATTCCTCTGCCAAACAGCCATTCTTCAATATATGTAAGCAGTGTGCACTGTAAAGCATCACATGACTCTATTGTTAGGCTAATTTGTATTGCTGTATATTATTAGGTGAAGTGTAGTACCAATCTATGGAATGTACATAGATCCCTTATCTGCCTTATCTGAAGTGGAGAGCATTTATGTTTCATGGAAGGTTTGTAACCTCACAAGGATTCAGATATTGTATGTAACTGAAATGATCATGAAGCGATAAGCATTACAATTCCATCTAAGGGATATAACTATTCATATCCTCTTCCCACAAGAAAAAAGAGTAAAATTGCTATCTATTGCCTTGAATACGGGTCTCAGCAAAGTACACTGGTTCCTAATATTAAAAGGGAAATTGTAACCTGTGTTTGCATTACATATTTTATCCGCACTGCTCTATTATAAACCTATACTTTTTCATTATATTATCATAGTATGAAGAAAAAAGCAACAAGTCTAAATGTTATATCATAATAACAGAGCTATTATTAGATACCTAGCAATATGCCAAAAAAATTACAGAATATTTACATACTATTTTAGCAACTGATAATTAAGCTATGCCAACATAAATCTTTGAAAATGAAAATTACAAATCATTTAGCAAAACTGATGGCACTATTGATAAAAACAAAATATTAAAATGTAGCACCACTTCTCGCTAAGAAGTTAAAATAACTATAATGGTGAACCTAATAAAAAGTAACAGGCAGTTGCAATAGAAAATCTAGTAATTGTTTGAATTTTTTTCAGCATGCTTTTGTTATATCAAATAAAATATATCATTAAGGGATGCATACATGCAATCGTGGATGCACTTAAATAGAATATGTTTTAGTTCATTTCAAGTATGAATTATAAGATTTATTATGTATTATGGTGAGGACTAAACTCAATAGCTCAAGCTTAAATGTACACAAGGATGTGAGAGCGGGGATCTCCCTCATCTAAAAATATGTAAAAATAAAAAGTTAAACAATATCTTAAAAACGTTTTGTTTGCCTTTACAATGAACAGTTTCAGATGGCTTCAGTTACTTCTTCCAATTAGGCAGCTTCATTTCAGTTAAAGTAAAATGAATGCCTCTCATTAGATTAAAAAGAATCTGTTCAGTAGCCAATAAGTATGCTGGTCCTTGAGTGTCCAACAAGCATGTAAACTACCTCAAATTATATACATCCATTGTATGGTCAACAGGTAGTGTATACGCTCTGAGAAGGGCAAATACATTCATGACCAGAAACATGTAAAAGGTCCTATGTGCAGATGTAATCCAACATTCAAGCCTTGTTTTACCATTTTCATTTAATCCTGATCAGATGCTGTTTGATACCCTATTTAGGGTCATGCATCCTGAACTTTTGGTTATTTAAGGGTCATTCTACCCAAAGAAATTAGTTAAATTCATAGATGCTCAAAAGTAAAACCGCTGAACAGTTTCCCATGTCTTTCAGAGATTTTGCTCTTCAGATATTGGTATTTGAGCAAACCTGCTACCTTTATGCTAAAGCGGGAGCACAGTAAACTCCCATGGTTGATTTTTACCTATATCCTGACATTGTGCTATATGCAGGGTGTCCAGTGCACCCCTGTGCCTTCAAGGAGGGGTGGGCTACTTCCAGGCTCACCTGCCCCTTTGCCTATCCATTATAATGTATGTGTTTCTACTATGAGGCTCTCAAAAATGTATAGCGTTAAGACTATGGATAATAATAGGGTGCCTTGTCACAGGGTCCGCAGCTTCCGCATGTATTTGCAAATGTGTGTAAACCAAACCCCTGTTTTTAAAGCAAGCTATTAGACAGGTTAATTTGTTTGGTTGCAGGCTGACTGACAAGTTGAGCTGGGAATTTTTTCTGGTTTTGTATTACCTATAGGTAAGCCTATAGAAAGACTTACCTATACTGTACGTACAGTAAATATCTCCTAAACGTGCACCGTTTAGGAGATATTTTCTTGTGAAGCAGCCAGTGATGTCACCAGCGCAAGCGCTCTAAAGGAGCGGCATACTTGTGCCGTTCCTTCAGAGCCCTGTGCCGTGAACAGTGGCACCTGCATGTATGCGCCGGAGTGGCGTCATCGCAGCTAGTCCAATCAAAGGACCGGAGCCCCCCAGCCCAGCAGGAAGACTGAGTGAAGATGGAAGCCCTGTCAGTGGTTACCTCAATTCCTCTTTCAGATTTTTTTTTTTTATTTAAATTTGCCAAAAATCCACTTGCTTAAGTCTAAATGCTCCACTGTGGGTGAGAACACTCAAAAAAAGCAAAGTGGGCAGGAACAGAGACAGAAACTAGATTTAAAGAGATCTTGCGGCTGGATTTACCTAGAGGTATAAAAAAGCAGCATGTGATTCAGAAGACTTGCCTGCACCTATAAGTGACTTATTTTGACCCTCTGATTTCTAAATTAAACACAATGAGGAGATAGGTACAAACTTTACAATTTACAAGCTGTGATGATTTTTTTCTTACTAGGTTTTGCGATTCTGGCCACCTCTGTACATTGACAGCTTAAATCGTCAACAGACTTGTAGGAAGAAGGGGGTGCACATGATATTAAGAGAAGTGACAAGGCTCTTTATAGGAAACATTAAACCATCTCTCCTGTCACTTGTGTTTTCTAAAACTGAAAAGTAGTTCTGCATATAAAGTAGAGAGTATGCTAACTCTAAAGCCACGTACACGCGAGCGGAATGTCCGACAGAAAAAGTCAGACGGAAGCTTTTCATCGTATATACCGATCATGTGTAGGCCTCATCTGACTTTTTTTTTTTCGAAAATTCTGATGGACCTAGAAATGGAACATGTTCTAATTATTTATTTGGGAAAATCGATCGCCTTATGCTGGTCCAACGGACCAAAAAAGACACATGCTCTGAAGCAAGTACGAGACGGAAGCTATTGGCTACTGGCTATTTAACTTACTTTTTCTAGTCCTGTCGTAAGTGTTGTACGTCACCGCGTTCTGGACGGTAGGACTTTGGTCAGACTTTGGGTTGACCGTGTGTAGGCAAGACCGCTTGAATGGAATTCCGTCTGAGAAACCATCGGAGTTTATTACGCGGCATAACAGTACATTCCAGCATAAGCACACTAAAATAACACCATGGCACAATGATCAGAGCTTATAGAAAAGGGTATCATCATTCAAGTGTACCTAGGGTGGCATGATGTCTAAATACAGCCCTACCCACAACTACATTGTTAGAGGTGGGGCTAGACACACAAATGGTAAACGTGTCTGATATACAGTATTGACTGCTTTCCCATTGCTGGTTAGGTATGTGAAAATAATCTAGTTACTCAAACAAATATTCATTTTAAAGCATATTTAATGCACAGGTATAAGCGTATTGTGGTATGGTGCACCGTGCTGTACAGATCTGACTACCATGTGCACCATTAGTCACAAATAGTACAGGAGCATTGCTTCATGCATTGCGATGAAAGCTATAGGTTGATTTAATGCAATTTACTCAAAAGAACGCATGCACTAACAGGCGCAAAGGTATGAATGGGCCTAAATTTATCATTGGTTGTAAAGTGGCTCTGATCCTACATACAGTGCCTTGAAAAAGTATTCATACCCCTTGAAATTTTCCACATTTTGTCATATTACAACCAAAAACATAAATGTATTTTATTGGGATTTTATGTGATAGAACAAAAAAAAAATTGGCACATAATTGTGAAGTGGAAGGAAAATGATAAATGCTTTTCTACATTTTTTACAAATATCTATAAAATGTGGCGTGCATTTGCATTCAGCCCCCTTTACTCTGATACCCCTAACTAAAATGTAGTGGAACCAATTGTCTTCAGAAGTCACCTAATAGAGTCCACCTGTGTGTAATTGAATCTCAGTACAAATACAGCTGTTCTGTGAAGCCCTCAGAGGTTTGTTAGAGAACCTTAGTGAACAAACAGCATCATGAAAGCCAAGGAACACACAAGACAAGTCAAAGATAAAGTTGTGGAGAAGTTTAAAGCCGGGTTAGGTTATAAATATATGTCCCAAGCTTTAAACATCTCACGGAGCACTGCTCAATGCATCATCCAAAAATGGAAAGAGTATGGCACAACTGCAAACCTACCAAGACATGGCCATCCACCTAAACTGACAGGCAAGGAGAGCATTCATCAGAGAAGCAACCAAGAGGCCCATGGTAACTCTGGAGGAGCTGCAGAGATCCAAAGCTCAGGTGGGAAAATCTGTCCACAGGACAACTATTAGTCGTGCACTCCACAAATCTGACCTTTATGGAAGAGTGGAAAGAAAGCCATTGTTGAAAGAAAGCCATAAAAAAGTCCCATTTGCAGTTTGCGAGAAGCCATGTGGTGGACACAGCAAACATGTGGAAGAAAGTGCTCTGGTCAAATGAGACCAAAAATGAAATTCTTGACCTAAAAGCAAAATGCTAACACTGCACAATACCCTGAACACACTATCCCCACCGTGAAACATGGTGGTGGCAGCATCATGTTGTGGGGATGCTTTTTTTCAGTAGGGACAGGGAAGCTAGTCAGAGTTGTCACTCTTTAGATGTGCAAAGCTGGTAGAGACATCCCCATAAAGACTTGCAGCTATAATTGCAGTGAAAGGAGGTTCTACAAAGTATTGAATCAGGGAGGCTGAATACAAATGCACGCCACACTTTTCACATATTTATTTGTAAAAAATTGTTTGAAAATTTATTATTTTCCTTCTACTTTACAATTATGTGCCACTTTGTGTTGATCTATCACATAAAACCCCAATAAAATACATTTACGTTTTTTGGTTGTAACATGACAAAATATGGAACATTTCAAGGGGTATGACTTTTTTCAAGGCATTGTATTTAACTGCAAAATGTACATGCCTTTCATTTTATTTTACACCACTCTGGCCCTCCTAAATTCTTCTTCACACAGGGAGCCACGTTAAACTAAGTATGCTCCATTTCTCAGTTTCATATGTGTGCACCTGTGACATTGTAAACCAGTAACTTGATTTTCATAAACTCTGTACCACCCTAATAATCTGTTCAGTGTGAATTGCTCAAAAAGGAAGCATGCACCAAAAGTGAAACTGTGCTTTTCTGTGCTTCAAGAATGGTGTCCTACGTGTGGTATCCCAATGACTCACAAGCTGACATATAAACAACCGAAAAAAAAAATATTTTGTTGTTTTTTAAGTCAGAATTTCCTAAACAACCCAAACTGTTTACCGAATACTTTGACAGGGATCTGAAGCTTAAAGTCTAAAAGGACATAAAAGGGGTCTATTTAAAACAATTTGCATTGCCATTAGTCTAGAGAATCTGCACATACATTCATTCTGTGTGAACTGGGCAAATGCGAATGTCATTTTGCTATTTTGAACATATGTTTCATTATTTGGGCAGTAGTAAAATGCTGCACTGTGGCCACTAGGTGGAGCTGAGAAGCATAGGGAATGCATACGTCCTTGTAACAAGAGATACTATGTAATGAATCTAGAGAATGCTGAGGGGAAAAAGCAAATAAATGGAAACAATGGTTACTTTTATTTACCAATTCCTTCTAGATCAGCCTTTTTCAATCATAGTGCCGTGGCACCCTTTGGTGCCTTCTGGGTTCTTCAGCAGTGGCAAAATGCCTAAAAATTGCCCCAAATTGCTAAAAATTGTCAGCAAGCCAACAGGTGAATCAAGCCTACCTTTTTTGTTACACAAAACCAAAGGTTTTTATTGTGCAGGATTACAACCTTGGGCACCATGTAGACCAGCTGCCAGCAACCCAACAACCAATGATGTCATTGTTTTTTTTTGACAAATCTTAATCGAACAAGCTGAAGTTAGAAGCTGATGGGCTACCAGCTGCACCAGATTTTGCACTCTCCAGTTTTGGTAAATCAACCCTCTAAATAGAGGTTTGATAAGAAGGACATCAGACGCCTGAGGAAATCCTTGTTTGCCCCTCCCCTGCCCATATCCGTCAGCACTGGGGTTACATCAGCTGAATAAGAGAAGAGAAACTCTGGAATACTAGTCATTACCAGTGTCTAAAGGTATATTGCGTTGTAAAAATAAATCACCTCTAATGTTGAGTGTCCTACAGGTGTGATTGTTATTGATGCTGCTGCATTATATAAAGCTATTGATTTTGGTTTTTACATTTTAGAATGGGGTGCCTTGAGATTGTCCAGAATTTAAAAGGGTTTCTTGACTGAAAAAAAGGTTGAAAAAACACTGCTCTGAATCTGAATATCTCATGCCCTCTGCTTTTCCTGGCAGGATCAACGGGTAATTTCTGTACTTACTAAATATTTTCTTCAATAAGAGAAACTAATTCAGTCACCACATTTAAGAATTAGCAAACTGCATTGTAATATATTTATGTTATAGGTTTAAATAATCTTTATTTAACTGCAAAAGTTTCTATAAACATGTTGGTGCTTGATGAATGCATATAGGCACAGAAGGTGCATATGGGCACAGGTGTTGATTTACTAAAACAAGAGAGTGCAAAATCGGGTGCAGCTCTGTAAAGAAACCAATCAGCTTCCAGGGTTTTTTTGACAAATCTTAATTGAACAAGCAGAAGTTAGAAGCTGATCGGCTACCATGCACAGCTGCACCAGATTTTGCACTCTCCAGTTTTGGTAAATCAAGCCCCCAAATAGAGGCTCCAAGAATCCATGAAAATCAGTCTCTGCATGGAATTTGCATATTCTCACCATGTTTTTATAGCTTTTCTCCATATTCCTGGAAATACCGTATTTATCGGCGTATAACACGCACTTTTTTCCCCTTAAAATCAGGGGAAAGTCGCAGGTGCGTGTTATACGCCGATACCATGCGATCCCGAGCTGTCACAATCTTAAAATCGCCGACCGCGATTTGAAAATGGCGCCGCCGGCGCCGAAATACACCGAGCCGATCCTCGGCTCTTTCCGGCGGCTCTCGTTTACTTTCGGCTCCACTCGTAGTCCCGAGCGGAGCTATCCGAACCTACTCGGCTAGGTTCGGATAGCTCCGCTCGGGACTACGAGTGGAGCCGAAAATGAACGAGAGCCAACGGAAAGAGCCGAGGACTGGCTCGGTGTATTTCGGCGCCGTCGGCGATTTTAAAGCTCAGGATAGGGGGTCGAAGCGAAGGCTGCACTGGGGAAGGCTGCACTGGGGAAGGCTGCACTGGGAAAGGCTGCACTGGGAATGGCTGCACTGGGAATGGCTGCACTGGGGAAGGCTGCACTGGGGAAGGCTGAACTGGGGAAGGCTGCACTGGGAATGGCTGCACTGGGGAAGGCTGCACTGGGGAAGGCTGCACTGGGGAAGGCTGCACTGGGGAAGGCTGCACTGGGAAAGGCTGCACTGGGAAAGGCTGCACTGACAAGGCTGCACTAACAAGGCTGCACTGGGGAAGGCTGCACTGACATGGCTGCACTGACATGGCTGTACTGACATGGCTGCACTAACAAGGCTGCACTGGGGAAGGCTGCACTGACATGGCTGCACTGAGAAGGCTGCAATGATGGGCATTTAAATGTAAGTTTTTTTTCCTTCAACTTCCCTCCTAAAAGTTTTTTTTCCTTAAAATTCCCTCCTAAATTGGGGTGCGTGTTATACGCCGGTGCGTGTTATACGCCGATAAATACGGTATATACATCATGATAATAGGGTCTGACACAATAATTTCCAGTAATTGTTTTATCCATTTTCAAGTGCTATAAACATTGTAACCGATTACGCCAAAGTTATCCTATCCCCTACCTCAAGGGTCTTCAAACTATGGCCCTCCAGTTGTTCAAGAACTACAATTCCCATCATGCCTAGCCTTGTCTGTGAATGTCAGAGTTTTACAATGCCTCATGGGATGTGTAGTTCCACAACAGCTGGAGGGCCGTAGTTTGAGGATCCCTGCCCTACCTGTTGGCTCTGACAGGTGCAGGAGACAATATTCTGAGGAATAACAACAGATATACACAGCCAGGCTATCAAGCAATGTAATTTTGCCCCTGCTGGTGTGAAATAATATAAGCAAGGTCCATAATGACATGGATGAGCGAGTTTGGGGTGGAGGAACTTGACTGGCCTGCCCAGAGTCCTGACCTCAACCCGATAGAACATCTTTGGAATGAAGAGTGGAGTGGAGACTGTGAGCCAGGACTTATCGTCCACATCAGTGTCTGACCTCACAAATGCACTTCTGGAAGACTGGTCAAACATTCCCATAGACACACTCCTAAACCTTGCAGAAGAGTTGAAGCTGCTATAGTTGCAAAGGGTGGGCCAACTCAATATTGAACCCTACGGACTAAGACTGGGATGCCATTAAAGATTAAAGTTCATGTGCATGTAAAGGCAGGCGTCCTAATACTTTTGATAATATAGTGTATCTATGATTTCCCTCCATATAGAATGTCATGACTAAGATGAAATTGGTGTGTGTTGGGGAATTAACAATTGACACCTCAGTGGCTTATGTTTATTTATTTATTTTTTATTTCTAAAATAATTTGTGTCTCTGAACCTTTATTATTACTAGATATCATTTTTTTTTTAAGAAAGCAGTCAGAAACTCTTGTCCATTAAGCCCTGGCATAAGAATAGTTTAAACCATGGAGATAAAATAACTAACCAGATGCTTAAAGCTGTATGGGTAAATGCAGCATAATAAATAATCTGTATTAACTACTTTCTATTCTGTATTCATAACTGTTCTTTCATCTTTAATGATACTTTATTTATACTATTAAAACATACCATAAAAAGAGTAGAAGTGATGGGCAGAATGGAATGAGCTTTACGGGGCTCTGAATTACAATTTACTGTTCAAATTGTGCCTATACAATATTTGAATGCAGCTGAAAATAGAAGTCCTGGACAAGGCAATACAGAAAGAAAGAAAGCAGTCCATAAATCTCCAATTGACAAACATCATTCATTCCCAAGCTGATCCCTTTTCATGATCACTTTATCATTTAATGGTAGTTTTCCTGGCAATTCCACAGAAGGCAGTTTAGTGATTGTGTGCATTAGCACTCTCATAAAGCCAAGATAACAGGAGATGGTGTGAATGGAGAGCACACAGGTATCATCCAAGAAGATCAGGAGTTCTTTGTTTGTTTTCTATCTCTTTCCATCCTTCCCAACCATCACATCAGTTCCTTCATTGTTTTTTTATTCCACTTCTATTTCTACAGCAATGTTTACCTTTTGCCATAAATAAGCATTACTCTGAAGATCATATAGTAGAATAAAGATCTGAAACCTTACAGGAAAGAATGACTTGGCAAACCAATTCTGACCTTTTCTGTGTTACTTGCTTAAATCTTCTTATTTTGTCTGATATTTTTCAAGGCCAATTTTCAAACTTAAAAAAAAGGCATGCTATGGGACACATGTACCAATTCAAAAAAATTGCTTTAAAAATTATGGTTTTGCAGGGAGTAGGTCCTTTAATGTGGCTTAAAAGGCAACATTGAAACACAAATCTTATTATATTCTTGGAAGATTCCTTAAAGAGGGAGTCCACCTGAAAAAAAATCATTAAAAGCCAGCAGCTACAAATACTGCAGCTGCTGACTTTTAATAAACAGACACTTACCTGTCCAGGAGTCCAGCGATGTCGGCAGCCGAAGCCGAGCAATAGCTCGGCTCTCAGCTGCTGCCACCGCCATTCTCGGTGAGGGAATAAGGAAGTGAAGCGTTGCGGCTTCACTTCCCGGTTCTCTACTGCGCATGTGCAAGTCGCACTGCGTGTCCTAAGTGGTCCCCGCTATCTCCTGGGACCTGTGTGTTTCCCAGGAAACAGCGGGGGGGGGTGCAGGAGGGGGCGTGACTCCCGCAGGAGTCGATTCCCGGGAAAGTGGGTGCAGATACCTGTCTAATACAGGTATCTGCACCCCCCTAAAAGGTGCCAATTGTGGCACCGGAGGGAGGGAGGAATCAGATGAGCGGAAGTTCCACTTTTGGGTGGAACTCCGCTTTAAAGTGTTACTAAACCCACAACACTAAAATCAGTCTGTATATGCAGTAAAGCATGCTTGTTATACTCACCAGGGCCGTCTTTAATATTGATTGGACCCTGGGCAAACCGCTATTAACATATGAATGCTGGTTATTTATATGTAAACACAGGGTCTGCAGGTGAGTCATCTGTACAAAACAATAGGACAGAGCTGGGCAGCATTAGTAGCAGCACTTCACACTGAGATATCAGGACACAGCACAGGACTAAAACTTCAAGGGACAAGGGAATTTAAACTGGGATAGTTGGCCTGTATGAGGCAGTTGCTTTGGGCCCCACAGCAATGACAGGGCCCAGGGCAGCTGCCCCTTTTTCCCTGTCTTAAAGACGGCCCTGATACTCACCGTGGAACCTAAGAGGTTAATCCTCTGCATTGTGTAAAAAGGCTGTGTGATCCTGTCTTCTCTGGTCATCTCCTTCCACTGTCTCCAAAGAATAACCTGATATTCACAGAGCCAGGGGACAGGCTGCACATGCTCAGCTTGGTGTGTATTGCTAAAGAGTGTTTTTGGGGGGAGAGAGTCCATGTGATCATCACAGGGCCAATCAGCACTGTGCCGATGAAGGGTCAGGGGTCCTGCATTCTCATTGGACAATTGTTGGAGAATGAAAACTCCTCCTACAAGCTTTAACCAGATACCCATAAAAGTCACAAGACTGCTCTAACTACTGATGAAAAGGGGGATTTAGCAGTTTATATTTACTAAAATAATTGCATTTCCATGTTCTGTGTACTATGGGAGACCAGATATAGTGAATGCAGGCTACTGGGTTTAGTAACACTTTAAAGCTACATGCGAAGCTGCAGATGCAGTAGGATATACTCTCTTAAAAGTGATATTTTGAGTTGATAAACAATGGTATGAGATCTGTTATTTGAAATGGTAACAGTACTGGTGCTAAATCACAGATTCCCATCAGTTTCCTTTTATTAATAAAGGGACCATGGATATCATTGACCCAATATTTTCTAGTGCAATTTGCGAATATGTCAAATATCTACGGGGCAAAATCATTGTGGCAGCAGGTTGCCATGTCAGAAAGTCAACATTGTCAGGCATAACAATGTAATCCAACAATGTTGGATTTACATCGGGAAGGAGGGGGAAGCTTTTTTTTAAAAAAATAACTTTTTTACCAGCATGGGTATATTTATTTACTATTTTCCTTTTTTGTGACTGAGTGACAAGAGGTACTGTGTACCCCATAATAATTTACATGGGGGGGTGAATATCTCAGAGCCCAAAAAGTCCTCCCAGCAAGACCCCACATCACTTTTGACAGACTTGCAGAAAACTGCAAAGTGTTACATGCCTGGATATGGGTCTTTTATTAATGCATAGGGGAACCCCACACAATTTTTTTTCCAAATGGCACGCTGGTCCCCCAAAAACAATTGAAAATCATTTACTTCAAGGGTGAGAGCGTTTACAAAGAAACAATACCAATTGTGGAGAATGTACTGGGTCGATCAAATAGAATTAGACCTATGCTGTCTAAATTGGCTGTACAAATAGTTCAGTCAAGATGATGAAATTATCGATTAACTGAATAAATAATTTTAAAAAATATATTTTTTTGGCCTGTTTATCATTTTTCTCTGCAAGATTCGCTCAACTTTTGGTCAGGATTCAAGCATTTTTCTAATTAGATTCTAATGGGAATCCTGAGTGGAAGTTATGTGAACCTTGTGTGAAAATGAATAAACAGAAATCTTTATCTAGAAAAGTGCATAATAAAAAATCACAGTAGATAACAGCAAAAGAAACAGTTGTAGTTATGAGGCAAGTTGCCATTGTAGCGTTAGATACAAGCAAGAGAGTAAAGTTAAATATTTTAGTAGCAACTAAGCTTTATTAACTAAGCTCTAGTTAGCCCAAGATGATATAATGAAAAAGCTGAAACATGATCTCTATTATATAATTATTGTATCAGGTTACAAAGATTTTGTAACCTTTACAACCGCAACTAATACTTTTAAAATACTTTTTGGTTTGGGATGACAGCGGTTTAGGTTAGTTTATTAATTTCCTTTTTAGACAGATCTGTGCAAAGGCTTAAGCCTCCCTTAAAGGGGAAATAGTACTGCTTATAAATACCCTTATTTAAATCTAATTGTTACAGTGGCATTATTCATGTCTGAATACAAAAACATTTTGCATCCTTTATATTTTGCAAATAGATTATAGCACAACTGTTCTGCTGGAACAATACAAACAGAAGGTCACCAAATACTAATCCCCGATTAAAAATAAAATGTCTGCCTTGTGTTCTTTCCCCCAAAGCACAACAAAATGGAAATGGAAATGTTTCTGTGAATACAGAAAAATCATTGGGATATATTTTATTTCTAATTTTCTGTAAGAATACTTGTTTTTTTTTATGAGAACAACTCGAGTCCTTAACATATGGGAAGGTTTCAGTTCATGCTGTCTTAAGAAAACTGTTTAAAGCTGATACATATTTTATTTTAAGTAAGTGTGTTTGTATTTTTCTTTTGATGAAGGATCCCCATGGGATTTAAAACTTACTTCATCAGTATAAAAAGACTTTTACAAAGTAACAAGGAAACTATCTGTTTTTTTTTTAATGAGTCAAAAAGCAAAACAGAAAGCACAATACAGTAGCAACCAACGAACAATAGTCTTTCATTGTTTTTATTGCTCTAAATTGGTGTTCTGGGTAACTCAGCTTTGGGTATCACCTTTGCTCTGTACCTGGCACACAGATTAAACTTAAAGCGGGGGTTCACCCACACCGCCAAAAAAAAAAAATATTAAAAGCCAGCAGCTACAAATACTGCAGCTGCTGACTTTTAATACATGCCCACTCACCTGTCCCAGGGTCCAGCGATGTCGGCAGGGGACACCGAGAACCAGCTCGGTTCTCGGCAGCTGCCGCCGCCATCCTAGGTGAGGGAATCAGGAAGTGAAGCGTTGCGGCTTCACTTCCCGGTTCCCTACTGCGCATGCGCGAGACGCGCTGCGCGTCCCTAGTGGTCCCCGCTCTCTCCTGGGAGCTGTGTGTTCCCAGCAGACAGCGCGGTCGGGACGGAAAGAGGCATAGACTCCTATGGGAGTCTATGCCGGAAGTGGGTGCAAATACCTGTCTTAGACAGGTATCTGCACCCCCCTCCCCCCTGAAAGGTGCCAAATGTGATACCGGAGGGGGGGAGGGTTCCGAAAAGCGGAAGTTCCATTTTTGTGTGAAACTCCGCTTTAATATCCTTTATTAAGGGAGGTACTGTGTATTATTGCAAACAGTGATTGTGTACAGTTATATTAGGCCTTTTGCACAATGTTGCCTAAAACTCATCATTTTTAGGTTCATGTGATTTTTCTTTTTGTTTTGTTTTTTACTGATCTTCTGTAAATGCAACCCATTGTTTTCAATGAGCCTGCACACACAGTCACATAAACATGCATTGCTTATAGATAGTTTAAAACAAAAACAGAAATCTGAGTTGCTGGTTAGTATTTTATATGTGTATGTGTAAATACACACAAATATGTGCATGTATGTGTGTAAAATGTTAGTTTGAAGAGGAATAAAATTATATTCTGCAAGCTTAAATTCATTTTACTCATGTGCGCGCATATGTGCATATACGCACAAATATGTGCAAGTACATGCAAAATAAATGCAATACATTTTGACCAGAAATGCTGATGTTTAAACATCAGTTCCATGTGCAAGCACCTTTAAAGTTTTCTTATGAGTTTTGTGTAATCAAATGTAGCAGTGCTAGTACACTATTGACTACCAATGGAGTGCCCAGTATTCCTAGAAATTGTTTATCATTGGACTATCCTATAAAATAAAGATCATCTTCGTATTTCCACTCCGGCTCATGAATGGTAAAACTTCTCTGAATAGCTAGCTTCAAAACTTCAAAATGGCAAATTAAAAAAAGACACCTTAACACTTTTGAGCTGTATAACTCCATAGATCATTTTATCTAAGGATAGATTGAAAAAGCAGTAACTGGGAAGTCCAAAATATGCCCATATGTAATTAGGAGAAGTTTTAGGTTTAGGCATTTACTTACCTTTTTACTTATACTGTGATCATATGTTCAGTCTTAGATCAGAGCAGATCACACAGATATTTAAGGATCAATCTGCCCAACAATCATTCACTGATAGGTGCACATCTAAAATTATTCCTAATTTGTGGAGATTTCATATTAAAGGGTATGCGTAAAACTTGAATACACCAATTCAAATATGTTGAAAATATCAACAATTTTCTTTTTTTCAAGTGATTGTACAAGTGTCCATCAACACAGTACTTAATGTATACTTGAATTAAAAAATTGAATATTTGCTTTCTTATAGAGGCATCTGGAAATATTATTTGTGCCTAAGTGGAACCCTTAAAAATAAAATGCACATTTCATATCAAATTCCTCTAACAAAACAACAGTGCTCCTCCTGTGCCTGTGCATTTCTGTCCTGTAGCCTCACAGCTCTATTAGCCTTGCAGTGTAAAAGAATCTGAGGTACTTCTGCCTCTCACTGCTACTCTCACAAAATTTGGAGTAAGATTTGATGATGCCATTACTGTGCTGCTTCCTGATCTCCTGGCTGGAGAGAAATCTGTACCCAAAGACCTGCAGTGCAAGAATCTCTCTGCTTCTGTTTCATTATTTCTGCAGATTGTCTCCTGCTCCTTTTTTATAATTTCTCTTCCAGTAATCAGAGCACAATTCATTGTAGTGGATACTCTGACATGAGGAAGCAAAGCTATCTTTAAAAAGATAGGTCCATAGAGACACAGTACAAAACAAGTTGTGGTATGTCAATAATGGGGAAAAATCAGTTGCATGGGGAGTCTGTTGACTATACTGGTAACTAAGCCTTTGCCATTTGCTTGCTATTTTGGCTACATCTTGCACAGTTCAAGTCCTAACACACAGGTCTAAACAAAAAATATCTAAACCAACAGTTTTTTTTATTGTTCTGGTTTGGATAAAATAGAGAAGGGTTAAAACCCCTGAAAGGCTTTTTTATCTTCCCATTGGGGAGATTTTCCTTCACTTCCTGCCCAATCAATGGAGGGAATCTCTTCAAATTGAATTAAATATTTTCTTAGACAGTTGTCACCACAACCAGTGTCCACTTTGGAAGATTTCTCTTCTATTCCTATTCTTGTAGCATATAAAAAAATGTGGATTTTCCCTAATTTTTAGAACAACTAGAAAAGGTGAAAAATAAACCAATACAAACTTTAAACAAATACTAATAAGATATCTCACACTGACACAAAACCATATTTATGTAATATGAAATAAATAAAACAAAGCACAAATACATGTTCTCTGAGCAATGATAAATTCATTTGATAGAAGCATCTTAAACCTTTAAATGTTTATGATACCTATGTTACCTAACATATTTCTGAAAGAGTCACATCTTTTCTATATAACTTGTTATCCTGTTATTCATTGTACTTTAATGGATGACTGCCCCTGGCAGGGATTACCCTCACCCTCCCCAACCTTTCCCATCTTCACATTTTGCTTTATTTCAAGCCAATAATACATATACAGGACCATTTGAGCTGAAGCATTAACAACATATAAAGAGACCCTCCAAGTTGGGACTTGCTATCCACATTAAGCTTGTAACCGAAGCAAAATATAGAGTTGACCAAAACATAGTAAACACATTCTATGACACATGATATACTAGTTTTTCTTATGAGATTCCCCCCTTACTTTTCCTTGAATGCTTTTTATAAACTGATTCCCTGTTACTGTGTTAGTAACGAAATAACAAGGTAAATGGCCATATGATAATAACCCACTCATATGATCATAACCCAGTAATCAGAAACCCCTTTCTCTCTCCCCATGCTTTAGAAAAATATAATAATGTAATATATATATATATATATATATATATATATATATATATATATATATATATATATATATTAATTACATATATTTAGAAAAGTAATGGTAAAGCTCTCTTCTAGGCATCAAGAATCATCCCAATCTAAAAGCCCCTTTATTTACCTAAATCTGTGGTCATGTGACACACTGGGTCCTGAGTCTTCTTCCTTCTAGACTGCAGCATGGGAGGGTCTCACAACGCTGCCTAGGAGACGTGGACACTTCCTATTGGCTTTCCAGTGGCAGGATTAGACAGTGTGGGACCAGAATGTAGTACTTTATTACCGCTCTTAAAAAGGTACTGATGAGGGACACCCGACATAGGACTCAGGTGAGTGGAAATAGAGTTTTAAAGCTTTGTTAAAAAAAAAAAGTAAAAGAGGTGGGGAGGGGCAGGGTTAATTTGCCTGGGGATGGGCTTAAATTAAAAATATGTCTTAACAATATAAGATACCTATATAACTACGGTATTTAATATTTGACTGATAACATGTCCTCAAAAGTCCAAGAGAGCTGACTTATATGACTATACAAATAAACATTCACAATCTAATAACTGATAACCAAAGATTTGCCTCCCCAGGGGACACCTGCAGGCTATTAATAAAGATTCTGTTAACCAGTGCCCGTCTGGCCTATAGCAATTTGACGGCCGAGCAGGACTTTCAACGTTCAGGGTGAACATCATATGACGTCCTCCCAGAACGAGCATCTCGTGCAGCCGCGTGGCAGCGCTGCAGGTGCAATTTGCCTTTGACTGTGTCTCCCGGACACAATTGATGATTGATCAATGTACTGGCCCGCTGCTGGAACCATGTGATCACTGTGATCAATCACAGCAGATCACATGACAGTTGTAAACAATGGATTCCTTACTTTCATGCCATCCATTGTGTACAATTGTGTTGCTAGCTGTGATTGGTCACAGTGATCACATGGTACAGACAGGGCCAATCACAGCCCATATGTACCATATAATTAGCTGTGGCCAATCACAGGTATTCACAGCAAAACAAACTGAATTGATTTTTTTCAGTAAAATACTTGCTTATAGCAATTCAATTCATTGCTATAAGCACTCATAATGTATATAAAAAAAATACTGATTACTTACTCAGAGTAGTACAATGTTATTATAGTAATGTTTTATTGCTCTGGTCACAGTGTGTTAAAAAAATGTAAAAACAAAAGAAAAAAAATGTAATAAAAAGAATTGAGAAAAAAATATTATTATTTTTTTTCCGTACTGTCACCAGTCAGTATCCCTGTTCACCGCCACACCAGTTATATGATGATGCTGTACTGCACTGGTGACAGTACAGTATGTAAAAAAAAAAATTGTTCCTTTTTTTTTTATTACTTAATTTTCCAAAAAATTATGACAAAAAATTACAACAATCTCGCCATACTTCTTACTAAATACCTTGGGCTGTCTGCTTTCTAAAAAGGGGTAATTTGTGGAATATCTGTACTGTCCTGACATTTTTGGGCGTCATGAAATGAGAATGGCCGTCAGTACATCAGGATTGATCACTTTTCAGATATATGCCATAGTTTGTGAACTCTATAACTTTCCTAAAGACTAAATGATATAGTGATTTGGGCTATGTTCACCAAAGAAATGTAGAAGAATACATTTTGGGCTAAATGTATGAAGAACAATTATTTATTTGAAAAATTTTATAACAGAAACAAAGAAAAACACTTATTTTTTTCAAACTTTTCAGTATTTTTTTCTTTTATTTAAAAATAAAAAAAAAACCCAGTGATGATTAAATACCAACAAAAAAAAATCTAGTTGTGTGAACAAAATTGTAAAAATGTATTTTAGGTACAGTGTTGCATGACCGCGCCATTGTCATTCAAAGTGTGATAGCACTGAAAGCTGAAAAATGGCCTGGACAGGAATCGGGTGAAAGTAAAAGTATTGATGTGGTTAATCCTGTCCTCACAGTCAAAATTCTGACTGTGGTAAATTATTTTAAACTGTATTGTGATGGTAGGAATCCTCCTCCTCCTGTTCAGCCATCCTCAGCCCTGGTGCTGTATTCAGTAGTTTATTAGCCTTCATACACAGACCATACCAAGCACTTATTCTGATTTACAGTAAAATGACAAGGTTTTTTTTTTTTTATAAGCCATTCTAAAAGCACTACATGGGAAGTGTTTATTCACACGATCTCGTCAGGGGAAAAAAACAATGTTATGTGCATTTTATTGGTGGGAATAAAAGTGCTTTGGGAAATAGGAATATTTATATGCAAGTCATATATTATGTCAAAATATAGCATGGAGCCAATGTGTATTTATCTTGTACCCATATTTCTTCCAAAACATGAACATTCGTGGTAAACGAAGCAAAATATGCAACATTTTACAGAGATGTATCTGCAAGGCGAAGCTCTTCTTGCACGTGTTTGTTTTGATGTACAATTCAAGCACATATTCCAAATTTGTAAAAATCACCCCCTATGTGCAGAAGTCAAATTAAAAAAGGTGATAAAAAATGTTGCTATCAAACTATTCAAAGCAATCAGTCATTCAATTCAATGAAATAGAAATCAGATTTTGCCAGATAGAAAATCTGTCAGGACAAGCTATCATGCAAAAATCAGGTCTACTGCTTTCCATGAAGTGGATGCATACTTACATTTTTCAAGCTTGTTCACAGTATTTATGGTGAAAACTCTAGAGATCTACAACTTTGGGTTTATTATTGTTCTTACACCTAAGCGCTAATAAGTACAATCAGTCAGATTTTATCTTGTTTTGATTTGACATTAGTGGAGGGAAATGTATTGGTTACATTTAGTTACCATACCTAAAGTGCATGTCATCCCTCAAGTACATGCAAATACATTTCACAGCGTCTTATCCCTGTAAAAGTGCTACAAGTACAGAAAAACCACAATATCACTGCCAGAAATACAGTGAGCTCCTAGCTTTCTGTTTGCTCTGAAAACACATTGGGGTTGACTTACTAAAACTGGACAGTGCATAATCTGGTGCAGCTCTACAAAGAAACCAATCAACTTACAGGTTTTTTTGACAAAGCTTAAAGTGGATGTAAACCTCAATTTTTTTTTTTTATGAAGACCTCTACCTGGTACAGTAGAGGATGTCAAGTCATCTGTGCCCAGTCTTGCCGCAAAGAGGTAATCCAGCTCTAAGCAATCCTCTTTTTTCACTAAGATAAAAAAACACATTCCCCACTGTTGTATCTGATTTCCTTATCTCATGAGCGAGCATAGAGAGAGAGAGAGTGTTACGAATCCAGCCGGCACCAAGTGTATAGCACATGCGCAGGAGTGACAGGGGCCCTGAGCGTACTGCTTCTGCCCAGAACTAGCTCTTCTTCTCCCGTGTGCACATTTTTCACTCCCCAGTTGGGAGGTTTGTCATTGCAATGCTGCCTGGCCAAGGGGAGTGTAGAGGTGGGCGGGGAGTCTTGTGATGTCATGACTCTGCCCACCGAGCGCTGGAAAATAGACCCGCCCACCCGATTCTGAGTTTTGCGGGGATCCAACTGCAGAAGGGGGTGACATTTCGAAGGTAGGGATACATGCAGGAGGCATGTATATACATATACATGAATAGTATGCCATTCGTTTATAAATGATGAGTGGTGAGTTTTCATCCACTTTAATTGAACAAGATTAAGTTAGAAGCTGAAAGGCTACCATGCACAGCTGCACCAGATTTTGCACTCTCCAGTTTTAGTAAATTAACCCCAGTGTGTTTGCTGCTCTGAAATCCCAAACAGTGTTTTCAGCCCCTCCTGCTGGACCACAGAACTCTCTCTGACTCTAGACTCTGTCTATCTCTCACCCCTCTCTCTCCCAGTTCACATGCATACACTGAGAAAATAATGCTGCTGGCTCAACGCAGTCCGCCTACAGACTTTGGGGTTGATTTACTAAAGGCAAATAGACTGTGTACTTTGCAAAGTGCAGTTGCACTCTGCAAGTGCAGCTGCTCCAGAGCTTAGTAAATGGGAGGAAGCTCTGCTGACCTCCATTATCCAATCACGTGCAAGTAAAAATGCTGTTTTTTTATTTTCATGGATCCTGCTTTTCTGGGGGGGGGGGGGGTTTCACCTTCCTCTGGATCAACTGTGGGTATATGGGATTGTTTGATATTTTTTATTTTATTTATTTATTTATTTATTTATTTATTTTTATGGTTGAACTAGATGGACTTGTGTCTTTTTTCAACCTGACTAACTATGTAACTATGTAAACTTGTGATACCTGGGCATACATTTAAGGAATTAACATTTGAGAATTTGAATTCTATTCAATAAGGTGTCTGAGTACCTTAAGTCATTGTATGAAAATATTACTACAATAAACACAACAATACAGTACATTTTTAATCGAACTGTGTAAAAGTAGCAATCAAAAATAATGTTAACCTGCTTAGGTTGTCATCAACAGGGGGCAGATCAAACTTACTAAATGTTTCCCAAACATGTGGGATGAAAGGGCATGTTTTCCAAATGTACATAAGCGATTAGTGAGGCATTTGCTTTGCTAACCATTTTATTGCTGCAAAATGAACATTTTAAAGTGTATAAAAACCCTTATCTTCTCTCTTTTTTGCTTCCTTTTGAGCTGGTAAATATACCATTGAGAGCATTTTTTAAATCTAATAAATAAGTACAAAAAAGTACACAAAATTTAGAGATGTCCTTTACACACTTCCTGTGTTCCTGTGTCTCAAGGAGCCTGATCGAGCTTTCTAGTTTGTACCTTAGCATTACAAGCAGTGCCTATGCTTTGGAGTTGAAGATAGTTGAACAAGTGGTTAAGTTGTTTAGAAAATGGGTAGGGCTGACACTCAGCCTACAAAAATGCTATGTGCTCTCAGGCCACAACTGAAAATGAAGTGCTTTCTGGGTGATAAACAGGTATTTTTCTATACTTGCAGTGTCTTACAAATAACACAGCTGGGGAAATGTGTATGTATTGCAGAGATGTAATAAAAATGACTTTCTGGACATTGTGAAAGCAGAGCAAGTGCTCAGTAATACCCCAACTTGTATCAATTTGTGTTTGTCGTTTTACTAACCTTAATTTATGGAGATTAAGGTTATGTATAACAAATAATCTAACTTTATCAATTTATCCAGAAAGTGTATTAAATAAACGTTTTGTCTTTCTCTTTGAAAACCTCACTGTGCTGATTTAATCTGCCCCCTGTGTCAATCTTCCATTATGTGTCCTCTTTCAGAAAGTGAAAACAACTGATCTCCCACCAAGTCACATCTGCTCTGAGTCCATATTATAGCAGACGAAAAAAAATGACACCCTGAACCCTATAAACCAATAAAGATTGTCTGATTTGGTTTGCCCCTGTTGTTACCAAGCAGGCAACCCACTGGGTTAAGGACTGGTGACATCTGTTTAAAAAATGCCAGGAGTTAGAGGAACAAAAAGGTAATAAATCAACTCTATACAAGGTGCTCTGCGGAATTCATAATCCCTTCCACTCCAGAGTGCAACACGAAGAGTGCCTTGGCCAGAAGTGCCTCGTTCATGTTCAACTTGTAATAAGATATGGATTTTTTAATTTGTGAAAAATAGGAGCCATAAACTAAAATATTAATAAGGCAATAAGGTATTTCTGAAATGAATTTATGTACTGGTACACATTTCAAAAAAAAAATCTTAATTATTGCTGTGAAAAGTGCTTGTTTGTAGCCATATTTCAGCAACAGAAAAAGAGACTGTGATAGGAAAGGTTATTGCTGCTGTTGTTATGTGCTGAATATATATAACCCATAGCTGTCAATTATCCCCAATTTCCTAGGACACTCCTAGGTGTTGGAGATCTACCGCTAAAAAAATCCTGGATTTTAAAAACAGAAATTCAAATGCCATATTCAGTCCAGATGATCTACTTTTTTATGTTAAATGCTTAACTCCAGGTAAATATAAAAATAACACTATTTAATCTATTTATTTATTTGTTCAGAAATCATCAAATAGAGCTAGTATAAGTACCTCAAAGCCATATCTGTATTAAATATTAATTTTAGGCAAACTGCTAAATACACAGATAAAACACCTATATGAGAGCTGTCTTGCCTGCAAAAAGGATTTGTATTTCTGTCCACCAGTCCTGAGATATATGCAGCTCAGCACAGTACAGCCAATTCTAGCAGGGGAGGGCACCTGACCTTTCTCTGCTGCAGTTTAATTTTTACTGACAGGTCTCCTCTCAACCATGTGACTGTACAGTGAAAGGAGAAGAAGCACACTGATGAGCTGACATAACTGTTGTTATGCTCTCTCCCCCAATCAGCATTTTTTTTGCTCTCCAGCACACCTGATTGGCTGCTTGTGCTACTTCGCATTCCCCCTTTCAGCTTTACAGCCTGTGCAGCAATATACAAGAGACTGATACCAAGTCAAACGCAAGTACCAGTGTCTCCCAATTAAACTACATTGCATTTCACAGTGCTTTGAATTGGCCTATTTAACAGGTAAGAGCACAGAGATGTCTTCACTAATGTGCGGATGTTCCTTCAATGTCTCCTCAGCAAGCTGAGGGAAGGGAGATAACACTACTGTATTTATCCACTGTATAACTCTAACTTTTTACTGAGAAATAAACAAAATCCTCTTCAGGTCAGTTATATGCATTGCAAGTATTTTAGCACACTTATTTGCAGAGTCCAATCTACTACCATTGCATTGGAACCCAGGGCAAGGACAAGGTCGTTGCAGGAGGGGCAGTTGGCCTGGGCATAGTTTTTACTTGAGTGGGGGGCATGTCACATGGAAAGCTGCACCTACCTCATCACTGAGATCATATCTCTCTTATTACTGTCATGTGTTTTGGGAGGGCTGTCTGTGCAAGTGGGAATGGGAGGGGTCTGTATGTGTACAAGAGTGAAGTTTTCTGTGTACAGGTGGAAATTGGAGTGTCTGTGTGTGTACAGGTGGGGGGCTGTATGTGTACAGATGGGAAGGAGAGGGATGTTTGGGGGGAGGCTCTGCCAGGTAGGCTTCACTGGGACATGTGACTTCTATTGGCAGTCCTGCTTAATCTACCCAGGCACCACAGACCAAGGGCCTGGGATGAAGCATGGAAGGATGTTCTGTAATGTAAAAGAGGCATTTGAAAGCAAGACAATGGATTTTGACTTGCTATAGATGAAGCAGAGGGGTGTTGAACGCCCAGGTGCAAGCCAGATTCAGGAAAAGTCTCACCAGGAGAACATTGAAGGAGAAAGCCAAGGAGTGGAAATCAATACTCTTGGAAAGAGATCCTGGAGAAACCTAATCATTAGAAGGTAAGTGCCTGTAACAGCACAGTCCTACTGAATGCACCCTGATCTCCTATGGATAGCTATAACACAATAATCAATCAATTATTTGTTGATTATTAGTTTAATGTGGCACCAAGCATTTTCCCTAGGTGCTGTAACACTGAGGTGTGACCACAGTTGTATCCCCCTAGAGCAGTGATGGCGAACCTTGGTACCCCAGATGTTTTGGAACCACACTTCCCATGATGCTCAACTACACTGCAGAGTGCATGAGCATCATGGGAAATGTAGTTCCAAAACAACTGGGGTGCCAAGGTTCGCCATCACTGCCCTAGAAGCTGATTCAGATTCAGAACATGCTTTCCCAGCTATATGTTCAGTGTGCATTCTGCATCATCTATACCAGTGCGGCCCTGGGAAGTCTTGGGAAACTTTTGGCTTGTTGTGGTCTGGAATCTGCAAGCTGAAAAAGTTCACTCTCCATCAGATTGTAGGATTTCACCCACCAGAGCCAGTGTGAGAAGGATGGGGGGTGACTGCAGGAGGGGCAGTTGCCCAGGGTGTGTTGTGGCTAGCTCTGCAATCATCATAATGAACCACAGTCATGGAATATAAGAAAGTTGTAAGCATCTGAACGTCAATTTGATTTTTCTATTGATAATCCCAGAGTGTCTCTGGTCATGCATTCTGACCTATTCTTGTGCTACAAATGCCCCTCATTAGCCTCAGTATTTTACTTTTACACACAAACAACAAAGCAAAAAATAAAAATGTAAAGCCACAATACACATATAACAATTCAATACATAAAGATTAAGAAAAAACAAAGGAAATGTCACCTAAGCAGCTGACTGAGTAAAGTAAAGGCCTATTCACACTAGCAGACATTCTTTATGGGTGCGGGTGGACATTGTGCACATGTGCTGTGATATCTTGTTACGACAAATCGCAGACCTTTTTTTTTTTAACTTTAATAAAATGACACTTCATGTAACTCTATGCATGGCAGTGTTTTGCAAAGCATTTCCATGCATTGTTAACATTCTGCGTTGTGATAAAATGTATATATGCATCATTTGCAGACTGCAGTCTTTGCATAGGAATGGCGATGAGCAATGCTGCCTCATGAAGCCCAAACAGTAAACAAACCCTTAAGCTGCGTACACACGAGCGGAATGTCCGACGGAAAAAGTCAGACGGAAGCTTTTCATTGTCCATTCCGATCATGTATAGGCCTCATCTGACTTTTTTTTTTTTCGAAAATTCTGACGGACCTAGAAATGGAACATGTTCTAAATATTTCCAATGGACCCAATCCCTATCGGGAAAACCGCTTGTCTGTATGCTGTTCGAAAACCAACGCATGCTCTGAAGCAAGTACGAGACGGAAGCTATTGGCTACTGGCTATTGAACTTCCTTTTTCTAGTCCCGTCATAAGTGTTGTACGTCACCATGTTCTGGACGGTCGGACTTTGGTCGGACTTTGGGTTGACCGTGTGTAGGCAAGACCGCTTGAATGGAGTTCCGTCAGAGAAACCTTTGGAGTTTATTCCGAAGGCAAAACCGGACGTTTGTACGCAGCATTAGAGCTTTCAAAATGAAAAGTCAAGTAATTCTATTCCATAGATAGCATTATCAACTATGTAACTTAAAGAGGATCTTCAGTCTGTAAAAAAAAGTTAGCTGCTACAAAAGCTATAGCTGCTGACTTTTAATAAGCATGCACTTACCAGTCCAGGGATTATTAATATTATTATTCAGGATTATTCAGGATACTTATTATTTTTCAGGGATCCAGCGATGTCCTCACCATGGCCGGTCTTCAACGGCCTTCTGGTCTTTGGCCCCACCATTTTGAGTGTGGGAAGCAGGCTGTGACTTCCTGCAGCTTCACAGCCTGCTCCGAACAAGTCACACTGCACTTTCTGAATGGACCCGCAGCCCCTGGGGGGACAAATCTCTGCTTGATTTGCTTAGGCAAGGCGAGTGGAATTAGTTGTGGACACCTGTTAAAACTAGGAACCCGCTCCCTAAAAAAAAACTTTCAAATATGGTAGAGTTGGGGAGGAGGAGGAGGAAAAGCAGAACTTCCCTTTAAATATTCCCTTTTGCAAAAACACTGTCACTTTGCTCTACATGAAGTGTTAAAGTGTACCTGTGTCCAGCGTATGGGCACTAACCTATTTACATATTCTTAACAAACGGTAAAAGAGTTTTTAAACAAGTCATCCCTGACCTATCTAGTTGTTTCTAATGTGAATTTATTCATTTGCAAGAATCCTAAACAAAATCACAAAAAAAGATTCAACAGTTGTGTTTCAGACAGCTTAGGAACACCTGCTGTGTGTTTACAATAGAGGGATAGAGAAGCTGCCAAAATTCTTGTTCAACAGAAAGTAACAGGAAAAGAGCTAAGCTTTCAAAGCCTGTGTGGCGAATTTTAAATAATAATCTCTTCACAAAGTTTATAGCTGGTTGAGGACTTGTTTTAGGTTGCTTCTACTACTTGTTCAGAAAATGTTACAGAATAATTGTTATGTTAAGAATTCGGTTTAAAAGTTACCTTTAATTAAAAAATAACAAATACACATATTTTTGCAGGTAAAAATGTGCATTTATTATTTTTAAAAACAGGAGCTTCCAAGGTACTAAGCCTGCAATCTGCCCATACCTCTGTATGGGCTTTCAGTTACATAGCTGTAAGCAGTGTGAATGAACTACATGTGTGCTGATAAGTGCACTTGCAGTTCTTTTAAACTGCAAGTCTGTCTGCCAAGGTGGTGGTAGTATATTCATTGAATAATGTTCATCCATGAGTAACACAGCTGTAATAGAATTTCAGCAAAACATATATATCTGCAGTGTTTACTTATCTCTTTCCAAAGCTCTAAGTGTTGTTTCTCTCTGGTGCTTCATTCCTCTGTTATCAGCATGAGTCACAGTTTTCCTGACACATGAGACAAATTTGTGTCAGGAGGGAGAGGGGGGAGAGCTCAGAACAGAGCTTGTCTATTCAGAACACAGTTCTTCTACTGTGTGGAGGGGGTGTGTGCCTTTCCTCCAATCAGCTCTCACATACTGTAACTGCAATCTCTCCACCCCCTCCTCTGTGCTCCTGAGAGATGAAGAAATATTCTTAACACTATATGCACTTTTGTAAGGCTGTAGAGAAGCGGAGACTGCAGATAAACAAGTAAAACCTATGTAGGGAAATTTGTTTCACCTTTGTGTATCATCTGAGGCTGTTCACTTCACTGGGTATATGTGAGGGTTTACAACCACTTTAAGGGTGAATTATCCAGGTTAGGTTAAGGTTTAGAGCTTGGGTATGGGTTGATTGTTGGGGACAGGTAACACTTAGGGATATGATTATTTTATCATGTTTCATGTTTGGCCCTGTTCACTTCTTTTTAGCAAAAAAAAAATCCCTAAACCACTAGCTGAACAAGCAGGCAATGTGGGAATTAGTGTATATCTGTGACTCATATAGGCTGGTAATTTATAATAAACTATCAAAAAAGATCTTTTATTAATGCTACTACATTGCATACAAATTCACAAAAGTGCGCTGCTATCAAGAATTTGTCACATACTTAGAAATGAGAATAAGTAAGACTATGTTTTGAAGCTTGAATCAGAGTCATTACAGCTACAAAACAACCCGGATGATTAAATTTTACTTCCCCCCGAGGTCATTATGTGTTCAACAAGCCTTATCTAACTAATAATGAGATGTGAGTGTAATGGACTAAAACTTTTTGGATCTTTTTGATATATAAAAGTGCAATTGAAATCTACAGTAAAATTACAAGGAACATTAATTGAACTCAATTATGCTGGAATATCATTTTACACACTCCTTAGCTCTGTTTTATAACTGAACATGCACTTTATACTGCTCCCACACTTTCACTGAGTAGTATAACATCACTCAACATTTCTAGATACAACATCAAGGCATTATCCATCGTGACTCTGTTACCAGTGTAAAGGATAAAAGTAGTACCATTACTTATTACTTATATCAGCCAAAGTACTATATCCCATTTAAACAGTTTGGAAAAACAAGAAAGCACATACTAGTTAATGCAGGTTATGCTCCCACCCCTCCATGTCCCGATGTCAAATGTTTATTTTTGTATTAATATTTAATTTGCAAGGTTATCAAAATGCTGCTTATATGCTATGGCAATTAACACAGTATGAAACCCTTATGTTGTTCCAAGTAATGTATAGATGCTTTATTACTCATTATAACTCTATTTAGCTTAGGAAAATGTGTGTTATTGCAAAAGTATATGTATAATGCCGCATACACACGACCGGACTTTCCGTCAGAGTAGACTCTGACAGTCTTTCCGACGGAGTTCAGATGGAGTTCCGCTGAAACAGACTTGCCTACACACGATCACACCAAAGTCCGTTCGTTTAGAATGCGATGATGTACACTGGGACTAGAAAAAGGAAGTTCAATAGCCAGTAGCCAATAGCTGCCCTTATGTCGTTTTTGGTCCGTCGGACTAGCATACAGACGAGAAATTTTCCAGATAGGAATTTAGTCCATTGTAAAGATTTGAAACATGTTCTATTTCTAGGTCCGTCAGAATTTTAGAAAGAAAAAGTCTGATGAAGCCCACACACGATCGGAATGTCCGACGGAATTATTCCATCGGACCTTTTCTGCCGGAAAGTCCGGTCGTGTGTACGCGGCATTAGGCATATTTTAAAGGAAACTACTCATTAAAGAAGTATGTGAACTTCCATAGCCCACTTCTCAAAATTCTAAAAAAAAAAAAAAGTAGTTCACTGGCTGTCATGCTGCACTTCTAGCTTTAGAACTTTTTAAGTCACTGACCTAAAACAATAATACAGCACAATAAAGTGACACTAAATAATATGCTTATTTTCCAAAAATAATCTATACACAGCAAATGCTTATTGGCTCTGTAATCTATTTTTATGAGCTCCTGAATCTCCTCTTTTGCCCCTCACTTCTATCTCTTTGGAGTGAGTAGTGCATATTAGTTGCAGTCATGTGCATTCCTCTGTGCACACCACAAATCCAATAGTCTATCTCTGGAGCAAGCAAGAAAGAGTGGTCTTGTTCCTACATACAGTGGGACCCTGGAGAATGAACGTAGCCACCCTCTAACAGGAAGTTAGATCACAGCAACAAAAAAAGGAATTTGGAGATTTGGAAGAGGCTGAGAACAATAGGAGGTACTTTTTGTCACGTTAAGAGTTTAATGTAACTTGGGAGTATGAGTCATGACTGGTGTTCTGCATGCTTATTCCAGGTCAATGATTTTAAAAGTAATGAAAACAAAGGATCGACATGCACAACATAGTTATTATAGATAGCCAATGTAGGAATTTTTATTAGGTAATTTGTGAATTTAAACAGAGTAGCTGGACGTAATAGTTTTATAAGGAATAGGTAAAGTATTCTGTCTACCACTATATACTAATATTGTCCTTCAACCTCCAGTTTTTTTTTTTTTTTGGCGAGTCTTGTCTTTGATTACACATCTTTGCCAATTTTAAACTAAATTTTTTTACAGATGTGTGTGAATACCTCTCTAGGTCAGTCTCCTATCTGCATCTCTAAACAGGGGCGGTCATCTGCCAATTAATGGCAGCCGAAAACCAATTGTTTCACACAGATTGTTCCAATCATAAGTACCGGTAATTGTTGTATATATGTATATATATATATCTGTAGTGGACATTTGTATGTGAGCTATGATTAAGTGCTAAGTGAGTGTGAAACGCATTAGGGGTGATGCTGTTCCCCTCTATTTGTATTTTTAAACATGTGTTTATGGACTTGCTGAAATAAAGGTGATTTTACTGGATGTGGAATTCTTTTTTGCTCATTTAAATTTTTTATAAAAAAAGAATGATTTCAATGAAAATTTCAGCTGCCTGTATTTCTGGGCCTACTGGACACTTTGACATCTCATCTTTACTAAAGGTGATATCTGCTTATCTGCTTGGTTTGAATTGTCCAGTTTTGTGTTAGGACAAAAGTCATCTCTATTAGGTTTTGCCACTCGTAAATTCTAGTTTTTTGGGTCAAGAGAATAACAAAACAGAAGTGTAGTATTTTCTCCAATAAATGAGCATTCATTTGGGCTTTTTCTTCTATATAGCCCTTTTTACATCAGCCCAACCACCCTAGTACTTGAGCAACTGTAAAGAACCAAAGTATACAAATTTACAGATTGTTATGCAATGATATAATAAACTCATTAAAGTCCTGTTTGGACACATTGGTGACTTAAACCTTACTTAACTATAGGTCGTCGCTCAAATAAAAAGCAAGTAGTGATTAACTACAGACAGTTCTGCAAATTGTTTAAGGAGAAGCATACAGTTCTGACCAAAACATAAAAAAAAAAATTAAAAAAATTCTACTATCATTCTATGAATTCTATGAACTGACTTTAGATATGACAGATAATAACCTAAACGTTATGCTTAATCTTCAGGGAAAGGCGTAAAATGGATAATGGTTTGGCAAACAAACACAAGTACTCTAGCTTTCTGCAGTTGTTGCATAAAGTAGAGCACAGGACAAAAGTCTGAATTTATTACCTTCATCTCTTTTGCGTTTGTTATTCTCAGCATTAGATGATGTAATTCCCAGAATTCCACTGATCGAGTAAGAAGAACCTGCTGAGTCTGTGCTTACTGAGGAGACCTGAGTCACTGATCCAGTTGAAGCTGAAAGGAGCACAAATAAAACAAATTATACCAGCTCCAAAATGGACAAGGGGAAAATTAGGTCTACGTAACCATTTATTTTATACTTAGGAGTCAAGTTATGCAAACATGTTCACAATTGGAATCTTGTTTTTAAATGTGCCTGAAAGAAGAATTAGGAATGAAATAATTTTATTTATACCCACTAGGTACAAAAATAACTGATTGAATAAACAGTCTGTGTTGCCTATGTACAACCTACGTTTCCTTGCAGCGTTTTACTGACCGAAAGGCAGTTTGAATGTTGGAGACCGCATTCATGATTTTAAGGAATGACTTACAACAAGTGTGGTATAACTGCATTGGACAGCTATTCAAGCCAAATGCCTTGTCTCCTACTTGGTCGGCCATGGCAGTGTGTGCTGAAAAAAAGTATTGCATGCACTTCTCTTTTTTCAGCGCAGCGCAACGCAATGAAATCCATCGCCTTGCTCTGCGCTGCAGCCCATAGAACCTAATGAAATGTCACTGTTTGACATTTCAATAAAGTTAATTTAAAAAAAGTAAACAGTGCGATGCACCGTGAACGGCACTGCTGTCATCCTACTGCAGACCAGCAGCTGCGTTCTAATTAATGGTATGAACCAGCCCTAACACTGTAAAAGATACATTTGCCTAAGGCTGCTTGCAGATTTGGTATCGGCCTTATTTATACTTTACTTTTAAAACTTTATGTATTCTGTATTCATTCAGAAACATCTCTTTATTTTTAAATAACTGCAATCACTTTTGAAAACACAGATATACATTTTATACATTATTTTTAACCAATTAGTTTGTTCTGTTCAGCAAAAAGTAAATACGTAGGGTGACAGTGTATATGGACTGGTTAGAAGGAAAAGTATGGCCAAAGCTCTTTTGGCCATACTTCTCCTGTGAGTTACAGGAGTGCACTTAGTTCTGCACTCCTGTGACCTAGATTGAGCCAGCAACAGGCTAAAGCTCGCTATCGGATGACATCACAGAGCCAGTCCAGGATCTGCAGGGATTCCGACAATAATGTCATGATCTATGCAGATGCCTGACCAGCAGCTGGCTCAGAATCTCAGTGTGCCACTGAGAATCTGAGCCAGTCACTCCTGCCCCCTCCACAGCTCCAGTGAGTACTGGAGGGGCAGAGCACAGAGCAGTGACTGACAGCCACCTGAGAACTGAGCAATCAGTGGTCTTTGATCACTCAGTTCTCAGTCTTAGAGGCGGCAGGGGACAGCTGCATGCCCTAGGTGAGTATGAATGTTTTTTTTTTTTTTTTTAAACCTCACACTTCTCTTTTTATAAATTCATGTTAAAAGCACCTGCACATGATTAGTTATTTAAAGTAAATAGGAATTTGCTTTTACATGATTTAAAAATGAAAAGAATATTCAGCCTCATAGTCTATTGTAGTCTTTGCAAGCAATTTCCCCACTTCAATTATCACTTATCTGTGCATGTGGATAACAACCTTTCCTTTCTCTATGGAGAAAAGGGAATATCTCACCACATGTACCCTGCAATCACCTTTTAGCTATTTTAAAGAAAAGATTGCAGTGGTCCCTGGATGCACATCAATGAATCCGGGGATGTGCTGATGCCATGCCACATCTTTGTGCAAAATCTGTGTGTCTATGGCTATGGCCAGTCTAGAAGTGTTCAAAGATATACAAATGTAGTGCTCAACCCCAGACGTGCCGCTGAGAATAGACAAGTTCTCCCACAATAGTGCTGAGGCTCCCAGTCACAAGCACAGTTCCATGTACAATACTGGCTCAGTCTAGGGAAGGTCTTTTTAGAATTAATTGATGAATAACTTGAAACAGTAAATCCATTAAGGGTTTCAGGATTCTCCAAAATGATCAATAGAAGGACAATTTTCTAGAACAAATCCTTACAGCTGCAGGCACACATAGGTCCCACAGTAGGTCTTACTCACAATATCCCAGGAGCTGACTGCTACCCAGCTTCCATAGGTAGTTCCTCAGTGAGGCAGATAAAAGATACTTCTTCAGAGCAGGACCTCAGAACAGTGCCATTTAGCAAAATCCTTTTAGTAATCTTCTCCAGGCCCTCAGCCCAGCACCTGCTGAGGCCCAAACTGCAATTCTTCAGCACACTCTAGCTGCCTCCCAGGGGCAGCAGCCATAGGAGAATAAGAACCCTCCTAGCAGAGGAAAAACACTCTGCCCAGGCCTCCCAAACACGTATCACCTCCCCAGTCACCTTCTGCGTGTCCCCTTCCTGGGATTGGCTGAGGCACGATAAATATTCATAACTGGATGTTTTACTTTCCCTGCCCTATGTTTTGAAACCTTCTCCCAGAAGCAGGTAGGATAAATCAAATACCCAGCTCAGGAAGCCCTGACCAGACAGAAACAATAGATCATTGCTCCACTGACTATAGTGAGGCCAAATCAAGTCCAATCAGTATAATCAAACACAGCTGGACTCAAATGAAGGTGTAGAACCATCTCAAGGATGCTCAGAAGAAATGGACAGCACCTGAGTTATATATATGAGTGTCACAGCAAAGGGTCTGAATACTTAGGAACATGTGATATTTCATTTTTTCTTTTTTAATAAATCTGCAAAAATGTCAACAATTCTGTTTTTCTGTCAATATAGGGTGCTGTGTGTACATTAATGAGGAAAAAAATGAACTTAAATTATTTTAGCAAATGGCTGCAATATAACAAAGAGTGAACAATTTAATGGGGGCTGAATACTTTCGTCCCCACTGTATATGAAGTTCAATTGGGCTAAATTACTAAATGAGTTGAGAATTCTTCACAAAATAAGTTGTGTGAATATTTACATTGATTAGCCAGTCATTTGTTAAGATTATCAATACCTTTAGTAAATCAGCCTCAAGATACATTCACTAAGAGATCAACTAGAGAAATTGAAATCTGATTGTTGGCTGTGAGTGCACATTGAGCTTCCTTATAAATGTTTTCACTACCTTACTGAATAAGACCTTTTGCGTTTACCATAAGGTTTCTGGGTTTCCTCCAAGGACACAAAGTCCATGGAGTTTGTATGTTTTCCCCAAATTCACATAGGTCCCCTCCCATAATCCAAAAGTAGACCAGTAGGTTAATAAGCTTTTATTCAACTAGTCCTAGTGTGTGTATAACTATAGTAGAAACAACTTGTTAGCTCCACTGTGACAGAGACGGAGGTGAACCACTCAGTATTCTCTGTCTAGGGCTATACTCTCCTCTCAATATAATCAGCTTTATAAAAAAAAGAAACAATGCAATCTGAATGCCAGCAAATATATTGTTTTCCTTTACAACATACAAGTTTACATTCAAAGGCAACTACAATTTTTTTCTGTGTGGAATTTTAATAGAAATGCAACGTATTAATGTAAATTATATGCACATAGCAATAAAAACAACAATATTTCTGCTAATGGCACAGGTCAGGTCCCTTGTAAAATCACAGTTATTAAAGGACAAGTATACTTCCATTAAAGTATACTAACCTACCCTCCCTGGAGGTACTTCAGAGGCAGCTCTATAAAACTCAATGACTGCTTACTGCACAGGAGTAGCCAGTAGTAGGCAATATAAACCTTCATACCTGCAGCTTGTGTTTTTCACCTGATTAAGATTTGCATTGATCTTGTACTTTCATGGTGTCATGCTGCAACGTACAAATAGCCTATAGTAGAGTAAATCTTCACATTCCAGTGTCAGAAGTTTCTGTTTGTGTGCAAACATGAGGCATGTGGCATGGCACTGCACAGATTAATGCATAATATCTCTCTATAGTGAGAGAACTGACACTTTCTGTGAAGAAACTATATATTCCACAGTCCCTGGGTCTCTCAGTCTAGTGCTCCGCAGGGGAGAGCTAAACAGTAACTAGATCTGATACAGAGACAAACAGGCAGTGCATTCACAGAAAGATTGCCTTATTGAAATATTAGCACTCCCACATTTGTGATACAACACAGTGGAACTGGCAAAGCAAGAATTGAATACTGTGTGACCTGGAAAAGGAAGTTGTCTGGTCCTTTAGCGAATAGGGACAAGCTAGGTGAATGAATACATGGACATAGGGGAACCAATCAGCCATGACACTACAAACTGCAGCCACAACATGTGAGCCCATCATTACAAGGTAAGGAAAACAAACAACACAAGGAATATAACTCAATAACTTGGGGGGAAAAGGACTAACCCAACTGTTATGCCAAAATCCCTACAAATGCCAAACATACAATTGCATTTCCATTGGGACATTTTAGGTAAATACCATTTACAGTGTCTCACAAAATGTATATTTTTATTTTGACATCATAAATCCATAATCACCATCAAAACCACATAATGGCTGACATTTTGTACATCAGAACAACTTTTTATACTTTATACAGTATGTAGTGTACCCAAAATGTAACCCGGAGGGGAACATATGAAAACTACTTTGCACTTGATGTTTCTGTACATATCCCAAAGCCCTATGTAAAAAATGAAGTTAATGTAAAAATATACATTTTATGCGAGACAATACAAGGTCCCAAATGGAGATGGTATTGTATGCAAGGAATATAACTTTACTAATATCTAGTTACAACATTAACCACCTTTAACCTCCCTGGCGGTATGATTATTTAAGATTTTTGATGCTCAAAGTGGTACAATTCTTTTGCATAGAAATTTGGCGTTTTATATTGTAGACCTGTAATTCTTATGAATAACACGCTTAAATCTTTCCAAACAAGAGTCTAGTAGACATCCCGGGTGTGATAAAGTTTGAAACATGAAATCATAAATTATAATATAATAAATAACTATAAATAATTATAACAAATAATAATATAATAATAATAAAAATTATTCAATAATGTAATCAAATCAAAAACACTGACATTTTCTCAGTTGCAGAATTGTCGCTGTCATTTCTTTCAGTGTTTGATGACGAATTTCCCCATAAATCACTATAGCTCAATTCTGCAAGTGATTCTAATTTATTATCGCTATTTTCTAGCTGGTCTAAAACTGCTTTTTGTGTAAAGGGACGATTTTGGTTGCTATGGGCAATCTCCAGTTTCCAGGCAAAAAGAACAGTATTTATAATACAAAACTGCGTGCAGGGCACTGGAGAAACCACTGGGGACAAAAGGGATATTAAATAATTTCATACAGTAATGTAATCTGTAAGATTACAGTGTACTGTATGTATTGTGTGCATTTCACTGTTTGAATTTGGCGCCGTGCTCCGTCCCCGTGCGTCCCGACGCTCGCAGGGAACGAGCTCGGCACTGTGATAGATTGAGCGGAGACACAGATGCCACACACTGCGGGGAGACATTACAGGATCCTGGGGACAAGGTAAGTCATCTGTACCTGGATTCTGTGACGCGATTCTGTGACGCGGTTACCGCTTTTGGTACTGAAAATCCATCCCAAGCCACACTCGGGAATACCGTCAGGGAGGTTAATGCCTTTAAGAGAATCTCACCTAGATGCTGTTATATAAAGTTGATTTATGGGCAGACCAAGGTTGTCTTCTTGAAGTCAGAAAACAGCTGAAATGGATTGCTGGGTTTTATGTTTTTTATATATATACGATGTATATACTTTATATACAATATATATATCATGTTGTCACTGAAGTTGATGTGTTGAAAGCAGAGAATTGGGCAAGTGTAAGAATTTGAACAACTTTGACAAAGGCCAAATTATTATTTCCAGATGACTGGGTCAGAGCAACTCTAAAACTACAGCTCTTGTGGGATGTTTCCAGGCTGCAGTGGTCAGGACCTACCAAAGTGGTCAAAGGAATGAAAACCAGTGAATAGGTGACAAGGTCATAGGCAGCCAAGGCTCATTGATGCACTTGGGGAGCGAGGCTTGTCTGTGTAGTCCAATACAATAGAAAAGCTACTATAGCTTAAATTGCTGAAAAAGTTAATGCTGGTTCCTATTGAACACGCACAGAACACACAGTCCAACGCAGCTTGTTGCATAGTGGGCTGAGTAGCCGCAGACCGGTCAGGGTGCCCATGCTGACCCGTGTCCACAGCCAAGAGCGCATACAATGGGCATGTGAGCATCAGAATTGGACCATAGAGCAGATAGCCTGGTCTGATGAATTCAAGAATGATTTGAGGAGCACAATAATAAGTTCTCCAAATTCTTCAAATCAAGCATCGATGTGCTGAAAAAACAAGTCTGATCCATGGAGGCCCCAACTGACAACTTACAAGACTTAAAGGATCTGCTGCTGACAGCTTGGTACCAAATACCACAGCATACCTGCAGACATCTAGTGGTGTCTATGCCTCTACGGGTTAGGGTGGGTGGTCATAACATTATGGGTGATCAGTGTATATATATATATATATATATATATATATATATATATATATATATATATATATATATATATATATATATATACTGTATATATATTTAGAATATACATACTAAAAAGCTCAGGATAGCTTTGAAGAGTAGGGTTTTCCAGTGTACGTGTCCTTTAACCACTTGCTGCCCCGCCATAGTACATTTAGTGTGGCAGGGCGGCAGCTGCAGGCTCAAAACCATATATAATCCCAAATCTGCACCATAATGGTGATGGCTATTAAATATGTATGTGCTATCTCTAATCACCTAAAAATTCAGCATCTTTATATATTAATACTTTTTTTTCCCTCAAAGCATTTCTGGATTGTGATATTCTTCCACAGGCCCAACTATACATGCTCTTTAAGGGTTACCACAAAAAAAATAATTCAAGCTTCATTTAATATTTCATAACAGAGTTGTAGTATAAACATGAATTGGAAGACACATAAACTGAATAACAATGTAAACTATACACACTAAAAGTTAATTTCAAGCAATGTACCTAAGAGTCCGAGCACAAATTTATATATACTACAGGCTGGTGTCTGAAATAGAAAACATCTTCCATCAGTGAATATCATATAGAAAGCTAGCAGGTGGAATTTAGAAAGTAGCAACAAATTCTATTTTCCCCTTTCGTGCAGATCTTTGAGTCAGAAGGATAACTAACTAAGGTATTGCTTCAGTGAGCTCTTTGTACAAAACTCCTCATTGCTGACCCTGGTATGTCTCCAAAGGGAGCAACAAATAAGTCTTTGGCACAACACAGAATTTTAAATAGGATGAAGGTATAAATCCTCCATCCTTATGGGGAAACCCTTTTAAGAAGGATTACCGAGACAAAACTGCATTGTAATGATGTGTGATCACCAATTTGCATCTATAAAGAGGACTAAAGTTAAGAGAATATCTGGAGCAACTTGTATAATCTTGCCGTCATTCCACTGCCTTAGTAAACTGTTTAAAACAGATTTGTTTAAAGCAACAGTTTATACATCGGCATTCCCTGTCTGCCCTTTCAGTAGTGTAATTAAAGTAGAGTACTAAAAGTGGTCCATATTTACAAAGATATTTTAAGATGGCTAAAATTATGTGTGATCAATACTAATTAATTTTACACAAATTAACTTTAATTATTTAGTTAACATTCATTAATTACAATTTTAATGAACATTAATTTAAAATAAGGTATGTATAAGATAGGGCTGCAGGCGTTAACAGAATATGTGTAACTGCACAAAAAGTGCAATTAAACTTTAAAGACTGAACAGTAGTTAAGTAGGAACAAGAAAATAATGTACCTTTTTGGCTTTAATATCTGCTGAGACTTCACCAAAAGAATCCCACTAACTTTTAGTTCCAACATGGTCAACAAATTCCAATGTTGGGTCTGCTTTCCTAACGCATTAGGAGAAATTACATGATCCTGAGGTCAAATCAAACATCCAACCTGTGAAGGACCAGTTCTGCTACACATGATTGGCTGTTTTAAGTTAAAGCAAAACTAAACTGCATCTGAGCACCACAAGCCAAAAATGCTATTTAATTCATTATTGATATTCAAAACAAACTCATCCATCTATCCATGTCTCCATGATTTATTTTGTTGAGAAATCACTTTGAAAAACACTCAGCCATCTTGAGTAAGTGCAGATGATTCATGTAGCATTTACTTCCTGAAATCCATCTGCTCTTAGCTCAGGCACGAAGGCAGGAAGGTGTGCTTAGCTGAGAAAGCCCCTCTCCCCTCCTTCAGATGAAAAAAAGCCCATGAAGACTCCTGAGATATATGACATCATTTTGGCCTAGGCCAGAAACCAGGGAGCAACTGAATAAATGTTAAAAAAAGGTTAAAGCTAAAAATATAGCATACCTTTTATATATATTTACCAATGCTAGCAGCATAAGGATTAAAATAGTTTATGTTGATTAATAAAGTATAGTTCAACTTTTCACTATACCTCACCTTCATTGTGCATACCATATTACCTGATACCCAATGATCACTAATGATTTGTGCCACCTTGATCATATTATCCAGGATTGTCAGCTGTCTTTATATTTGAGTTTAACCACTTGCCGACCAGCCGCCGTCATTATCCTGTGGCAGGTCGGCACGATCCCACGAACCATCGTAACTGTACATCGGCTCCTTTAAGTGGCATAGCAGGCACTGCGGGGGTGCCAATGCTCATAACCGGCGGTCGCGATGACCGCAGGCCATGCGTGATCGCGGGCACAAGAGGCAGAACAGTGTGTGTGTAAACACACAAATCTCTCTTCTGTGAGGAAAGGAGATGCAAATCGAGAGTTCTTAATAGAAACTGCAATCTGGCATCTCTTATAGTCAGTCCTCTCCCCCTACAGTTAGAACACACAGTCAGGGAACACAGTTTTTCCCTTGATCGCCCCCTAGTGTTAACCCCTTCACTCACTATGAAATTTATACAGTAATCAGTGCATTTTTATAGCACTGATCGCTGTATAATTGTCAATCATCCCAAAAATGTGTCAAAGTGTCCGATGTGTCCACCATAATGTCGTAGTCTCGATAAAAATCGCATATCGCCGCCATTACTAGTAAAAAAAAATAATAAGTAAAAATGCCATAAATCTATGCCCTATTTTGTAGACATGACTTTTGTGCAAACCATATACGCTTATTGCGATTTTTATTACCAAAAATATGTAGAAGAATACATATCGGCCTAAACTGAGAATTAAATTTGCTTTTTTTTACAAAAATTTGCGGATATTTATTATAGCAAAAAGTACAAAATATTGTTTTTTTTCAAAATTGTCGCTCTTTTTTTGTTCATAGCGCAAAAAATAAAAACTGCAGAGATGATCAACTACCGCCAAAAGAAAGCTCTATTTGTGTAAAAAAAGGACATCAATTTTGTTTGGGTACAGCATCGCACGACCGCACAATTGTCAGTTAAAGCGACGTAATGTCGTATCCGAAAAAATGACCTGGTCATTGAGCAGCCAAATCTTCTGGGGCTGAAGTGGTTAAAGAGTATTTCAAATATTTAATCGAAACAGTCAAAAGAAAAAATTTTATGACATATGTTTTGTTCATGTTACATAAATAGTATTGAATTCAAACATTGATTTCTGAGACTTTGTTGAATGTACTGTAGGTTTGTTTTAGCCACACCAAATTGATCAAACCATTTTGGAAGTTTGTTGCTTTATTTTACATGATACTAAATTGTTACTTTTCTTGCTTGTTTCTTAAACTCTGTATTTAAAATTATGTTTTTCAAATTTGTGAAGTGAGTGTTACTATGGTAAAAGTAGCACACCTAAAGTCTATCAATTAAACTCATATACAAGCACATTTCAAGTCAGGTTCATTTTTTTAAAAATGTTTAAAAACTTCTCCCACCTCTCTACTCAAGAGTGTAACTGCACAAAGAACAGGCAGGACTTGATGATGGAAAGAGGAGCCGAGCGCATTTAAACTACTTACTGGCTAATGATGCATAAAATGTTATGAATAAGTATCTATTTTTTGATTTATTACTTTAATTATCCAACATACCATGGTCCCCCGTTAGCGTTTTTGGTGTAGATTTCAATTTTCTGTCTCAGGGTAAAATCTATTTATCATAATAATCAGTAAAATACAAAACCTTTTAACAGTATTTATAAAATTAATTTACCATGTTCAGCCCCTGGAGAATGACAAAGGAGTTATATTAGTATGTGCATGCTGAAGAATTTTATGTAAAATTATCTATCCGTACGAATAATTAGAACTTCTTAAGACATTCATCTTTTTCTGTACTCAAAAGATATTTTCTCACCTATGCTGTGGTTTGATGGTGGTACTTGCTGGTTCGTGGGCTGTTGAACTTTTGTTCGGATGATCCTGCATTGAAGTGAAGGATACAAAGTTACATTTAGCGTCAACCTTAAATTAAGGAAATAAAAGCTGAATATGAATAAGATTAATTCAAATAAAGTATTACGGTAATTCAACCTTTCTGATCATATACTACAGATCGCTAATGAATATAATGTTTGATTTGAACAGTGATATCTTTACAATGTAGCCATGATAAGACAGTAAAGGACCACTCAAGCATCATTTTTGTTCATCAGCTAGTTGAAGGGAGCTCATATTTTTACCACCAGAATGCCTAAGGATAATATTTACATTAAATGGAACCCGTTATGATAAAATCATGGAAGCTACCATTGTCTGTATGATTTTGTAGGTGAATCTGTTAGGTCTTTTGCCCACATAGACGGTCCATGTTGGTGCATTTAATGCAAGTATCTGTTATGTCACTCCTCAAGAAATGCCACATGCAGTCATGAATGAGCTTTGCCAAAATGCACCTTGAAGATTCTGAGGCCACATGGAAAAATTTGTCATGGTCACATGAGACTAGAATTGACTTATTTGGCCTCAACACCAAACTATATGTCTGGTGAAAATCCAATACAGCCCACCATCCAAATAACACCATTCCTACAGTAAAGCATGCAGGTGGTAATGTCCTGTTATTTGGGTGTTTCTCTGCAGCAAGGACTGGAGTACTTGTAAGCATAGAAGAAATAATTGATGGGGCAAAATACCGTCATATTCTTGAGGGAAAATCTGCTGCCCTCTGCCAGAAAGTTGTCAATGGGAAGAAGGTTTACCTTCCAATATGACAATGACCCAAAGCACACAGCAAAAATGACCACATAGATGTTGAAGGAGAAATAGGTGAATGTCCTTGCATGGCTTAGTCAGAGCCCAGACTTAAACCCCATTGAAAATCTATGGAATGGTTTGAAGACTGCAGTCCACAAATGGTCACCATCAAATTTAACTGAACTTGAGCAGTTCTGCAAAGAAGAGTGGGCAAATATTGCAAAGAGAGGATATGCAAAGTTCAGCCTAACACTAAAATCCTTGCATCTACAGACATCCACAATCTATCACTAACCTATCTAGCCCTATAAAGAAAAAATCAATATACATACCTTTTTTGAAGCCGATCCGATCCGGTCTCCAGCAGCGGAAGCTCTGCAGAGGATATAGGCTGTGAAATGAATGGGGAGTGACGTCACCCATAGATTTACTACGAGGCTTTCAAAGTAGGTTGTGTCCTCTGCACCTGCCTCCACAGCGAAGCCGCAGCTGACAGCTCAGCATGGAATCGGGTCCTATTGGCTTCAAAAAAGTTATGTATACTGATTTCTTCTTTACATGGCTAGATAGGTTAGTTTTAGCTTGTGAATGTCGTAGATGCAGGGATTTTAGTGTTAGGGTGGACTTCTACTTTAAAGCAAAAGGTGGTTCAACTAAATACTGACACAAGGAGTAAATACAGCTCTATAAAACAAAAACTGTGTCTGTCTTCATTTCAGGCTGCAAAGCGAAAAAATTTGATTATTTTAAGGAGGGGGTGATTCTTTTCTTTACCCACTGTAAATACTGACACCAAAGGGCTCCTGCTAATCAAAGGATCTGTCTGTGTAGGACAACCTTTCAATAACACAACATCAGAAAACATTGCACACATAAAGTAAAATAGAAAACACAAACAACATGCAAAATTTAAGCTATAAAATTATTCGTATCAAAGTCATAAAGAAGTGAATGTGACATTCAGTCACTGCAGGCGAATCATTCCCTGTACATTAAAACACATGTAGGATGATATACATGCAGTAAATGTATGGTGAACGCAACATTGTTGGCTTTGTAGCTGTAACTAAAACAAAATTATAAGTCCCTAAAGAATACAAATAACACATATTGATGAATAGCAGAAGATGTTTACCTCCAATATACTATTAAAATGTTAATATTCTTTTTCAGAGTTTGATTGTAATATTGTTTCAGGAGTTGACATTTGACAGCTAATGGTAACACAGATATATCTGGCTGAAGTGTAAAAATAGAAATCGTATTGATTGAACCAGCTCTCAGCTTAAATGATAATAGCTCAGAATACTAAATTGTGATATTTTATTTGTTGACGTGTATCTAAAGAATTATGCAGCCCATTTCTAAACTCCCATAAAAAGGATACATTCTCCCTCTAATCTGTTCAGAATATTAGTTCCGTGTAACAGTTAGGTTTAGTGTAAAATCATGCAGAATTTTGCAGAAACATTATATAAAGCGTATGAGTAGATGTTTGATTCAGTGAAACTATGAAAATCAACCTAGAAATTGGTTTAAGAGTCACCGGAGTGTAGTGAAAGTGGTGATTTTATGCATCAAATACAGCTAAGCGATCTGAATTATCTATAATACTGTGTTTATTTAAAATGGTAGGAGCAGCTAATGTTTTACAGTTTTTATTTTTATTTGATGTTTATGGCTTTCACTGTCACTATGTTTAAAATACGCTCTTCTGCAAGAACCCCCTCTAGTGTAAAGTTATTGAAATTGCAGTGACTTTTCGAAAGTTGTAGCACAAAGTTGGTTGAATGGCTGCTTATGAATCACATATTTCACTATTTACTTTGCAAGGGCCTTTTCTCTTGGTTTAGTGAATGGAACTGACTTCATCCCTGTCTGTGCCTTTAGTAAATCAACCCTATTGTGTTGTTAAAAATATACTGCAATGAGACATGATATTTTGTACATTTAACCAGCCTCAGGAGATATAGCTAACTGCTGAGGTGCTTTTATCTTCATGCTGGCCTTCTTTTTTTTTTAACCTGGCTTCCCCCACTAAGTAAATATATCAATATAGTTGTCGGTTTTCTCCTATTCTAAACTCTAACTAAGGCCTGCCATGCACGGAGAGAACTTCTTTGTAGGAAAGAAATTAGCTCTATACCCCCATCAACACAGACAGTGTTGATGAGGGATTCCCTCCTGCCAGGCCATTGTACTCTGGGGGATCACGGAGGGTGGGGGAAGCTGCCCCCACTGGGAGAAGACAGTGATTATAGCAAGAGAATTCGTTGGGCTGGCTGTACCCAAGTTGATCGATTGTGTAGCTTCGTCTGGCGAAACGCGCTGACGTCTCCAATGCCCGAGACGCCTCTTCAACATCCCCTAATATATTGGCGAGCATGAGCGGAGACTCCTTCAATTACAGTGCAGATCCAGCGGCTGTTTCGGTGCATGCCGGCAAGACCTGCCCCTCCAGGCAGAGAACACAGTGACTGGTTTCGGGGATACTGATGGGTCGGCCCTCATATCTCAATAACCCGAACCTCGTACCGGGATCGATATGGAGCGTCGCGTTTCATGTGGAGACACCTGCTGATGATGATTGGCTGAAGATTCATTCGGGAGCAGTAAAGTAACATGCAACTTGAGACTGTTATGATTTTACCCAGTGATAACATGGAATGACTTTACTTGTTGCCAGTCAGTCCCAGCCTCTTAATTTCCTCCGCAGTATTGCAAGATTCTCACAGTGTATCTCAGCACCCTTGATGACAGGTACTTAACTGTCATCCCCTTCAGCCAGTCACCTACGGTCCACGTGACAGTTACTAGTTCACCAACACTCACAGATGCTCTTCTGCTCAATGCGACCAATTGCATTTCTACAGGCTTAACAGCATGCCCCTGACTTTTTACTGCAATGGGAGCAGCTCTTCCTATCTCTTGTTCAGGAATTTTGCACTCGTGATGGACTAGTGTCCTACCTGGTTGTTTGTTTTCTTGGTACATCAGAATTGGTTCCAAGTACATCAAGATTACCATACACCCTTCAGCTGGCAGACTGCTCTTCGCCTTCCCCCAGCTCGAGCTTCCAAGGGGTTGACACACGTTAGTACCACCTTGACAGATTTTGTTACCCCGTGATATGGCAATTAGCCGTGGTTGTGCTCCATGTGCCAGTACACTTGGTGTCCGGACTATTTGTCTTCTATGTGTTGTGTGTAATGTATGTGTTTTTGTTTTTCTGAGCATGCTTGAAGTGCCATGCACAAGTGGTTTTAGGTGTGCACAACCTGGGTGTTTTGTATTTGTATGGTTTTAGTTGGTATGTTTTTGACCTTGAATAAACAAATCATATCTCTTTACACAAGCAGTCCACACTTCTCTGCCACTATATTAGCCTACTACCCTGTTTCCCCAAAAATAAGACCTAGCATGATTGTCAGTGATGGCTGCAATATAAGCCCTACCCCCCCCCCCCCCCCAAATAAGCCCTAGTTAAAGTCCTTGTAGGTCTTATTTTCAGGGTAAGGCTTATTTTCGGGGAAACAGGGTAGCGCTTATTCGTGGGGTAGGGCTTATATTGCAGCCATCACTGACAATCTCGCTAGGTCTTATTTTCGGGGAAACGGGGTAGGTTCCTTGGCTTAAGAAACATTTTTTTCTATGAAGGTAAAATACCTTCTGCCTTTAGAGTCACTTTAATGTAGCGCAACATGCACTAGGGTAATACCACAGTGTGAACAGACCCCAATATTTTGCCTTTGAAGTAAAATAATTTAATTATCAATGCCTTAAGAGGTTGGTTTTAGCATGGCATAAGTGCCATGGTAATTTGATGAACCAGGCCCAAAAGGTCCTCATGCTTTTATTAAATGACAAAAGCCTTCATTTCAATATTTTAACCAAAACTGTATCCATTGCTGATAAGAGCACTCTGAGCTGCTTAAAGAACACATGTAATGACATGGGGGCTGCCAATACTGCCCCGTTTCTCTTGTGACTGTTGTACTACAAAAAAATATAAGAGCTGTCAGTGCTGATCCACTTCTGAAAATGCTAGTTGCCTAGAAATTTTGAGTAAACTTGGAGCTTCTTTTCTATATATTTGTTCCAGGTCAGTCAGTAACCTAAAGCTCTACTCCAGGCAAACAGATATAATTGTGGGTGAAATACATATGTAAGAGATGGTTAAAACTGTTTTTCGTTTCTGTCCACCCAGTCCTGAGCTTTACACAGCTCTGCCCCACAACACATCCCTGTCATGCAGGGGAGGGGACCTGAACTTTTCCTTGCTGCAGTTTCACTTTCATGTACAGACAACCCCCCACCCTATGACTGTAGGAAGAAAAGAAAAACAATACACTGGTGAGCTCATCTCTCTGTCACCCTTTTTTCTCCTATCAGTATGATCCTTGGACTGCAGTATACCTAATTGTCTGTCTGAGCTCTGCTATGCAGACTGTACAGGGACCACAACAGACTTATACCAGGTCAACTCCAGATACACAGCTGGTATTTAAAAAAAATAGAATAATTACAGAGCTGCATTTATTGTGCAGGAATTTTTTGAATCAAGGTTCAAATGACAGCCCAGCATTTTCAGAAGGAATGTACAGCAACCGTGGCCTTCTTTGTCCCAATTTGAATTGTATGAAAACAATCAACTTTTCAAGCATCAACTTATCATACTGTATAGGGCAGACCACTGGTAAAAGAAGTAAAACATAAAATCATTGTCCCTGCTAGTTTTCTTCAATCTTTATGTACAATTTCCAGGCTGCCATATGGGTAATCTCTGGATGTAGCAAGTCTAACAGAAATGGATATATTGTTCTAGGCTTAGAATTTACATAGTGAGGAGTGACAGTGTGAGGCAAGCTAAAAGATATATTACTCCAGTCATACCTGTTTATTGAGCTGACGCTGGGCACTGTGTCATTGTCACATACTCGTTCTGCGAGCAGTCTGTCCCTGATCTCCCATGCAAACATAGTGGGGTTTTGCCTCTTGTAATCTGCGATTTTATCTACAACTTTGGGAGTGGCAACCTTTGGTTTTGATCCACCAATCACACCAGGTTTAATACTGCCGGTTTCATAGTACCTGCAAAAAAAGGACAGTATGTTTTAAAACTAAAAAAATAATATAACTGACAAAGGATACAATAGAAGGGTATGTCAAAAGGGACATTTTAGAGTGTAAAATAAATATACATTCATTCAAAATGCATTCACAACTCACAGTCTATGTGACAAAAAGCATGTAAGGAATGTCATTCTGATAGATCTGGCAGCATTTTCAGAAATTGCACAATGGAGCTTAGCGTGCAGTTTTCTCATGGAGTAAGAATAAATATGATGATAAAGGCATAAGCTTGTGAAAACAATGTCTATTAATCAAACATGGTCATAGGAAACAAATCACATTTAAGACCGTTTTCACTAAACACGGTGGCAGCCAATTGTGTTAGCTGGCAAAATGCACTTACTTGAAATGGTTCCCTTATTGATGTGGTAATTTGATAAAACCAGCCAGTAGAAACATTCCTGGACTATATATATATTCACCTATTTTACAATTTATTTATGTAACTGAATTGTCAATTTGACCACATACAATGTCTTTTAATATTTATGTATTGAATGAACCTTTTTTTGCTTCACTTATTTCTTTTTTTTACGAGATTTTAATTAATTAATCATTTCAGTCTAGCCAATGATCTCCAACAATCACATTTTGCAGGATATGAGTAGATCACCCAGGCTAAATCACATCACAACAAGCAAAATAAAAAGAGCATGTATCCATCCACTGAACTCTATAAACAGTGTGTTTATTCTCTAATTAAGTTATTTTTTGGATATAAAGGGAACCTGTAGGATAGAAATACTGAAGCTTTCAAAGACAACGTACTTTTAATGTTGCACATTCCGCAGCCATTGTCCTCAATTCATTTACATTTTGCCTCTTGGTATTTCATGTATTCCCTGCAAACACCCAGTGGTTTTGGCAATGAATCTGTTATATGAATGCTCAATATTTTTTGGCAAGATGAAGGTAAGTATTGATTTGAAAAATCAATTAATTAAATTAGTGCTAAGGTTAAGGTATGGTTAGGGATGATTGGTTAAGGTGAGTGTAGGGGGGTAAGTGTTAAGTTTTAGGGTAGGGCAAATTGTAAGCGTAAGGTTAAGTGTTAAAGCTAAACTCCAGCTTTAAAAAAAATAACAAATATGCAGCCCAATTAAAAGTAAAAAAAAATAGCTTTAGCTGAAATACTCACCTTTGGTCATTAGCTTGGAGTACATCTACTGCACCCCTAGATGTTTTTGGTCTTGCTGCTTGAATGACATTATCATTCAACACATTTCCTCTAAACCCAGCCTATCATGGAATCTTGCCATTATGGGTAAAGTCATCATGCAATCTGGGCTCGGAACATTATTACTAGTGCACGTTTAGTGCAGCAGTAAGGACCATCCATGGTTGCTGCCAGAGAAAAAGAGGAAGGATCTATGAGGTCAATAGATCCGCCAAAATAATCTTGGGAAAAAAGTATGTATAGTAATATTTTAAAAATTGTGAGGTGAACCCTAAGGTAGGGGTGGGCTAAAGTTAAACTTCAGCTTTAGGGGATAGGTTCCAGTGTTAGTTTAAGGGTATATTAAGGGGTTAGGTTACATTTTGGAGTTCAGGAGAGAGGAAGATTAAGTATGAGGGTTGGCCTGGGGTTAAGGGCTATGAAGATCTGTTGGTTTATTTTAGAGTTTTGTTTAGAGTGTTTCTCTGCACTAAAAAAATGACCAGTGCCAGAATCTCAAACCTGAAAACAAGTGAGTGAGCTGCATGTTTTTTTGGGGGGACGTTGAGTTACTAGGTGATAAAGCATTCCCCCTTTTTAAAAAGACAGCGTTTGCAGCTCCTATATTTTTTCTCTGACAGCATGTAGGCTACACTACATGATAATATGCCTTGACTATTTTTTAATATACATAGTATTACTTGGAAGCAAGCAAGTCTAAATTACACAACCCAACTATGAACTTTCTGAAGAGTTCAAAAGACATAAGGCATTAACACAGCATGTTTATTATGAAATCAATTCGTCTTCTAATTGCATTCATTTTTTTACTGACATCTCTGATTACAGAGCAATATTATTTGGTAAACTAAGACAGGGTTTCACTGTAATTAATATTTATACAAATAATGAGCTATGAAATTCCAATTTATTGCTGACAGCTTAAATGAAACAAATCAACATGCTTAACTTCAGAATGCCAACTTATATAAATGTACCCATTCTTGTCCTGTTGTACTTTTGTCATGCCTAACTTGACACAGACATATTGTCGTGTACATAACTGCTGGAATACTGTGCCACTCAATGACCACTTTTTTCATCTCAAGTTCTGCACAGCCAGTGTGTGCTTGTTGCCTTTATCTAAATCTGTGTTTGACAAACATTTTACTAGTTGCCACAAATATATACAAAAGGTTTCTCACTAAGGCTCGATTCACACAGGGGCAACACGACTTCAGCGCGACATAGCAAGGCAACTTCAACGCGGCTTCAACGCGACTTCAGCGCGACTTTAAGCAAATTATAATGCGACTTCAAGTCGCCTCCAGGACAGGTGACTTTGGCTGTGGCCAATCACAGGATAATCAGCTCTCTGGGAGGGAGGGGTTTGCCTGGGCAATTTTTTTTCCCTGTAAAGTCGCTTCAATGTAGATGGAGATCCAACTTGGAGGTGACTTCCATTGAATTCTATGGGTACAGGTCGCCTACAAGTCGGATCCAAGTAGTACAAGTAGTACGCTCTGAATTCGGAGCGACTTCAGCAGTGTCAATTAAGACGCTCTCATTCACTGTAATGTAAAGCTCACAGTAAAGCGACTTGGGGGCGACTTGAGGGCTTACAAGTCGGATCCCAAGTCGTCCTAGTGTGAACCGACCCTTACAGGCAAGAAGGCAGGGGTGTTAATGAATTCATTATATTGCCATTTACTGTATATTTACTGTAGATGTAGACTTCCTGTGCCTTGGGGCAACTGTCATATGCCCTAGCTAAAGGGCAAAGCAGGGGGCTTTAACTAGGGTTTCTCTGCATGATCAGAAAACTGAACCAAACAGAAGCCAAACCCAACACTATTCTAAGTAAATGTCACAATAGGTCTATCATTTTTTGGAACACTGCAAAACGTTTGTGGATAATTATGGGGTGATTTTCTTTAAAATCGAGAGCCTGTGGACACTTTAAAAAGACAGGAGTACATATAGGCTAGCATTACATGGGTTATTTCTAGTAGCATGGTACAGGTTAGTTTCATAGAGATAATAATAGTACTACTACTAAACTGATGGAACAAGTTGGTTTTTTAAAGTGTCATTAAACCCACATTATTAAAATTATTATTAAATTCTGTATTACATGAGAAATTCGTTTTCTGCATTCTTCAAAAAACTTGGTTGATCATGCTGTTCTCTATCTCCCCCTCCTCCCCTCTTTTGCAGAGCAGAGTTGATAACTAGTCCACATGCTCAGTTTTCAGTATTGTCCTGAGCATTTTCTTCCTATTACATCTGAGCAGCCCATGTGACTATAGAATCACACATGTGGGTATATACACATTAGTGAATGACAGCCCACTCCCTCCTCCATGCCCACTAACCAGCTAAACACAATGGGGGTGGGATATTACATATTGGTTGATAGAGGATTCACCTCCCTGTTATTCTAAGATACAGGCTGGAGGGGTGTGACACAGCCTGTGACTGGCAGAAATCTGTCCACACCATGCTATTGCCAAAAAATAATAAATATTTCATTTCAAATGAATATTTGTATGACAAATATTGATTTATTTGTTAATATTAATTATATATTTTTTCTGTATTCCAAAGTATGTTTTTTTATTTTGATCATGTGACCAGTAGCAGAGGACTAAAAGCTCCTCTTGCCACTGTTTCCCTGTAGACAGACTGCGAAAGAGCTGGGTCATGTGACAGCTAAATATTGATTAGAAAAAAAGGTACTTAGATTTTTTTTTTTGTTAAAATAATTACAGTTCCATCATCCACATGCAAAAAAAGAAGGAATAGTGTAAATTAAACAGTATGTGTTTACTATCACTTTAACTAAAATAAGTAGTACTGTATGTATTGCTGCAGTGAAAAATCACACACAGTTGGGTAAGGCGTGATCATGAAACATTAATTGCTACTACATTCCACTTGTGCAAGAGTCACTATAGGGAAGCATATTTTATGTATATATATTTAGTAACTCAGTATAGGGAAGCATATTTTATGAATATATATTTAGTGACTCTCTGAAATTGTCCACATGGCTATAGACTTACATACTATACTTCTTTATAATGTGTCTGTTTTACAGAGTCTGAGAGTCTGTTGTGCTGTCAATACTTAAGTGAATCATTTATAACAATCAATTTTTTAACTACTTCAATACAGGGCACTTACACCCCCTTCCTGCCCAGGCCATTTTTCAGCTTTCAGCACTGTCACACTTTGAATGACAATTACGCGGTCGTGCTACACTGTAACCATGTGAAATTTTTATTATTTTCTTCACACAAATAGAGCTTTCCTTTGGTGGTATTTAATCACTTCTAAAAAAAAAAAAAAAAAAAAAAAAAGACTGAAAATTTTGAAAAAATTAATAGTTTCTGACAGTAAATTTTGTAAATAGGTAGTTTTTCTCCTTCACTGATGGGCGTTGATGAGGTGGCACTGATGGGCACTGATAGGCTGCACTGATGGACACTGATGAGGTGGCACTTATGGGCACTGATGAGGCGGCACTTATGTGCACGGATTAGGTGGCACTAATGAGGAGGCATGAATATGCCACACTTATGGGCACTGATAGGTGGCACTAATATGTGGCACTGATGAGCACTGATAGGTGACACTGGTGGGCACTGATGGGTGGCACTGGTGGGCACTGGTGGGTGGCACTGATGGGCACAGATAGGCAGCACTGGTGGGTACAGATAGGCGACATGGATAAGCGGCACTGATGGGCATTGATGGGCAGCACTGATGGGCACTAATGGGCATTGATGTGTGGCATTGATGGGTAGCATTGATAGGTATTGATGGGCAGCAGTGATAGCCAGCACTGACTGGCATCGTTAATGGGTACTGATTGCTGGCACTTGTGGGCACTGTTTGCTGGCACTGGTGGGCACACTGCTGGCACTGGTGGCCACTCACTTCTGGCACTGTGAGCACTTTTTTGTAATCAGGGCACTGATTATCAGTGCCCTGAAAACATGCCTAAATGTCCTCTGTGAGGAGATGTCACTGATCAGCTCTCCTCTCCTCACACTCTTCCAGTGTGAGGTGAAAAGAGCCGATTACTGGCATCTCTGTGTTTGCAAGTGACCGACTGTGATTGGACACAGCCGATCACGTGATTAAAGAGCCACGGCTGCAGCTCTTTACAGAGATTGGGATTGCGCTGTGTCCTAGCAACATGCGCGTCTGCGATCGCCACACTGCGCACCCCCGAAAGTGGCCGTTCTGGGCACCGTCATATGATGTCCACCCAGAACGAGAGCCGCACCTCTCCGCCGTCATTTGACGGTGGGCGGGTGGTAAGTGGTTAAAAACAAAATCAAAGTCAAAGGTAATATGATAAAGTTAAACATAATGGAAGAGGGTTACTAAAATTGGAGCATGCACAATCTGGTGCAGCTCTACATAGAAACCAGAATAAGTTCCCAAGTTTTATTGTAAAAGCTTAACTGAACAAACTGAAGTTAGAAGCAGTTTGGCTACCATGCACAGTTGCACCAGATTTTTAGCACCCCAGTTTTAATAAATCTCCCCCAATCTGTATCTCAAACTGACATTTAATCATCAGTAACAAAACATTATTGAGCCACTGATTCTACAGAACCAGATATGCAGACAGCATCCACCCCCCATGATCACTGGCTTTGCCCATATCCTAGGTCTTTCTAGAAAAAAAGAAAGTTCATGGGTCATGGATCAGATGCCTGGTTGCTAACCCTTAGCAACCAGGCATCTGACTGCCGGTGCCACCTTGACCCATGAACTTTCTTATTTTCTAGTAAGACCTAGGACATGGGCAAAGCCTTAGCAATCAGGCATCTGTTTGCACATCAAAATGCCCCGGTATTTGTCCTCAAAGTGCCATCAGCAGAAAATATAACTGGACACCTAGTAGATTTACTAAAACTGGAAAGTGCAAAATCTGGTGCAGCTTTGCAGAGAAACCAATCAGCTTCCAGGTTTTATTGTCAAAGCGTAATTGAACAAGCTAAAGTTAGAAGCTGATTGGCTACCATGCACAGCTGCACCAGATTCTGGAGGCGGCTTTTCTACATGTAAGTGATCATTTTACACTTTTAATATTGCCACAGCTGCTGCAGCTACGGCAGAAGAACATCCCCCACAAAGTGAAAATCTCCTTACTTGCCAGTTATTAACTCAAGTCGAAAATCGTTAACAAGGTAAATGACTCATGCATTATTACGTCTTAAATTATTGTTTTATTTTTTATTTTCTTTGCCTACTAAAAGCCAAAATGTATAGCTAAAAAAGAAAAAACCTAAAATCCTACACTTTGATATTCAAAGATCATGCCTAATGTTGAATTACTGTGGCAGCATTTTTCAATATGTTGACATATTTCATAAACTATGTAATATTTTTCATAAGCTGCATTGTGTTACCTGCCAAGGATCTTGCTGACACATCCATGGCTGACCCGTAGTTGCCTTGAGATGTCACACGGCCGCACACCCTGATGGGCAAGTTCCACTATTCTTTGACGTACTACATCAGGAAGGGGTCGGCCATTTACAAACACACCACCTAGCTGATTGACTCCTCCATGTCCTTGGGAAGAAGAACAAGAGAAAGAACAATTTATTTGATATTAATCTCTTTGTTATTTTGTAAGTGTTTCATTTAATTTTAAAATGAGAATGTTGGAAGTACCTTTCAATGGAAAATGTATGTAAGAAAAATGTATTTAAGCAAACTACATTATAGGCTTTATACACAAGAACAAAAGGCTGTCAGTATTTTCATTACCATTCATTCTTTGTTTTTTCTTACTATTAAAAAGGTTGTTTTTTTTTTATATCGCTTGTGTAAAGCACAAACATCTCACAAGCTAGTGTTCCTTAAAATACCACTAACTCCAGGCTGTCAATATCTGTGAGTTTATGTGATGTTTTTACTGGGTAGAACAGGAACAGAAATCATTTGAGAGGGTGGGAAGCCAACAATTTGTGAACTAAAAAATATATAAAAAGGCTTTCAATAGTTAATTACCCCCTTCATGTGAAATAGCAACAGTTCCACAATAGTAAATTACCCATTTCATGCTAAAAAGTAACATCTTAACACAATAATAAAGTAAGACTCTGCTAAAAATAGGATAAAAATGAATGTTGCACTGTAGCATCAGATACTCCTGATATGCATTTTTTACATTTGACTGGAACACAGAAAGGGTCTGTAGTGTTACCCCCGTAGGAGCCAATAAGGCTTTCGGGTTAGATGTAGTCAGCTGATCAGCTTCCAACTTCATTGTTGACTCATCATCATCATCCAACAACCACCTCTTTGAGCCACCGCATAGAGGACTTCTCTTTCTTAAGTGGTGGCTCGCTCTGAGCAGCTCACTCCTGCTTTCTCTTGTCTAACAGAGCCTATTCATCTCTAAGTTCTCTCACAAGTTCTGGATAGGTGGGAGCAGTTCTGGGTGCTTTGAGAAGAAGCTTCCGCACGATAGGGTGATTTGGGCAAGCTTCTTGTAAGACTCAATCTAGTTGGACCTTGTCAGCCTCGCATGAATCTAAACATTTTTTTTTTTAAGGATTTAATGTAGGATCTTGCCAACTCAAGTTATACATTCAGAAAGCTTCTTCTCTCTTAGCTGGTGCGTGTGCTTGAACTTGTATAATAAATCTGTCAGTTTCTCTACTCGTTCAAACACAGCATACAAAGCCTCAATATAGTATAAGGCTACACAGTCCTGCTTTCCTAGCTTAATGTTATAAATCACTTCAGCAGCAGGGCCCTTGAGACTCTCACTAATTCTCTGTTTATTTAAAGCCTCAGAGATGTCCCACTCTTCTAGTGCTTGTGAAGCCTAGTCCATTCATGTTTCAAAATTCTCTTCCCCAAATGGAACTGGAGTCTTCCCTGGACAGAACCATAACATCCCATAACCATAACTGATGGGGTCAGAACAATTCTTGACAAATTTCTCCACTAACTTTCCTACATCAGTGAAGAAGGAAGCAGGAGCTAGTCCTGATGTAGATACAGGAGTGAGGGTGTTCGTTTCAGTCTCTGCCACAGGATTTGGCTCTCAGGATTAGTACACTGACACTTGTGGGTGGATTGAACGGGCTCCTACTTCCTCTGTCAGATGGACACTGTCCCTCAGAAAATAGGAGGGAATGTCTCTTCTCCACTTTATAAGGCCCATAAATACAAGGAGAAGTTAGATGCACCTTCATGTCTAGCACAAACACTCTCTGCTCTGGAGTTAAGGTCTTTATCGCTTGGTGAATCTGCTCCTCAGTCCATTCATCTCCTGGCACATCAAGCACTACACACAGTTCTAGTCGACCATTTTGCTCTTGGCACCATTTGACAGTTGCAGTGGGGTCCATGTCAACTATCTCCAGCTCTTTATCAAGGTTACTGCCATTCAGAACAGAGAAATCCTCGGACGAGCTCTCACATGTAGTGCTACCCCCATAGAAGCTGCTGATTAGGATGAGTCCTTTGTTCTTTGCCTTGACCTTTTCAAAAAACCTCAGCCCCTCTAACACACCAGGTTGAGTACGCAACTATACAATATCACAGAAAATCACTGAAGATAATAAAAAATTGAGGGAATAAAGGGAATTTTTGTGGTGTCAAATATAGAGATATACACTAGACTTCTTATGAATAAAATATAATATTTATTATCAAAACATTTTTAAAAGATGAAAGAAAAACAAACAAGGCATACTGTAACTCGGCAGTATGAAATTACAAGCATTTGGTGGTCTACATCATATACAGAGGAGTATTGAATTACAGCAAAAAAGATATTGCACACTAGCCTGACATGTTTCGCTACTCAAGCTTCCTCAGGGGATGTGCAAGGAGTTTGTTATGTAGAGACCACTAAATAGATGAAAAAACAGAATTATAACGACAATTCTCAAAATATACAAAATATACAGGCAAATTATACATACAAAGTATTGAGTAGAATATGAACCCAGTTGCACGAAATAGATACTTACCCCATGCGGTAATGATACCCATGAGCCACCTGGCAAAGCCCTTGACTTAATCCCAAATAACCGAATCCCAGGGGGTCAATTTGGCAAGGTCATAGAGGGCTGATAGGAAGACACTGGGGAATAATAATAGAATTGCCAAGAGTTAAATTTCTGGATTGAATATATATAAAAGGTAAATTGATGTGGAAAGATGAAGGAAAAGAGGAGAGGAGGAGGGGGGGAGGGGGGAAGGGAGAGGGGGTTCAGAGGAGGAGGGGAGGGCTGGGGGGGAGGGATAGAAAGGAAAATAGGAAAGGAGGGGGGGAGAAATGGACACAGAAGGGGGGGGTGTTTGGAAAGGGGGGGGAGGAGGGGGGGAGGGGAGGAGGGAAGGAGGATTGAAAAATTCGAAAAAGGAAATTTGTCTTGCTGGGAGGATTTAAATGTATATATATATACTCACATTGAATGTTATATTCGTTTGGATGTCTAATGGTCCATACAACACAATGATGTTAAAGGGTTTTGGTCAGACCATGTATAAGGTTTGCTGTTGAGGCAAACTAGAAATGATAAGGGATTTATTAGTATATGATTGTAATGTTTAGTATTGATGGTGAGGGAATAAAAGGATAGACTAGCTTGATAGCTATAAGTGAGTTATTAAGTGTGCCTATGAAAAAGATGAAAACAGGGCCGGTCCCAGGCGGGTGCACGGGGTGCAGTGCACCCGGGCGCCAGAGAGGTGGGGGCGCTGAAGCGCCAGAGTGCTCCCCTCCCTCCTTCTCCTCCTCTCCGTGTCCAAAGCAGGCTCTCTCCATAGGTCACGGTCGCGGAGCGGCCGCCGCTGCCGCTGTGTTTTTCGCTGCTGCTAGAGCCCATCCCCCCTCCCTCCTTCTCCTGTCAGAGAAGGAGAGCAGCCGCCGGAGATCGGAGCGGCTGGTCTCTGAGTGGAGAGAGACCAGCCGCTCAGTGACTTCGCTGAGGGGGAGAGCGATCCGTGCCTGCAGCCTGACAGGCTGACACACACAGGTTCTCCTCCTCTGTCTCTCACTCCCGCGGCCGCCCAAGCATGTCTAGACAACTGTCCTTCACCCGGGCGGCGCGGCTGGACACTGTCCTCGCTAGCTGCCGCCCGGGTTTTAATGGGTCTCGAGTACTAATACTAATGGGGGAGTCTGTACTAATGGGGGGGGTTCCTGGTGGGGGGTCTGTACCAATAGAGGGGGGGGCATTGTCCGGGGGTCTGTACTAATGGAGGGGGCTTTGTCCTGGTGCGGGGTCTGTACTAATGGAGGGGGGATTTGTCCTGGGGGAGTCTGTACTAATGGGGGGGTTGTCCTGGGGGGGTCTGTACCAATAGAGGGGGGGGCATTGTCGGGGGGTCTGTACTAAAGGAGGGGGCTTTGTCCTGGTGGGGGGTCTGTACTAATGGAGGAGGGATTTGTCCTGGGGGAGTCTGTACTAATGGGGGGGGTGTCCTGGGGGGGGGCTGTACTAAAGGAGGGGGGTTTGTCCTGGTGGGGAGTCTGTACTAATGGGGGGGTTGTCCTGGGGGGGTCTGTACTAATGGAGGGGGGTTGTCCTAGGGGGGTCTGTACTAATGAAGGGGGGATTTGTCCTGGGGGGTCTGTACTAATGGGGGGGTTGTACTGGGGGGGTCTGTACTAAAAGAGGGGTGGTTTGTCCTGGTGGGGGGTCTGTACTAATGGAGGGGATTTGTCCTGGTGGGGGGTCTGTACTAATGGAGGGGATTTGTCCTGGTGGGGGGTCTGTACTAATGGGGGGGTTGTCCTGGGGGGGTATGTACTAATGGAGGGAGGGTTGTCCTGGGGGGGGTCTGTACTAATGAAGGGGGATTTGTCCTGGGGGTGGCTGTACTAATGGAGGGATCTTGCCCTGGGGGGGTCTGCACTAATGTGGGGGTTGTCCTGAGGGGGTCTGTACTAATGGAGGGGGTTTTGTCCTGGTGGGGGGTCTGCACTAATGGAGGGGGGGTTCTCCTGGGGGGGTCTGTACTAATGGAGGGGGCTTTGTCCTGGTGGGGGTCTGTACTAATGGAGGGGGGGTTGTCCTGAGGGGGTCTGTACTAATGAAGGGGGGATTTGTCTTGGGGGGTCTGTAATAATGGCGGGGATTTGTCCTAGGGGGGTCTGTACTAATGGAGGGGGGGTTTGTCCTGGGGGGTCTGTACTAATGGAGGGGGGGTTTGTCCTGTTGGGGTCTGTACTAATAGAGGGGGGTTGTCCTGGGGGGTCTGTACCAATGAAGGGGGGTTGTCCTGGGGGGGTCTGTACTAATGAATGGGGGATTTGTCCTGGGGGGGTCTGTACTAATGCAGGGGGGTTTCTCCTGGGGGGTGGTCTGTACTAATGGAGGGGGGATTTGTCCTGGGGGGGTCTGTACTAAAGGAGGGGGTTTATCCTGGGGGGTCTGTACCAATGGAGGGGGGATGTTTGTCCGGGGGAGTCTGTACTAATGGAGGGGGGTTTGTCCTGGTGGGGGATCTGTACTAATGGAGGGGGGGTTTGTCCTGTGGGGGTCTGTACTAGTGGAGGAGGGTTCTCCTGGGGGGGATCTACACTGCAGCTGCGGGCTCTTCTTTTGCCCCTTCCCCTCCCTCTCCTCCGCACGTGCACTGCTATACTAGTGAGCGGTGCTGGCCGCCATAGCCTCCCACTATGTTTCTTCCCCCGCCTTCATATCAGCCAGGGAAAAAATAGAATAGAAAAAGGAGCATAGAAGAGGATTGTGGGACATGTAGTCCCGAGGACTGACAGCCCCACTGTAACACGGAAACTGCAGCCCACACAGCATGCTCAGCTGAATGGGAGAGAGAGAGAGAGACAGGAGCCTGGGAAAGCTTTCAGGGAAGTACACCCAGAACTCCAGAGGGAGAGGGGAGTGCTGAGGGAACACCATCAGAGAGGGAACCCCACTGCCCTGCACCACCAGAGGGAAAGACACACAGCCCAGCGCCATCCCTGGTGGAGAAAGGAATGGAGTCATTGCCGGAATACAGATCTGGGTGCTACCCAGCGGAGTCACCACGGGCAATTCAGAGTGAGCTGACTCCTGATCAGAGGAACCGTTGCTGTATCGCTGGGTCAGGTGAGAGGGCCGATCGGCCATTATTTACTAACGTCCATAGGAACTGCAGTCTCTGACCATCTTCTTGTTCTGACCATCTCTTGTATAATGTCTGCAGTCTCTGACCATCTCCTGTATTATGTCCGCAGTCTCTGACCATCTCCTGTGCTATGTCTGCTGTCTCTGACCATCTCCTGTATCATGTCTGCAGTCTCTGACCATCTCCTGTACTATGTCTGCAGTCTCTGACCATCTCCTGTACTATGTCTACAGACTCTGACCATCTCCTGTAACATGTCTGCAGTCTCTGACCATCTCCTTTACCATGTCTGAAGTCTCTGATCACCTCTTGTACCATGTCTGCAGTCTCTGATCATCTCCTGTACCATGTCTGCAGTCTCTGACCATCTCCTGTATATGTCTGCAGTCTCTGACCATCTCTTGTATCATGTCTGCAGTCTCTGACCATCTCCTGTACTATGTCTGCAGTCTCTGACCATCTCCTGTACTATGTCTGCAGTCTCTGACCATCTCCTGTACTATGTCTACAGACTCTGACCATCTCCTGTAACATGTCTGCAGTCTCTGACCATCTCCTTTACCATGTCTGAGGTCTCTGATCACCTCTTGTACCATGTCTGCAGTCTCTGATCATCTCCTGTACCATGTCTGGAGTCTCTGACCATCTCCTGTATCATGTCTGCAGTCTCTGACCATCTATTGTATCATGTCTGCAGTCTCTGACCATCTCCTGTACTATGTCTGCATTCTCTGATCATCTCCTGCACTATGTCTGCATTCTCTGATCATCTCCTGTACTATGTCTGCAGTCTCTGACCATCTCCTGTAACATGTCTGCAGTCTCTGACCATCTCCTGCACTATGTCTGCATTCTCTGATCATCTCCTGTACTATGTCTGCAGTCTCTGATCATCTCCTGTACTATGTCTGCAGTCTCTGACCATCTCCTGTAACATGTCTGCAGTCTCTGACCATCTACTGCACTATGTCTGCAATCTCTGACCATCTCCTGCACTGTGTCTGCAGTCTCTGACCATTTCCTGTATCATGTCTTCAGTCTCTGACCATCTCCTGTGCTATGTCTGCAGTCTCTGACCATCTCCTGTATCATGTCTGCAGTCTCTGACCATCTCCTGTACTATGTCTGCAGTCTCTGACCATCTCCTGCAACATGTCTGCAGTCTCTGACCATCTCCTGTACTATGTCTGCAGTCTCTGACCATCTCCTGTACTATGTCTACAGACTCTGACCATCTCCTGTAACATGTCTGCAGTCTCTGACCATCTCCTTTACCATGTCTGAAGTCTCTGATCACCTCTTGTACCATGTCTGCAGTCTCTGATCATCTCCTGTACCATGTCTGCAGTCTCTGACCATCTCCTGTATATGTCTGCAGTCTCTGGTCATCTCTTGTATCATGTCTGCAGTCTCTGACCATCTCCTGTACTATGTCTGCAGTCTCTGACCATCTCCTGTACTATGTCTGCAGTCTCTGACCATCTCCTGTACCATGTCTGCAGTCTCTGACCATCTCCTGTACCATGTCTGCAGTCTCTGACCATCTCCTGTACCATGTCTGCAGTCTCTGACCATCTCCTGTACCATGTCTGCAGTCTCTGACCATCTCCTGTACCATGTCTGCAGTCTCTGACCATCTCCTGTACTATGCCTGCAGTCTCTGACCATCTCCTGTACTATGTCTGCAGTCTCTGACCATCTCCTGTACTATGTCTGCAGTCTCTGACCATCTCCTGTACTATGTCTACAGACTCTGACCATCTCCTGTAACATGTCTGCAGTCTCTGACCATCTCCTTTACCATGTCTGAGGTCTCTGATCACCTCTTGTACCATGTCTGCAGTCTCTGATCATCTCCTGTACCATGTCTGGAGTCTCTGACCATCTCCTGTATCATGTCTGCAGTCTCTGACCATCTATTGTATCATGTCTGCAGTCTCTGACCATCTCCTGTACTATGTCTGCATTCTCTGATCATCTCCTGCACTATGTCTGCATTCTCTGATCATCTCCTGTACTATGTCTGCAGTCTCTGACCATCTCCTGTAACATGTCTGCAGTCTCCGACCATCTCCTGCACTATGTCTGCATTCTCTGATCATCTCCTGTACTATGTCTGCAGTCTCTGATCATCTCCTGTACTATGTCTGCAGTCTCTGACCATCTCCTGTAACATGTCTGCAGTCTCTGACCATCTCCTGCACTATGTCTGCAATCTCTGACCATCTCCTGCACTGTGTCTGCAGTCTCTGACCATTTCCTGTATCATGTCTTCAGTCTCTGACCATCTCCTGTGCTATGTCTGCAGTCTCTGACCATCTCCTGTATCATGTCTGCAGTCTCTGACCATCTCCTGTACTATGTCTGCAGTCTCTGACCATCTCCTGCAACATGTCTGCAGTCTCTGACCATCTCCTGTAACATGTCTGCAGTCTCTGACCATCTCCTGTAACATGTCTGCAGTCTCTGACCATCTCCTGTAACATGTCTGCAGTCTCTGACCATCTCTTTTACCATGTCTGAAGTCTCTGATCATCTCCTGCACCATGTCTGAAGTCTCTGATCATCTCCTGTACCATGTCTGGAGTCTCTGACCATCTCCTGTACCATGTCTGGAGTCTCTGACCATCTCCTGTATATGTCTGCAGTCTCTGACCATCTCTTGTATCATGTCTGCAGTCTCTGACCATCTCCTGTACTATGTCTACAGACTCTGACCATCTCCTGTAACATGTCTGCAGTCTCTGACCATCTCCTTTACCATGTCTGAAGTCTCTGATCATCTCCTGTACCATGTCTGGAGTCTCTGACCATCTCCTGTATCATGTCTGCAGTCTCTGACCATCTCCTGTATATGTCTGCAGTCTCTGACCATCTTTTGTATCATGTCTGCAGTCTCTGATCATCTCCTGTACTATGTCTACAGACTCTGACCATCTCCTGTAACATGTCTGCAGTCTCTGACCATCTCCTTTACCATGTCTGAAGTCCCTGATCATCTCCTGTACCATGTCTGGAGTCTCTGACCATCTCCTGTATCATGTCTGCAGTCTCTGACCATCTCTTGTATCATGTCTGCAGTCTCTGACCATCTCTTGTATCATGTCTGCAGTCTCTGACCATCTCTTGTATCATGTCTGCAGTCTCTGACCATCTCCTGTACTATGTCTACAGACTCTGACCATCTCCTGTAACATGTCTGCAGTCTCTGACCATCTCCTGTAACATGTCTGCAGTCTCTGACCATCTCCTGTACTACGTCTGAAGTCTCTGATCACCTCTTGTACCATGTCTGGAGTCTCTGACCATCTCCTGTATTATGTCTGCAGTCTCTGACCATCTCCTGCACTATGTCTGCAGTCTCTGACCATCTCCTGTACCATGTCTGCAGTCTCTGATCACCTCTTGTACCATGTCTGCAGTCTCTGATCACCTACTATACCATGTCTGGAGTCTCTGACCATCTCTTGTATCATGTCTTCAGTCTCTGACCATCTCCTGTAGTATGTCTGCAGTCTCTGACCATCTCCTGTAATATGTTTGCAGTCTCTGACCATCTCCTGTAATATGTCTGCAGTCTCTGACCATCTCCTGCACTATGTCTGCAGTCTCTGACCATCTCCTGTATCATGTCTGCAGTCTCTGACCATCTCCTGTAGTATGTCTGCAGTCTCTGACCATCTCCTGTAATATGTTTGCAGTCTCTGACCATCTCCTGTAATATGTCTGCAGTCTCTGACCATCTCCTGCACTATGTCTGCAGTCTCTGACCATCTCCTGTATCATGTCTGCAGTCTCTGACCATCTCCTGTACTATGATTGCAGTCTCTGACTGTCTCTTGTATCATGTCTGCAGTCTTTGACCGCATCCTGTATTATGTCTGGGGACTCTTTCTAACAGACAGCCCTCTCTGTGTGCATCAGAGAGACTCCCTTCCAGGTCTCATTAGTGTTCTCTCTTCCTGTATTTTCTTTATTGTTAAGAGATCGTGGGAAGATCCTAGGGTAACAAAGACTTCTTAGGGGAGCAGCTCTGTGTTTGAGTCGTTGCCATATAATCATTTGTAAAGGGGAGGAGTTGGTAAGATGACCACGCCCATGTGGGGGCGCCAGAAATATTTCTGCACCCAGGCGCCGGTGACCCTAGGATCGGCCCTGGATGAAAACACCATAGAGGTAGAATAACTCGCCCAGAAATTGTAACTAAGCATCAGCTTTCTAGCCCTCTATGACCTTGCCAAATTGACCCCCTGGGATTCGGTTATTTGGGATTAAGTCAGGGGCTTTGCCAGGTGGCTCATGGGTATTATTACCGCATGGGGTAAGTATCTATTTCGTGCAACTGGGTTCATATTCTACTCAATACTTTGTATGTATAATTTGCCTGTATATTTTGTATATTTTGAGAATTGTCATTATAATTCTGTTTTTTCATCTATTTAGTGGTCTCTACATAACAAACTCCTTGCACATCCCCTGAGGAAGCTTGAGTAGCGAAAAATGTCGGGCTAGTGTGCAATATCTTTTTTGCTGTAATTCAATACTCCTCTGTATGTGATGTAGACCACCAAATGCTTGTAATTTCATACTGCCAAGTTACAGTATGCCTTGTTTGTTTTTCTTTCATCTTTTAAAAATGTTTTGATAATAAATATTATATTTTATTCATAAGAAGTCTAGTGTATATCTCTATATTTGACACCGCAAAAATCCCCTTTATTCCCTCCATTTTTGATTTAGTCTTCACTGGGATGAGGTGTCTTTATGAAGGGTGTTGTTTTCACCAACCGGACCAACAACTTAAAAAAACACTGAAGATAATACTTAGTACCCAGTAGTAGCGCAATTTAAAAAAAAAAAAACAGGAACCAAATCAGGTAGTAAAGGCAATATATATTGTCATTCAATGTAGGTAGTAACTAGACAATCATAAAACAGATTACCAATGGTAATAGCACAATGTAGCATACAAAGTTATTAACAGTAATGCAGACACCTCATGAATTTCCTCAGAGCACGTGAATTTTCTCAGCAACCATTATATGGCTGCCGTCTCAAACTACAGGCATACCCCACTTTTAAGTACACAATGGGGTTTATTTACTAAAGCTGGAAAGCGCAAAATCAGACTCACTTCTGCATAGAAACCAATGACCTTCCAGGCTTTATTACCAAAGCTTAATTGAACAAGCTGGGGTTAGAAGCTCATTGGTTTCTATGCAAAAGTAAGCCTGATTTTGCACTTTCCAGCTTTAGTAAATAAACCCCATTGTGTACTTAAAAGTGGGGTATGCCTGTACATCTACCAGGATTCTCAGTGCATAGAAGTCTATGGGCTTGCTTGGCTTTAGCTCTATCCCTGCTGGAGGATGGTGCAGCATGCCATCAGGATCTCACTTGAGGGAGAGAAGAAAAAAGGGTAATTTCTCCATCTCCATGTTGCTGTAGCCCAACACCTGGCTACTTGTATAATCAGGTTCCAGCTTGCATTCTTCTCATTCACATGCTTTTCTTTCATATGCCGTTATTTTATTTTCTATTTATGAACCTGTAGTATCATATTTTATGTTTAATAAGATGCCTGGTCCTTAGCGCCGAGGGGCTGCATATTTGCGTTAATTGCTGCCTGCGCACTTGTGCTGAGAGTGCACACACTGCATGCTCCCAGCACAGTTACTGTCGACTAACCGAAAGCTTTTGGATCACGTGACTGCCGTGACAGCCAGTCAGGGCAGTCACGTGATCTTAAGCCGTGCCCCGCCTCCTGTTGTCATAAACCTCTTAAAGGGCCGGGAGGCTCTGGCGCTAAGAGGTTAAAGTGCCTGATGTTATACAGAAACCAGATTGTGTTATAATACATCCCCCTAGATTAATATTTTACGCTTCAGCTAATGAGCTTCATAAATACCAAGCTTTCTACAACAGATGGAACTCCTGAAAAGGAGCTTAAAGTTCCACCTGCTCATTAGATAGAAGACTACATAATACTCATATGCAATATTAAATATTTAAATATCAATTTTCTACAGAAGACAAATATTTCATTCCGTGCAATAATATGTGCAATAATATGTTGGTTGTTGGATTGCAGAATTCTGTTTGATGGAAATATAGATGCATTTTAAAAGGTTGGCATTAAGGGTGTCTGCCGAGCAAAATAAAACCCTTCAATACCCCCCAGACAATTTAGCTGTTTATCTTATGTCTGTAAACACCCTTTCCAAGGACCAAAGAAATGGCTGCATTTGCACCTGATACTATTGGAACTATAAAGGACTGCTAAGAGTCATTTTTGAGAGACGGTCACTCTGATACTTTAGATAGCACTTACTCTGCAAATGAACTGTGCACGTGATTAAAAACCACATACATTTGCTTAAGGTGGTTGTAAACCTTAGTCATGAAATCTGAACAAAGCACATATATCTGTAGTGGTTACTTGTCTATCTTCAAAGCTTCTCTCTGGTTCTCTCTGGTGCTTCGTTCCTCTGTTATCAGCATGAGTCATTTCTGAGAAGTTTTCCTGACACGAGATACATTTGTGACAGGGGAGGAGAGCTCAGCACACAGCTTGTCAATTCAGGACACAGCTCTGTATCCTTCCTTCAGTCCTGTGCTGTGTGTGGAGGCGGGAGTGTGTCCCTTTCCTCCAATCAGCTCGTACACACTGTCACTGCAGCTCTCTACCCCCTCCTCTGTCATACCAACACATGCAGAAGGATTTTATCACAATTCTTCCCATTTGAAGAGATGTAGGGAAGAGGGCCACAGATAAACAAGTAAAACATATGTAAGAGGATTTGTTTCTTCACTGTGTATCACCAGAGGCTCCTCGCTTCACTCGGTATATGTAAGGCTTTACATCCACTTTAAGTACTATTCTCTTTTAATCCATTTTGTTTTACTGTTGCTATTTGTGCATATTTATAATTTTCCTACTTTTTTCTACTTTCTTGCACCCTATTTCTTTTCTTTTCATTAGAAAGATATTTTAAAATAGTTAAGCTGAATTTCTGACTTCTGTAATCATTACTTAACCCCTTGGCGCTGGTCCTATGCAAATATTCGGCATCTCGGCACCAGGGGCCACATATTTGCGTGAATTGCTGTGTATACACCTTGTGCTGAGAGCGCACATGGTGCGCACGCTGCACACTACCAGCACTGTTACTGTCCCGTGAAAGCTCATTGTGATTGGGAGTTTTTGGACCACGTGACCACCATGACAGCCAATGACGGTGGCCACTTAATCTTAAGCCACACCCCGCCTCCCGGCATCATAAACCTCCTAAAGGGGCGGAAGGCACCGGCGCTAAGAGGTTAAATAATCTTTGCCTCTGTAAGCAGATACCATATTGTAAACTCTGTTACATTTCTATGTGAGAGTGATGGCGAGTGATTCAGACATTTCCTTGTAAAGGTCAGAATTGCAGCAGAAGATGCTGTGAATGATGCATGTTTCCATTAGAACATAGTTTACATAGTTAGAATGAAAAAAACACAAGTCAATCACATTCAACTAATAGATAAAAAACAAACACACATGCAGTGACTGCGTGTAAAGGGTTAGCTGTGAATTTAACGAGCCCCAGTGTCAAATCCTCTCAGTCTGCTGGTGCTTGGAATATTGTTTCAAGAGCTGGAAAATCTCTGGGCAGGATGAGGCAGAAAGTAATATGTCACACTTGGTTCTACCAAGAAGTACTGAAACTCACTAGCTAATAATGCAACCCAGGCCTTGGGACTACAGAGGGATGCATCCAAAGGTATGGTCAGGCACTATTTGGTGCCTGCATTGTAATAACAGTGCCTATAATTATTATTTGGGTGCCAACATGTGTACTTGATGTTTTGCATGTTTTTCTTCTGTTTTTGACAAGTCATTTGAACACTTGTCACTAAATCCAGCAATAGAATTAAAAGGGTAGCATGCAGGCTGCTCAAATAAAAAAAGCCATCTTTTTTTTTTCTTTTTCTGCAAATAATTGCTTTGTACAATGAACAGTTTAATGACACATTCAACAGTAATTTTGTACATGGGTGTTTTTATTAAAATTGCTACACTGGCTTCCATATTTTTTTAGTAATGTAAACATAGAAACTATTTACTAAAGTAATGGTAAGATGTTAACTGTAACTAAAAAAAATACCTAAAAGGTACACAATGAAGCTCACATAAAATAATAAAATGATATGTTTTCATCAAGATATATTAAAGACGGTAATAAGGTAGTAAGAGGATTGGAATATGGAGGGTATCTGTGTAAATATTCATATAATTACCAGTCCTATAGCGGACTTACAGACAGAGAAAGAGAAGACATTTGTTAAGTGTATGACAGGAAGGTCAAATGCATCTCAGCTCCATTTTTTAAGCATGAACAATTACAACACTTATCCCACGAGGTGAGCATTCTGCAGGGATCTATTAAGGAGGCAGAGGATGGTCATAGACATTTGCAGACATGTCTGTGAAGTTCTACAAAGTAGTACAATTAGTGAGCAGTGACATACAAATGAATCATGCTAATGTCTACCCTTCTGTCATAAAATAACACATTATTACCTTGAGCTGGTGCATCGCTGAGTAACTGCTAAGAAGCAGGATGATAATCTATAAAGAACGTCCACTTTAGATTGTACACATTATGATGGCCCACTTCTCCATGAAAATAATATAGCTGATTTTTCCCCGGTTCCCTTGCGCTGAACCATAGTCAGTAGGCAAATCAATTTATCTACATAGGTCTATAGGTCATACTCAAGTATTTAGGTTCATAAATGCACACCTGTCAACATCAGTGTTTATGCAAAGGTCCTAATATGGCAAATACTAGAACAGCTGTAGTTTTTCTATAGAATGTTTATGATCTGCATCACAATATGGATTTGGTTTGGGTGGAACAATGTGTATGCCAAGCCAAATATATTTTTTCTAGTTTTGGATAGAGTAGCAATGAATTAAAAGTCCTGTTGTTTTTTTACTGCTACCTGTCTAGTTCAAAACTAAGAAAAGGTTTTGCTGGATAAACACTTTAATGTTTCAGGTGCTCTGGTTTTAAATTTTAAACTGCAACAAATATGAGCTACTTCTCATCTGCTTCATTCACTGAAGTCATTATTACACTCACGATTCATCTCAAGGCAAAAGGGGCAGGGCTTGGTTGGAATTGGCAGGGTTTTCCTGTGTTATGCCGCATACACACGACCGGTTTTGCCGTCGTAATAAACTCCGAAGGTTTCTCCAACGGAATTCCATTCAAGCAGCCTTGCCTACACACGGTCAAACCAAAGTCCGACCAAAGTCCGACCGTCCAGTGACGTACAGCATGTACGACGGGACTAGAAAAAGGAAGTTCAATAGCCAGTAGCCAATGGCTTCCATCTCGTTCTTGCGTTTTTAGTCCATCGGAACAGCATACAGACGAGCGGTTTTCCCGATAGGAATTGGTTCCGTCTGAAATATTTAGAACATGTTCCATTTCTAGGTCCATTTTCAAAAAAAAAAGTCCGATGAGGCATACACACGACTGGAATATACGATGAAAAGATTCTGTCGGACATTCCACTCGTGTGTACGCGGCTTTATTGGCACATTAAAGCTAAGCTCCAGGTAGGTTTATTTAAAAAAAAATAAAAAACAGTGTATTAATTAAAAAAAACTCATAAATGCAAGTAGTGTAAGTCCCTAATTTGTCTTGATGTCAACTTCTTATAACCTCCTGAAAAGCAGGAAAAGCAAAAGGAAAAGCAAGCAGAAGCTGAACTGTAGAAGCTGTACCCAAAAAAGGCAAGCAGAGGGGAAAGTAATATTAGGCTCCATCCACTGTGGGCTTAAAAAAACGCCAGTTCCCCAGACAGAAAAAAAACACTCATATAGAGCATTTTTGTACAAAGTTTAGGTGAGTTTAGGAGAGTTAGCAATTTTTATGCCAGAAAGCTCCAATCAAAAACACAAACCAGAAGGTTTTTTCTTTCCTGCCTCTAAACGCTGAGCCTAAAATATGCCTGCAATTGTCCTAATGTACATGGACACATAGAATAACATTGATCTGCTTCTACAGGCAAAGCACAAAACTCTTGTAGAAGCAGAGATTTTTAAGCCAGACCCTTCTGGTTTGCATGTTTGATTGGAGCTTTCTGGCATAAAAAACGCTAAACTCTCCTAAACTCACCTAAACCATGTACAAAAAACACTCTATATGAGCATTTGTTTTCTGCCAAGGGAAATGGTGTTTTTTTAACTACTTGCTGACCGCCCACCGCAGATATACTGCCGAAAGGTGGCTCGGATGCCTGAACTGATGTACCCCTACGTGATTGTGTGGGTGTGTGTGCGCACTGCACACAGGGGGCGCACGAGTCCGAGCGGATTCGATATCCACCTGCCACCCGCGATCGCTCCTCACAGAGGCAGGACAGGGATCTGCCAATGTAAACAAGGCAGATCCCTGTTCTGACAGGGGAGGAGAGAGAGATCTGCTGTTCCTAGTGATCCGGAACAGCGATCTCTTTCTACTCCCTGTTAGTCCACCCCCACAGTAAGAAAGCACCTCCCTAGGGAACACTTAACCCCTTGCTCGCCCCCTAGTGTTAACCCCTTCCCTGCCAGTGTATTTATACAGTGATCGGTGCATTTTTATAGCACCGATCACTGTATTGGTGTCACTGGTCACCAAAAAGTGTCACTGATGCCGCGTACACACGACCGGACTTTTTGGCATCAAAGATCCAACGGAATGAATCAGTTGGACAATTCGATCGTGTGTGGGCTTCATCAGACCTTTTCGGTCTAAAAATCTGACGGACCTTAGAAATAGAACAAGTTTCAAATCTTTCTGACTGACTTGATTCCTATAGAAAAATCTGTTAGTCTGTATGCTAGTCCGACGGACCAAAAAAGATGCAAGGGCAGCTATTGGCTATGAACTTCCTTATTCTAGTCCGTTCGAACGTCATCACGGTCGAATCAGTTGGACTTTGGTGTGATCGTGTGTAGGCAAGTCCGTTTCATTGGAACTCCATCGGAGCTCCGTCGAAAAGTCCTTCGGATTTCAGTCCGACGAAAAGTCCGCTCGCATGTACACGGAATGAGGGTCAGATTTGTCCGCAGCAAAGTAGTCCTGATAAAAATCTCAGATCGCCACCATTACCCGTAAAAACAATTTAAAAAGTCCCAAAATGTATCCCCTATTTTGTAGACGCTATAACTTTTCAATCAATATACGCTTATTGGGATTTATTTTACCAAAAATATGTAGCAGAATACATATTGGCATAAACTGATGAATACATTTGTTTTTTTACATTTTTGGGGGGATATGTATTTTAGCAAAAAAAATTGTTTTTCAAAATTGTCGGTCTTTTTTTTGTTTATAGCGCAAAAAATAAAAACAGCAAAGGTGATCACATACGATCAAAAGAAAGCTCTATTTGTGGGAAAAAAGGATATCAATTTTGTTTGGGTACAACGTCACACAACTGCGCAATTGTCTGTTAAAGTGACGCAGTGCCGTATCGCAAAAAATGCCCTGATCATTAAGGGGGTAAACCCTTCTGGGGCTGAAGTGGTTAAACCCAGTGTGCATGGAGCCTAAAGAGGAACTGTAGAAGTTGTACCCAAAAAAGGCAAGCAGACGGGGAAGTAATATTAGAGAAAAAATAAAGAAACAGCATCAGAACAACAGTGGGCAACACAGTAGTGACATCATCAAATTTCATTTCAAAGGCTATAAGTCACAGGCATACAGTGCCTAAGATTCTCAGATGGCAGATCAATAGCTATAAGACTGAAAGCACAGGATGTGCACTGTATATTTCAGAAAAAAATCAACACAAGTTATACATTTTTCAGGGTACTGCTTGGGCACCACTAACATTTCTGGATGTTCCCCAGTACATAGCAAATCTTCACTTTTTCAGTTTAATTCTGGCCCTTCTGCAGTGCACATGTACTGACAGTGAAAATACTGGCAAGTGGAGAGAGCAGCGAGAAAAGAATGACCTCTCCAGTGTGCTAATTTTCTTTCATTGCTCAGGCTGTTTTTGACCTGTATTACTGGCCAGCAAGTGTTGCTGTTACAGGGGAGGTCACAGATCAATCTGTGCAGTCTGGCTGCAAAATGTTGCTGTGCATTTCATGAGAAGTTTATAACTTAATTGTGACAGTCAAAGGCTGTTATGGTTCATTTCAATGGATGAACGGCAATAAAATGCAACAGCTCAGTATTGGATCTGAATTACTTTCTATTTTATTCATTTTTCCAAGTACAAATAAAGATATTGTAACACAATGCAATGTACAGTACTTTGGATAGGTCAGTGCTCACCTGTACCAGATCCTCCAACAGTGTCCGTTAAATAAGGTACAATATACTCGGCACCTCAACTCATCAACCTAAATATTGCAGGTAAATGCACTGAAAAATGAATTGGGGTAAATGCTTATGTGCAGCCATTTCCTTTTCATAAACATGTCTCTGAAATTACTAGCAATTTGGCTACTTCAGGAGAGTAAATTCCCTAGCACAACCCCCCTCCCTCCTTGTACATCATAGCACACTCCTCTGTTGGGAATGTTCAATTACTCTCTATGTTGGCCCATTTTCTTGGCTCCTATCTTCACCTCCCTATGTAACCTTTTATGTAGCTGCCAGGGGGAGGAGGGAAATGGAATTCTATAGAGCTCTGGTGCCCAAAACACGGCCTACATCCCACATGCGGCTCACTGGCACTCTTTGTGTGGTCTGCTGTGTCTGCTTATTGGGCACCATTAAACAGGAATATTATACTTTTGACGCTCTAACTGCATAAAGCAAAGTTACCTGACTCCTCTGTCAACCTTACAATACACAGCTGACAGTGCAGCACAGACTGATGAACCTCAAATTGTTTGAGCTAATCAGAAGTTATAGAGAAGTGCTGTAGCTCATTTCAGGTGGCTTATGTAAGTATCAATAGTGATGTACCCTGTATGGTGGCTGGAGAAGGAGACAGGATTTGGATTTGTAGCTGATGTGTGGCACACTGGCGGATGGGGGGGGCTTGATGCTGATACCAGGGCACACTTGGGAGGGGGGGGCATTTGTTGCTGATGTGGGGGCAAACTGGGGGGGGTTTGTAGCTAGTATGAGGGTAACTGATTTTCAGGGGGGAATTTGGTGATTGATGATTCGAGGGAACAGCTGCTGCAGAAGGAGACTGTGACTAATTGGGGAGAGGGGCTTTGACAAGGGATGGCTGATGGGGTGCTGCAACAGATAGGGGGGCACTGTCACTAAATGTTTGTTGTAAGTGCTCTGCCTAAAGGAGGAAGATGCTGCGACTGATGATATGAGATTCTGTGACTAATGGAAAAGGTGGCTGTAGTTAAATGTAATAAATCAGAAAAATAAACCCTCTTCTCATTAATCACCAGGTCCCAACAAATAGACCAACAGAGTGTCAGGCGAGTGGAGCAGAGGGACTAAAAGCTAGTATTGCAGAGCACAACTGGCACTTACTCTCTGCCTTGTGACAGAGTTTGAGGATGGCCCTCCAGGAGAGTATCTGACATGGGATCCCCTAAGGCACAGAATCTTAGGGCCAGCTGATCCTCACTAGGGACCCCTTTATGGGGTTTGGGACTGCGTGCTGACCCCACATCATGACCCTTGGGTTCACTTTGTTCAAAGCACCAGGGACCACCAAGTACATGGGCAGAAGAACACCAGATACTGATGGACTGGAACAGAGCTGGACACTGGCCAGAGAACACCTCAGGTGGCGGTTACAGATAGCCAGGATATAAAGGCAGAAGTCAGGTCAGGCAGTGGACACAGATAACCGGGATACAAGCTGGAGGTTAGGGCAGGCAAAGGACATGGATAAGCAGGATGAAAGCTGGAGGTCAGGGCAGGTAGCTGACATGGATAACCAGGACACAAGCCAGAGGTAAGGGAATGCACGAGACACAGATTACAGGATACAAGCTGAAGGTCAGGGTAGGCAGCAGACATAGATAACCAGGACATACAATAAGCTGAAGGTCAGGACATACAGCAGACAGAGAAACCAGAAGACAAGCTCTGGTCTGTACACAGAAATCACACAGGCACTTGATACAGGCTGGAAAGCTGGAGAGCTCACTAGAAAGGGGCATGTCAGCTAGCTTGAATAAAAGCATTGCTCAAGCAGAAAGCTGAGAGCTTCACGTTAATTGGTCGCAGCTAGGGATTGTGCTGATTGGCTCAAGGTAAGATCAGATCCATAAGCCATAGAGACAAATGTGGCACCAGAACACATGAGGTAAGTAATGCTGACAAGCATTCTCAGGGTTTTTGGATGTCTACACAAAGGAATCTCTTTGCAGGTAAATAACACATCTAAATTATGTTAAATGCGCATATAATCTTAAAGAGAGATGGTTGTTGAAATGAATGGTCTGGGGTACTCGATCTCGTTAACAAAAGTTGACCAAACCCAGGGAATTTTAATTAGGTAAAAAAGTGAAATTCAGGAGAAGACTATTTTCTACCTTATGTACTAGGCCATGTTTTGGTTGGTAACTTTAATTTAGACCTCAGAAAAAGATATGATATGCTGTTACTCTGTACCAAAATCCTGTCTGTCATGGTTATGCAGTAATCTTTGTCTGTCAGCTTACCTCTCTTCCATGTGTTCACCTTTACAGGCCAGCCACCCTCACCTGACTGCTTATATAATCTTCCCTCAGCATAGCTCCACCTCAGCCTCTAATTAGGAACACTATATTAACCTGTGTATTGCAAGCCAACCTTGCTGATCAACCATTGTGTGTTAGCTTTCGTGTGTACTTGCTGTGTCTCCTACGTCTGATTCCAGTTAACGATCTTGGCCTGTTCTCGACTATCCCTGTTTGCTTGTGACCCTGACCCTTGGCGTGTTCTATGTTTATCCTTGTCTGCTAGTCGCCCTGACCTTAGGCTTATCCCCTTACTATCCTTGTTGTTCCAGCCTGCTGCTTCTTTCCTCTATCTCCTGTAGTCTACCGTGAGCGTGAGCTGGGGGCAGCGACCTGGAGCCAGACTGCAGCACAGTCCATCCTCACCACTAGAGGCTCTGGTGAACACCTGCTGGCTCTTAGACTCCGTACACTGGGGAATCTATGCTCTAGCTCCCACTGGGATCTGTGTTAGTGATCTAGTAGACATGCTTCCTGAACCTCCCAGGGTTCAACCCGCAGCGGTCAGTCCTAGGGTCCACTACATTAGCAGTGCACTCCTGAATCCTACCGAGTGCATCTGTCACCTGGTCTCAGGTGACCTGATACTGTCATCGACAAGCCATGTTATCATTTAAAAGCATACATTATACCAAAAAAAAAATAATAATACATATTGTAAGAACATAAAACCATAATAGTTGCAATACTTAAACATGTTTAAAGATACACTCATGTCTACTGCAACCAATCAGATTGTCGCTCACTTTTCCAGTCTATTATGGCAGTATGCAGGGATAAATTGATTACGTGTTGTGGGTACCAATCATTTCTGAGTAGTCTATGGACAGTCTCCTAAACAATTCCTAACAGGTCCTGTCACCTAGGTGACTGTGAATCACATTGATAAAAAAAGCTAAATGAAAAAAAAAAACTTTTAGTGAAAAATTGTATGCTGGAATTACCAAATAATGCCTCTTTTATCCAAAATAAATTATTCCTGCATTTTGTTTACAAGAATATGTGTAACTTATTATGAACACGTGGCCAGGCAATGGACATCACAGTATTTTCATATTTTTAACAAGCAGTAAATAAACTTTAAATTATGCCACCCCTGACTTCTGTAGCTGCAGGCACTGTGGATCAATTCAACCTTAAAGTTTCCCAGCAAAAGCGCTCAGCCAGCAAAAGGTACAGCCAGCAACTGAACACCAACGCTAGAAGGGGAGTGTTACACCTTACAACTAACCAACAATGTTGGTGGGGGGTTATTGTTCCAGCCCACCATTAACAAGCAATGTTGGGTTTGAAGGGGTTATTATTCCAGCCTGTCATGGACCACCAATGCTGGGGAATTTACAGACATCCACTGACCACAAATACTTCTAACCAATGTGTTTTCAGATGTCTTAAGGTAGACTAAAATGCATAAGTAGTGAAAGAGTTTAATTTTATTAAACTAATTGTGCTGAGCATTGTACATGTCTGTCTGTCATGCTTGACTATAGCTTGTGGCACAGCAATTAAAGAATATTGTGTAGTACAAGGACTGTGCCATATGTGTATACAGTGAATACGTTTTATTTAACCTTGCTCCTTTAAAACCTCATTGTTTTACTGATCTTCTTTGCAGCCTAGGTGAGTACCTGCACCTATTCTTTGAGAAAAAAAAACTGCTTATCAAGATAGATAGATAGATAGATAGATAGATAGATAGATAGATAGATAGATAGATAGATAGATAGATAGATAGATAGATAGATAGATAGATAGACTTTAGATGATCTATAAATAAATGTGGTACTGGAAACTGGTAAACAGCTTTTTCACGAAAAGAAGTCCTTTCATTTGTTTGCCAGAGGCTGATATTTTCTTAGATGAAAAACTAGAATGCTTTTATAAGGAAAAGTATCACAGTGAAGGTGCAGGTGAAAAGTGATATGTTGTTGCTTGCAATATTCGTTATAACTGCTAGAAAAGCTTTAAGGCCACTTTGTCCATCAGAATTCCTTAAGCAATCACCTTACACTCTTCTAAACTTGCTATTTTCTTTAATATAGTAAAACTTTTTTTATTATTATTATCTGTTGCTGCTTTTTTCATTAGTTCTAATAGTCATAATATAAACTCAAAATTGAAGAATAACCTGTTTCCAAAATCACTTTTAAAATCACGTGCAAACTCGGCAAACCCGAGTTTTATAAGAGAACACATTTGTTTTGCTTATATTACAATCTTTAATTTAGAAACGTAAACCCAGAGTGCAGAAGGTGCTGGTTTAGCAAGATTCACTTGTCTATCTAAGTTATGTATTTCTTCTTAAGCAAATGCCTAATGATTGTAAGAGTTACAGTATTTATAGGACCAAGTGAAATCAATAAGGAAACCTATAATGATATCCAGCAACACAGTTTAAGTGCTAAAGTCAAAAGGTCCAACTTAGTCTTATTTGTCAGGGAAAAGAACCCGCTCCAGGTGTCTGAGTCACAGAAAATCTTCTTCTCCTCAAATAATGGTGCTGGCTCAGTATGCAAAGTAGCATATAGAAAAGAATTCAATCCAGATGGCCGCACTCCAACATTGATTTCTTTATTGGTTAAAAACCATACAGCAAAAGATGAAATCAACAGCTGACATGTTTCACACCGTAACATGTCTTATTTGTCTGTTGTTGGCTGCAGTCAGAGTCCAGACAGATCCTCTCGTGTTGTGAGTGGGTCTGTGCTGTTTATCTTCCTATCTTTCTCTTGATGTATCACTAAGTTTAAACTTCTATGGCATGTTTGAATCTGAGCTAGTAAGAAACAGAAAATACTCTAAAAACATCAGGCTGAGGGATAGCTAGGAGCCCACATTTGTTACCTTTTGAAATATATTCTTGCAACAGAGGTAAGTTATTGTGCTTTCCAGAAATGTGGGAGGGCACTGCTAAGTCATCACATACAACGCAGGACAAGTGGCCATGTTCTATCCTGATGAAGTGACTTGTTGGTCCTGCATTTCATGTGATGATGTTGGTGAGAAGGCCGGTGACAAGACTTTGTGGAGGGTTTGAGGGGCTGGTCATCAAAACCAGAACTGGCAGGGAGGAAGACTGCAAGACCATGTTTAACCGCTTATGGACCGGCCCATGTACATTTACTGCAGCATGGCGGCCTTTGAGTGCAAAATCACGTACCTGAATGTGATTCCTTCTTCGGGGTCTGGGGCGCACGTCACCAGAGACCCATTACCGCTGCGATTGGACACAGGCAATCAGCAGAAAGACAGAGATCTTGTGTTTCTGTTAAGCAGGAACACGGATCTATGTCTTTCTTCAGTTAAGCACATCCCCCCACAGTAATGCCCTGTACACACAATAGGATTTTCCGACAACAAAATCCATGTTTTTTTTCCGACGGATGTTGGCTCAAAAACTTGTCTTGCATACATACGGTCATGCAAAGTTGGTCGGAAATTCCGAACGTCAAGAACGCAGTGACATACAACACGTACGACGAGCCGAGAAAAATGAAATTCAATAGCCAGTGCTGCTCTTCTGCTTGATTCCGAGCATGCGTGGAACTTTGTGTGTCGGAGAAGTCGGAATTTGTGTGTCGGAATTGTGAAACGGAATCCGTTGGAAAATCCTATCGTGTGTATGGGGCATTAGTGAACACTCCCAGGGAACACAGTTAACCCTTTGATCGCCGGTGAGGTTAACCGCTTCCCTGCCAGTGTCATTTACACAGTGATAGTGCATTTGTATAGCACCGATCACTGTATTGGTGTCACTGGTCTGCAAAAAGTGTCACTTAGTGTCAGATTTGTCTGCCACAGTGTTGCAGTCCTGCTAAAAATTGCTGATCGATGCCATTACTAGTAAAAACAATAAAAAAATAAAAAGTCCATAAATCTATCCCATAGTTTAAAGATGCTATAACTTTTGCGCAAACCAATCAATATATGCTTATTGGGATTTTTTTTTACAAAAAACATGTAGAAAGATACGTATACATATGGGAGGAAATTTAATGGGACTTTCAGGGTGCCAGGTATATAAAAAAAAACGATAATACACCAACAATATAAATTTATCAAAATTTATAAGACAAAAGACAAATATTGTTTAAAAAACAACAAAAGTGTTGGCTTTTACAAACATCACGCAGACATAGGTATACATCTAGTGAGCAGATGAAAAACTGTCTTTCAGCAATAGTATCCTGACATGTTTCGCCCACTAGGGCTTCCTCAGGGGATGTTTGTTGAGAGGCAGGACTAGATGTGTTACTGCATAAGACAAAATACAATTACATTCAAGGCAATATACAAAAATACAAGAAATTATGCCACTGACCATCCAATGCTAAAGTTCACAATTCGCCCACCAACCGGTGTTTACCTGCGCGCTGATGTTTTAGCCACAATTGGAAAGACGGACACTGAGCTGCACACAAGGAGCTGGCCAAGAAGAGCCCAAGGACAAGGCCATAGGCCGATATCTACCCAAGAAAAAGGGGGAGAGTGAAAGAGGATCCGCAAATGCGGGAAAAGGGGGGAAGGGGAAGAAAGGGATGGGGAAGAAAGAGGAATGAGGAAGGAGAGGGGGGAAAAAGGGGGGAAGGAAAGGCAGAAAGAATAGGAGAGGAAAAAGGGCAAGAATGGAAGGATAAAGGGGGGGGAAAGGGGGGAGGGGAAGGATGGAATAAGGGAAAGAAATAGAAAGGGAAGGAGGGGGGGAAGGGGTGAAAAGGTGGAGAGGGGAAGAAGAAGGAAAAAGGGGAGGGGGGAAAGAGGAGGAGGGAAGAGGGAGTAAAAGGGGAGGACAGGGGAAAAATGAAAGGCAGAGAAAAGGGGAGGGGGGGAAGGAAGGGGGGAAGAAGGGGGAGGGGTAAAGGGGGGGGAAGGGGTCAAATAGAAAAGAAAAACAGAAAAAAGAGAGAAGAGAGAGATGTAGGGTGGGGGTGGAGTGTGTGAATGTCGTGAAGGGGAAAGGAAATGGATAGAGGGGAGAGATAGGGGTGATGGTGGGAATATAGGGCAAATGTGAGTAAAAATATATATGAGATGGTTGAAAGAATAGAAGTGTATCATCACACGGAGTGGCGCCCCCCCCTTTCTCTCCTTTTCCTACCTCCTCCCCCCCCCCCTACCCCCCCTCTTCCCCCCCCCCTTCTTTTCTCCCTTTCTTTTTCTTGGGACTGTTCCCTTCTTGTCTTTCACGTTCCCCTTTTTCCTTTCCCTTTTTTGTCACTTGTCTATTTTTTCTCCTCTCTCCCTCTTTTTCACATTTCGAGGTTATTTTAAATTTCATTTAGTCCATAAACCTTTTTCACCGTATCATTTCTTAAGCATCACTCAAAATTATGTTGTGCACGCCCCCATAGCAGCCTTTCAGCACTGCTTGGGTCTTGACGCCCTTTGCCGCCCTGTTTGAACCAGTACACATTCTCTTTTTGTACAATATATGTGGCGTCACTATAGACGCCTGTTTTCTGTATAGATGCATATATGTATATACTAATCATGAAATTGTAATGTTATGTACTCTGATAGTTACAACACACATTGTCATCGCTCTTGAGGAAGCGTGGTCCACACGCGAAACATGTCGAGCATCGAACAATTATATGACATGAGCTGATTGTGGATTTGCTGTCTTACCACCTCTTCGGGCTGAACTATATTTGGAGTAACCATCCAGATGTCCGAATAATGATATACTCTAGATGGTGTTGTATAGCAATTGTCTGAACATATACATATGTTGTGTTTTTTAATATTGTTTCTTTTTTTGCTACGTACTTTTCTAAATCAATAAAATTAGATTTTATATATGAGACGGTGTACCTACAGACCAAAAAGCTGGGTCTTGAAAGAGCCAGGGGTGCCAAGGGGAGACAAGGTGTAATTTAATTATAAAAATGGGGGGGAGGAAGCCAAAATAAAAATTCAAAAATTGTTTATATGAATAAAGAGTATCCGTTAAATGTATATTGCAGTATAGCAATCGGTTTAGTAAAAGCCATGCTCAGTAGCGATGAAGGGATGCATATATATATATATATATATATATATATATATATATATATATATATATTTAGGGGACCATATATCCTATATACAGATCATCCGTCCCCACATAAACAAGTGTGGGGAAAATAAATAAATTCAGACGGTAATTGAAAATTAATTAAAAGCCAAGCATATACCGGCTAGCTTGATCAGATACAGCAACACTTGCAGGGAAACCAGAAAGACAAATAAACAGGCTGGGGGTAATGTAGCAGAATACATATTGGCCTAAATTGATAAAGAAATTTGATTTTTTATAATTTTTTTATTGGATGTGTTTTATAACAGAAAGTAAAAAATATTGGGATTTTTTTTCAAAATTTTCTGTCTTTTTTTGTTTATAGCGCAAAAAATAAAAACCGCAGAGGTGATCAAATACCACCAAAAGAAAGCTATATTTGTGGGGAGAAGAGGACATTAATTTTATTTGGGTACAGTGTTACACGACCGCACACCGCACAATTGTCAGTTAAAGCAACGTAGTTCTGTATCGCAAAAAATGGCCTGGTCAGGAAGTGGGTAAAACCTTCCGGAGCTGAAATGGTTAAGGTATAACTAAAGGCAAAACTTCCCTTAATTTGCAGGGATTTCCACTCACTTCTTGTTTTGGCTATGGGACAGAAAGTGAAGGCAAATCTCCCCAATGGGACACAAATGACAAAACAAAAACCAACAAGGGTTATAACTTTATCCTGCTGATTTGCACTTGGACACTTTTTTTTCTCCTCCCTTCTCCCTCCCCCCCCCCTGTTTTTGTACTTATTTTGCACAATTGAAGAGACTCTCAATCATTGTGATATTTGATACACATTTTTTATTGTCATTGGACTATTTTTTGATGATATATGATTGCACTTTTGCACATTGACATAGGATTTGTTTATTGCATTTGCACTTTATTTTATATATAGCACTTCATTTTATATATACAGTAGCACTTTATATTGTTTTAATTTTTATATATACAGTAGCACTTTATATTGTTTTAATTTTTATATATACAGTAGCACTTTATATTGTTTTAGTGTATAGCACTGCTTCACTTTACTATTTACATATCTGTTGGTGCTGGTGACACTTTAGAAGTTCAGCAGCTATATACACTTTGATTTACACTACTTTAATCATCTACATTTTTAGTAGCGCATAAATACTTCATAAAAAATTAAGGCAAGTCTGTTAAAACATCCCCTTGAAAAACAAAGAATATGTTCTGAGTGTGGGCAGGGATGTACAAATGTATTTCGTTTATTACTGACCTGGGTTAAGTTTAAAGCTTAACATCAGACAAACAAGTAAATACTCAGATGAAAGCGGTTTTCTGGAGTTATTTTTCTGCCAAACGATTTGTGCTTCTCTCCATCTAGTTCTAAGGTTTAGACAGCTCTGCCACACTGCACAGTCCTGTCTGCCAAAGCGGGAGACCTGAGTTTTCTCTACAGCATTTAACTAACACTTGCAGGTCGTATCCCTTCCCCAGCTTGTGACTGGATAGTTAATGGGATAGCAGCAGACTGATGAACTCATCTCTCGCCTCCTATCAGCATATTCCTTGTTAGTAATGCAACTGCTTGCATTAAAGAAAATAAAAAATAAATCTACATGTATTGATTTTTTTCAGAGTTGCAGTAATTTGTATATTTTATATCTGCCTAGACCTCGGCTATTAGTATAGGTCTGCTTTAATGCATGTGATTAAAGATCCACTTTAATTTTCAACTTTGATAGAAGCATATTTTCAATTTAATAATTTTAATGGCACATTAAATAGAATTATACATGTAATTAATATCAATTTGTTTAAGAAGTCAAGGTATTATATTTATAATTTTTGAGTTGGAAAGTTATTTATTGAAAAGAAACTGTAACATACAATGGCAATTTTGTATTTAAAAAAAATAAAAAACTATTCAGGGCTCTGTGCTAAATTTTATTAGTGGTTTATGTCCTCAATAACTCTTACCCTCATTAAAGCTCTAAAATTACCCTTGTAATGCTTGTTATACTCACTGTGGAACCTTTTTCATACCGCATTGTGTGAAAAAGGCTGTTTGAACCTGCTTCTCTGATCCTCCCCTTCTTCCACAGTCCCCAATCTATCTCCTGATAGTACAGAGTCTTGGAGGCACTCTGCACATGCTCAGGTTTTCTGTTGTTGTTTTTTATTTTATTTTTATTTTTTTTTTCAGAATTCTGTTTATTGAGTATTTCAACATTTGCTCAGTTTGATTTGTATTGAGTTTTTTTTTTTCTTGGGAGGGTGCATGTGATTGACAAAGGGCCAATCAGCACTGTCCAGACAGAGGGCAAGGGGTTCTGCAGCCTCATAGGACAGTCAGAGTAGAATGAAAACTCTAATATTGAACCATCAATGGAATAGCTGTATATAAAAACAACTTCAGCATCAGTCCCAAATTAGCATACAGGAACTACCACAAGGAAGAGAGTGATGAAAATAGAGGGACTTTTGTGATACCCAGGAAACTATTAGGCAATGGTGCTGATAGAAGTCAAATATTTATTGAAATAAACATTAAAATGACTCCCGAACAAACATCATGGGAGAAGAATAGAGAACATCAAGCATAAAAATATCACATATTAAAAAGTGGTAAAAGGTACTAAATGGTAGTGAGTTGCCAAACAAGAACTGATTATGATCCTGATAGCATGCATCCAGAGCCCCGATGCGTTTCAACTTATTGAGTCTTTCTCAGAGGGATGATGGTTATTAGCATATCAGAAGAATCTCTAGGAGATATACATAGGTAAGTATTTAATGAATACATAGGTACATAGTTAATACATAGGTAAGTAGATAATTAAGGCAGCAAATCACATGCTGATAGAGATTCATTTCACTCACATGATCATATGATGTATACACATCTCACATTATGCTGGAGGTCCGCATAGAAGACAGGAATGCCATGCATCAAGGCACTGTGTCCCAAACACAAGGGACAAAAAGTCAACCCAGTAGGCTATACCTGACAAGTGGATGATAAATATATCGGAGAAAACAAAAAGAACTAAATAAAGAATAATCTTTATTTACATACATATCTATACAATATTTATTTTATTTTTTTCTGATATTTTTATCATCCACTTGTCAGTTATAGCCTACTGGGTTGACTTTTTGTCCCTTGTGTTTGGGACACAATGCCTTGATGCATGGCATTCCTGTCTTCTATGTGGACCTCCAGCATATTGTGAGATGTGTATACTTTGCATGATCATGTGAGTGAAATGAATCTTTATCAGCGTGTGATTTGCTGCATTGATTATGCATTGTATTTGTATATACTTACCTGTGTATGTATCCTAGAGATTTTTTTGATATGCTAATAGCGATCATCCCCCTGAGGAAGACTCAATAAGTCAAAATGCATCCGGTTTTTTAGCTCTTTTTATTTATTAAAATAATTGCATTAATTAATAATTGCATAATTTGCATCTGTGTACTGTGGAGGACCAGATATATTGAATGCAGGGTCTGGGGTTTACACTATAAATGGTTAAATTTCCCACCATGCTGTACAAATTGCGGTATGTTTTATATTTGGAAAAAAATTTGAAGTTTTCCAAAAGAGAACACAGATAGCAAAAAAGAAAAACACAAGGGTGATTCTAACAAGTCCCCACATTTTCCTAAACTAAAAAAAATAAAAGTTTTGTTTAGGGCTCAAGTGTATGTAAAGTCTAAAAATGTTTTTGTTTTGTATAGAATATAGAGGTGTTAGACCTTCTGTCAGATTTTAATGTTGTTTCTGTCCTTGTTGTGAAGATTTAGCCTCACTATTGTTTGTAGTTACCATGGTCTCCATTTCAAAAAGTGATGTCAAATTTGAGTTTTAGAGTTGTCACAGAAACATGAAGTGATGCAAAATCTTTTAATGGAGACATCTACGTCAGGTGTCGGATGTACAGGGTGGGTGTGTGGCGCCGATGCTCTGAAGAAATGACCTGTTGGTATTTCATACCTGGACGTACCTGGTTTATACTTTAGATTTATACTCTATTTACTCTATTTTAGTATGTTTTGTGGTGTGCAACAAGGGACTACGGGGCTGTCTTTTGCCTGCATTTCCGGGAGCTGCGATGCTCCAAGGTGCCTCATTGGTCGCTCAGTCTGGGTGCGGGGATGTGGGCGGGCATTTCCTCAGCGCATCAGCGCCATGCACCCGCCCCGTACATCCAACACCTGACGGTGTTGGTATGCCAGGACGAGTTACATCATCTTGGCTGACCAATGGGAAGCATCGACTGACTTCAAATGAGCGTCAGCAGCCGCCTTGATCCAGACATCCCTTCCTCATGTCATTCCAGCGTGACGCTGGTTGGTTTGGCTGGACAACACCAGGAACATTCACCTTGGTCATCGGCTGTAGGCTATCCTTTCTATCAACACACCTCATTCATTGTGCTTCATTGTTATCTAAGGTAACTACTTTATCACATCATTTGACTCACTTGTCTTCACTTTCAGCACTAGCCTACTCACCTCTCCTGGTATGTCTTCATACAAACATGCCAATGCTTTTCTCTTTCACTTATTGTCCACTTGGGTCGGGGGTCTTTTTTCACATTTAACCCACTTGGGCTTTAATAATTTTACTCATGATTCAATTTAGATTGAAGCCCCCGTTCTTATCTGCCATTTGGACACATACTCTTCTGGGAATCACACCTATGTTCTCTGTTCTTCTACTGGCCCCACCTAAGCTCCTGGTGGCAGACAACCATAGCGGCCCATGCACTCCAGCTTACACACCCTTACAGGCTGTAAATGAGTAAGTTATTTAGAGATAGATATCTTCATTTCAATTTTACTGTCTCCCATTTTTGGGTTTCATGCTAAAACTTATGTGTTATGCCTTTTGTCTAATGTCCTTTTGCAGATTTAATCTTTTACGCATCCGCCCCTGAAGATTGGCAACCATGCCATGAAATGCGTCAGAATTACACAGATGCAATTTGTTTCATTCTCAGGACCAAACCTTGGGTTTAATGATTCCCTTTGTGAGAGGATTTTCTAACAATGTCATGAATAGTCGTTATACAATGTTTATGGTTTTTTGCATCATGCTTTTTTATATGTTTACTATTTTGTATGTACTTTACAATGCATGCTCTGCACATCCATATTACACTGTCTTATCATTGAGTCCTCTCATGCATACCTCATTTAAAGTCCCACTCCCAAACCTTTTTCTATATGTACCCAATTAGGGATGGAGATGTATGTATCTCATTTAAAGTCCCGAAAACCCCTTTCTCTCACTATGGCAATAAAGTTTATTTTCAGAGCCTCTAAATGGGTGGAGGGAGGAGAACAATTATAATGTGGTCATCAGTTACCACCATGACAAGCCTATATGGACAATATAACAACACTGAGGAAAACTGTCCCCTGAACCACATGACTTCTGGAAAAGCTTCATCAAAATATCACATAGGCAAGGGTAAACATTAAACCCAGTAAGTGCAAAAGCATATTTATTACTTAAGGTCAAGTTAAGGAGCAAAGATTTCATACTGATGGAACACCTGTCCCATCTGTTTTAGAAATGCTAGTGAAGAGCTTGGGCCTATAGTATGATGCAAAGTTCAAGGACATCATGCAATCTGAGCAACAAAGGATACCATCATGTTTATAGAGGTCACAATCTCTACCTCATCCAGTCAGAGAATGTTTTCAGAATGGTGCCCGTGCTGAGCAAGTGGCCTCCTGAATTCACTAAGCAACTGGGCAGTCGCTTGGCACGGGACCAGGAAGCCAGTAAAGATAACAATGGCGTCTACTACAGTTGATTACCAGCTTCCGCAGGGATTGGCCAGGTATGGCATGTGCATACTTAAATTGTGTTTCTAAGTAAAGAGTTTTAAATGTGTTAAATTTGCTTCACATCCATATTGGATGAAAGCAGAACAGAATGGGGAAGCACTTATCAAATAATGATACAACTAGACATAACGTTGCCTCTCCCTCAGCAATATCTATTGCTGTGTATATAAAGTGTATTTATGACCCTGTGGGGTTGATTTACTAAAATGCTGTGCAGCTGTGCATGGTAGTCAATCAGCTTCTAACTTCAGCTTGTTCAATTAAACTTTGACAAAAAAAAACATGGAAGCCGATTGGTTTCCAGGCAGAGCTTGTACTCCCCAGTCTTAGTAAATCAACCCATGTGTCTGATTTTCTGCAACAGATTTATTACTGAAAATGAGACAGATTTGCACTCTAAAAAGATGCAAAATTAAGAAGATGTTGGGTCAGGTTTCATGCTGGTGCAGCAAGACTTTAGAGCAGCCAAAGATGGAATATATGACTCAATCTGTAGCTTGTAATAAATCTGTTGCATGATTTATCCCACTGATTCCGTTTAACTTTGCTTTGTCACAGAAAAGAATCGATACATATTGCCAATGTTTCAGCCTTGTCCTAAATGTGTGGAAAAAGAAAAGTGCAAGAGGATGATATTCAGAACTTTCCAAAAAAACACTTATTTTACAGGTTTGACATATTTTACAGGTTATGGGACTGGCTTTTGGGCCACAGATACTATTTACTTCTACTAATCATTAGATGTATGGGAAGCACGTGATATGCAGTTGTGATAATAATTTGGCTGATGAGGAACAAATGACATACAGGTATGATAATCACCATCATCTGCCTGATGGCAAACAGTTGTATTACACTTCTGTTAAGAATCTGGTTGATGGCAATTTAGTAAACAGAAGCGATGTTTTACTGCAAATTTTCTGGCTGATGTGGAACAGATGAGATAATGGCATCATAATCGTCTGGCTGATGGTAAACAGGTGAGGTGCACTTCAGCTAATCATGTGACTGATGAGGAAATGATAAATACAGGTATGATAATCATTTGGCTGATAGGGATGAGGTGAGCTACAGGTATGATAATCATGTGGTTGATGGCACACAGGTGTTTTGCACTTCTCCAAATAATTTGTTTGATGGCAATTTGGCAAACAGGAGAAATGCTTTGGCTGATGAGGATCAGTTATAGGTATGATAATAATCTAGCTAATGAGGAACAGGTGAGATGCAGGTATGATAATCCTCTGGCTGATGGTGAACAAGCGAAATTCAGGGATGATAATCATCTGGATAATGGTGAGCAGGTGAGATGCACTTCTGCTAATCATCTGGTTGATCAGTAACACATGAGATGCAGGTATTGTGATAATCTGGCTAACGGGGAACAGGTGGAATGCAGTTATGACAAACATTTGACTGTTGGAGAACAGGTGGGATGATGATCTGCTGGGGAACAGTTGAGATATAGGTATAATCATCTGGTGAGATGCAGGTTTGATAATCATCTGGCTAAGGGGAGTTTGTGAGGATATGGGGACAGATGAGTTGCATGATTATTATTTGGCTAATGGTAAACAGGTGAGACATAGATCTGCTTATTATCTGGCTGATGGGGAACAGGTGAGATTCAGATAAGAAGATTATCTGGCTGATGGGAAACAGGTGAAATGCAGCTATGATAAGCATCTGGATGATGGGAAACAGGTGAGAGTCAAATATGATAAGCATCTGGCTGATGGACAATAGGTGAGATGCAGTTATGATAATCATCTGACTGATGGGGAACAGGTGAGATGCAGGTATGATAATCGTCTGACTAATGGGGAACAGGTGAGATGCAGGTATGATAATCATCTGGCTGATTGGAAACAGGTAAGATATAGATATGATAGTCATCTGGCTGATGGGGAACAAGTGAGATGCAGGTATAATATCATGTGGCTGATGGGGAAAAGGTGAGATGCAAATATTATATTAATCTGGCTAATAGGGAATAGGTGAAATACAGGCATGATAGTCACTTGGCTGATGGAGGAAAGGTGAGATCCAAGTATGAAAAATTGAAAATCATCTGGCTGATGGGGAACAAGTGAAATGCAGGTATGATAACATTGGCTGATGGGGAAAAGATATAATAATGAAAAGCGTCGCCGACCCCCCGTCCATTGCCGCCTCCCCTATCCAGGCACCCGGCCCCTTTCAGGACACCGGCGCATAGATTCAAATGCGAAGGGGCTGTTTTTTTGAAAAAACGATTAGAGCCAGAGGCTCTAATAGGCGTCAATATAGGGTGAGCTCAGTTCGCTCTGAGCCCACCCAGGTGTGTTACAACAGTGAATCAATATTTGCTGTTGTAACACTGGTCCTCCTCCCAGCCAATCAGGAAGCGGGTTTTGACACTGGTCACCCAATTGGCTGAAAGGACAGGAGATCCTATTGGACGCCTAGGAGGAGGAAGGAGGAAGCCGCCATGATGCAGAGAGGACACAGGAGCCGCTGCCCACCACCCATAGGTGCCCACAACCTGCCACCCGTAGGAGCCTGCAACCTGCCCATAGGAGCCGGCAACCCGGCCGCTGCCCGCTGCCCGGAGGAGCCCACCCACCTCCAAACGATGGGGTAAGTGCCGGGGTAGAGGGGGGTGCCGCCGACCGACCGACTGACCAACCGGGGGGATGATTGTTTGCCCTCCCCAAAAAAAAAACACCAGCTGCCATGATAATCATAGGACTGATAGGGAACAGGTGAGATACATTTAAATAATCATCTAGCTGATGGGGAACAGGGGGGATGTAGTTCTCCTCGTCATTGGGCTGATGGAGAAAAGGTGAGCTGACAATGTGATAATTATCTGGCTGATGGAGAACAGATGAGATGTAGCTAGGATGATTTTCTGGCTGATGGGGAACAGGTGAGCTGAAGGTTTTATAGGTATGATAATCCTCTGGCTGATGGAGGACAGGTTAGATGCAGGTATGAAAACCATCTACCTGATTGAAGACCAGGGAGATGCTGGTATGAAAATCATTTGACTTATAGGGTATAGGTGAGATGAAGTTCTGCTTATCATCTGGCTGATGGGGAAACAGAGATGTAGTTCTGATCATCATCTCACTGATGAGGAACTGGTGAAAAATACCATCTTTGCCAGTCAGGCTGGAAAAATATCAACTTTACCTGTGTACCATAAAGATACTAACAAAAACACAGGGTGTTTCACAAATTCTATAAAGCTAATGCAGTGGCTATTAAGGTACTGACCAGAATTCCACGGCAACTTCAGTGCCGTATGCTCTCTTGCTCTCTACACACATATTATACATTATTTGGAGTCAGGAAAGGATTGGAATTCCCAACCTCTTATAGCTCCTTATATGACAAAAGTTTATTTTGTAAAAGGCACACATATCATTTTCTATTTCTTTTGAAATTATGATGTATGAATCCACTTAACCCTTATGTATAATGCATTATGTCTTTGTATGAAAATGCCAATGGACAATAAAAAAGATATATATATAGATATATATATTTTAATAGCCTACAAAGTTGAATATATTTACCCTTTTTGTTAAATATATATATATATATATATATATATATATATATATATATATATATATATATATATATATATATATATATAAAATGAAAATATTATATATTCATATAATTATTCATATCATTCCAATTTTATAATTCTTATTAACTAGGCAACATAATTTTATTTTTAATGCAGTGCATTTTTTTTTTGATTAACATATTTGTACAATTTGAAGTTAACGATACTAACACCTGCCTAATACTTTGTGTTTACTAAAGCAGAGCAAAGAGCAATGATGCATTATTTGTAGTAACCTACTGAAATCTATCTATCCATCAAACTTAAGTTTACTAGAATTACATAAAAAAAAGATGAAATCTGATTTGCAACTGCACTAACTCCTAATTAACTGTTAAATATAAAAATACAAACATGGAAGGTAAAAATTAACTGACTTTTAGAGCCATGTGAGGCAGTAATGCTATAGCATCAAAATATGCTTACTTGGAGAATTACACTCTTAAATGTTAATTCCAGCATGAAAAAAATTATCACACGCATATACAATCTCCACCCTCAACCAGCTAATCTTTATGCTTAAACTGAAGCAGGTTAGAATACTTATGATCCAACAAAGTCTTCCTCATCTGCCTGTAAAAAGTAATTTTCCACCTTATACTTCCATGTGCTGTGCAATCCCATTAGTCACACATCAGACTGTCATATTCTTCACAGCCCCACTATTTGATATTGCCTATTTATCACTAAAGGCTCCTCTGTCATGACTGTCCAAGCCCAAATTTTCCTCTATTTCAACCAAATGTTATACTATCTACCGTAAGCCTTTTGTTTTTTAACATGTTATACTTTTTATTCTTTAAGCAAAATGATCACATATGGGTCAAGAGTAATAAGCAACACAATATCAGTCATTTATTTGCTGTTGACTTAAATCCAATACCAGTGAACAGTCTATCAGAGGCATACAAGCTACATGGAGCTGGGACTTGCTAAACTGCTCTGTGCATGGACACTGCAGAAAATTATTCAGCTGTGATCAGGGTTAACTTAATATTGCATTGTAACACTAAACTGCACACTGTCAGATTCTGCACAAATATGTTACTTCAAAATGCATTGTCTTTAAATTGATTGGGTGTTTAAAGCAAGCTTTAAAAACTGCCAACACAGGGACAAATCATTTTCCTATTTCATAAAGTTATGATCTAGTATTGACAACCTATGCTTTTAAACCAATAGCATTGTTTTTAAGGGAAGTGCAACTAAAATAAACAAATGATGGCTAACTCAACAAACTGACAGACTGAACTGCAGTAATTGGTCTCTGAAATTCTCACAATGTACAATGCGGGTGTCACGTTCTTGAAACAGAAATCTCTATGTATTTGTTCATTCTACATAGAAAATCTCTCCTGCAATTAGTCTTATCTGCTTCAGAATTTTTTATGCATTTTTATTATATTCTCTTCTTTTCATATTTTAAAACAAATTTAAACCTCAACCAAGACTTACCAGCCTGGAACATTAGACATATAAACTGGTATCACAATGCTGGGAGCAGCCTGTATGTCTATCATTGCTAATAGGAGAATTTCTTTTTTCAGATACTAAAGGGTATCTGGCCTTTTTCGTGCTTGCAGAGCCTATAGTGTGATGTATTTATTGTATGTTAACTTTCCCTATGCATCAATCTATTGCACCATTCTGAACTGGGGTTCCGTAGAACTCTATGATTTCTTTAGAGGTTGCTAGAGGTTCCTGGAGCTGTCACTGACCTCCCACCTAAAAGTGCCTGCATAGTTTTGCAGCCAACCCCACTTGGCAGGTCCAGCAGCATGACACCTATTAACTTTTTATCTGTTGGTAAGGGTGGCAGTCTGACCACCATTGTAAGGTAAGCATTCTTCTTACTGATCACTAGTGTAAGAAACATTCTTGCCATTGGCCACCAATGTAAGGGGCATTCTTTCCACTGACCACCAGTGTAAGGGGTATCCTTCCCAATGATCACCAGTGTAAGGAGCATTCTTCTTTCTGACCACCAATGTAAGGGGCATTCTTCCCACTGACCACCAATGTAAGGCAAATTTTACCCCACTGAACACCAATGTAATAAGTAATTATTCCTACTGACCACCAATGTAAGGGACATTCTTCCCAATTAATTGGGTTTCCCCTGAGACCTGAAAACTATGTAAAAGTCTCCTCTGGGATAAAAAGACAGAGAAAAGCTTATCAATTTCTATTGGGGGTGGTGGCAGTTAAAGGGTTAATTGTGTAATTAGCCCAGTGACAATCACTCTCAGGCTGCTCGCACCTAGATTGTGGTCCTGCAAGCTGGAAAATCTTTGTGCTGGGTGCAGCTGAGAGTGGCATTGTTACGTAAGTGACAGCGTGGTGTGAGGTTGGCCGGTCCTTCGTTGCAAGTTAGCGAGGAGGGCAGGGATCTGACACCCGCGTTCGTTCGTACCAACTTACTAGCAGACATATAAGCCTGGATGTCACATCACTTCCTCAAACTCAACCTACCCAAAACCGAGCTCATATTTCCTCCCTCAGGTTCCGCTTCCACTGATTTCTCTGTCAATATCAACGGCTCAACTATCAACCCATCTCCCCACGCCAAGGTCCTAGGTGTAATCCTGGACTCTGAACTAACCTTTCAACCCCACATTCTATCACTATCCAAAACTTACCGCCTCAATCTCCGCAACATCTCCAAGATACGCCCCTTCCTAACCAATGTCACCACCAAGCTTCTAATCCACTCCCTGGTCATCTCCCGCCTCGACTACTGCAACTCCCTCCTCATTGGTTTAACTCTAAATAGGCTATCCCCACTTCAGTCCATCATGAATGCTGCTGCCAGGCTCATCCACCTCACAAACAGCTCAGCGTCTGCTACACCCCTCTAACAATCCCTCCATTGGCTGCGACTCAGTCACCGAATTAAATTCAAGATACTAAGTATAACTTGTAAAGCCATCCACAACCTGGCCCCCAGCTACATCTCTAACCTAGTCACAAAATACCAACCTAATCATTCTCTTCGCTCCTCCCAAGACCTCCTGCTCTCAAACTCCCTTGTCACCTCATCCCATGCTCGCCTTCAGGACTTCTCCAGAGCCCCTCCCATCCTCTACTCCAATCTTCCCCAATTTTCTCCTACTTTATCCACTTTCAGACGATCCCTGAAAACTCATCTCTTCAGAGAAGCCTATCTGGCCCCCACCTAACAACTGTAAATTTATCTTCTCAATCAGCACATCACCCACAGTTATTACCTCTTGTATCTCTTGACCTTCCCTCTTAGATTGTAAGCTCTAAGGAGCAGGACCCTCTGATTCCTACTGTATTAAAGTGTATTGTATTGTATTTGTACTGTCTACCCTCAAGTTGTAAAGCGCTATGTAAACTGTTGGCGCTATATAAATCCTGTATAATAATAATAATAATAATAATAATTGTAATAAAAATATTATTCCAAAGGGTATTTTGGTCTTCTGCTTTCCCGGAGTAGCTCTCCATTTTCTGCTAAGGCATTAAAGTATAATTAAGGTAAAAATAAAAAAAAATGCTTTACATTTTAATTCTCAGTTGTTTTATATTGTCCTTTAAATTTTTTGTTTACATTTAGTAGTCTCCATAAATAACTTAGAATAATTTATTTTGCATTAATTTCTTTTACAGGTGTGTCTACAATTCATTCAGCTCTCTCAATATCTCCCTTTGTAGCCACCCCTTTCAGATGCACTGAGCGCAGAGAGTATAAGTGACAAAGAGTGATGAGTCTGAGTGAAGGCGTGCATTGTCGTCAACACTTTTGACAAATATATTTCTCCCTGCTGGATGGTCCACACTTTAGTTGTGCTGTGCTGATGAGTTACTTGGTTACTTTTCCAGAAGCAAGTCTCACAGAATGTAATCAAGCAACTGGTGGGCAGACTACATAGCTAAAGCCTACCCTATCCAGTAATCAGCTCCCTCCCAGGAACATGCACATCTAAAAGGTGCCCAGGGAAGTATTCTTTCACGTTCAAATCGACCGGATTTCTGCTGGCTGTTATGAAGAGCCAGAAATACTAAAGAAAACAGCAACTGCAGCTCCAGAACTGAGGATATGCATACATTTTTAAATTAAGAAAAATATTTCAACAATACTAATACATCCGTTTAAGTCAGTGATTAATGCTCTTTATTAGTACGTAATGTAATGTGACCTTAGTAGTACTCATTTATGGTAGAGAGGGTGTCTCTTTCACACATGATCTGCTCCTTTTAGCTTCAACAGAACTGATTCTAATAGGGAATTTGCATAGTAGGAGCTGGAAACTTATGGCTACGTTATTTTCATGCAACATAAATATTTCCACTGAATGAAATACCAATAAAATAATTTTATTTAATTTACACATTTAAATAGGCACATTGAGCTGAATGCTAGGTACTGCCATTTCAATGTACTGTATATCGTATGCTCATGCTAGAATTCTACTTGCAGAATGTTCGGTCCCCGGCATTAACCGGGGACCCCCATGGGATAGTACAAATAGCAGATTTCCTTGCTTGGATCTTTTCTTTCTTTTGACAGGTTGATATAGGAGAAATCTTCCTAAGTAACAAGCTGCTAATTGGACCATTTTGGCGGTTTGGTTTTTGCACCAAATGCTTACCTATAAAAGCTGGAGTCCACCTCACGTTGAAGCTGCCCGAAGACGACAACAACAGCGCTCTTTCTTCTTGTTATTTGTTCGTAACGTCATGGTGTTATTTAGTGGGGCTTGGTTTTCCAGTTTAATATCTGGAAGGTCATGGTTTTTGAGATCTGATATTTGATCATTCTGTTGAGTTTAAAGTTTGCAGTTTCGCTGAGAGCTGAATTTTAGTGATTTAAATTGTTAAGATTTTGGGTAGCCCCTTAAATAAACACCATGGCCATATTATACCATTTAAAACATATATTGGTGTCTGTTTCTATTGCTGCTTTGTGCTATCCCATGGAAACGATCTCCTGAACAAGCATGTTTTAAGGAGGCTGACCTTACTCATTTGTGCTCCCACAGTTGTGCCCCCACAGTGACTGATAATTCTAAATAAAGAAAAAAAGGCCACAATTCTCACAAATTAACCTATACAGTACCTAGAATTCTTAAATCTCCCAGTATCTGCCAGCCAAGTTAACATCTATTTTGTTTCTGAGAAGAGCAAAAATAAGGGGAAAAAAGGATCTTAAAGGTGCCAAGCTTAACCGGTAGTCTCAGAGCATAGAATGGGCACGTAGTAAAAACAGCTAGTAGGAATGGCAAAAGAGCAGTGCTAAACGCTGCTCCAATAGATAGAGATTATATAAGAGAACATCTTCATAAGTTAATCACTCTCCAATGAAGGCCAAAGGCCAAGCAGCACAGAGTATACTTGCAATATTTCAACATATATTAGCCAGCCCATCAGGGTGCCTCCATGATCCCAGCTGCCATTATGGTTGTTTCTGCCCTTTTTGTATATATGTTGGTAACCTTAGGGATCATGTTTAATATGATCCATTATAAATTGTCAGGTTTTGCACTGCCCTTCTGCAGTTCCTACTAGCCATTTTTACTACTTGCCCATTCCATGCTCTGAGACTACCTGGTGCATCTTTCCTATGTGGATTCGGGGTTACCAGATCTTGGTCAGATGTATGGTCTCCTGAGGAAGCCAATTAACGTTGAAACGCGCACAGTCTGGCACCTAATTGTTTTCTGCAGTCAAGCCTAAATACAGTTGTTATACTATATGTACATTGAACAAAATTTCCTATATGTATAGCCATAGGCTATGACTTAGAAGAATGAGCACCTTTCTTAGGGAGCCTCCTACATGCAATATGTCTAAGGAATTTTGTATATGAATGAAACTTTGTATTAATTTTGAATTTAAATTTACTATATAGTATTCACTTTCTTGGGGCAACTTTAAAGTCCTTTTTTCCTTATTTTTGCTCTTCTCATATGTCTATGGATGTGGTACCATGTCAGTGAATTGTGCCCCATGTTTTTCTTTTCTTTTCTATTCTATTTTGATTCTGTATAGGCACGTACTGGGCTGGAGGTATGTAAGTTGCATAGGAGGCCCCACATTACCCACAGCTACTTCTAGCCATTTACGGGTAGAAGATTACAATGCCCTTTAATATCCAACACTGCTGCTATGAGATAGCACCCTTCCCATAACACATGGTCAGATTGATATCAGCTTGCTAGGGGATGCAGGCTAAATTGCTGAGCTGGTACCTTTAGGGTCTACTTCAAGGAAAAACTAAGAAAAAGTAAAACATAAATTCTGGTGGGTCAACAGCAGATCTGAAAAAAACCTGAATATATCAAACCTTTGTGAATCAACCCAATACTGGATATAAAACAAACATGGTAGGTTAATTCACATATCTTTTATTTACTAATTATGTAAAGTACAACCTATTATATTTCAAAAGCTTCTTCAGTTTCACAGATCTATGAATTCTGATGGAGACACCCTGCCACTGTATGACATGACATGACGTACTGTATGTATGACATCAGCATGGCTCACCTTTCCAGTAACCACACAAAATAGAGATACCAGTTGCTGGTGGAGTTTGCTTTTAAACCTAGAGATTTGTAGTATGCTGCACAAATACTGCAACTAGCGTTTATCAGTAGCCATGCCCTAATCTGGCTAATTGTGTAAGACTAGCTAATCTCCAGTGAATGTGATGCACTGTTTCTCTGTTTTCTTTTGTATGCCCAGTGAACGTAAGGGTTAGAGTTTTTTTTTTTTGCACAGGCTCCACACACAATTTAAGGAGTAATACACAATATTTCACAGTGCGGTTTGGAAAAAGCCCAACAACAATGATGAAAAATAAACTGCAAGTCCTATCAGATTGCCACATTTCTTTTTCTTAGCATTTTTTTCTTGCTTTTGAAACCAAGAAGACACAAGATAAGAAAACGTCAACATCAATAATGGCGTTAAATGAACTTTAATTGTCTGACTGTAACATGGGGGTCTTTAAGAGCATACTATGATCACCACCATCGGAATTAATGAATTAGCCTCAGTGTGCAGTCTTTACAAATGACCAATTATACAATAGCAAAATGTCGTCTGGGATACCAAGTGACACAAGCCTTTGTTAAAAAGTCAATAATAATGAGCTATAAGACTTTATCCAGCGTGTTTTAAATTCAGCTTACACCATTAATTTCCACTTAGCTTTACTGCTACTCACACTTGAGTGTCAAATAGGTGGGGAGCAATAAAAAAAACATCATTTAATCCCTTCAGCACCAGACATGCCTGGGATACAAGGAGGTAACTATTCTAACACAGAAGGAGCTCATATTTCAGATCTATGTCCACAGAATCTAATTGGATTATCTGATCTGATAAATCTGTTACATTTCTGCTTGGATCAGCAAACCACTCAAAAATATCACAAAAGTGCTACAGGAAAAAATATTTTTTTTAATTCTCTCATGTACAGAACATGAAATGAGTGAATCCCAGTGGGCCTCTGGTTTGGGAACCTATGCAATATAAATTTAAAAAAAAATGGTACCACAGATGCTAAAATCACCTAAACTGTTATACTTATAAAGGTCTACCTGCAAAAACATTGCCATTGATCGTTAAAATTTTTGTAGAATGATATAATAAATGCACACCTGCTAGAAGACTTGCATTTGAGCTCGAAAATTGGTAGATACTGCCAAGAGTGGGCCTATAGTACCTTAAAAATCTCAATGACCTTAAAGGAGTTGTAAACCTTCGTGTTTTTTCACCTTAACGCATCCTATGCATTAAGGTGAAAAAAACACCTGGCAGTGACCGGCCCCCCAGCCCCCCGTTTTACTTACCTGAGCCCAGGAACTTGACCCAGCGGGGACATGCTGTCTCTCTGCCTGGGGTTCTCGGCTCTTGATTGGATAGATTAATAGCAGCGCAGCCATTGGCTCCTGCTGCTGTCAATCAAATCCAATGATGCGGGGGCGGGGCCGAGTCATACATTCGGCAGGTATGGACGCCGAATGCTGGACTCGGGAGCACGCCCACAAGGTAACCCCCCAGGAGAGTGCTTCTCCTAGGGGTCACCCGATGTGGGGAGGAGCCGCAAGAGCCACCGCGGGACCCCAGAAGAGCAGGTTTGGGGTCACTCTGTGCAAAACGAGCTGCACAATGGAGGTAAGTACGATATGTTTGTTATTTTTTTTAAAAGCGAACCCTTACAATCACTTTAATCAATAGTAGGTTAAAAGAAATTACGAAAAAACTGTATTTGTTAAAGAGAATACATCAATGATAAAAGAACATTTTGACATGCAGCAATTGACTACTTAACGAAAGTAACATATTATTATCAAACCTCTCAGCATTGTGACAATAATGTCACAATGTAATAATAAATCAATTCTGAGTGCAATATGTTAATGAGTTATCTATATTGTACAAGACCTGACCTATGTAATTTCTGTGAAGGTTATGTGTACCTGGTAGGCTGCTGTCCTTGACAGTACTAGGTTTTAAATAAAAGGCACCAACATTGCTGATTTTCTACTGCTGATTAGTCCGCAGTGGCAGCATTGCTTTAGAAAGGAAAAGCCTACTCAACAATACTGACAGGCTAACAATACTGACATCTTCTCTTACCTAAGACAGATACAGTGCATTGCTCTGTTTGCGAAGAGCATCTTTGTGATAAAACATGAAGTAAGCAACATTTGTTACTGTTTATCTCTCTGATGTTAGAAACGGATTCAGTGCAACAAACCAAAGGTGTCACCTAAAATGTTCCTAGAAATGGTGGCCAGTGTATATATACATATATGTAATAATAATTGTCCATTTTATTGGCTAAACTGCATGACACATATTTCATTTTAAAAAATGGCATTCAAGTCTAGTGTCAGGGCAGGTAAGAGTGGGCATATCCCTGATGGACAGTCCTTTACCTTTAAAGGCCTAAAGTGTTCATTGCATAAAATCATCCATATTTACATAATTGTATTTAATGCCTTTCATTCATTGTTATCATTTTTATATTTACATATAAAATACAATTTTACCTTTTTTTTCTATTAACATGTGGTTTTTATTATTAGTATTATTTATCATAGTACTATTTTAACTACTAAAACTATTATTTCTATTGTTATTAGTACTAGTAATAGTAGAAGTAGTAGTAGTAATAGTAGTATAAACAGTAGTTGTATGTAAAAGTACTGTAGTATAAGTAGAAGTTGTATCACCATTACTATGCCTACAACATGTTATTATTATTATTATTACTATTAATAATAATACTACTACTAAAACAAAGATACTATGTTCTTTTTTATTATTATTATTACTACTACTAACATTACTATTATTATTACAATTTCTTTTTGTAGGCACTTTATTAACTATAGTAAAATATAGATATTTTTTACATATGTGGTGCCAGATGCATTAGGCATGATGAAATGTACATCACCAACTTCCTCTGCTGTTAAAGAGCTGTGTCTTTAACGTAACTGAGGCACTGATCCACACAGAAGCTCATTTAGTACAAAACAGTGACCCAGCTGGGGAAAGATATTATCTGTCGTTAATCATGTAAGGTTCACCTATGTTGCACAGTGAATCACATTAAAACAAACTAATCAAGGGTGATTAATAGCATTTAGAGCTGATTCAATATTGAAGCATATTTTATGCAAAACCATTGAGACTCCCTATTTAAAAATGATCAAATCAGCATATTGGGGTTTAAGCAGAAAAAAAAAAGCTTGTTCTGAGAAATACAAAAAAGGTCAGGGTGAGAAAATGTACATGGGTGGGGGGAAGCCGCCCAAAAAAGTCTGAATAATACATTTGTCATGAAAATAAACCATTTCCTGTCTGCTTTGAAAATAACTTTCTGGAAAAATTCTAAAGGCTGCCCATAATATGAATAAGGTGGGGGAAATGCCCTCTGCACCCTACATACCATACAATAAACACTGAATAAGCAGACTTTGATGCCCCTGCTGAGGGAATATATGGAAAAGGTACTTAATATTGGTATACAATACTTGGTTACTAGCTAAAAAAACAAAATCATTGTTGCATAGTATCAAATGGGAAGTATATGGTTTACAACAGGTGATGTGCTAAGACTAGACTTGGGTTCTTATATATTTATATAAACACTAATGAAGAATTTTTAAGCTGAGCTCACACCAATGTTCTCTGGGATCTCTCTAAGATCAAATTTTAAAAGTTTTTAAAAAATGTAAAATTAATTTAATGTAAAAATTGAACCAAATCGGTTTTAAATGTTATACCTTATAGTAAAATTACTCCAAATTTGTCTATGAGTCATGGCCTAATACACAGTATAGAATACTACATCCGCCCAGTTAATTGCTATTATTTTTAGATTGTAAGCTCTAAGGAGCAGGGCCCTCTGATTCCTACTGTATTAAAGTGTATTGTATTTGTACTGTCTACCCTCAAGTTGTAAAGCGCTACGTAAACTGTTGGCGCTATATAAATCATGTATAATGATAATAATAATAATATTATATGCTAGTAGAGCTCAAACTAGTGCATCTAATACATTTAAAGCCTAAACTTGTAAATACAGTGGATATAACCGACGGCAGTTAGTGATGTTAAATACATGCCCTGTTTTTTGTATGAAAAGATTACACTAATGTAAAGTTTTTAAATATTGGTAATACACACAGGTAACTCATTATTCTTTTATATCTGTATTATTTTAAATATAACAAGCATTGTAAATTAATGTTCTTTATTACATCAACAGGGTACTGCTCATATATCATTTTGCCTGTACTCACTTGTGCTTAGCAAAACAATATTTGAGGAGACACCCCTTTGATGCATTCATCTATAACTGCATTATTGAAATTGACCAATAATGAAGATGCAAGCGGGTTATGTGATCAAGTGATTAAGTAAAAATCAATATTTCCATGAAAAGGCCCTTCACTGTGGCAATTGCACTGCTGGATACAGCAGGGAAATTTTGATTAATATACTGGAGAGGGATCTAAGCCAATACATAAACAACAGTGCAAGCTGCTGAGATGTGCTTGGCTGCTTTAGGAGGCAGGCTTCAACAGTAAGACCCT